>JBBCBC010000003.1:19153423-19884487 GCA_037126765.1 Stenogyne calaminthoides
TTTCAAGATCAAGCCAAGAAAAATCAAACCATGACAACGGATACGTATTCAATATGTTTATTTTTCTGCTTAGCTTGATTTTGCTTCCAGTACATCTTATGCTTTTATTTAATTTGTTTAAACGTGTTTTGCATTTAGGGTCATGCAAATGAAAAATCTCAACTTCAAAATTACTAAGTATAAGTTTATTGAATTAATTGACAATTTATCTTGATAATAAAAATCTGAATTAATTTTTAATTCCTCCATGATTTATTTTCTTCTGCCAGAATTTTTGAAATAAATTCCCCCAATCTAGACTTGGCCAAAGATAGATTTCACATTAATGAATTCCAAAATGATGATTGTGGGTTATTATTAGTGGCTTACTTTATGACCCTCCCCAAAAGAGGCTCCTGATCAAAGCTTAAAATAATCATGTATTTAATCATGGTTATTACTAGGTATAAATTGATATGCATATACTTCTAAAGTCCTTGTCAATTTTATATTGGCCAAGCGAGCCAACTATTAACTGATATTGGTTTGTAACGTTTTGTTTGTAACTCCGCTTGAATGTGTTTAAATAATGACCCACCCAACGTGGGCTTATTTAAAACTGCTTAGATGTTGGTTTATGGATGTTCATATTTTTTTTTTGAGAGATTTTAATATGATGCATGTGATCAAACCTTGTGATATATATTTGTGCTATGTCGTATTATTGTTTATTTTAAATCATGTCGCAACCTTTAACCACCTTCAATATACCGAAGACAATTTGCTCAACTGAGAAAATTTTTGTTGATTGAATCGAAAACTCACTATCGTTCTTCATCGCTGCCGCCATAATCGGGTTTAGACCACACCTAAACGGATAAACCATCGATGTATCACTTCAAAACGGTTAAGAAAAAAGAGATATCGACCGAGCTATTTCTAACGAAATGGCTAAGTGTACCATCTTCGCTTTATGTCGATGTGTCCGCAACACCAACACCGTAACGCTGACCAACAAGGAAATCAAGGACTACCTTAAAAGTCGATGCTTCAAACATCAACCGCGCGCCTGCCGTGTCGTACCATGAAAAATTCGCTTCTATGAAAATGGTGGAGGGAACGCTCATAGTGGAGCATCGCCTCCGTATGACGGCTCACCTTAATAAACTTGAGGTACTTACACTAATACGACATTCAGACCCAAATCGATTTCAGAGCCTATCTTCGCCGAAAAGCTTGAATAATCAGTTGAACTACCAGATGAATAATCAGTTCTCGACGCTCGACCACAGGTAAGCTTTAGTCTGCCCAGAGGCGATATCAAGAAAAGCCAAGCCTTGGGCGGCAAATCTGACCTTTTTTCTTTCTAGACCAAGGTGGTAAGAACAAGAAAAGCGAACAAAGGCCACAAGCAAGTGAACTTCGAAGTGTTGCAATGGCAAATAAGGTGAAGAAGGGTAATTGGAGGAACAAGCCATAAGGAAGCTTCAATCATGATGAGAAAGACGTTGGAGGCCTGTTCGTAATATAAGAGGGATGGAAAGAAAGGTAATTCTCACGCACTAGTTGTTGAAACTTGTTTAGCGCGTATGCCTCCATTTTGGAGTATAGGATACGATCCACTAATCATGTTTGTTTCACATTACAAAGGATTCCCAAGAACTTAAGGGGGAGGAGGGACTCTATAACACCGGGCGATGTTTCAGAGCGGCAATTTGCAAAATATGCGGATAAGTACCTATCTTTTTGAAGACGGTGCTTTTAATTTTTTGAGATATTCTTTACGTTCTTTAGATTTTTGGAAAAATTCGTTTTTAGGTTTCTAAATTTTTATGATGGATATTTTGGTTACTTTTTAATAAAGTTGTTACTAATTTTTTGATAAATTTATCTCACATGGAACGTTGTTGAATGATCTCTATACAATTAACTGCACACCACTCACAAATGTATCCTATAACACATCAATCGCTTTAGAGAAAAGAAAAGTTCATCGGGGCGTGAACGCGAGACACTTTTTTAGATCTATAAATCAATCATATAAATCCAAAGAGGATCCAAAGGTTGGTAAGAGACGGTTCACTAGGGCTTCTCAAGTTGTACCAATTCCAACCCGATCAATCATGTTTGGAGGGTGATATGACCAAGATGGCATTTGGAGCCAAGGAAATGGGCTTTAAGAAGAGTTAGAGATCGCTCACATAGATAATACGTAGTTGATGTTAAGCAAGCGAGGAGGTTATGAATAATTTTATTGATGATTACTCAAGGTACATTTTTATGAAGCATGAATTGAGACCTTTGAGAAATTCTAAAGAATTCATGATCAAGGTAGAATCATATGGAAAAACGATCAAGTCCTAAGATCTCGATTGTGGAGGCGAATACCTCGATGGCGAGTTTTTGAACTACTTATCTAATGAAGGGATTGTATCCCACCACCACCGCACCAGTAACCCCTCAACAAAATGGGGTTTTGCAGAGAGGCAAATGAATTCTTTTTGGAAATGGTTTAGATCAATGATGAAAGTTATCTGCGATCTTCCCGAAGTCGTTTCGGGTCATACTTGGAAAAAACAAACAGACTTACATTCGAACTTGGTGCTATCCAAATCGTTCCCAAAATTGTCAAAGAATTGTGGACCCAGCGCAAACCTAGTATGAGACAGCATGAGAACTTTGGGGTGTCCGCCTACATGTTGGACAAGAGAAGCCAAAAGTTGATCCTCGATCGAATTAAAATTTGCTTGTAGGATAATTTTCGGAACAAAAGCGGTGTATGTTCTATAGTTCAAGATCAAAAGGTGGTAAATAAGCACCCACTTTAGATTTTTGAAGTAGACTATATTAACCAAAGAAAACCCGTGAGATTACCTTAAATGAGCTTAGAGGGCAAAACTCAAAGGCTAACTCAGATTAGATGATATACCAAACGATACATTTTCACAAATCGAGCCTTGTCAGTGGGGAGGTTGTTTGAAAGCCCGAGAGGATTCATGGAATGGGAGAGTCTCGGACTTGATTCCAGTGAATCCACCCATGGACATATGACCAGCACCCAAGATATGGATGCAGATTCTCAAAAACAACAACAATGAAAGCCAATATGGGTTCTATGTTTCATAATAGAGTGTGGGAGCCTAGTCGAACCACTTAATAAGTCAAACCCATCGATGCAAGGATATATAAGAGGAAAAGAGACGATTTTAAGTTGAAACCTTTAAAGCAAGACTAATGGTGAAAGGTTATACTCGGAAAGAAAAGGATCGATTACGAGGAAACTTTTTTCGCAGAAGCCATGCTTAAGTCCATCCAGATTCTCTTATCGATTTCTTTGCGCTTTGACCTTGGAATCTGGCAATATAGATGTCAAGACAAAATTTTCCTTAATCTAAGTCTTGATAAAGAGATCTATGTGCAAACACCAGGTTTCATTGAAATGAAAGCCGTTAACACCTAGTTTGTAAGCTCAAAAGGTCCATTTACGGACTCAAACAGTATCCAGAGCTTCAACCAAAGTTTTGATCATGTTGTAAAAAGTCTTATGGGTTTGATCAAAACAAGTTTTAAAGTTGTTAATGTATAAAAGCGGTTTTAATCGCATTGGTATTCTAAGATTATACGATGACATTGTGATCATCGAACGATGTGAAGGTGATCGATGCTGGGGCGCATGGTTTTTCAAAAATGTAGGTTTGATATGAAAGACTTAGGAAGCCGACACATCCCTCGGGATCAAGATCATAAGAAAAACGATGGGTTCAAGTATCACAAGTTTCATACATAGACACTTTAGTTTTGAAACTATTCGACGAAGATTCCAAGAAAGGATTTGTACTTTTCAGACTCGAATCCATCAATCCAAGAAAATGTTCCCTAAGACGAAAATGAGATAGATGACATGAAAGGTATTCCTTGTGCTTGGTGGCCGAAACCCTTATGTATGCGTTGTCACAGCATTTAGACCCAGATATCCGCTTTACGAGGCATGGTAGCAAGATCAAAGTAATCCAAAGAAGCGCATTGGGATCTACGTTTAAAACGATGCATGTCCGGAAAAGAACTGGGATAAATGTTGATTTATCGATGAATATCCAATCCCATCGGCCACTCCGACCACGGTGGTTCAATCGACGGGGATTCAGAGAAAGTATCTACGCCGGTGGTGTGTTTTGTTTGGGAGGTGTACCGAACGATGGAGAAAAGTCAAGAAAATGCATCATCGACTCAACCATGGGACTCGGGTAAAGAGTCGCACAGGCTAAAGTAGAAAGAACCCATTGGGCTCCTAGATCTTTCAGCCGACTTGGATGGTGTTGAATTTGTCTAGCAATATCTCTGCTAAAGTTGCAAATTCAAGAGAACCAAGAGTCCACGAAGCCAAATAAACACATTAAAGAAAATACATCTTATAATGAAATCGTTAGAGAGTGAGATATAGGGGATGTGGGTAAAAGATAGCGTCGAAAGGCGACTAAATAGAGATCCATTCACAAAGCGTCTGCTCTGAATACATTCGAGAGACATGAGTGGAATGGGTATCAAGACTAAGGCCCGATCTGCTTTGAGTATAAGTGGGAGAAATTATTAGGTTCGTAGGTGACATTAGATGTCACGGACTACCGAGGCGTTGTAGCAGTATATTTAAGCGGACTTTGAGTATAAGAAATTGGGAGATTGTTGATTATCTTTGAAAAGTATGCTTTTACTTTGTATAACTCCAAATCGAATTTTCGACTTATTTATCGAATAAATTGTATATCATGATGCTTTAAATATGATTGAATGTTATATATATTTATTGCGTAACTGTTCAATAATTCGTATGTGTTAATCGTAGTTAATTTAGTGATACGAGATCCACGAAGATTAAATTAATGTCCGCATAAATTAAAAAGTACAGCCATTCACGACCTAGATGGAAATGAACAACCGTCATGAAAAGGTTGAGGTGTAAGGTTCGAGATTGGTTTGTCTTGACCAAGAGATTACCTTTAGTCTCATGACTGATCTTGTTGAATAGGACCCACAGAGGATAAATTCTTGAGCCCCAAGGAAGAATTAGACCTCGGGTTCGTTGTTTAACCTTGTCCTTTAAATAGGATCACGGGATTGTAACTATTGCTTTGACTTATCATGGGTAGCTTAATCGGAGATTCAATACTTTTTATCTTGGGCAATATTATTGGTCCGCATTTGATTGCTAAGATTTAATCGAAGAATCTCTCGTGTGCAAGTCGCTTGTTTGATTTTGCCCCTTGGGAGGTTATAAGTTTATCATCAAAATCTTGCAAGTGGAATTAGTTTCCCATGGGATAATAATGTTGAACCGTTTCTCGACCAAGAGAAAAAGATATTAATTAACTAAAGCTATTTCAGGCTTGAATTAATTAATGGGCTAGATAATCTAAAACACTTAAAATAATGGCCAAAGAGCCATATATCGATTGAATATGGGTTAAGATGGATGGTGCATTATTAATTATGTAGTGATTAATTAATATTTATGAGCTTGAATTATATTTGGCTCAATATTAGATATCAAGATCCATTTGAAGGTCCAATCTTAAATTCTCCTAAAGGCCCACGTAGTAGCCCAAATATATAGTCCAATAATTGAAAAAGTGATTAAAAATAAAATAAATATTGTTGCTTATTTTTCTAAATTTTGAAAATTGGTGGATAAAAAGAGGAGAAAGATTTTCTTGAATTTGTTATGAACGCAAGATATGTATTCTTGAATACAGATTATCTCATTAAATTCAAGAAATCTCCCACTTGGTTATTCATAGTGATATTTTGAAAATTTTGAAAATAGATATAAGAAAGATTTCTTGATTTTCTTGAAAGATATTATGGAAGATATGTATTTCTTGAAATACAAGAATATCCCATAAACTCAAGAAAATCCAAATCTTGATTTCTTAACCAGATTTTTCTAAAATAACCTTCATAATAGAGAAAGGATTTTTGTGAATATTTTAATTACGGGAAAAAGAATATAAAGGGATATTCAAGATTTCTTGGTATAAGAAAAGTCTTTTCCTACATGGAAATATCACTAAAATTTCGACTCTCTCACCTATAAATAGGGGATGATTAGTTCATTCCCAAGTACAATTCCATGTCTTTAAATATTAGGCAAATCCACATAAGTGGTGCAACAAAGTTTATTTTTTTTTGTTAATTGTTCGCGAGTATCCTTCCAATGATATTGTCGAGAAAGGCTAAAGGAATACTTAGGGAAGTCCTTTTGGTTGAAACCGTCCGATAAAAGCCACTGCCATCCCGAGAGGTAATGCTAAAAAAAAGCCAGATTCGGTGATACTTTAGGTTTTACGTGGCTTTTATATGTAATGATATGTTGTTGCAATTATTATTTGAATTAATATAGATTAATCTCATGCTAGTAATAATTAATGAATTAAATTTGTATTTAAATATTCACCACGAATAGATTCAGGTAACTCATTTCTAACAGATTCTACGTACATCATGAGCTTACACTTCAGACTTTCAAATACCTTTAAATCAGATAGACTCATTTTGAAAATGATTGATATAAATTTTTCTAGTGTACTACCTTCCAATTTTAACAGAACATGATTTAATTTGGTGGTAAAGACTAGAGAAAATTATTCTATGATGACATTTGAAGACATTCTTCCACCAAGGTCGAAAAAATAAATCAAAATAGAAGACTAGAGGCAACGATCGTGAAACTTTGCGAAAGATGAAAGTACATGAAAGGTGTAGGATTAAAAAATCTACTCAAATAAGAATTAAGGAGAGTGGCGGCAACTAAATCTCACCAGGGATATTCCCACCTAGAAGTACGATCTTAGACATAAGACATCGGAAACCACGAGCGATGTGTTGATACGAAAGAGATCGAACAATTCCCCAAAGTCCCGACCATACCGATAATAATCCCCGAACTCCAAATTGAAAATTTCAGAGGCCCTAACCTTTCCAAGTCCCCATACAAGAAAAGATCGCTAAGTACAAGTCGTCATCCAATTTCAAAATAATATTAACCATCCAATTGAGCTTTTTATCCTCGGTGGAGGACTATTTTATCATATATATTAAAAATTATATTCATTTCTACAATGATGTAATTGGAGATGAACTGGTTTTAGAGCGGTTCACCGCAATCTACTGAGCGAGGACAAATGGGGTAGAATGCGAATGAATCTTTTAATAATGAACCGCAAATAAGACGCGATTTATTTACTTAAACATTTTAGGTGGTTACACAACCTTTTCGATTGGCGAAATCACTTAATCACTCCTGAAATGCCGCTCATCGTGATAAATGGTTTGCATTACTTGATCATGGATACCGGGTCAAACCACATATAACGTTTTAAATGTCATTTTGAGAACACAATTTTAACATTTTGCCTTCCCAAGAAGCAGATGAACGTCGAGGTCTTCCGACCAACAAATTGGTTCTTGGGTAACGTGCACAACAACACTCGTTGATATTGGTAAGAAAAACTATATTAATGTTACTTTTAAAGTTTATTTTATTTTTTTATTTTTATTAAAGTTGTATAGAACTATTTAAGCATTTACACGACTTGGGATGCTAAATGAGGTGAGGCTAATTATTAGGCTAGAAAGAATAATAAACCCCAATATTATAATTTTTTTTAATTTTATTAGACCTTTTTCTAGCGGTAGACGTCGTTTGTGATTTATTTTAGGTTGGAAATTATAATGTGTATATTTTTTTTCCATATAACTAGTTTTTCCACGGAAATGCGATGCACGGTTTCATAATTATAATAATATATTCACAAAAAATTTATATGAGACGATTTATTACGCCAATTTGGGACAATTTAACACATATTAAATGTCAATACCCAACATATATTCCGGCCTCAAAGATAAGATGGCCTCATGCAAGTGCCTTAATATATATTTTAAATAATTTGTTATCAAAATTTTTTTTTTTTTCACAATAATCTAGCATTTGTAGTATAAAATTTCAATATTCAAATAATATTTTTAATTATTTGATATTTTTGCATATGTATAATTGAAAATGAGACATGTATTTGTTGGAGATGGTTTTTTCAAATAAACGATTAATATAATTTGAATGATGTTTTTTAACATTTTGAAAAATGTTGGGTTTGGATTTATGCTAATTTGTGATGGAATTATGTATGAAGTGATTAAATTTAAAATTAATAATTGTAGCACAAAAACAAAATGTTGCACCTATTGTTCATAATATTTTTAAGAAAAAAAAATCTGGGCAGTGATATTATGGCCTAAGTACATGTGTTATGGTATATGGGCTCGTTTTTTGATAGTATTAAAGCCCATAATTAATCCATAAGCCCAATTACCAATACCTTGCCTCACGCGTTTCAGAATCATCATCCCTCATCCCCAAATCCCTCCTCACTTTTTATTCAGGTTTCATCTCAACCGACTTCTCCAAAGGTAGATCTGAACAACAGACCTTGGCCGTAAAGAATCCGATTTCTTCAAAAGCTAGACTGAACAACAAATGATGGCCGTAAAGAAACTGTAAAAGAGAAGAACGGTCACTATCTCCTGTTTTAATTTTATTCGTTTTGATTTTCTTTGATTTGAACACAGGTCTTTCCTTTAATTCCATTTCAATTCATTTAATTCTAGATCGTCACATTAAAATTATTACTGTGATGATGATCGGTGCAGATCTATGATATTTTAATATTTTTCTGATAAATTTTAAATGGGACTATTCTTCAGCTTATATTTTAGTTTTTTTTCTTTTTTAATTCGACCCAGAGTTCGGTAGATTCATAAGAATTAAAGACCGATCAAGATATTGTTTTTCAAACTGTGTGATTGTTCTGGAATTTTTTACTTTCAGATGTAGTTTTATAAATTAAAATCATCATTTCTTGGACCAAAAAGCTAGTTATAAACTGGTAATTTCGATCTTCGATTGCAATTGTTTTGTATCTTTTATTTTAACTTATTTTTTTGTATATGTCATCCATTCCATTTTATTTAAGTAATAAAAGCCCACATTTATATTAATTTCTAGTAAATGTATTATTCGGCTTAATTAGAAGCCCAACATTTGACTACTACTTATCATCATCACTGAATATTTGCTTGATATGAATATAGCCCAACTTTTGATTTATTAAAGAATCAAATTGAACATAAATTAGATACACTTTGTAATAGAGCATTAGTGAATACATTTTGCTTCATTAATAATTAAAATATTGTTTTTTTTGAAAGATAAAGATAAAATATATAACTGAGCACAAGGGGTACTCAAAACCCAGAATGTTACACACTCAAAACTCAGTAACTCTCATAACTTGATGAACATTGGCTTTGACCTTTGCCCAAAACTGGTGGGGCTGTCTACTGAATCCCTCATGCATGCATGTGTATGTAAATCAATTTTAAACAAACTCTTGCACCTAAATTTTTTAATCTTATGAACTTAAATCTAAATTTGTTGGTTTCATTTGAGATTGAACATATTTATTATCTTGCATCTTTCTTAGCAGGTGATAGCTTATTGACTATATTCAATTTGCTTACTGCAGTAATCACTTTGATGATGACATACATAGGGGAATTGAAGATGATCTTAATCTAGGACTTCTGCACAAAAGGTGCTGCCAAAAACTAATTCTTGTGATGAAGATATATACGAATTCAGGTATTATTTGTTATGGCAATCTTTATAAATAATGAGAAAAATGCATTTTGTTGATCAAATCTTGTGCTCTTTTATTGTCTCTAGTAAATTTCATATGTTTGTGTACTCAAAAGAGGGTTTAAAACAACTTTCCATACAAAAACATAAGGAACAATTCTACTTTTGAATGGTAAGTGGTCAAGTGCACCCTATAAATGTATATAATCATAAATTCTTCGCTATTACTCACATACATTTGAATTAAGGTAGTCAAAACACACATAAAAAGTCACACTATTTTAAGGGCTATGCCAGCCTACTTATCATCTTCATAATATACGCCTTCTCAGATTAGTTAAAATATAACAGATTAACTAATTGTTGAACAGTCAAAAATATTCTTGTAATTGTGTGTTTCCTTCTCAAAAGTCAAAACATAATAAAGTAGCAAGAATTGCAATATAGGAATTTCTGAATTTAGAGAAGAAGGTTTAAACACATTAACCTCATTACCTAATGGATCCTCTCATCATTCTTATTTTGACAATATACGAAGAATCACAATGAGATGCATATTTTTGTTGCGTAAGTTGATGAATTCTTACTGCTATTTCCACAATCACAAAGTTTCCCATTTGTCTTCTGATGCTCTCCAATGCTTCCTGAGGTAAGATTTTCTGTATCATGTTACACAGGTTCTAGCTTAGAAGTTGGAATGTTGAGTAAAATATAATTGGTATGTTAAAAACTATTAACAGCTGGGTTCATAACACTGTAATTTTTGCAGGTCTAAGTTGAGAGGTTTGGTGACAGGAAATTTAATTAAAATTTCTCTGCACACTTAAAAGCTACAATAATTGAAAAGTATAAATCTGTCTTTCATTGTATTTTAATTCTCACCTGACTTTAAGCAAATCTTTTTCATTTTTGATGTAGTTTTTGTTATGGCTGGTAATGCTTCAAGACCTATTTTGTTTTGAAGAGTTTGAAGACCCAAGTCCCATTAGCAAAACAGGAGAGAAACCATTCCTGCAGTTATGTGGAAGGAAATTAAGTGAAATGCATACCCACAAGAGTAAATAAATTTAAAGTTTAAATCAATGCAAAGAGACGTAATGAAGCTTAATTTAGAAAGCCAACTTTCAACAAATTTTGACAGAGGAAACAAATGTCTGGTTGCATGAAATATGGTCCACTATTTATAGAATCCCAACGAAGATGAACAGTCTGCTTAATTGCAGTTTAAATTTTAATTTTGATCAGTGGCGGTTTACTGTGTCAGAATATTCATTGATTCTGGAGCTGTAATAATTACACTTATTACATGTCATTTTGAATTAATAAAAATATTATTAAAATATATCCGAAAAGATGATACCTTGCAGACAAAATAATTATCATTTCAATACATTTGGCCTTTTCACGTGAAAATACGCGCGTGTACTTTACAGTTGCATAGTAGAGCGAGTACTGTTCACTCGCTACAGTAACTATGCTCAATTTTGGCCAGCTACTTTTGCTTTTATATATTTATAGATGTGATTTTTTTTTCATGTTTAAATTGATAATTGAACTAATACTTTTTAATGAATAAATTAATACTTTATAACCAACTAACTAATACTTTTTAATATATTAACCAATACTTATCAATTGATGAACTAATATTGTGAATAATAAATAATTACTTTATAATCAATTAACTAATACTTTTCTATAAATTAACAAATACTAATCAATTAATAAACTAATATTGTGGATAAAAAATAATTATTACTTTTTATTTATTCAAATTCTTCTCAATTAATTAGTTAAATAAATTAAATCAGTAGTTAAAATAAATCAGTACTTTTAAATTAGTTAAATTAAATAATTCAATTAAATGTGTTAAATAAATTAATAAAATCAAAATTTGAATTTAAAAATAAAATAAATTAGTTATATTAAATAATTCAATTAAATGAGTTAAATAAATTAATAAAATCAAAATTTGAAATTTAAAAATAAATTAAATAAATTTATAAAAAAAATCGAAATTAAAAAAAAAAAAAAAAAGAAGATGTCCCCGCGACGACCTGTTCGTCATTAAAAAAATTATGCAACGGGCTTACATCCCATATTCCATCACATCAACAAATACTTTTGTGATATAAAGAATGGTGAAATATTTTGCCTAGTTTTTCATTGTGAAGTACAATATGTATCTCTTATTTAAAAAAAAAATACTTTTTAAAAAATAAAACAAACTGAAAGCTTCATGCAACTTATGTCGTTTCTCCAATTTTAGAAGTGCCTCACTAGTATCGCACTTTGTGAAGGGTTGTGTGATTGTGTTTGTTTGTGCACTCAACCTGTCTTGACAAAGACAGCTACAAATAACTTCAGATAATTAGATTCATTTTTTTTTTTTTTTTTGTGAAAGAACCCTAACTCTATTCTCTTAGTTTGTTGGGTTTTTTTGGAAGATAACTGAATAATAAGGATAATTTTGTTTATAGTCAGTTGAGTGGAATATTATATGTTTAGTTCCCTATGAAATTATAAATTGAAATTCTGCATAATTTTCTTGATTATAATCTTTAGCGCACTTATATGTGGAATATTTATAATATATTTGACGCTTGCAACCTTTTTATAATGATTATTAAATATTTATTTGTATAGAGAATTATGAAATGTTCTATAGAAAACATTCATTATAAACCAAAGTAGTCTCCACCATTTATTTAAGATGTGAACTTCTATATATATATAGAGTTTCATTTGTAACTTATCTAAAAAGTATTCAAATATCCAATATCATTTCCAAAGTATGACAAATTGTTGTGGACACTTGTAATTTAAAATTTTAAATTAATTCTAAGTTATTTTTATTATATATTATCTCCGTTCACAAAATTTATGCTACATGTTTTGCGCAAAATTATTGAGAAAAAGATAGATAAACCAAGAATATTATGAGGATTGCTATTCCATTTATAAATAAAGTTTAATGTTTATGAAAGAACGACAAACGACAATCAAGAATTAAGTCGATAATCGGAGGATAAAGATAAATCGATATTTTCATAAAATGATAGAAAAGATTTGATTGATTTAACAAATGCTAAAAAAAAATATAACTTTGGTGGAAGGAGAAGATATAAATTTTTTATTTATTTTTTAAGTTTGTGACAGGACAAAAACATAGCATCCGCCTTTGTCTATTTGCCCCTTTTCTCCAGTTGCTCTCGTCAAAATGGGTAGGGGTGTGAAATTTAAACAAACGCTAAAATATGAGATTGCCACTTTTCTTGCATTTAAGAAGCGTGACTCAAGAATAATTTAATGAAGGCAATTTTGTATTTTCTTTTTGGTCAGCTGCATTCTTGATGGTGTTTTCCTTGAGCTTTAATTATTTTTTCTTGAATTAGATTATAATAACAATAAGACCACTTTCGTAAAAAACGAAGGATTAAATGTCCAGTAGTTGTATCCACCCTCGTCCACATGTGCACTCACGTTCGCTTAATTGTTTGTATATATTTGATTTTGTTTGTTTATATTTTTATTTTTTAAAATGGTGTATGATTTCAAAAATGTGAAAGAATTTTGAGCACCGACAGACCAGTTAATTGTTAAAAAATAAAGCCTCTAATTTTGGTTATAAATCTAATATATTGATGAGTTTTGTTATTCTAGGCTTCTAGACGGCAGGATATATTACATTGGGCTGTACTTTGTAAGATAATTTACAAGATTTGGGCTATTTTGGGCTTTGTTCCATTTGTATTTTTTTTTTACTTTGAGATTTGTCCCATTTGTATTGCATTTTGACAGTTTAGTTTTTTTTTTCTTTTAAATTTTAGATTATTTTATTTAATATTTGATTGATTAATTTGATTATATTTTGTTGATATATTAGGACTTGTAATATTTTTTTCTTTTAATGTGTTAAAAAATTTATTATGCTATGTTTGTAATTAATTCACTTGTTATTGCAATTGTGAATTATTTTATAATTGTCAAACTGATTTATTTACTTGCATATTTAATTTGATTATATGCATTTTAAGATTGAGTCTCATACATGAGATGAAGCTTCATTTATAAGTATTTAAGTTGTATTTATCATAAAAATTGATAGCTGTGAGGCTCCATAAACCAATGAGTCATATAACATGATATATGTAATTATCTCATACAAATTTTTGTTGCACTTTAAATATAAGATAATGTTTATGTACACATATATTTTTTTTTGGAGTTTTATCAATTCAAGTACCGAAAAGATTTCGGTAAACTATCAATTTAAGCCCCCGAAAGATTTTTTCTATCGATTCAAGGCCCGAAAGATAGAAAACTATCAATACAAGAAAAAATAAGTTATTAATTAATTGGCGCTTATAAATTTTAAAGCCATGTTTGTAATAAAAAACCCTAAACCCCGAACACTAAACCCTAAACCCTAAACGATAAACCCTAAACTCTTGACCATGAACCCTAAAACCCCGAATCAGAATCTTGAATCGTAAACCCTAAAAAAAAAAAAATATAAGAACATGAAATAAAGATATAAAATATAAGTTGTCAAAAATGGCTTTAAAAATGTGGAATTTCAAATTGATATTTTTATCTTTCAGCCCGAATCGATAGTTTTCTATCTTCCGCATTCGAATCGACAGAAAAATCTTTTAGGCCTTTAAATCGATAGTTTTTATCTTTCGACTTTCGAATTAACATTTTTCCTATTTTTTTTATTATATATTATTAGTCATACTACCACTTTCAAAATCCTGGATCTGCTACTAATTTTGAGTCTCTTCTTTTTTATATGAACGATGTAAACATATATTGAGCCACGTCGTTAAACTTTAGTTTTCAAAAAATAATTATTTTTATTTAAGTTTAATTTTTACATTTAGCAGTTACGAAACAACGTCATTTTGAACTTTGACAGAGACCAAACTGCCTAGAGTTCCAATTGCAACTGAAATATATATATATATATATATATATATATATATATATATATATATAACTATTTAAAATTGAGTAACACTTTTATAAACAATATTTATATATAAATTATGTTATTGTTATGCATAAAATTTATTATTATTATTTAAAAAAAATTAGAGTTCGCTAGAATTTAAATTTATATAAATTTTTTATTTTTAAAATTGTAATTAAGTGGAAGATCGTAATTTTTCCTTCAATTATTATCAATCGATTTTTTTTTTTTAATGAGCTCCGCTAATGTGGGTCAAAATATGCAGAATTTAGTGTCAATTTATTTGATCATTGAACTCACCCATAGCCATAGTACACGAGGCTTTGTCTAAATTACATTTTATACAAATACAACGACTGTTTCAAATTTGATCTCATTTTTTCTTCACAATTGTCGCCGTTCAGTTTCCAGCATCCAATTTTCGCGGAATATAATACAAAAAAACAATATGGTTACACCTCTGCACAAATGGAATTCGCACACTACACAAACACCAAAATTGATAACTGACACGCAGAATTCAACCAATCAAAACGGCTAAATGTCGAAGATGAAACGGCATCTGGGTGGTAGTGGCGGTGGTGGCAGCGGCCGCCGCCACGGTCGCCGGATTAGGGTCTAATGTTGAGGCAGTGGAAGCGGCGCAACGAGCAGCGCCTGAGCCAGGGCCAACGGATCCTCCGCGAATTCGCGCGCCGGTGCGCCACTCCGACGGAGAAGCTTTGGAATGTGGCCAACGAATTAGCCTCGGATATGGAGGCGGAGCTGTCTCCCGGCGACAGAGGCGGCAATTTACGGATGCCTGTCTATTATCTCGCACCGCTTCCCACAGGGTATTGTGAATTTGAATCTTGATTTTCACCAATTACTCTGTTTTTTATGCAATTACAACTTACAACACTTCTCCAATTGTTTATTCCTGAGTTTATGAGGGCGTTACTCTACTTATTGTATGATAGCTTTATTGTTATTTAGGTTTAATACGAGGCGGCATTATCAAAAATAATCTTGATTTTGATGGGATTTTCCTATTGATACTCTTTTGAAATTATCAATTTAGCTTACGAATTGTTATATAGTGTTAAATGTAGATATGATCATGTAGATTTGAGTTGCAAGTCGTCAAACCGATATTAGTTTAAATTGTGTATTTACAGTTCTTACGTCATCTAATTTTGCATTCATCTAATAAATTGATCAAGATGCACTTTAGATTAACAATTTTAAATGAATTGATGTGAAGAAAAAATCACAAACATTAGACTTTATAGATATAATTTATACTTTGTTTTTGGAGGCATGCACGTATATGTATATATTTCACACTAGCAGATGCGTACCACTCAATAATCAATGTAAAAAGATTTCAATGTACCAGCACTATTGCATCTCTATGCATCTAAACTTCAAGTTATTAATCAAGAATACCTCGTTTCTCCATTGTTAATGTGTTGCAGGGAAGAGAAAGGAACGTATTATGGAATAAACCTCCAAGGAACAAATTTTCTTATAGTAAGAGCCAAACTCGAAGGGAAAAGCGAAGCAGTAACTGATGTTAAAAGGCAAGAGGTTGCAATCCCAACTAATATATTGTCTAGTGCTGGCTCCACCAGGGTAATCAACTCATCTACATTTCTATTCATATGACGTTTTCTAGTGGCCTTCGCTTATATATCCTTGTAATGTTTATCAGGAATTATGCGACTGATCGCCCTTGAACTTGCAAAATTCGTTTCCTTAAACAATGAGACAGATAGCGATGTGGGAGCAAGAGAAAGAATGCTTGGGTTCACAGTATCGTTTCCCGTAGAACAAGCTCCAGGGACATCTGCCATTGATAGCAAATGGAAAAAGTTGTCAGTTGATGATACAGTTGAGTCTCTCTCTTGCTCATTCATCTTGATGGGAGAGAAATTTACCAATGTTGACCTTAATGATTCGTGTTGGAATGTGATGGTAAAATCAGGTTGGAAAGGAATTTGCAACAGAAATCAACCAGGCCTTGAAGAAGCACAGTGTAGACATGCGTGTTTTTGCAGTTGTAAGCTACTTCATTGGTATTATATGATTTTTTTTATTGAGTTAACATGATTGTGTGGATTATTGAAAAATATTTATTGATGGAATGAAACAATATTTCAGGTGAATGATACTATAGGGCATTTAGCTGGAGGAAGATATTATAGCAAAGAATGTGTGGCAGCTGTGAGTTTAGGAATGGGCACAGATGTTGCTTACATTGAATCAATTCAACATATTCCAAATCAACTTAAAGATTCCGCAGAATCAGCAGAAACGGTTAGTATCAAAGCCTATCTTCCTCGCTTTTTTATTCCCATCAAGAGTAACACTTGGGCGCACTAGTTATGGTCATTTGCACCAGTTGTGTTTTGTTCACAACTAATACTGTTCTGCCAAAACAACTGATACCTTTTAGTAAAACAACTAATACCATTTAAAAAATACACTTGAGTTGCACGGTGCAACTAGTGCATAAAAGTATTTGGATGAATTTGTGTGATTATCAGCAGGCTATTAATATGCAATGGGGAAACTTCACGTCTTCCCATCTTCCATTGACAGAGTATGATACCTCCTTAGATGCTGAAAGCATTGATCCTGGACACCGGGTAAAATTCATTCATCTTCGTTGTTTTTTTTACCAATTTGCAAGACTATTCACTTACTGTTGAATCTTGTTTTTTCCTCAGATATTTGAGAAGCTTATTTCAGGAATGTATTTAGGAGAGCTTGTTAGAAGAATCCTGCTTAAAATGGCTGAGGAAACTGCTCTATTCGGGGAGTGTGTTCCGCCAAAACTTAAAATTCCTTACTTGTTAAGGTAAGTTATGGTTTCCTTTCAAGCCAAAGAATGAAACTAATAAAGTTATACACGAGACAAATGTGAAGTAGTGGATTTTTCAATCTTCAGAGATGGAGACAAATGTGAAGTTTCGAAAAATCCGCTATCTCAACTCTTACGTTTCTGCAGATTTAAATCACTTTAATATGTTTTAACTGTACATCATATTAAAGCATATTATGAAGGACATCATAATCTTTTATCCATATCAAAATGGCTAGATCTTCCTCTTTTCTTCACTTTTTAATAGCAAAAACTTGTAGGCTAAACAGTTTTGGTACTTTTTCAATGTTCAGCTGATGCTTTTCATCACATGAACTAATACTTTTCAATCTATTTTTTCTTTGTTTCGTCAAAAAAAAATAAAATAAGAACAGCATGGTTGAAAAAAATTCAATCAAAATTGCACCAGTTGCATTGTATCTAAGTTGTCATTTCTTGAATCTGTGTATCTCAATTTCATTTGAACTTTCTTGCAAACCATATCCTCTACCAGGTCCCCAGATATGGCTGCAATGCATCAAGACACTTCAGAAAATTATGAAGTAGTAGAAGAAAAACTAAATAAAATCTTCGAGGTATATATGCTTAAACTTGATAATATGATCATCTCAGATAATCAACCAGGACTAATTCAATAATATGATCATGCATCTCAGATAAGCAATTCTACGCCAATGGTTAGAGAAATAGTTACGGAGATTTGCGACATGGTAGCAGAGCGTGGGGCCCGACTTCGTTGGAGCAGGAATCGCTGGCATTGTGAAGAAGATGGGAAGAATCGCAAACAGGAAGAGGTGATCACGATCGATGGAGGGCTATACGAGCATTATCGTATATATAGGAATTATATTCACAGCACAGTCTGGGAGATGCTGGGAAGTGATCTTTCAGACAATGTTATAATCGAGCATTCTCATGGAGGTTCTGGCGCTGGTTCTATCTTTCTTGCTGCTTCACAAACAGAACATGGAAATTCCTGATGTTGCAGCCAAAGTTTGTTTTAATTGCATCATTTTTTTTTCATTTAGCAAATCAAGAAATTGATGTGACCAACTTGTTTTCTTTGATCCATTTAGGTTAATGAGTTGTTTTGTGGTCGGATAATGTTCAGCTTTATGTCCACAACCGAAGGATGTTGCTGCAAAAGAAGCAGATCATGAATATTGCTCAATTTTTATTTTTTTTTCTATAGATATGTATTAAACAAATAAAGTCTAGCTGTAAGAACTTTCTTTAAATTTTTGTCACAACTATTGACAATATTGGATAGGATATAGGTGCAGGGCAGAAGATGTTCGATACTTCATTGTCTTATTCATTTGTCCATATTAAAAAAGCTGTGTAAAGAACTCATTATTCTATAATTATAAAAAAGAAGCAACTCTGAAATGTGAACATAGGTACAGACAAACCCACCCTGATAATTCTGAGATGATGAGTTTAGAAAGAAATTTTGAAATGTTCTTATTGCTGAAACTACAAACATATATATAGTGTTAAATTTAAGTTTTACATAATGCTCTTTTTAGTCTTATGTTGCATGTTTGAGAAAGGAAATGTCTCATATAACATGCAGTTTCAGTTTAAATTGATTATAATATATTCATTACCTCCTGTTAAATTGCTAATGAGTCGGAATAATATATTTTTTCAATTCAGCATAAGTTTAGCAAATTTGGATATTGGAGGTGAAATAATGATTGAATCATGAATCTTGGATGAGTAGAATAATTGTTTATTTTTCCTCTTTTAATCTTTTTCAATTTTCTCAAGTGACGATAGAATTGACGAACTTAGCAAATACATTTTGACTAGGTAATTGACACTCTTACGGTTTTGCTAACCCACCTTATTAAGTCAGTATAATGTTATGTGATTTGATCATGTAGAAAACGACTAGCAATATATTTGTACTGATGCTCTTACGACCTGATCTAACCCACTTACCGAGTCGAGAAAAAATCACAAATCGACCTATAATTTTGATTGTGTCCGCAATTAGTTTTGTAACTTTTTACTCTATCAATTTTAGTCATTTTGGTGTTGGTCCATTCCTTTGAAAAATTTAAATTTTGGCTGAAAAAATTATGGAAAATGGCCAGAAATCTATTGTAGCAGATAAATTGGCACAAAAAATTGTATCAAATCACGCTACAGTGAAAAGGTGAGAAAATAAATAAAATTCACGAGGTGTAATAAACATAAAATTAATTGAGGATTTTGGTTTCGGATGAGAGACGGTTTGAAACGAGCTGGTGAATCATCGGGACACGATCAAAATAAAAATTAGATTAATTTTCTAATTAAATTTTCAAAATAAACACTTAAAGATCCAAAATTAACACTCAAAGGTCCAAAATTGATAAAATAAAATTTACATGACCATTTGTGTTTTTTTGAGCCAGCATAATGTTATTGATTAAATCCTACGAAATAAGAGTCGTGGTTGGACCATTAAAAACATAAGTCAGTGAGTCTTTGCATTTAAGGATTTGTTTTGTTATCTGAGTTCACAATGTCAGTAGATAAGCCCATGCTTTGGCGGCCCACAATCGTGAAAATAGAGGGTGGTCCCTTTTTCTTTTCTCTTTTTTGTCTAAACAATATGCCCATTTTCATCCCATCGGCACCATCTTAAAATGAAAATACAATCCTGAATCCTCTCTTTTTTTGGTGTGTAAATTTCTAGTAAATTTGAAGAAAGAAAAATTCATGTTTAAAGAGTGATTTATAAAGTGACATAAATCCACAAAATTCTCTTTATGTATCTGTTTTTTCAAATTTATTTTAAAAAAAAACTACACAAAAATTGTTGGGTCATGATAATATATTACTAATAAAATAGAAAAGAGTATAAGATTGGAGCTTATTATCAGTTGTCAGGCGTCACGAATTGAAGTGGGTGTTATTTGCGTGTCATTTTTTGTTGCAAGATAGTTGTTTCAGCTTACGATAGCAAAACAAGTTGGTTCAGAATTTCCAATTTCAAACTCAGCTTCATCGTGTGATGTGTCCTTTTTTTTTTTTTTAAACAAAAAATTTGTATGTACTTGAGTTCACCATGATATATAAGTTAAAAGAAAAGAAATAGTGTGAATAAGTTTTACGAACCCAACTGACATGAGCAGAATTTATAGTGTGATTTTTTACTATAAAGAGTATTACTATCATAAAAGTGAAGGATGTGAAACATTTATATTATAAAGAATAAGTTCGTGAGGATAATCGGAAGTGATGACTTATATTACTAAAGGGTGTGACTTATATTACTAAAGGGTGTGACTTATATAACTAAAGTGTATGTCTGTAAAAAAAAAATCCAGTTTCACGGTGAACAAGTTTCACAGCATACCAACTCATAAGTTAGAGTTGGTATGTTGTGAAACATTTTTTTTTACACGCGTACTTTTTTAGTAATATAAGTCACACTCTTTAGTAATATAAGTCACACCCTTCAATTATCACTACGATACCCTCTGCTATAATATAAGTCACACCCTTCACTTTTATGAGTAATATTCTTTATCGTAAAAAATAACACTCTTTAATAATATAAATCACATTTTTAACCAATTTCACCGTGAAATTTGTATACCCTATATTTTGCCTATAAGTTACCATTGTTATTCATAAAATTATTACTGTTATATATAAAAATTATTACTATTTAAAAATTATTAAAAAAATTATTTAATATTCTTAAACAATAAATTATTTAGTGCATAAAAATAATAGAGTTATGTATAGAATTAGAATTAGTGTTACCCCTTTTCTTACCGCACACACCACCAATTACGAATTTATCCCATCAAAAAAGAAAAGAAAACCAATACGAATTTAAAAAAACATGCACCCCAGATAAGCCCAGATTATGATAAAAAGATAAACCATTTAGAATGACAAGAGTAGCTGCAGTTGTCCCATTATGATTCATAATATCTTTATTTATTTAAAATGATTGAATTTTTTTAAACAATTTTGTTTAAAAATGAGATTTTTAAAAATTAAGAAAAATAATCACACTATCAATACAACAAATACGTCACATTTAACAAACAAATATGTCATGTTAGCATGTCGTCCCACCTATCATATGCTTAATTAGGGGCACCTTACGACATGAATATATCATGACCATTAAATCCAAACCAAATTAATTTCATGGTATGTATATTATATTATTGTTGATCCAACATTTGGTCCAAATTACTTGTATAGAATGATGATAAAAGAAGATGACATGTCATTATTTGCATGGGCAACCATCAAGCCATGCCATGATGGTCAATGATCACATCATCAAATCATATCATCCGGTTTCTAGATATCCGCATGCTTGCAATGTATACACATGATATGATTAATATATACTATATCATCAATAAAGCATCCACAACTGTCTCCAAAAATATATTCATATGTTTTTCATTTAAAAAATGATAGAAGTAAAAAAGAAGTTACTCCCTCGTTATGACTTGAACATTGAAAATAACACGCAAACCAAGTAAAATGAATTTTAATAAATTTAAATAGAATAAAATAAAAGAATTTTGAATGTATTAATATTATGTTTATTTTTATTTTAAAATATTTAAATAATATTGGGACGTCCAAATAAAATAAATGTTCAAATAATTTTGAGATGGAGGGAGTATACATCTCGTGAATCGTATCTTGAATTGCAGTATTCCTTTTTCTTTTTAATCTCACATTATAGTCAACTTTTCTTTCTCAATTAATACTCATATTTAATGATTATTGAAATACTAACCTTTTTATTTTGTCATTTAAATAAAGGGATTAAGTTTGATAAAAATTTGAATGCAATATTTCATACAAGTGATATGTGTAATTGGGTCTTTTTCTTTTTTTTTTTCGCGTTAGGGAACCGGTTTTAGGGCGATTGTTGGTGGTACTAACGAAATTTTCTTCATCTTCTTCCTCACAGACGTGAGTTTGACGCGCCGATTTTTTCTTCTTCCCCTTCTTCTCTCGGCTAATTTCATGGGCTTTCTTCTTCCTCGTTCGTGCCCTAATTTTTTTTTCGCTCCAATTATTGGATGAAATAAGGTTATTCAATTTGAATTTTGGTATGAATTATGCGAGAAGAAGAGAGAATATGTGTGTGGTGTTTGGATTACCCCTCAACACAAAGTGTGTGATGAAATTCAAATCCTTCTGCACTCTTTTCACGCAGTTCTGTAAATCTGTAATTTTGAACTAAATTTTTTTTCGCTTTTGTACTGGTTTTTGTTCATATAGTAACAATATTTTGCTCATATGGTAACACTATTTTTGTTCACGTAGTAATACATCAAGTTGGTCTTTAAATCTGTATTTTTTGACTGAAAATTTCTTTTCGCGCTTGTACTGGTTTTATTTATGTGGTACACGTTTTTCTTCATATGGTAACACGTTTTGTTCATGTAGTAACACATATTTTTTTAGTAATATATAACACTGTTCATATATCGTCGTAATACTATGTGAATTCTCATGTTTTACTATATGAACAATAATGCGTTACCTTGTGAACCATGTTCCCTTATGAATATTTATGTGTTACGATATGTTTTATTACATGTTACGTAAGATATGAAATTTTTTCAATATAACAATGTAGTAACACTTGTACATAGATGTAGTAACACACAAAAATTTGACAAAAATAAAATAAAATAAAATTATTTGCTCAATAGGAATTGAACATACAACCACATACATTAACAATAGACGTGAACCACTAGGTCACACCACATATTTGATAAAGATATCATTCTATAAATATATATATCCTGCCGCGCACACACCAAAACAACAACCCTTACTCGCGTCTGCTACCAGTCCCGTCCTTACCCGCCCACCTGCACTAATTTTGAGACTATTTTTGTCTTATTTATGTTGTATTGCACATAACACTAGTGTGCAATATTTCACACAAGATCTTCTCTTAAGGTTTTGTGTAGTCCAGTAACTTTGCATCGTTTTGGAATTAATCCAGATTGTTTTGACTTTTAAATTTTTATCCCAAATTTTAAAAAAATTTGAAATTGATCATTTAAGCAGTAGGTTACCAAGCAGGTAACCATTACATGTGTTATTGATTTTATTTTTTCTTTTAATTTTGAAACACCACTTGAACTTTTTTAATCCTAATAATTTTAGTAAATCTAATTAATTTATTTGGTTTCAATTAAATTATTTGAAATAAATTCATTACAAACATTTTATTTATTAATATAATAAATATATAATATTATGAGTTTATTTGGTGTAAAATGGCTAGAGTTCATGTATAAAAACACGTACATTACAAATTTTGTATGAAAAAGTGTTGAATTAAATATGAATTTAAATACTTGTGCCATCCATTTAGCTAAGGGGTTGCTTTGTTTGATTTTATAAACATAAGCGCTTGAATGAAAAAAAAAATTAGTTATGGGATTAATTTGTAAAGTAGACAATTATATATTGAGGGGACAATTTATTCGTTTTACAAATGTAATCATTCAAGAACATATATATATATATATACACTGGAGTCATTATTTGAATGACTTATCTGTATGTTATCTTAAAATATACAATAGCTCGGTATTACATTTAAAATTTTAGTTAACATGTTGACTTAGTAACGCATAGTACTACTAATAAAAGTATTCCTAGAGATAACACTAATAAAGTTATAAAAAGTCTTATAAAATATTTAAGGTTTTTTTACTAGCTTCGTTCTTGATTCCTGCGAACAATAAAGAGATGCAAGTGAGTGTGTACGTATTTAATTATGTGCAAAGAGATGGAAATATAATTAGTTGCTTGACTCGAGATATATTTCACGAGATCTTATAGTCTCAATGTAAGCTCTTATTTAATGTTTCTTTTTACTATTATCTTAAATAATTAATAAATATAAAGGCAAAACGAAAAAGCAAAGTAAAATTTTAATGTTCAAATTATAATAATTTCAATTTTTTAATCTGTATGGAAAAATATGCAAGTCTATTTCTGTACAAGGGAGGGAGTATATATTTTGTTTTGTTAAGTTCTAAGCACAACATTTTATTAAACCTTTCTACTTTTTTTTTCTTTAAATATACTAAGTTTGAAAGAATCAAGGCCAGTTAGCAGCATATTTCCAACCAAACAAAACATAATAATAACTTTGCGGCATTTTGGTACATTTTTCACAAAAAAATTAAGGTATAGGTGCAGACTGAAATGACTAATTGACCTTAGGACTCACCTGTAGCCTAAGGGCACATGAGAGGGACAGACGAGACAATTATCAAGTTTCAGTTAATGATCCCAACCAATTTTAGGTCAAATTTAGGTATCTCCAGATTTTAGATGCAAATGGAATCAATTCAATTGCAAGAACAAATTATTAGTTTAGGACTTACAGTATGCATCAATCAACTCAGATCATGTAAAGTTATAAACTAAATTTAAAATTTAAAAAAATGGAATTTGCCTATTTTTTGGACAGTTGAGAGCATAAGAAATTTTAAGATTGCGAGAAACATCTTTCGTATTGAGTTTACGTGATTTTTTTTTTCATGTATTGTTATTATTCATACGAAGTGATACTATTATACATATGCGCTATAATTGTTTAAAAATCAAGTATTATTTAAACAGTGACATTATGTATGAACAACAGTAACATTGTATCAGGGACGGATCCAGGATTCGATAAACGGGTGGGATAGATATTAAAAAAAAAAAGAGTTTCATGTACATCAGGTACACCGTGCACTTCATAATGTATTTTATAATCATGTAATTTGTTCTAAGTGATATATACAATTTGTTTACGCTGAAATATGCAACTTGTTTTCCATATTAATAGTTGCACGGTTCAGTGTAAATAAGTTATATAATTCAATACAACAAGTTGCTTATTTCTAAAATACAATATGAGATGTATGAAACACCTGATGCATACAAGATTTAATCAAAAAAATTATATTTTGCAAAAAATAAAATAAAAAAATAGATCTCCTATGTACTCGAATGTATGGTGGACTCTTTATTTTCTAAACATTGATAACATATAAAGAAAATTGAATAAATAATGTTCATTTTGAACTCGGATTCACGCAATTTTTATATAAAAAAATTATCAAATTAAGATTGAAATAACGAAAAACAGAAATTAGTATAATTAATTTTAAAAGTGAACTACAAGTCTACAACTAAATAAATTTTACTGGGGTAATTTTTTTTTACACTGGGCTGATTGCGTGTGCATAACTTAAAAACTTAGCTGACTTAGGGTGTGTTTTGAAACACTTAAAACTTTTTCGTAAGACTTATTTTTAAAAGTTGTGAGAGAGAAAAAATAAAAGATTCTAGTTCGCTTTTTAAGTGTTTCAAAACACACCCTTAACAGCTTAATAACTTTTACTGGTAGTAAAAAACAAATTTCTGAAATGGTGCACTGGGCTGGAGCCCAGTTGAGGCCTAGTGAAGATCCACCCCTATTGTATATACATAATAGTGATAAGCGGAAAAAAGAATTTACGTGACCCTGATTCAAAAAAAACCTACTCTTTAAAATTTGTGAAAGGTGTAACGATTTTATTTTTTCTATATAAGTGTTAAAATTCGATCAGTTCAGTTTAGTCGATGAATGTACTCCAATGCACGAAAACAAATTAATTATGAGATTTCTAGATATTAATTTCGATCAGTTCAGTTTAAGTCGAATATTTCTTGTAATGTCTTTTGTCCATCAATATCGACTGATTCCAACTCTTTGCTTTGTAACTTCTGTTCCGAAAGATACAAACAAAATCGGAATGAAATGAATTAAAACCTAAACAAATTGCAATTTTTGTTCGCTTGGATCAATCTCTTCGATTTTAACATAATAATACGCATTCATAATTATAACCAACATTGATGCCGTTTCCATGAACTTGATGAAAAGGGTACATTGGTCATTTTTCCTTCATCGGCCTCAATCAGTAGTATTTCAGTAATTATGAGTCTTATGACCAGTTTGGGCCCCACAAATTCGGTCCAAATGACAGGGGGCGTTATTGGAGCAGTATGTAATTAGACATAATGAGAGGGGGGCAAAATGATTATTAATGCAGATTAAGGGGGCCTCCTACTTATAATTATTAATTACTGCTCAAAACAGTAGTACACTTTGTTTCATGGAAGGACCAATTGCTGGGGAATAAGTTGGACGGATCTATTTGAGATAAATATTTAAATATAAATTTAATTCTGATAATTATTACTATGATGAATTAATCCTATATTAATTCAAATAATAATTCAACAACAAATCATGCATATAATTAGTTCACGTAAATCTCACGCATGCGGAATTACTACGAGTTTACGTAAACGTACCTCTTGGAATGGTAATGGCCTCGTTGATTAAACACACCGAAAAATCTTCCCAAGTATTCCCTTAATCCTTGCTCGACAATCCGGTGGTAGGATGTTCGCGAACAATTAACAAAAGGAAAATAAACTTTGTTGCACCACCTTTGTGGATTTACTAATTTTTCCAGCACATGGAATTGTACTTGGGAATGAAAGAATCATCCCCTATTTATAGAGGAGTGGTGGTCGAATTTTTAAGGGAAAAAACAATGTGGGAAAATCTTTTCTTGATCTCCAAGAAATCTTGAATATATCTCTTATATTCTTTTTCCCACAATTATAATATTCCACAAAATCTCACCTCCTCTTTGTTATGGAATATTTTCGAAAAATATAGGGAACAAGAATCCAAGATTTTGATCTTCTTGAATTTATGAGATATTTTTGTATTTCAAGAAATACATATCTTTCATAATATATTTTCAAGAAAATCAAGAAAATATTTCTTGCCCTTTATATTTCAAGATTTTCGAAATATACTATATGGATAACTAAGTGGGAGATTTCTTGAATTTAATGAGATAATCTTGTATTCCAAGAATACATATCTTCATTCCATAACAAAATTCAAAGAAAATCTTTCTCCCCTTTTAATCCATAATTTTTGAAATTATGAGGAAAAATAAGGCAACAATATTTATTTTATTTTAAACACCTTTTTTCAGTTATTGGACTTTATGTTGGGCTAGTTAGGGGGCCTTTAGGAGAATTAAGATTGGATCTTCCAATGGATCTTGAATTATCAATATTGAGCCACAATATTATTCAAGCCCATAAATATTAATTAATCCCACTACATAATTAATATTGCACTATCCATCTTAACTCATATTACAGTCAATATGACTCCCGGTTATTATTTCCCGTGTTTAAGATTATCTAGCCCACTAATTAATTCAAGCCACTGAAATAGTTTTTCATTAATTAATATCTTTTGTCCTTGGTTAAGGAACGGTTCAACATTATTATCCATACCGGAAACTAGTTCCACTTGCAAGATTTGGCATGATAAACCTTATGAACCTCCCAAGGGGGCAAATCGAACAAGCGTGCTTTGCAATACGATTCTCCGATAAATCTTAGCAATCACATGTGACCAATAATATTGCCCAAGATAAAAAGTATTGAATCTCGTTGATTCTCTACCCATGATAAGTCAAAGCAATAGTTACCAACCACACGTGATCCTATCTAAGGGACGAAGATTAAGAAATAACGAACCACTGAGGTCTAATTCTTCCTTGTTCGATTCAATAATTTGTCCTTCTCAGAGGTCCTATTCAAGGCATCACCATGCACTAGTGTAATCTCTTGGTCAAGACAAGTCAATCTGAGCCTTACACTTCAACCTTTCACGATGGATTGTTCATTTCCATCTAGGTCGTGAATGGTGTACTTTTGGTTAACAGGGACTGGTAATTTAATCTTCTGTGATCTGGTATCACTAAATTAACTACAATGTAACACGACTATTTATTGAACAAATTATGCAAAGAAATATATGTAACATTCGATTATATTTAAAGCATCGATAAACAATTTATTTCAAGAAATAAGTCCGAATTTGGTTTTGATTATACAAAGTAAAAGCATACTTTCCAAAGATAATCCCAACAATCTCCCACTTATACTCAAAGTCTGCTTTTAAGTATACTACAGCATGTCTCGTGTAGTTCTTAATACGTGACATCTAATGTCACCTACACGAACCTAATAATTTCTCCCACTTATACTCAAAGCAGATTGGCAACGGTCTTGACACCCATTCCTTCCACATGTCTCTCGAATGTATTCAAAGGCGCACCTTTTGTGAACGGATCTCGCTAAGTTGTCTTCCGACGCTATTTTGCCAATTTATATATCCCCTTTTAACGATATCTCGTATAAAATGGTATTTCTTTCAATGTGTTTGCTGCCTTGTGGGCTCTTGGTTCCCTTGAATTTGCAATCGCTCCGCATTGTCACAATAAAATGATGATTCTCACTGGCAAATTCGAACTACATTCAAGTCCACTAGGAAGTTCTTGAGTCAAACCTATTCTTTTCGCCTCCGTTAAGCAGCACATATTCGCTTCCATGGTAGAATTTATGACGATTTCGCTTGACGCTTCCATGTCATGGCTCTCCCCCATGCAAAACACACACTACCGGAGGTAGATTTTCTGAATCTATGTCCGATTGGAAATCCGAAAGTCCGTAGCCGATTGATTAGACTATCTCGATCGATAAATTAACATTCTATCCCGAGTTCTTTTTCGATACTTCGTAATGTTTTTTAATCGCCATTCAATGTTCTTTTCCTCGAAGTTACTTTGATATCTTGCCACCATGCCAACGACAAAACAGATATCCGGCCTCGCATACGAAGATTACATACATAAGGCTTCCGATAAAATGAAGCATATGGAATGCATTTCATGTCATCTATCTCCTTTTTTGTGTCTTAGGGCACATTTTCTTGATAGATGGATTCCATGTCCGAAAGGTACGGGCCTTTCTTGAATCCTCGCATGTTTGAATCGCTTCAAGATGTTGTCTATGTATGAAGCTTACAACAAGCCTATCATCCTTTTCTTGCGATCTCGAGTGGTCTTGATCCCAAGGATGTGTGCGCTTCCCTAAATCCTTCATATCAAACCTGCTTTTGAAAGCCATGCCCTACGCCCGATAACACCTTTACATCGCTTCTCGATGATCGTAATGTTGTCTACGATAGTACTAAGAATACCAATGCAGCTTCGACACGCTTTTTTTGTACACATAGCTTTCTAACTCGCTTTTGATCGAACCCATAAGACTTTATAATATGATCAAAACATTGGTTCCAAGCTCGATGCCCGCTTTGAGTCCGTAAAATGGACTTCATGAGCTTACAAACTAGGTGTTCTCGGCCTTTTTTCAATGAAGCCTTGGGGTTGTTGCATATAGATCTCTTCATCAAGACTTCCGCTAAGGAAATCTGCCTTGACATCCATTTGCCGATTTCAAAGTCGAGATCTTGAAGAATCGATAAGAGAATTCGGATGGACTTGAGCATGGCTACGGCAAAAAAGTTTCCTCATAATCGATCCCTTCTTTCTGAGTATAACCTTTCGCCACAAGTCTTGCCTTGAAGGTTTCCACCTTCCCGTCCGGTCCTCTTTTTCTCTTGTACACCCACTTGCAACCAATGAGTTTGACCCCATTAAGTGGTCCGACTAGCTCCCACACTCTGTTATGATCCATAGAACCCATTTCGGCTTTCATTGTTGTTTGCTAAGAAACTGCATCCTTGTCTTGGATTGCCTCGTCATATGTCCATGGGTCCGATTCATCTTGATCGGGGATCAAGTCCGAGGACTCTCCTATCCCCATGAATCTCTCGGGCTGTTTCACAACCCTCCCACTACGATGAGGTTCCGGTTGTGTAAGTGTGTCGTTTGGTATGTCATCTCGTACAGTTGGCACCTAGGTTAGCCATCTTAGCTCATTTAAGGTAATCTCACTTCTGGGTCTTCTTTCGTTCATATAGTCTCTTCCAAATATCTAAAGTGGGTGCTTATTACCACCTTTTGATCTTCGGGACCATAGAGCATACACCCTTTTGTTCCCTCGGGGTATCCCACAAACAACCTTAATTCTGATCGAGGATCCAATTTACCGGCTTCCTTGTCCAACACGTAGGCCGGACACCCCCAAATCTTCATGTGTCTCAAACCGGGCTTGCTTCTTCCACAATTCTTTGAGAGTTTTGGGAACCGATTTGATGGCACCAAGTTCGTAATGTAGGCTCTTTGCTTCAAGGCATGACCCCGTAATCGACTTGGGAAGATCCACATAACTCATCATAGATCTAACCATTTCCAAAAGAGTTCTATTTTTCGCCTCGCAACCCCGCTTTGTTGAGGGTTCCGTTCCGGTGCAATGATGCAATCCCTTCATCGATAAGTAGTTCAAAAACTCATCATCGAGGTATTCGCCTCCACGATCGGATCGTAGAGACTTGATACGCTTTTCCCCCTATGATCCTCCTCGCTGAGCCTTAAATTCTTTGAATTTCTCAAAGGTCTCAGATTTATGCTTCATAAGGAAAATATAACCGCATTCTTGAGTAGTCATCAATAAAAGTGACGAAATACTCATAACCTCCTCTTGCTTTGGTTGACATTGACCACATACATCCGTGTGAACGATCTCTAACACTTCTTTGGCTCTATTCCCTTGGCTCCGAATGCCCTCTTGGTCATTTTTTTTTCCTCCAAACATGATTCGCAGTTGAATTGGTTCAACTTGGAGAAACTCCAATGAACCGCCTTTCACCAACCTTTGATCCTCTTTTGGATTAATATGCCCCAATCTTAGATGCCATAGAAGTGTCTCGCTCACGCCTCGATGAAAGTTTTTTCTCGAAAAACAGTTTGATGTGTTATAGGATGCATTTAAGTGAGTGGTGTGCACAAGCATTGTATAGAGATTATTCGATAACGCTCCATGACGATAAATTTATCAAAAAGAGAAATGGTAACAACTTTATTAAAAGTAACCTAATATCCATCAAGAAAAAGTTTAGAAACCGAAATTAAATTCTTTCTAAAATTCGAACGTAAAGAACATCTCTTAAAATTAAAACTCGCTCTTCAAAAGACAGACGATTTATCCCATCGCTTCACCGCCACTCGTAGAAGATCGCCCAAATAGGATGAGGATCTCACTCCCACTAAGTTGCTTCGTCCGCTTTGAACCCTCAGAGAGTGAAACAAACATGATCAAGGATCCCAGATCCACCACCCATAAAATGGGAGGCATACGCCGCTAAACAAGTTTCAACAACTAGTGCGTGAGAATTACCTTTCTTTCCATTCCTTTTGGGTTTGGAACAGTCGACCTCCAATGTCCTTTTTTTCACCGCAGCTTGAAGCACTTCCCCTTAGTCTGGCTTGCTCACTCCTCCACCCTTTCTTCACCTTTTCTTTGCCATTGGCAACACTTGAGTTCACTTGCTTTGTGGGCTTTTGTCCCTTTTCTTGTTCTTACCACCCCCTGGCCTAGAAGAAGAAAGGTCCATTTTGCCATCAAGGCTTGACTCTTTTGCCCCAATATCCCTCCGACGAGACTAAAGCTTGCAAATGATCGGGCATCGAGAACTTCGATTATTCATCCGTAGTTCAAATTTGGAATCGCTCAAAACTTTTCGACAGAGAGGGAGCACAAAATCGATTTGGGTCTCGATATCGTATTCAAATTTCAAGTACCTCAAGTTTGTTAAGGTGAGCCATCATCCGAGAACGTGTGCTCCCTTACGCGCGCCTCCACCATTTTCATAGAGAGCATGTCCCTCATGGTGATCCGACGAGAAACACGGCTCGATGTTGAAACATCGCTTTAAGACTAGTCATGATGTCTGCAATGGTCTCAACGCTCGGTGTTGGTGTTGCAACACATCCGACATAGAAGCCAAGATGGTACACTTTGCCATTTCGTTGAATGCTCCCAACAAGATACTCTTTCTTAACCGCTTTTAGTTGACTCATCTTTTTCGCTTTTTCCGGTTTTAGGTGTAGTGAGAACCCAGCTTATGTCTTTGTGCAAATGAGGACAATAGTAAGTTTTTCATTCCAATCAACGGTTTTCACCAAGAAGTAAATTGTCTTTAAGTATATTGAATAATGGATTAAAAGGTGCGACATGATGAACTCGAATAAACAATAATATGCATAAGCATAAATATATCAAAAGATTCGATCACATGCATCATATTAAAATCTCAAAAAAATATGAACATGCATCAGCCAACATTCAAAAATAGTTTAAATAAGCCAATGCGGGGTGGGGTCATTATTTAAACACATTCAAGGTGTTACAAACAAGAACGAAGCATAAACCTTTAATATCCAGATTAATAGTTGGCTCCAATTTGACCAATATAAAATTGACAGGACTTCGGGAAGTATATGCATATCAATTTTATACCTAAGTAATAACCATGATTAAATACGTAATTATTATTTCGCTTTGAACGAGCCTCGTGGGGAGGTCAATATCACCGCCACTAGTAATAATCCACAATCATCCATTTGAATATTCAATTCACAAAAATAAATAAATCATGAGGTCAAAATTAATTCAATTTTATTATCCTAATAAAATTGTCAATTAATTATTTAAACATACTTAGTAATTTTTTTTTTGAAGGTGAGATTTTTCATTGGGCAACTCTCATGCAAACACATTTAAACAAATTAAATAAAGCACAAGAAAACACAATAATAAATCAAGCAAAGCGGAAAAAAAACATATTGGGGTACAAATTATCCAATTGTCATACTTTTGATTTTTTTCGGCTTGATCTTGAAGAAACACCGCCTTGAATTTCTCCCACTCGATCGTCTTCAAAAGAACTCCGCCTCAAACGACGCCAAGTAGCTCGCAAATGATGCACGCCAAGATCCGCCGGCCATTTGCCGATTCAAATTTCAGTACCGGCCCGCCAAGGCTTCTAAGACGCCGACAAAGAAATCGGCAGCGACACACAGATCCGGCAGACCACAAGGGCTACAGGCCATGAAAGCCTGCTGGGGCCAAGGGACTCCTAGCAGAAAGGCAGCCTCTCAAGGCGCTGCCCACGCCCGATGGTTCGGCCTCGCACTTCACGATTGTCTCACATGCGCATGGCGATGTCCGTGCGCATGGCGATGCGTCCGTGTCTATTGGCTTCACATTTTTCGCGCGATATGCACGCCGTCCCACAGATTTGCCATCTATCCTTTAATTCTTCATCTCGCGCCCATTTTCCGATCCTTACAATTTATTTACAAAAAAGAAATAAACCTAGATCTAGACTAGTCTATTACATTGATCAAATCAAACAAATCCTAATCTACTCGTGGATTTTCTCACGAGGCAAAACGAATTCGAACGAATCGAATTAAAAACCCACAATTTATATGCATGCATAAATAAACACATTAAATTCCATGACAATTGGATACCTGCAAAAAAGATCTAGCAATTCTACTATCCAATTTCAAATTTAATGAAAAATAATTAAATTACAATTTAAAAAATTCAGAGCCCGAAACCGAGGCTCTGATACCAGTTGTTGGGGAATAAATTGCACGGATCTATTCGGGATAAATATTTAAATACAAATTTAATTCTGATAATTATTACTAGCATGAATTAATCCTATATTAATTCAAATAATAATTCAACAACAAATCATGCATATAATTAGTTCACGTGAAATCCTACGACGATGAATTACTACGAAGTTTACGAAACGCATTTTCTTGAATGGTAATGGCCTCGTTGATTAAACACACCGAAAAACCTTCCCAAGTATTCCCTTTAATCCATGCTCGACAATCCGGTGGTAGGATGCTCATGAACAATTAACAAAAAGGAAAATAAACTTTGTTGCACCACCTTTTGTGGATTTACTAATTTTTCCAAAGACATGGAATTGTACTTGTGAATGAAAGAATCTTCCCTATTTATAGAGGAGTGGTGGTCTAATTTTTTTAGGAAAAAACAATGTGGGAAAATCTTTTCTTGATCTCCAATAAATCTTGAATATATCTCCTATATTCTTTTTCCCATAATTATAATATTCCACAAAATCCCACCTCCTCTTTGTTATGGAATATTTTTGAAAAATATAGGGAACAAGAATCCAAGATTTGGATCTTCTTGAATTTATGAGATATTCTTGTATTTCAAGAAATACATATCTTTCATAATATATTTTCAAGAAAATCAAGAAAAATTTTTTGCCCTTTATATTTCAAGATTTTCGAAATATACTATATGGATAACCAAGTGGGAGATTTCTTGAATTTAATGAGATAATCTTGTATTCCAAGAATACATATCTTCATTCCATAACAAAATTCAAAGAAAATCTTTCTCCCCTTTTAATCCATAATTTTCGAAATTATGAGGAAAAATAAGGCAACAATATTTATTTTATTTTAAACACCCTTTTTTCAGTTATTGACTTTATGTTGGGCTACTTAGGGGGCCTTTAGGAGAATTAAGATTGATTCTTCCAATGGATCTTGAATTATCAATATTGAGCCACAATATTATTAATCCCACTACATAATTGTTGGTCCCATAAATATTAATTAATCCCACTACATAATTAATATTGCACTATGTTGGTCCCTTAAACTAGAGTCTTACAGCAAGAACAACACAAAGAATATATAGGGGAATACACATCCACTGTTCTCTAGGTTTTTAAAACTTTTTTTCTTCGAAGTTTATTTACTCAACTCTACCGAGGTCAACTTTACTTACTCAACCCGTCGATATCTCCTCAAGATTAGATGTTTAGAAGCCACAGACGATCGCCTCACTGAGTCAAAGTCTATTCACCAGGTTTGGTGATCCCGAAATTTAGCTTCAATGCTAAAAAAATCTCGGATAATCCCAACCGAATCCTACGAGTGTCGGTGAGATCCCGAAAGGCTTTGGATCGGATAACTAGCTTCCATCAATCCTCGACGAGTTCGCTTTTGATAACTATCTTCGTTTCTAAGCTACTTTCTTCTCATCCGGAATGGTTGGCCCTTAGATTATACTCGTTTTAAGCTTTCTTTGAAAAACCTTCCCTTTTATGAAATAGTGATTAGTCTTCGCCGTTCGATTCACTTATGCAACTCCAAAGGATTGATTCCAACCCTCGCTCTATATCGACTAAAATTATGCTTTCAAAATCTAAAACCGTCAATGCTATCAAGATTATCCCTAACATGTCATAAAAAGAATAAAGAACACAACAATAATTATAGTGGTTGGTCCCCAGACTCAAGCACGGTCCTACATCCAGGTCTCTCGATTCTTTCTCGGTAGAAATTCACTATCAAAGTCTATCGGAGATGATCCCGAAATGCTTTTCGATAATCCCAACCTACCTCGTAGTTTACTTATCAACTAGCCTGAAATCCTCGCATTTTTGAGTTTTTGATAACTATCTTTTCTACTCCACGTGGTTGGCCTTAGATTACTTACTCAACCCGATGAAAATAGTGATTAGGCCGTGATTCACTTATGCAACTCCAAATGATTTTTTCCAACTCAATATCGAAAATTATGCTTTCAAAATCAAGTCAATGCAAATAAAGTAGTTTCAAGTCTTACATCCAATCACATCAACTTAGTTTACTTACTCAATCACAACACAAGCTTTACTTTACTCAACCCGACCCCGTAGGCTTTACTTTACTCAATCTTACTAACTTCTCCTCTGAGTTTTTTCGACTACTCCTACTCCGCGTAGTTTACTAACTCTTTACAACTCTACTCACCAACAAAACACACTCCAACTACCTTCTCAAGGGTTTTGGGGTTTTTGTTGGTTTCAACTAGATGAGATATCCCTTACAATGAAGCACAATGCAAAGGGTTAGGATATCTCGACTAAGCTTTGATAAATCTTATCAAGCTAGGCTTAGTAAAGTGAGCTCTTTCAATATAGAAGCACTTGGGAAATTCAAGGTATTTCGAGTGCTTTAACTTTTGCAAGAATAGGTTTGAGCTCTTGAGTTATGATAAATTTCCGTAACCTTACTAAGTAGAGGGTCACCAAGATTTATAGGCATACACCAAGGTCACTCTTGAAAACTATCCGTTGGAGAGATAGCTTCGTGAGTTCCCTCTTATGGTGTGTGTGAAAACGGCTCTATTTAGGGTTTGAAACTCCCTAACACTTTTTAGGCAATAGCCTTTCATGTAAATTCGGTCTTCACTTTTTTGCGAAATGGAACTTTCATACATCCGACATCTTTTTTTCGGACACATCCTTTATCGGTGTCGATGGGTGGCAAATGTCGCCTTCCTTTTTTTTACTTGTCTTCGCTTAAAGATAGACACCTTCAACGGCTCTTTTGGTTACAAACTCTGAGTTTGATATAACCTTAACAACACTTCTGACTTAGTTCCTTTTGTCTGCATTTGAATGTCTTGGCAATATCTAACTTTCTAAGGCATCGCGTTTTTCTCAGTATTGCATCCTTCGATAGATATATTCAAAGCCTCTTAACATTCAGTTCATCTCGAGCATTCAAGACATTCTTGAGTCTTCATATTTATTGTGCTTTTCAGATTCTTGATCTTCAATTTCTCGATCTTGATCTTGCGTCTTCAGAGTCTTCTGAGTCTTCAGGGTCTTCTGAGTCTTCAGATTTATACTGACTGATATACTGGGTCTTCATGCTGAGTCTTGATTCTCGCCATCATCTCTTGAGTCTACATATCTCGATTTTATCTCGAAACTTCGAAACTTCGTTTCAAATTCAGTTTCTTCAAAACCATAATTGAGTTCTTCGAGTCTTGAACCTATCCTCGAACTATATCTGCTTTGCCTATACATTTTGCGATAACATCCTCAATACTCTAAAACCTAATCTCGACTCAACTATCAAGATCAATCTGAACATGTCATACTCAGGGGTTTTGGGATCTTAATCAAAATCATATAATCTTTTATTAAATTCATCTCCCAACAATTTCCCCCTTTTTGATGATGCCAAAACCTATCTTGTTTACAAACCAAAAATAACCTATACTCAGGTTTCAGTTTATTCTATTACAAGATTGGTTCCTGAACAGAGAATCTCCCAACAATTTCTTTAAGAAGGGAATTTCTTTAAATAAATAATCTCTCAACAATTTAAATCATTCAACAGATTTCTTCAGTAATGAATCTTTCTTAAATAGATCATTACCAAATACTTAAGCAATTTTTTCATATCATCATACAATCAGTTCAGAGACATATATTCAGCATATCAAAATAAAGACATGTAAATAAGATAATGAGATATTATCTTTTGAGCATAATGATAAATCTTCATTGATGATAAGTATACCATTACAGATTACAATGCATTTATCAAACAAAATCAAAAAGACAAAAATTTAAAGATTACAGAATCTTCTGAGTTCTTCATCTTGATCTTGATTCGCTCTTGATTTTGCTTCATTTTCCACTTCATCAGCTGGCACCTCCAGGTTGAACATTCCGAAAAATCTTTTCTTCAGCTCATTCCTCTCCTTGATGATGTCCGGATTGTTCCATGTTAATCCCAACTGACCAGCATACTGAGCAATTTCTTGCGTAATGGCCTTCTCATTTACCAAGCCATTACCAAGTCTTGGAGGAGAATAGGAATATGGACCAGGGGCTTCTATCTGTACTCCACCTTCATCCGCAAGGTTAATCCAGCCTTGGAGATACTTTGGATAGAAGGTTAGAAGATATTCAATGAAAGCTTTGTTACGATCCGAGCCTTCCCTCTCCATTCCCCGAGAACATCGTAATTGAACGAAAGGTTCTCTTCACTTCTTCCCACATGTCGCCGAGTCTAATGGGCATCCATTTATCAACGTGGGGCCACTTCATCTTTTCGATGTTCCCTTCCTCTTGCTCGCAAACCTCCTCAAGTCACTCCTTCACTTCTGCTCTTCGTCTATCTTTTTTCTGATCACAGAAGCTCCTGAGACCGAAGCGGCTGACTTCTTAGCTTTGTTCTTCTTTGGAGTGTCTTGAGCATCTCTCGTGTTGAAGACTTTCTTACGAGGTTGAGACTCGATTCTTCGCATCTTCATCATCCGAATCGACTTTCTCTGGATTGGCTTAGAAGCCTTAGCAAGACGCTTTGCTTACCGGTTGAACAACGCCAAAGCTTTCCTCTTCATAGGTAGTTCAAAGACCAAACTGGCTTTGTTCCAACCTTAGTTCTAGCACTTTCGGTTTCTCTCTTGCAACCTCAAGCATGGTTTGCTCGAAACTTCGAGTGTAGATGGGCTTTCTACTTGAGTGAACTTCAACTTCTCAAGAAAGCTCAACTTCTCTTAAGGCTTTGGCTAGATTGTACATTTCAGCCTCTTTCGAGCCTTCTTCTTATCCAAAGCACGCCATGAACTTCCCGAGGTCTTCACCTTCCTTTTCCCCCTTCCCAGCACCGTAATTTGGAAGAAGTCCGGAGAGAGTCAGTGTCCATGTGATATTGCTTTTTGCTCACAAATGGATCTCTCGCTAACTCGATCTTGCTCATCTTCCATTCTCCGATGTGGTTCTTAGCCACGAAAGTTCTTCGAGATATGTGGGCAAAGCGCCGGAGAGTGCATCTTTAAGCATCTCTGTCATCTTGGTCATGAGCAATCGAGCTCATTTCCTCAACAAATAGATCGTCGGACAAGACTCTCATTTTTTCTCTGCTAGTTTCACCTCTAGAAATTCAACATTCCCCGGTGCTTCGCTTCATTTCAAAGACTTAACTTTCTGCGTTGACTCCCTCCACTTTGATTTAAATTTTTCTTCCATGGAGGTCATCCGAGTGGTCGAGTGTTTTTATCTCCGCACCGCTTCAAGAATGGCTAAGTCCTTCCATTGTCGAAAGCTTGATTGGCCAACGCTTCTTCCATCCGAGCAATTTTGATCGCCATTGGCTCAATCTTCTCAAATTTCTCCATTACGGAGAGTGAGATCAATCTCAGCAGCCTTCACCGCACCTTCAGGCCGTTGATCATCCCGAAGCTTCACCATCATCCCGAGCTCCAGCCTCCAATTGAGTCTCGGTTTTGAGGTTGATCGCCAGCCAGGTCTCTTTTCAATTTGAGACCGATCCTCAAGATCTCCCATTGGTCCCCATCTCCATCTTTGGATTTGTCTCATTGCTTCGGGCACCAACTTAAGTTGTTTTCTTTTTCAAATTGGCTTTTCTCTGAACCCGGCTCATCAAAATCGAATTTTTTCATCCTCGAGCTTTGTCGTCTGAACCACGAGAAGTCGGTCGGGAAAAGGCTGTCTCCTCATTTCACCCGGTCTTCCCTCCTCAATGCAAAGAATATCAAGCATCTCGGGAAGAGTCGATTGAGGATATACACTATCGTCCTGTCATCCTAAAACATCTTGCGGATCGGGGTATGAAATTTGAGCTCGGTGTAGCGATCAAGATGAACCCGTTCCCCTTGCTCCTCCACTCGCGCCTTGCCTCACCCTTCTTCCATCTCGGCTCTACGGTTCGAGAAGCTTCGCTAAAGGGATCAAAGCGGTAGATCACTCTGGAGCTCATCAAGAATATTTTGCTCCCCGAGCCTCGGCGGTGTCGATGTTTGTGCATTCAGTCCTCGGTTTGTATCTGAGTGGGTTACGAGGCTCGGTGGTATTTCCTCAAGATATGAGTCGAGTAGGTTTGTCGGGCCCGAGCTGCGCATCTTCAGATTGACTACGGTGGCTCTTCCGTTCGAGCTGCACATCTCGAGGTAGGCATCTCGAGGTCTCGAGCTCTTTTAAAATTTCTGGAGAAATTTTATCCGAACCCAGTGACGCCTCGAGCACCTCCGGAGAAGACTGCTTCCCTCCGATCGATCCTGTCACGGAGATGACTGAGCCAACACTTGTAATGGCGAACTCGAGCGGTTTTGCCTTTCAGGTTGTATCTCCTCGTAATCATCAAGCTACTACAGCCGGGTGAGAACCACCAATCTTTAGGCTTTTGAGCAAGATCCTTCCGCTTCAACTGTTTTTGCTCCTTGCTCCATTTTTGCCTCCAAATGTACCTTCCCCCGGTTTTGTTGGGTCTCTTTCTCAACCCGCGAAGGTGATTCTCTACCTTCTTTTCTCTCTTCCCCCGATGACCTCTTTTTTTGCAAAGAATTGGGTTTAAGGAGAATTTTGGATTTAGGAAATGGGGTCGAATTGGCGAAGATATCCTCCTCCTCCTCTCGCACATCTCCAAAATGTAAGCAATTTTGGTGGCATGGTGGATCTTGCCTTTGATTGAGATCGCCCGTCAATCTTCCTAAAAACTTTGGTCCGCTTTCACTCACCGTCTGGATCGAGAATTTCACCATTGAAATCAGTGGTGGGTGAAGCTATCGCCGCCATCAATCTGAAGCTTGGGTACTTATCCGCTCAAAACTCCCCTAAGACTCATGATGCACTTGCTCACAATATCCATCAAGACACGATATTGTGGCTTTAGATGCCCCTTATGCAATGTCGCCTCAAACTTAACAGATTCTCAAAGAATCCTATCAAGGTACTCCTCGCTCTCTACCCGACATATACATCGCAGATCCTCTCCTCTATCACGCGAGCTCAAACACATCATTCATTTTTTTCGAATTATGCACAAATCCTCTCAAAATCGACGATTTGGATGATCGCTCTAAGTGTGATACAGTTAACTTAGAATGCATACAGCCCTCTTCATCTATCTTTAAATTACAGATGAATTCAATTACCTCTTTCGCAAACTCCTGGTCTGGTCGGCTTGCGACTAGTTGGGTGAGTTTGGCCAGTCGAATCATATGCAGAGCCTCCTCTTCTAGCTTTGAGTTGGTTGTGCTTTCAAGTGAGACAACGAACTCGTACCACGGCTTGTTGGTTATGGCTAATTTCTCAAACAAGGTTGGGGCCATTTTAGAGATTGATTTAAGAAATTGAAGTTTTAGGGTTTGGAGATTTCTGGGCAAATGGATTTTTAATTGCAGAGGATTTGGGAACGAAGGGTTTGATAAAATTTTGGCTTGAATGGCTTAACGGAGTATATATAGCTTCGAGATCATGGGGAATCGTGTTGGTTAGGTGAGTAACAACGGTTGAGATTAATCTCCGATTAATCGGGTATACGAACCGACGATCTCTAACAAGTTAAGCCGCCAAAATATCCTCATTGGTCAATAATGTAGCAGAGCATTAAATGACTGTTGACCTTCTTCAGAATTTAAAACGATCCCGCCCAAAAACATTCCTCGTGTTTTGTATTTATTGCGAATGATTACCGAGTTTTACTTGAGCAATAAATGAGTCGCGTGAGTCATTACTTCTTCGACTAATTTCCTCTATCGGTCTTCTTTGAGTAATCTTTGTTTTTGATAAAATGTCAAGATAATAATCGAAAAATTGAATGGGTTCAAAGATGCTACTCGAAGTCTCGACCTTCAAGAACTGAGTTTCACGAGACTCGATTCAAGATTTCCATTTTATCCCGAGTTTCAAGAGAATTCGAGAAAATTCATGCATCCGAAAATCTTCAATTTTTTTTCAGATTTACTCTATACACTGTTCTAAAGATCCCTAATTCAACCGAAAGTTCACGAAATCTTGATTCACCCGAAAGGTTTAGTCAAGATATCACTCTTTTTTGCTATCGGTATGAATTTTCTCCATCATTATGTCCTTTTTTCTCGACATGATCTCTCGATGAAGTGATGTCGATATCCACATGCTTGCATCCGGTGTGCAATAATAACGGATTTTGTGAAATAGCAATGGCACTATTGTTGTCACAAAATATTGGTACTTCATTAGCTTCAACTTTATAATCCCTTAATTGTTGTCTCGAGCGAAAAGAATCGAAAGCACAACAAATTTCCTAAGTAACCATGTATTCATGTATTCAACGAGTAATCTTGGTTCTCTCGAGGTCTTTCTTTTGAAAACCAAGATATCGGCTTGGTTCCTAGAAATTGACAAGTTCTGTTGTAGGACTTCACAATTCTACAACCTCCATAGTCGAGATCCGAGTAACCCGCTTAATTCAAGGTTATCATCACCGGATACCATAATCCTCTATTCATCGCCCCTTAAGATATCTTAGTATCTTTTTGGCGACCTCCATGTGACTAGTCTTAGGATTAGCTTGGTATCTTCGCGTATCCCAACAACAAATGTTATATCCGCCTACTTGTCGTGAGATAGAGCAATGATCCAATGATTCCTCTATAATCGGTATGATTCACCGATTTGCCTTTCCGAATCAGGATCCATCTTGTAGTTAGTATTCATAGGAATCCTAATCGCATTGCAATCTCAGACACCATATTTGGCAATCGATCTCGTGTACTTTGCACGGTTGATGAATATTCCTTCCTTTGATTGTTTCACTTGAAGTCCTAGAAAGAAATTCATCTCTCCCATCATTGACATCTCAAACTTGCCTTTCATCGGTGTTGAAAACTTTTCACACAAATTGATGGTTTGAGATCCAAAAATGATGCCATCAACATATATCTGAACTAGTAAGATATCTTCCCCATCCTCTATCCTGAACAGAGTTCTATCAACAATTCCTTTGACAAAACCATGGTCAGTAAGAAACCGAGAAAGAGTATCATACCATGCTCGGTGCTTGCTTAAGACCATACAAAGCTTTTCTTAGCCTCAGAAAACTTGGTCATTCTGCTTTGAAACCGTAAGGTTGTTCCACATAAACCTCTTCTTTAAGCACACCGCTCAAAATGCACTTTTCACATCCATTTGATAGATCGTGAACTTCATGTGGGCAAAGATATGCAAGAAACAATCGATGGTTTCTAGTCTTGCAACATGTGCAAAGGTTTCATCATAATCCAAGCCTTCTTCTTGGGAATAACCTTGTGCAACTAAATTTTGCCTTGTTTCTCACAATGTTGTTGTTTTCATCTCTTTTATTCTTGAAAACCCACTTGGTTCCAATGACATTGTGCCTTTCTCGGTCTATCTACTAACTCCCATACTTCATTCCTCGAGAATTGATTCAAATTTCATCTTGCATAAAGAAGAATCCAATAAGAATCTTGTAGAGCTTCACCAATCTCAAAGAGGTTCTTTTCTCTCCGAAAGGAAGCAACGAATAGTGCACTCTCACCATGGAACCTTCTTGTCTTAACACCTTCCGCCAGATCACCCACTATCCGATTTGTAGGATGACTATCTAACCATTTCCTTCTTGATGTTCCCCCTTCAATGGTATCCTCAACATTTGAAATGTTAGGTTCAGTTAAATCAGCAAACTCAGGGAACAACAAAACATGAGAAAGAGAATCATCTTCCTCAGGGGAGATTCTATTCAGAACATTGTCAAAGACATCTGTTCCCCTTTGGTTGATAGATTCAGAAATTGCCTCAGCTGTGACCACATCTTCATTGGCATCACATACCTGAGTCTGAACTGGTGTATGTTCAGATTGGTCACCTTTGGAATGTTGGTTTTCCTGAGGTTCACCATCCTGAGTTCCATCCTGAACTTCCTTATCTGAGTCTGAGTCACTCCAATCATAGAATGTGACCGACTTCTTCTTTTTCTCGTTCAAATTGGATGATTTATCTTTTCTGCTTCAGGCTTAATCTGGTGATCCTCTTAGTCACCATCTCATCATGTTCCCTGCTTTCTTCTAAACACAAATAGATTCATCAAAAACAACATGAGGTGTTTCCTCCACAGTAAGAGTCCTACATTTGTAAACTCTAAAAGCTTTACTGACTTCAGAATATCTTAAGAATATTCCTTCATCAGCTTTACTATCAAAAGTTTTCAACTGATCTTTACCATTATTGTGTATGAAACACTTGCAACCAAACACACGAAAGAAAGAAACAAGAGGTTTCCTTTCATTACAAAGCTCATAGGGTGTTTTGCCTTGACTCTTGGTCAAGATGGATCTGTTTCGAGAGTAGCATGCAAAGTTTGATGGCTTTCAAATTTCAAAATCTTTTAGGAATATCGACTTTCACTATCATTGTCCTTGCTTCTTTTTCGAGTCCTTGTTTTCATTTCAAAGAACACCATTCTCGTTGAGGGGTCCTTGCGGTGATGTTTCATGTAGAATTCCATTTCTTTGCATGATAATCGAAAATGATATGATTTATGAATTTCGTTCCTTTGTCGATCGATTTTGACCACACTCGATTTTTTTCTCAATCTTGAGCCTTTTCAAGAACTCCGGCGACTTTATCTCGAGTCTCTTTCTTCTTGAGTAAGAATATGACCCAAGTATATCTCGAGTAGTCATCAACTACTACCAATGTGTATTCACTTGTCATTAGTGCTTCACAGGTGTTATAGGACCAAAAGATCCATATGTAGTAAATCAAGTATTCTTTCAAGAGAAACCTCAACTTTACTTTTAAATGATGATCTTATCTGCTTTTCCTTTCGCACGCATCACAAATATGTTCTCTTCTTGAACACTTCGTTAGGCAACCCTCTCACAAGAGCTAATCTTGCAAGCTTGTTCAGGTTTTGAAATTTAGGTGATTCATTCTTTTATGCCATAATCAACTGGGTATCTCGTGGAACTTTTAGCAACTAAACATGTATCTTTAGGAGTCAACTCCAATCAAAGAAGATACACATTCCCTTTTCTTGTACCAACGAAGAAAACTTTCTCGTGATATATCATTTTTCACAAAACATAAGTTCTTAGAGAACTCAACATTGAAACCCTTATCACAGTAATGGCTAATTGAAAGCAAATTATGCTTCAATCCGTATACATATGAAACACCATGGATATGAATCGAGTAGATTTCCAAAGTTCCATATCCTTCATCATCCCTGGAATTATCTCCAAAAGTGATCTGTGGGCCTCTTTGTTCAACATAGTCACCGAGTGTCTTCTTGTATCCTGTCATATGTCTTGAACATCCACCGTCAAGATACCAAATGTCGAGCTTTTTTCATCTCTGCTCATCGCTTGCCATGTGATCTTTAGTCGGGTTTAGTGCCCTTGTTTTCCTCCCCGAAAAAATGCAGATCAATTCTTAGGTACCCAATTTGTGTAGGGTCCTACAAGGTTAGATGTACCTTTCTTAATCCAAATCATCTCGACAACTCTAATCACTTTAGAGTGGCTAATTTGTCTTCCATAAACATCAACATACACATCTACTACTCACGGGTGCCTTAACGAACTTTACGTATGTGTCTTTGGCTTTAACATGAACATGGGCTTTTGAATTCTTCTTTGGTTCAGCCTTTTGTTCAGATGCTTGGGCTTTTGTGCACCGGTCTAAATCTTTGTTGACTGGGTTCGGATAACCTTTACCTTTAAGGCAAGTGAGGTTTAGGTTGTCTCAGACCGAAATCTGGTCTTTTAGTGTCTTGAGGACTTGGTCTCTTCAAATTGAGAATGTCTCTGGCGAGTGTTTCTCATCCGAGATTCCTCGATGGTTTAGTGTGGAGCCTTTCAGATTTGCATTCTTAGCCCGAGGCTTTGAAGTACTTGGCTCAAACTTTCCAATCGATCGCTTAGGGTTTTCTAGCCTTCACCGAGGTTTGGGCTTTCTAACCGATTATTCGGTTTTTATCAAACCATAGGTCCTTTTCCCTTGTCTACAACCTTGGGCATTACTTGACTTGAAGTGTAGGTGCCATTTGGTTTTTACAAAGATAGTCTTCTTGCTACATGATGCAAAGATTCGGATGACCTTGTGAGGTTCCCCTCGAGTGTATCCCAATCCAGCTTTTATAGTGGCAGATCTCTGGTAACTCAATTTCATCTATCACATTAGATGCTTTATTCAATAGAGTTAACTTCTTCATGCACTATCCTCACAGATTCAGTAGAGTTTTATGCTTCTCGGAGAGGTCATTGAACTCGATTCGATTAGTTGAATCTCTTCAAAGGATTTCTAGCTTTTCGATTAGGGACATGATCAACTTCTCTTTCTCTCGAGAGTTGTACTTTCGTAACATCCAGTTCATCAAGAACTCCCATTAATTGAGAAGTGATCTCGGTTTTGCTAGAGTCTTTCCATTTTAGATTTTTCGAGATTCGATTCCTTATTCTCTCTTGAGTTTTATTTAGCGATCCTTGCAAAAACAAAGATAGTCCTTCATCGATTCTCAAAAGAATCCATCAGTCAAAATGACCATTTTCGATGGAACTTGAAAACTCTTGTGCTAGTGTAGGAGCAACAACAGAGACAGAAGAGTTTACCTCCTCAATGGCCATCAGACAGATGTCATCACTTTCACTGTCTAAGAATATCTCATCTGAAGATCTAGATCCTCCTCGCCGAGTGTTCTTCTCGCAACCATGGCCTTTTTGCTTGAGAACTTCTGGTCTCTTTTAGCTTGTCTTTCTCTTCTCTCCTTAGCACTCAATTCTGGACAATCATACTGGAAGTGACCTTTCTTCTGGCAATTATAACATCTGTTGGCATCATCATCCTGATCATTTTCTTCTTTGGACTTGGAGTCCTTCTTTCTGGATGAAGATCCTTCAGCTTTCAGGTCCTTCTTCTTCTCAGTTGATCTGTCCTCAGGTTTCTTCTGGTACCTGTGGTTCCTGTAATAGCTTTTGTATTTTCCAAATCTACTATTAAGTCTGTCAAACCTCCTTGCCATCAGTGCTAGCTTTTCCTCAAGCTCATCCTGATGTTTGGCATGGGGGTTCTCAGACTCTCTAGTTTTACAGGTTTTATCTTTGGCTTTTAAAGCCACATTCTTACTCGATGAAGAATCATCTTTGCTGTCAGCCTTTTTGGATTTCTTATCAATTACAAATTCATAGGCTTTCAGCTCAGAGAAGACTTGTTGGTATGGCATTGAACTAATGTTCTTGGTGTTTTCAATCACCACTGCATGAATATCCCATTTCTTAGAAAGGCCTCTAAGAATTTTCAATGCCACTTCTCTTTGTGGATATTTCTTTCCAAGTGCGTTAAGATCATTCATGATGCTAGTGAATCTGACTTCCAATTTGTCAATTGATTCACCATCATCCATTTCAAAACTGTCAAACTTTCCAATTGTCACTGAAAGTTTGTTTTCTTTTATATGATTTGTGCCTTGGCACATAACAGCTAGTGTATCCCATATCTCTTTAGCAGTATTACAGTGAGAGATCATTCCCATCACACCATCATCAATTGTACTGTATAGTGTGTCTTTTGCAATGTAGTCTAGATTGACTAACTTTCTCTCCTCATGAGTTAGTTGGTCATCAGACTTAGAAAATTCTGCTCTAGGATCAATTCTCTTCTTCTTCCAGTAATTAAGGATTCACCACAAGAAATTTGAATGGTCCTTGAGAAACCACTCTCCACATACGCTCATGTTTGGAATACAGATGAGCCTGCATTCTCAGTCTCCATAGATCATAGTTCTCTACTGAGAACATGGGAAGTTTTTTTGAAGACATTTTTCTGATCTTTTTTTTAAAAAAATTCAAGCAAATAAGATCAGTTCAGATAGACCACAAGCATTTTTGAAAATAAAACTTTGGTCAACACAAAGAGGGTCAAGTTGAACCACCGCTTCCGATACCACTTGTTGGTCCCGTGTAAACGAGTCTTACACGTGTATGGGGGAATACACGTGTTCAAGGTTTTTAAAACTTTTTCTTACTGAGGTCAGCTTGGGTCAGATAATCCTGAAGATTAGGTTCTGAGAAGCACAGATCGCTCTGAGTCAAAGTCTATTGAGACAGTGATCCCCGAGTCGCTTTAAAAACCTCGAGATAATCCCAACCGAATCTCGAGTGTCGAGATCCCGAGTTGCTTGGATCGATAACTAGCTTATCAATCCTCGGGCGAGAGTTCGGTTTGATAACTATCTGTTCTAGCTACTCGATCGTCTATGGAATGGTTGGCCCTTCAGATTATACTCGTTTTAAGCTTTCTTTCAAAAAACCTTCCCTTTATGAAATAGTGATTAGGCTGTGATTCACTTATGCAACTCCAGTGGATTGATTCCAATTGAATATCAGTGAAAATTATGCTTTCAAAATCAAGTCAATGCAACAGTTAAGCACAGATAAGGAAAGCAATAAAGAACACAACAGTTATAGTGGTTCAGAGACTCAAGCTCCTACATCCACTCTCTCTGACTCTTCAGAGAAATTCACTATCAACTTCTGAGCTTTCTGACTACCTCGTAGTTTACTTACTCAACTCGCCCTCGAAGTTTTCTCGACTACTCCACGAGGTTTACTTACTGAACCCGACCTTGAGTTTTTTGACTACCTCCGTAGTTTACTTACTCAATCACACACAAGCTTTCAGACTACCCCTGTAGCTTACTAACTTCTCCTCTAGAGTTTTCTGACTACTCCGCGTAGTTTACTAACTCTTTACAACTCTACTCACCAACAAAACACACTCCAACTACCTTCTCAAGGGTTTGAGGTTTCTTGGTTGGTTTCCAACTAGGATGAGATATCCCTTACAATGAAGCACAATGCAAAGGGTTAGGATATCTCGACTAAGCTTTGGATAAATGTTATCAAGCTAGGCTTAGTAAAGTGAGCTCTCTTCAATATAGAAGCACTTGGGAAATTCAAGGTATTTCGAGTGCTTTAACTTTTGCAAGAATAGGTTTGAGCTCTTGAAAGGCGTGATAAATTTCCGTAACCTTACTAAGTAGAGGGTCACCAAAGATTTATAGGCATACACCAAGGTCACTCTTGAAAACTATCCGTTGGAGAGATAGCCGTGAGTTCCCTCTTATGGTGTGTGAGAAACGGCTCTATTTAGGGTTTGAAACTCCCTAACACTTTTTTAGCAATAGCCTTTCATGTAGCCGGTCTTCACTTTTTTTGCGATGCACGGAACTTTCGTACATCGACATCTTTTTTTTGACTTTGTCACACCGTCGATTATCGATGGCATACGATGTCGTCTTCCTCTTTTTGACTTACGTCTTCGCTTAAAGATAGACACCTTCAACGGCTTTTTTTGGTTACAAACTCGAGTTTGATATAACCTTAACAACACTTCGACTTAGTTCCTTTTATGCGCATTTGAATGTCTTGGCAATATCTAACTTTCTAAGGCATCGCGTTTTTTCTCGATTGCATCCTTCCGGATAGATATATTCATGTCTCGGAACATTCAGTTCATCTTGAGCATTCAATACATTCATGAGTCTTGATATTCTTTGTCTTTCGGTATTCTTGATCTTGATTTCTCGGTCTTGATCTTGCGTCTTGAGTCTTCGAGGTCTTACGAGTCTTGAGGTCTTCCGAGTCTTGATTTATCTTGACCGATATCTTGAGTCTTCATCTTTGAGTCTTCGGTTCTCGGTTTCATCTTGAGTCTACAAATCTCGATTTCATCTTGAGTCTTGAAACTTCGGTTTCAAATCGAAACCGGTTTCTTGTAACCATCTTGAGTTCTTCAGAGTCTTGAGAACCTATCCTGAACTATATCTGTTGTCTATACATTTTGCAGATAACATCCTGAATACTCTAAAACTGAATCCTGACTCAACTATCAAGATCAATCTGAACATGTCATACTCAGGGGTTTTGGGATCTTAATCAAAATCATATAATCTTTTATTAAATTCATCTCCCAACACACTATCCATCTTAACCCATATTACAGTCAATATGGTTCCCGGTTATTATTTCCCGTGTTTAAGATTATCTAGCCCACTAATTAATTCAAGCCACTGAAATAGCTTTCCATTAATTAATATCTTTTGTACTTGGTTAAGGAACGATTCAACATTATTATCCATACCGAAAACTAGTTCCACTTGCAAGATTTGGCATGATAAAGCTTATGAACCTCCCAAGGGGGCAAATCGAACAAGCGTACTTGCACACAATTCTCCGTATTAAATCTTAGCAATCACATGTGACCAAAAATATTGTCCAAGATAAAAAGTATTGAATCTCGTTGATTCTCTACCCATGATAAGTCAAAGCAATAGTTACCAACCACACGTGATCCTATCTAAGGGACGAAGATTAAGAAATAACGAACCACTGAGGTCTAATTCTTCCTTGTTCAGTTCTGAAGAATTTGTCCTCCTGTAGGTCCTATTCAGTGCATCAGTCATGCACTAGTGTAATCTCTTGGTCAAGACAAGTCAATCTGAGCCTTACACTACAACCTTTCACGATGGATTGTTCATTTCCATTTAGGTCGTGAATGGTGTACTTTTGGTTACAAGGGACTGTTAATTTAATCTTCTTTGATCTGGTATCACTAAATTAACTACAATGTAACACGTACTATTTATTGAACAGTTATGCAGTAAATATATGTAACATTCGATGATATTTAAAGCATCAGTGATAAACAATTTATTTCAGTAAATAAGTCCGAAATTCAGTTTTGATTATACAAAGTAAAAACACACTTTCCAGTATAATCCCAACATTAGCCCCTGTTGTTTGCTCGAAATTACATTTTGAACCTTACCCTTTTATTTGGATCAACAATACTTTTTTATTTTTTATAAAGATCAATTGCAGTAAACCTCATTTTATAACATTGATATTAATAATTGTACGATTCAGTGTAAATAAATTGCACCTTTCAATAAAACAAGTTGAGAGCAATTTTAAAATACATTATGAGTGTACGGTACATCTGAATGTATACAAGATTTAGCCTCATTATTGTTATTGTAGACAAAATTTCATTTATTGTTATTGTACACGACTAAGATATGATAATTCTACATACGATTTTATAGTGTAATTAAGCGGCTAAGACAATCATTAATTTGAAGAACTCCTATAATTACATGTACGGAAATGTTATATTAAGAACTTTTTGTGACCACTTTGTCAAATGTGTGGTACTGATCATGTATGTATATTAAGGTATAATGAATCAAAAAAATTAAGAGGCGAGCTGCGGAAGGCGATGGGAGGAATGAGGAGGGAGGCGGGAGGAACGGCATGGGGCGGCATACACAAAAAAATCTATGTTTTTATTCTATTCGATATTAAAATAGAAAAGGTTAAACAATGAAATGATACATAGGATGATACGTAGGAATTCTTTTAATGATATAGGATAACACATAATTATTTTTTAATGACATGTATATTAAATTTCTCACATAATGATAATTAAATTGTTATGGTGTTGACACATCATCTAAAAACAACTCCCCTATTAATATATAGGGGGTTTCCATTTGATGAAACTTTTTAGTTAATACGTTAAAACAATGAGAATTCATGTGCTAAATAATCATAGTTTAATATGTTATTAGTAATAGTTTGTAAGTAAACATTGACTGTGCTTTGATAGTCTATGAGAGAATTCCGTCTCATCTAAAAGCTCGAGCTTGTAGAGAGGGTCGGGAATAATCTATTTATTTAATTTCCCTCAACACTCCCCACTGTGGGCCAATCATTGTCTGCTCTCTCTGAGATGAGGCCCAACAGAGTGGACAATTTAAATGGGTGGAGTGCTTCCACGGGAATCGAACCCACAACCTGGGCTCTGATACCATGAGAGAATTCCGTCTCATCTAAAAGCTCGAGCTTGTAGAGAGGATCGAGAATAATCTATTTATTTAATTTCCCTCAACAGTCTATATACTTTAAAGATCGAATAAATATTACTCTCTTTGTTCCCAACTTACTTGAACATGAATAGTAAATTAATGGGTTGTGATGTAAGTTAGAAGAGATTAAAATTAATTTTATTGTGGAAAAATATAATTGACATATATTGTAATATTGAGATATTAAGATATTCGATTTTTTTTTATAAAAAAAGATAAAATTGTTTTATTCCATTTTAAAGACATGATGCTATCCAAATAGATTTCAGTGTACTAAGAAACCAATGATAACAAAATGGGACAAAAAGAAAAATACAAGTGACTTCTCATTTGTTTAATCACAGAACTAAGAAATGTATGCACATGCATATATACACAAGTTTCATAAAAGAACACTGCATATGTATCGACAGCCCTTCTACCGTCCACCTCACTCTTCTCGACTCTATTCACCTTTTTTAACTCTAAAAGTTGACACGCATGAAATCAACGATAGAACGATACATGTAAAAATTAATTCTTTAGTAAACATATAAAGTTTGACTTAAGGTTTGAATGTGTTTAGTGCGTATTAAGTTAGGAAATTTGGATAGTGTAATAGTTGAATATTGAATCAAAAGTTCTTTATTAATGTGATAATACTTTATTTATGTTACAACGTCTAACAGGAAGTGTCATCCTTACAATGTATTGGCATTTAGAACCTGTTAAGTGTTAAAGTATGAGTTGTCCTACTATTTTATTCTCTTTAATACTCTGTGGGTAAATTTTATGGTTGACTGCTTAGTCATGATGGATGTCAGGTGGATGAGCCTCGGTAGTCGAGCTACCTGACTCGGCATTCAAGGCAGTTGTGAGTCCGAACAAGGTCCATCAAGGCCCCTAGCTCAGAACTTGCTCGCTGGGCTGACCGAACAACTATGTTTAGTCACATTAGTATATCACCCGTGCGTTGCACGATTTGTGAGTATAAAATAAACATGATATGAAAAATATTTATTTTTACGTTAATTAAATTATAAAAAAATATTTTACTTATAATAATAATAAAAATCATTTTTTCATTTTTTAATATACTGTTTTATCTTCTTTTTTTCATTTCGATGCAACGCACGATTGATGAACATGTCTTGTTTTTGCAATTAGGCATGTGAAATGGGTGGCGCTCCAACTGCTTAAAAAATTTACATTGTTAAATAATGTAATTTTAAATATATTTTTTTTCTTATAATTTTGAATTATTTCCTTTTAAACCATTTTGATTGTCACTTATTATCGTCTTCCCAATTCCCATTGCATGTCAAAATATTTAAATTGTCCCTTCTAGTTACTCTGAACATGATAACATATAACTACTCATGATTAAAATTGACCTCCTTAAGTCAAAGGTTTTAATTATTGTCTATAAGTTAACATTAGTCAAAATTGTCTTTCTAAATGTTAAATAGAGTCTACTATCTGATGAAATCAGTATCATTCCTAAAATCAACACTCTTTGTCCTAAGTTAGTCTCGATTAGTATTTTCTTTTAAAAATGTGGGTACCGAACTTCATCACAACCAACCCAGTATCTTTTTTAAATCCAAGGTATAATGTCAATTGTACATGCAATTAATTCATAGTAATTGGACTGAATGATGGACCTACATGTCCTATGTCGGGATCACATGCCCCCATAGTTTTTTTTAAGTATTATATAATGACTTAAATGAGTTTTTACCAGTGTTATAATTAGTTAATCATGCAAATATTTTATTTAAAAGAATTTGTAGATTTGTTATGTATATGCACTATCACTATTTAAAAAATCAAATATTTTTTAAGATAGTGATAGTGTATATGCATAATCATTATACTAAAAAAATAGAATTCACGTGAATCCGGGTTCACAGGAAAATATACTTTTTATATTATTTATTTTTGTGCCCCGTCATGAAAGGTTTTTGGATTATTTGTATAAATAGATTTAGTTTAAAATTTTGTAATAATTTTTTTGTTGAATTATTTTCTTTTTTGGTATAATATTTTGTTATTATATATGTATAAATAGATCAAGTTCAAAAAATTTAAAAATAATATTAATAATTTAGAAATTATTCAAAAAATCAGTGTTTTCATAACCGAACCGGTGATCGAACCGGACAGACCACTGGTCAGTGGTTCAACCGGTAGGACCGGTTCAACCGGCGGTTCAACCGTTTAAATGATTTATGTCTATTTTTTAATATTTTTAATATTTTATTGTTTTTTTTTAAATAATTAATTTATCAATTGACTTGTAATATTAATATTTAAATTTAATTAATCAAACTTGAGGCATAATAATAATATAAATGTGTAGGTTTTCTTGATAAAGAAATTTTATTCCACATTGAATAAGCATTAGAAGAAATGTGAGAGAAAATAATATAAAAAAGTGTAAAAATTTGTCCCATATCGAATAAGTATTAGAAAAATGTAAAATGAAATAATATAAAAGGGAGGATCTCCTATCCCACATCAAATAAGTATTAGAAAATATGTGAGATAGAGTAATATAAAAGGGAGATGAGGTGGACTTTATGTATCTTCCATCCCACATTGAATAAGTATTAAGATGGAGTAATATAAAATGGAGTAGAGGTGAATCTAAACTCTAAGCCTCCTATCCCACATTGAATAAGTAAAAAAAAAAAGATGGAGTAATATAAAAGGGGTAGGAGGTCTAAATCCTTACTTACAAGAAAGATTAGTGAAAATTTGATTGGTATTAAAAATAATAATTTTTTTTACCTATCATAATTAATAGTTTAAAATTTTAAAAAAAAGTTTAAAATTTTTTAGAAAAAAGAAAGAAAAGGAAAATCGGTTTTTTCCCGTTGAACCGGTTATTGACCGGTTCAAACCGGTCCAACCTTAAAAGCGGTTTTAGGTCTCTTTTTTAACCGATTTACCGGTCGGTTCTCGATCCAACCTTTTATATTTAATTTTAAATTATAATTGAATTTGGACCCGATAAATTCATATAATAAATGAGATATATTTCATGTGTCATACCTTTTCTCATAAAATTTTGTCTAGATATAGAAGGATGATATAGCTCACAATGCATATAAAACAATTATGACATATTTTTCAAGTGGAATAGTAATATACCGTAACTAATGATTTTGTCTATGTTACACTGCGGGGCACTGCTCAGCACCCATTTTTACACCACATATACATCCACTTTTTTTTTATATACTTGTATTTTTTTATTTCAATTCAACCAATAATATCAAAACACATAGGTGCTTGACACTACACTGCTGTGTAGCATAGACAAAACCGTAACTAATTCATCCTAAAATTTTGCCAACAATCCAAGAAAGATTGAAAATCCTAGTAATTAATAATGATAAGCAAAGTATTATATAAATTAATTTTGTCGGGCAATTGGTTTATTATATTCTAATTTCTAATCAACTTTATTCATGGGCTTTATAATTTGATCTAATGCTTTCCTCAAAACATAGCTAGCAACATTGATGTATATTTCTTCTTAAATATCGATCAGGATCTGCCTTGTTTATTGCAAATTAACTCAACTTCTAAGGTAATATTCGTAATACGTATGTAAACTACACAATAAAAGTAAACTATAATAAAAGAATTATGTGTAATCGACTTAAAAGAGATGATATTTCTGAAAAAAATTATAGTGGATCGGGTGAGGTTTTTTAGTTCCTACGGGCAAGTCATGACAACTAACACACATAATTCAAATATCTCATCTACTAAGTACTAAAGGTGAATCCCCTATCTCTATAAAATTTATATTTCAAATTTTAAGAACACTATGAAAAGTTATTTATAGTATTTTAATAATTTAATCTTAACTATTTATTTTTTAAGAATAATTTTAACCTTTCAAATAATTTATGAGTTTAACTTACATTTTAATCATCAATTATTTAATTTTTAATTTAGTCGGTTCATCTATTGTAGATTATTGTTATTACTAGCATGAATTCGACGGAAAATAATCTATTATCTACTAAAGGTGAATTACCCCTATCTCTATAAAATCTATATTTCAAATTCTAAGAATACTATGAAGAGTTATTTATAGTATTTTAATATTTGAATCTTAACTATTCATTTTTAAGAATAATTTTGGTCTTTCAAGTAATTTATGAGGTTAACTTACATCTCAATCATCAATAGTTTAATTTTTAATTTGGTTCATTCATCTATTGTAGATTATAGTTAATACTAGCACAAATTTGGATTGAAAATAATATTTATATTATTAATTTTAAATTAAATGCTTGAAACATTTAATTAGTTTGATTAATTCAATATATAGATGTGAATTATTTTTTAATATTGTATGTGCATATTTTTATTAATTTCTTATTCTAAATTATAAGTTATGTATTTAATATAATGTATCCGTGCAAAGAAAAATGATGGATGAAGTATGACGTAGATTGTGAGAAAATTTCAGGACCATAAATTCAAAAATTTTGAAACCAAAATGTTAATCTAACATAAATTATATTTTTATATCATAAAAAAGAAAACTGATTGGAAAAAAATATAAGAATAAAATAAAGTTATAGAAATATATACTATCTAAGAAAAAAAACATTTGATATATGTTTAGTACAATTTAATACATGTTTCATACACTGTGATACCTTTTACTGAATCTGCTAAATAGAATATAATCACTTCTTCATCGTTGTCGCATCTACATCAACGATAAACATATTTCCAACAACTCCAATAGTTAGTCAACAAATTAATAAACTCTTGGTTCTGAAATTTCAACCCACGAATTTTCCATGGAGATCCAAGTAAAGCTTTTGTTAAATACATCATAAATAAATAAATATGTTAAAATCATGTATTAACACTTAATAGAATGAATATATGAACAATCATATTCTTCTGCTAAAAAACAAATAAAAAATACATTTATTATATTATTGTATCTTATTGAAAATGAAGATATTTAGCAAAAATAGGTGATACAACACACAAAGAGTTCCATCAATGATTCAATTATCTTTAGAAATTTCGAATTCTCATTTACACATGCAAACTAGAAGATTAAGTAGTTAGGGAAATTCTCAATTCATATTTAATTTTTAATTTGAACTATTAGTTTTATTAAAATTGATCTTGACTATCCAATCATTTTTCCTAGAGTAAAAAATATTCACCCTGTTTATTAGGTGAATATTGATTTATGCTAGTTTGGATCCCGTTTTATGTGTGAGACCTCCTCATACAAATTTTTTTCTAATTATTAAATGTTTCATCTCAAATACCAGTACTCAACCTACCATCTCCCATGGTCCAATGTCCCACACCCCCAGCTCCTCAGTATCTATTTTATATTATATTATATTATATTATATTATATTAATTATAATTAATATTAGTATTAGTTCAATTATAGTTGGATGAGAGATCAATGAATGAATGATAGTTTAATTGTATTTATTAAAAGATAAACTTATTGTAGTAATGCTGATAATGAGTCAAGCATGCAAATATGTTAGTCCATAAATATCCATAGATTTTAATCATATTAGACTTGGTTGTTAGTAGGTAAAAATTCTTAATGTATTTTTATTTGCATGTTTTTTATGCCCCGTCATTAAATTTTTTGGATTTGTCCCTACATATCATTACTTTATACCCATTAAAAATAATTTTATCATTTCATCTATTTTAATAATAAAGTAAAAAAATATATAATAATCTCAACTAAAAAATATTTTATACCCTAAAAAAACACTTATATTAAATATTTAGCAAACAATAAATGGTAAACCGAGTAAAGGACGGAGGGAGTGTTACTTTAATGTGAAAGTATTACTAATTTTATACTAAATTAAAAGTATTACTTTTTCACTTTAAAAATATTATCTTTTCATAAATCTTTTACTACCTCCGTCCCCCAAAAGTATGCTTAGAGAGTTTAAACGTGTTTTACGAAAAGGTAGATTAAATCCATTTATGAATAACATAATTAAATGTGAATAAAGTATAAGGTTGTGTGTGGATGTGTAATTCTTTTCTTATTTTTCATTTTTATAAAAAAAGTTATTTTGTATGAATAGTTATGAAAAATAAGAGTGTGATTGGATGTGAAAAAAATGTAATGATTATAGTTGATGTGATATGTCTGTGGAAAATGAGATTGTGATTGGATGTGAATTTTTTTTCTTTTGAATAGTTAATACGATGAAAATTTTAATTTGTGTTGTATTAGTTATTAAAATAATTTTTTTCAATATATATAATATTATGATTTAATAATATAATAGTATTAATAATTTAATATTAAAATATTTAACAATTTTTTTTACTAGTATTTAAAATATTAATAACTTTAATATTAACAATAACTTTTTAATATAGATTATTATAAAAATACTATTAAAATAATATTCATAAAACATTTTTAATTTTATAATAATACTAATATTTAGAAAAATATTTTAATAATATATAATATGAATATTCATATTATAATAATATCTTTATTGTGAGTTTAGTACTCCCTCTTCCCATAGTTTATGGTAAAGTTGATTTATCATTTTATCACATAAAATACTAATAAATAACTCTTTCTACTCCAACTATACATCACTTTATCACATAAAATACTAATAAACAATTCTTTCTACCCAACACTTTATCACTTTATCGCAAAATTCTTATGAACAGTAAGAAAGTCATAAACTATGGGACGGTGGGAGTACCATACTAATATTAAAATAATAATATTTAATATAATCATATTTTATTATATTAAAATATATTGTTAATATTTTTAAAATAAAATATTAATTAATATGTTTCCGCATTTTAAATAATATTATTGTAATATTAAAATAATAATATTTTTTAAATTTTGGTAATTAATAAAATAATATTTAATATTATTAAAAATTAATAATTATTATTGATGTTACAATAATAATAAGAACATTAAGAAATATTTTTTTTTACGAAACCAGAATATTAAGAAATATTTAACATTATTATTTATGTTATAATGATATATAATAATGATATTCAAGTTATGTTAATATTATATTATATTATTATTGAATCTTACATTATTACATTATTAAATATTTAATATTAAAAAATAATAATATCAACATTTTCAGTAACTGGAAATAATATATTATAACAATATTACTTAGTATTTCAAAATTGTTAGTCTAGTAATAACATTAGTATTTTATAATAATAATATTTTATTGAAGACAAAGTCTAGTATGAAAATTTTTATACATGAAAAAACTTTAATTTACAACCAAATTCTGTAATTGGTGAAGATAAGATAAAATTGAGTGGTTCATGGTTCACTCGGCCCAAGTGGTTCATGGTTCACCCAACCCGAATAGGTCATAATTTAGGGTTCATAATTTAGTGTTTAGGGTTTAGATGGTTGATTTAGGGCAATTTTATAGATTTTTATACATGAAAATTTTCACACTAGACCTACTCTTTATTGAAATTATTAATAATATATAATTAAAATTTTCAATTATTATAATAGTACTGAGAATAGTATTATCATAATATTTAATAAGAATATTAATTCTATATTGATATTTGATAATATTTAATATGAATATTTATATTATTATATTAATAATAATATTAATAATTTTTTAATTTTTTATTTTAAATATTTATTCTGCATTTAGGACAATTATTTATAAATATTTTAATATCTTGAATAGTACTATAATTAATAATAATATTATTAATGTACAAATATGTTTGATATTATATTAATATTGTAATAATGTTGAGGTGAATAGTATTGAGAATTGAGGTGAATAGTATTGAGAGTGTGAGAATTATATTGAACAGTGATGAAAATGTTGAGTGGATAGTATTAAAAAATGAGAGGGAATAGTAATGAAAATTGAGAAAGAACAGTATTGAGAATTGAATGAATTTTTTAAAAATTGAAAACTGACATGTAAAATGAAAAAAAATCACAAGCAAGCACAATCTAAGTGTTTGTTGGACTATAAAGATTAAAAAAATTGTGTTCATAGACGTGCTTAATCTACCTTTCCGTAATACATGTTTCAACCCTCTAAGCATACTTTGGAAAACGGAGGGAGTACAAAATTTTCCAAAAATTAATATGTGAATAAAAGATTTATAATAATTTAATATGTAAAATCCACGAATTTCAACATTTGTGTTCCCAACTTGGGTTCCTTGAATTTGAGAAATGTTTTTTGCATTTAAATTTTGGGATAAGAATTTTTCACTGGAACATGCATATGTGATATGTTTGTGAAAATACTCACAGCTTTATTTTAGAAAAGCTATATTGGATTCCCTGCCTGCTTTTGGCCCCTGACGACGAAAAAGCTTCATAGCGCACCAATTAAGCTCCCTTTTAGAATTTTTGTCCCAAGATTATCACTTTTTGGTGTGCTCTACAATGCACCACCGTAAATTTATTCTACTATCCACTATTATTTTTGACATTTTTATTTTTATATTTTATTTTAAAAAGACATACACTTGCATGCACTACCGTCTCATGGTGAGACGGGATATAAATTGAGCATACACACTTTAATACTTTGAGAGGGGTGAATGCGATTTGTACTAAGTTGTACCCAGTCTCATACGAGTTTTTATCTTTTAAAAATTAAGATTAATTTTTATTATTACAAACACAAATTGTCCGACAACCCAACCAAAAATAAGGGTTATTACAACTGCTTATAGAGGAATAGAATCATTTTATATATATATATATATATATAAAATTGCCTCCTCGGAGTTTCTGAATTTTAAAAACGATTCTCACTATTTATTAGTGATCCAGAGCACCCCATAAAAGCTCTCAAAATTTCAAGAAATTCTAGCAAACTCTTTAGTCAAATTTATTGGACAACTTGTATCAGATGGTTACAGTTTATCTTGAAGAGATATCTAATTTAGACATTGACGCTTTATGTTGGGAAATTTATAATGAAAGTTCCAAAAACACATGAGACATAATTTGAGCATTACCGCTTTTAACATTTTGAGATTTGAGGTGTTGATTTGTCTTCTCACATTATATCCCGATCCGTCTTATATGAGTTTTATCTAACTAAAATCAATATCCATTATATTTAAAGTGTTAAAAAGCGTCGATACAATTCTGGCTTGTGCCGTGGTTTTGGCGATGCACGTGCAATGTGTTTAATTTATTCATCATCTCCAAACAAAATTAACAGAAAATGTGGAACATTGAGCTGAAATCAAATTGCAAGCGTCCACAAAGTCACCAAAAGTGGAATTAAATGAATCATTTTATTTTTTTTTAATTGGAATTAATTTTCATTTTCCCCAATTTCATTTTTCACATAAATCAATAATACATCATACTCGTATTGTTTGTATTTGAAATAGGGTGAATTGTATAGAATACCAGAAAATGTAATTTAGGATACTGGAAATCGGGTGATTTGTATACAGATATAGGAACAACCTCGTGACCCAAGATATTCAAAAACTTGCTAGGCGTTAGTAAAAAGGCATGGTGATGTGGGGAGAAATTCTCAAACAGCCTCAACTCCAGCTAAAAGTGAGACAAATTCTCAATTGAAATATTATTGGGATTTGTTAAGGGGATTGAATCCTTGTTGGCTCTCTCCGTCTGTGTCCTTGCGTTGTCTTCTCATACATCCTTCGATTCTAATAATCCGCCAACTCAACCGGCGACCCCAAGACGGTGGGAGGAGTTTCTCGTCTCTTCCTAAAAAAAAAAAAAAAAATTCAAAACTTGCTTTTAATCTGTCATAAACAAACTCCAATTCCCAAACACCCCCAATACTTTTACCCAAAAGACAAAAAAGATAAAGCAATAATAAAGATAAAGATATATGAATATACGCTAACACACTCCTCACACTGCCTCTTCTTTTCAGCTCACTTTTAACCCCCCTCCCCCCCCCCACCTTTCTTCCTCCTATAACCTCCCCAATTTGCAGAGAAATTAAATTGAAACAGAAAAAAAAAAAAACCCACCCACCAAAATGCGGTTCCCCCTACTTCTCCTTTTCTTCCATCTCCACCTTCTCCATTCTCCGGCGGCACACCTTCCCAGAATGCCGGAGAATCGCGCCTTACTCTCTATTAAAGCCGCCATTACAGACGACCCGCAGTCCGCTCTAAGTTCATGGAGTCCGGACACCAACCACTGCACGTGGAAGGGAGTCACGTGCGATTCCTCCGGCCGGCACGTGACCGCGGTTGATATCTCCGACCTCAGCCTCATCGGAACTCTTTCGCCGGACGTCGGCCATCTCCGTTCTCTAGTTAACTTCTCCGCCGCCGGGAACTCCATTTCCGGCCCCGTTCCGCCGCAAATCTCCAACATCCCCAATCTGCGTTTCTTCAATCTTTCAAACAATATTTTCAACATGAGTTTTCCGCCGCAGCTTAATCGCTTGACGAATCTCCAGGTTCTCGACCTTTATAATAACAATTTGACCGGAGATTTCCCGACTCAGGCGTATTTGCTAACCAATTTAAAGCACTTGCATCTTGGGGGAAATTTCTTCTCCGGTGAGATCCCGCCGGAGTTTGGCTCGTTTCCGAATCTCGAGTACCTCGCCATTTCCGGCAACGAGTTGACCGGAGCCATACCGCCGGAGATCGGAAACCTGACCAAGCTTAAGGAGCTTTACATTGGCTATTTCAACGCATTTTCCGGCGGATTGCCGAAGGAGATCGGAAACCTATCCCAGTTGGTACGGTTCGACGCCGCTAATTGCGGCCTCACCGGCGAGATTCCGCCTGAGATAGGCAATTTGCAGAACCTGGACACGCTTTTCCTCCAAGTGAACGGCCTTTCCGGCAGCCTGACGCCGGAGCTCGGCAACTTGAAGAACCTCAAATCCATGGATCTGTCGAACAACATGCTCACCGGCGAAATTCCGCCGTCATTCGCCGATCTTAAAAACGTAACCCTATTAAATCTCTTCAGAAACAAACTCACCGGCTCGATACCGGATTTCATCGGCGAGTTGCCGGATCTCCAGGTCCTGCAGCTGTGGGAGAACAATTTCACCGGAATCATCCCACAGAGTTTGGGAACCAACGGAAACATCCAGGAAGTCGACGTCAGTTCCAACAAATTAACCGGAAATTTGCCCCCCAAATCTCTGCAACGGCAAAAAAACTGCACACATTAATCACTCTCGGCAATTTCCTCTTCGGTCCGATCCCCGACTCACTGGGTCAGTGCGAGTCGCTGACTCGGATTCGAATGGGCGATAACTACCTGAACGGGTCCATTCCAAACGGGCTATTGAGTCTACCAAAGCTAACTCAAGTCGAGCTTCAGGATAATCTCTTATCCGGCGATTTTCCCCACACCGATAGATCGTCGACGAGCCTGGGGCAAATTAGTCTTTCCAACAATCATCTCGCCGGCGTTTTACCGCCGAGCATCGGCAATTTCGTTGGCGTTCAGAAGCTTTTGCTCGACGGGAACAAGTTCTCCGGCAAGATCCCGGCGGAAATTGGGAAGTTGCAGCAGCTATCGAAGCTGGATTTCAGCCACAACGAATTTTCAGGCCCCATTGCGCCGGAAATCAGCCAATGCAAGCTGTTGACGTTCGTTGATCTCAGCCGGAATCTGCTCTCCGGCGAAATTCCTTCGCAGATTACTGCTATGAGAATTTTGAATTACTTGAATGTGTCTAGAAATCATTTGTTGGGTAGCATACCGTCCTCCATTGCTAGTATGCAGAGCTTAACTTCAGTCGATTTTTCGTATAACAATTTGTCTGGTTTAGTGCCTGGAACTGGTCAATTTAGCTATTTCAATCACACTTCGTTTTTGGGTAATCCGAATCTGTGCGGTCCATATTTGGGGCCTTGCAAAGAAGGCATTGCCTCGGGGGCTGAAAGGCCACATGAGAAGGGGACTTTCTCCCCTTCTATGAAACTTCTCCTTGTGATCGGATTGCTCGTTTGTTCTATCGTTTTCGCTGTTGCTGCGATAATCAAGGCTCGATCGCTGAAGAAGGCTAGCGATTCCCGCGCTTGGAAGCTCACTGCCTTCCAACGGTTGGATTTCACTTGTGATGATGTATTGGATAGTCTTAAGGAGGATAATATAATTGGTAAAGGAGGAGCTGGGATTGTTTACAAAGGGGCAATGCCGAATGGGGACGAGGTTGCTGTGAAAAGGCTGCCGGCAATGAGCAGGGGCTCGTCTCACGATCACGGGTTCAATGCTGAGATACAGACTCTAGGGAGGATTAGGCATAGGCACATTGTGAGGTTGTTAGGTTTTTGTTCGAATCATGAGACGAATCTTTTGGTTTACGTGTACATGCCTAATGGCAGCTTGGGTGAAATGCTTCATGGTAAGAAAGGGGGTCATTTGTATTGGGATACACGGTACAAAATTGCGGTGGAGGCTGCTAAGGGACTTTGCTATCTTCATCATGATTGCTCCCCGTTGATTGTTCATCGTGATGTGAAATCGAACAACATTCTGTTGGATTCTAACTTCGAAGCCCATGTGGCTGATTTTGGGCTGGCTAAGTTCTTGCAGGACTCGGGGGCGTCGGAATGTATGTCTGCTATTGCTGGTTCTTATGGATACATCGCGCCGGGTAATCAATCTTTAAGTTTGTTAATTATTATAGTCTTGTTTATGCTCATTGAATATATTAAGTGTTGAAAATTAGCATTCACTTTTGACTGGTTTTTGTTATTGTTTTTTGATATCTAGTGGCAATTCATTAGTTTCTGATAGTTGGGAATTTGAATTTATGTGCTTACAAGTAACATGCTAGGTCCTAGTTTTGTCGAAATCAGTCTCTTTCGTGCCTTTGCTTTTTCAACTACCATTGGAAATTAGGTGCAGATTCATATCCATGATCTTTGATTGAATTTATTGAATTTAGCACATGAGAAGTTCTGTAGACAGGAAAATGACATATGTAGGTATTTGGTAGGCAAATTTATTATTTTCTTGAATAGCAAAACCTACAAAGAAACATTCTTGTAAAGAGTAACATCATGCAATTGGTGCACAATTAATACCTTTTAGTAAAACAACTAATACCCTATAAAAATGCACTTGATCAAGAATCATTGTTGGGTTTGTAACAAATCACCAATCTTTGTTGACTAAATATTTATCATTTTCAATATCCAGAATATGCCTACACACTGAAGGTAGACGAGAAGAGCGACGTATACAGCTTCGGTGTAGTTCTCCTGGAGCTCGTTACGGGCAGAAAGCCAGTCGGGGAGTTTGGGGACGGCGTGGACATAGTCCAATGGGTTAGGACAATGACAGACGGCAACAAGGAAGGAGTGCTCAAAGTTCTCGACCCACGGCTCCCTACAGTTCCTCTCCATGAAGTGATGCACGTTTTCTACGTAGCAATGCTTTGCGTGGAAGAGCAGGCGGTGGAACGCCCCACCATGCGTGAAGTCGTGCAGATACTGACCGAACTGCCGGGGGCAAAACCGGGAGATTCAAATGTCACTGAATCACCACCTCAACCTGCATCCAGTTTGGAGTCTCCTGCCCACAACCCTCAGCCGCCTCAATCACCGCCACCACCGCCGGATCTTCTCAGCATTTGAAGGGCGATCGTTGGAATTTTCTAGAAAGTTCTGGTAGCTTCCTTTGATGGGGATAGCTAGTTAGTTTTGCAACTCTGTTTTCAGTTTCCCTGTTTACCCTTTTCGTATTAGTTTGCACTCTTAACTTCCATGTGCGTGTGTGTGGGTGTGTGATTGGTTTCAAAGTTTGTGTACAGAAGCAATGGGGGGGCTCTTTTCTTAATTAATGTAGTCATGGTTTATTATTATTATTCATGTCTTTGGTTCTTTAGTCAAACTGCATCCTTGCTTAGTGTTCTTTTTCTTATTCCTACATTACTATTCACCTATAATTAGAATGATTGAAAAAAAAAAAAGCATGTTTTGGGTCCCATTCTCTTAGTAAGATATCTCAAACTTATGCACTTTCATAACTAAAGATTATGTTTTACATCCTTAATTCTAGATAAATTTTACTTTTAATTGTGTGAATATATTTTAAATGAACTTGACTCACTTGCCGTAACAAAATTTTCTTATTGAGATGGTTTATATCAAAATTTTGAAATAAATTTTTGTTTAGACATCAAAAATGCAATCAATTGAGCATTTATAAAAAAATATTCATTTTAAATTTAATTGAATATTTTTATAAAATTTAATAAAATAATTTTTTTTATTTATACCCCAAAACTTCAATAAAATACACAATATTATTAAGAGGTTTGAGGAATAATAAGAAATGGCTTCTAATGCCTTTGTCCTTGATCTTGTTCCAAAAGAAGAATTGATGAATTCCTCAACCGTTACGTTAAATATCCGCATTTTTTAAGTTATCCAATGAGGCCAAACTTATAAATGTAAAGATATCTTTTTTATGATCCGTTATATATTTAAAGGCTTTTTAATAATTTGAAAACATCTTTAAATTTTAAATTTTGTAATCGATGTCAAATGGAAATATTTTTCAACATTCCACAAGACCAAAGAGAAATGCGTAAGGATACAAGCCCATTAAACGATTGATCAAAATAATTTTGAAAACTTTTCTCGATGTAACATGTAATCATCATATCTAATGAAAAGTTTATTTTTACGATCCCAAGACAAAATCTTTTGTTTTCTTCAATTCTTTATTTTTTGGTTTCTCAAGTGTTTTGGTTTCATCAAAAGGGGAAATTGTTGGGAAATTTATAGTTTTGATGAAAGTTCCAAAAACACATGTAATAGGATAATTACTGTTTTTATTTTTATTTGATAATGATTGTATAGAAAAAGCGAAAATATATTTTGATCGTAAAGGTTAAGAATCGGGATATCAATAGAGCGCTTAAACCGAAATGATTATTCTTATTATTTTCTTTCGGATGACTTTGGAAGATAAGACACCTACATTTTCATTGAAGCTAAGTCACATCCATCTGGATTATTTTTAAGATTTTTTTTATTTTATTTTTTTGGAGGAATAACATTTTTCATCGATAAAATAATATTTATCGCGGGATTCGATTTGCTCTAATATAAACTTTTATTTTTCAAGACGCCACATCAAGCCTGCAAATTTACCTAAAGTATTATCTTTGATCTCAAGGTCTATAAATATATCACACTTAAAAGTGAAACACTAAATGCTTGGACAAACAACATAATCAAGAAGCTCAAACTATAGTCGATTTCCGCATTCAAGCTTATTTTATATTGTGTTCATCCCATAAGTTCTTAGCAAGAAATCTTTTCATCTAGCTATCGTCAGCTTTTATCTATGAAAGATTTCATAGTTGGAATTTTCAACAATCTTACCCAAACCCCCAAGTTAGGATAAGTTGTTTAGCAAGATTTGATTTTATTTACGGGATCGGTTGAGTGAGAACTCTTAAAACATCTGTTGGTGTCTTTGTTTGGAAACACACTAATCTAAGTCCATCCGGTTAAATCGGTTAAGTTGGTGCCCCTTGTGAAAGGAAGAGTGGACGTGGGATCTGGTTTGTCCGAACCCACTATAAATCTTGTGTGTGCCTTTTTCTTTGATTAATTCTCACATCGCACAATCTTAAAAGCGCATACATTCTAAAAGATCGAGACTGACACCAAGCTTCCGATCCGAAAATTTATCATCGATTAAAAAGATAAAACTTGAATCGATTTAAAACCGGTTTTCACGGGTAAAACTTAAGCTTCCGGAATAGTTATTCTGCTTTTTCGAAGAAGTTGGTTATCGATGAACTATTTTAGTTTTTCGTGTATTCACCCTCCTCTAGACTTTAAAAATTAATACATTTAACATTTTGAGAGTGTGGGTGTTGATTTGTGCTACATTATATCCCGTCTTATATGAGTTTTTATCTAACACAAATCAATATCCATTATATTTAAAGTGCATTAATAAATTTACAAAAAGTAGGTGGGCGATAGAAAAAATGTGTCTTAATTTATTGTCATCTCACCAACAAAATTAACAGAAAATGTGGAACATTGAGCTGAAATCAAATTGCAAGCGTCCACAAAGTCACCAAAAGTGGAATTAAATGAATCATTTTATTTTTTTAATGAGGATTAATTGAGCAATCCCCTTTCATTTTTCACATAAATCAATAATACATCATACTCGTATTGTTTGTATTTGAAATAGGGTGAATTGTATAGAATACCAGAAAGTGTAATTTAGGATACTGGAAATCGGGTGATTTGTATACAGATATAGGAACAACCTCGTGACCCAAGATATTCAAAACTTCTTATTGGTGATGTGGGGAGAAATTCTCAAACAACGCAGTGTTCGAACTCAAATAAATTCAATTGAAATATTATGGGGATTTGTTGCAGGGGATTGAATCATGTTGGCTCTCTCCCATTTGTCTGTAATTTAAGACATCCTTCGATTCTAATCCGCCAACCGGGCCTCGAGGGGGAGTTCTCTTCTCTTCTAAAAAAAATAAAAATAAATTCAAAACTTGCTTTTAATCTGTCATAAACAAACTCCAATTCCCAAACACCCCCAATACTTTTACCCAAAAGACAAAAAAGATAAAGCAATAATAAAGATAAAGATATATGAATATACGCTAACACACTCCTCACACTGCCTCTTCTTTTCAGCTCACTTTTAACCCCCTTCCCCCCACCCCACCTTTCTTCCTCCTATAACCTCCCCAATTTGCAGAGAAATTAAATTGAAACAGAAAAAAAAAAAAACCCACCCACCAAAATGCGGTTCCCCCTACTTCTCCTTTTCTTCCATCTCCACCTTCTCCATTCTCCGGCGGCACACCTTCCCAGAATGCCGGAGAATCGCGCCATTAAAGCCGCCATTACAGACGACCCGCAGTCCGCTCTAAGTTCATGGAGTCCGGACACCAACCACTGCACGTGGAAGGGAGTCACGTGCGATTCCTCCGGCCGGCACGTGACCGCGGTTGATATCTCCGACCTCAGCCTCATCGGAACTCTTTCGCCGGACGTCGGCCATCTCCGTTCTCTAGTTAACTTCTCCGCCGCCGGGAACTCCATTTCCGGCCCCGTTCCGCCGCAAATCTCCAACATCCCCAATCTGCGTTTCTTCAATCTTTCAAACAATATTTTCAACATGAGTTTTCCGCCGCAGCTTAATCGCTTGACGAATCTCCAGGTTCTCGACCTTTATAATAACAATTTGACCGGAGATTTCCCGACTCAGGCGTATTTGCTAACCAATTTAAAGCACTTGCATCTTGGGGGAAATTTCTTCTCCGGTGAGATCCCGCCGGAGTTTGGCTCGTTTCCGAATCTCGAGTACCTCGCCATTTCCGGCAACGAGTTGACCGGAGCCATACCGCCGGAGATCGGAAACCTGACCAAGCTTAAGGAGCTTTACATTGGCTATTTCAACGCATTTTCCGGCGGATTGCCGAAGGAGATCGGAAACCTATCCCAGTTGGTACGGTTCGACGCCGCTAATTGCGGCCTCACCGGCGAGATTCCGCCTGAGATAGGCAATTTGCAGAACCTGGACACGCTTTTCCTCCAAGTGAACGGCCTTTCCGGCAGCCTGACGCCGGAGCTCGGCAACTTGAAGAACCTCAAATCCATGGATCTGTCGAACAACATGCTCACCGGCGAAATTCCGCCGTCATTCGCCGATCTTAAAAACGTAACCCTATTAAATCTCTTCAGAAACAAACTCACCGGCTCGATACCGGATTTCATCGGCGAGTTGCCGGATCTCCAGGTCCTGCAGCTGTGGGAGAACAATTTCACCGGAATCATCCCACAGAGTTTGGGAACCAACGGAAACATCCAGGAAGTCGACGTCAGTTCCAACAAATTAACCGGAAATTTGCCCCCAAATCTCTGCAACGGCAAAAAACTGCACACATTAATCACTCTCGGCAATTTCCTCTTCGGTCCGATCCCCGACTCACTGGGTCAGTGCGAGTCGCTGACTCGGATTCGAATGGGCGATAACTACCTGAACGGGTCCATTCCAAACGGGCTATTGAGTCTACCAAAGCTAACTCAAGTCGAGCTTCAGGATAATCTCTTATCCGGCGATTTTCCCCACACCGATAGATCGTCGACGAGCCTGGGGCAAATTAGTCTTTCCAACAATCATCTCGCCGGCGTTTTACCGCCGAGCATCGGCAATTTCGTTGGCGTTCAGAAGCTTTTGCTCGACGGGAACAAGTTCTCCGGCAAGATCCCGGCGGAAATTGGGAAGTTGCAGCAGCTATCGAAGCTGGATTTCAGCCACAACGAATTTTCAGGCCCCATTGCGCCGGAAATCAGCCAATGCAAGCTGTTGACGTTCGTTGATCTCAGCCGGAATCTGCTCTCCGGCGAAATTCCTTCGCAGATTACTGGTATGAGAATTTTGAATTACTTGAATGTGTCTAGAAATCATTTGTTGGGTAGCATACCGTCCTCCATTGCTAGTATGCAGAGCTTAACTTCAGTCGATTTTTCGTATAACAATTTGTCTGGTTTAGTGCCTGGAACTGGTCAATTTAGCTATTTCAATCACACTTCGTTTTTGGGTAATCCGAATCTGTGCGGTCCATATTTGGGGCCTTGCAAAGAAGGCATTGCCTCGGGGGCTGAAAGGCCACATGAGAAGGGGACTTTCTCCCCTTCTATGAAAAATCGGATTGCTCGTTTGTTCTATCGTTTTTAAGCTGTTGCTGCGATAATCAAGGCTCGAATAAGAAGGCTAGCGATTCCCGCGCTTTGGAAGCTCACTGCCTTCCAACGGTTGGATTTCACTTGTGATGATGTATTGGATAGTCTTAAGGAGGATAATATAATTGGTAAAGGAGGAGCTGGGATTGTTTACAAAGGGGCAATGCCGAATGGGGACGAGGTTGCTGTGAAAAGGCTGCCGGCAATGAGCAGGGGCTCGTCTCACGATCACGGGTTCAATGCTGAGATACAGACTCTAGGGAGGATTAGGCATAGGCACATTGTGAGGTTGTTAGGTTTTTGTTCGAATCATGAGAAACAATCTTTTTGGTTTTTGTACATGCCTAATGGCAGCTTGGGTGAAATGCTTCATGGTAAGAAAGGGGGTCATTTGTATTGGGATACACGGTACAAAATTGCGGTGGAGGCTGCTAAGGGACTTTGCTATCTTCATCATGATTGCTCCCCGTTGATTGTTCATCGTGATGTGAAATCGAACAACATTCTGTTGGATTCTAACTTCGAAGCCCATGTGGCTGATTTTGGGCTGGCTAAGTTCTTGCAGGACTCGGGGGCGTCGGAATGTATGTCTGCTATTGCTGGTTCTTATGGATACATCGCGCCGGGTAATCAATCTTTAAGTTTGTTAATTATTATAGTCTTGTTTATGCTCATTGAATATATTAAGTGTTGAAAATTAGCATTCACTTTTGACTGGTTTTTGTTATTGTTTTTTGATATCTAGTGGCAATTCATTAGTTTCTGACAGTTGGGAATTTGAATTTATGTGCTTCCAAGTAACATGCTAGGTCCTAGTTTTGTCGAAATCAGTCTCTTTCGTGCCTTTGCTTTTTCAACTACCATTGGAAATTAGGTGCAGATTCATATCCATGATCTTTGATTGAATTTATTGAATTTAGCACATGAGAAGTTCTGTAGACAGGAAAATGACATATGTAGGTATTTGGTAGGCAAATTTATTATTTTCTTGAATAGCAAAACCTACAAAGAAACATTCTTGTAAAGAGTAACATCATGCAATTGGTGCACAATTAATACCTTTTAGTAAAACAACTAATACCCTATAAAAATGCACTTGATCAAGAATCATTGTTGGGTTTGTAACAAATCACCAATCTTTGTTGACTAAATATTTATCATTTTCAATATCCAGAATATGCCTACACACTGAAGGTAGACGAGAAGAGCGACGTATACAGCTTCGTGTAGTTCTCCTGGAGCTTTCACGGGCAGAAAGCCAGTCGGGGAGTTTGGGGACGGCGTGGACATAGTCCAATGGGTTAGGACAATGACAGACGGCAACAAGGAAGGAGTGCTCAAAGTTCTCGACCCACGGCTCCCTACAGTTCCTCTCCATGAAGTGATGCACGTTTTCTACGTAGCAATGCTTTGCGTGGAAGAGCAGGCGGTGGAACGCCCCACCATGCGTGAAGTCGTGCAGATACTGACCGAACTGCCGGGGGCAAAACCGGGAGATTCAAATGTCACTGAATCACCACCTCAACCTGCATCCAGTTTGGAGTCTCCTGCCCACAACCCTCAGCCGCCTCAATCACCGCCACCACCGCCGGATCTTCTCAGCATTTGAAGGGCGATCGTTGGAATTTTCTAGAAAGTTCTGTAGCTTCCTTTGATGGGGATAGCTAGTTAGTTTTGCAACTCTGTTTTCAGTTTCCCTGTTTACCCTTTTCGTATTAGTTTGCACTCTTAACTTCCATGTGCGTGTGTGTGGGTGTGTGATTGGTTTCAAAGTTTGTGTACAGAAGCAATGGGGGGGCTCTTTTCTTAATTAATGTAGTCATGATTTATTATTATTATTCATGTCTTTGGTTCTTTAGTCAAACTGCATCCTTGCTTAGTGTTCTTTTTCTTATTCCTACATTACTATTCACCTATAATTAGAATGATTGAAAAAAAAAAAGCATGTTTTGGGTCCCATTCTCTTAGTAAGATATCTCAAACTTATGCACTTTCATAACTAAAGATTATGTTTTACATCCTTAATTCTAGATAAATTTTACTTTTAATTGTGTGAATATATTTTAAATGAACTTGACTCACTTGCCGTAACAAAATTTTCTTATTGAGATGGTTTATATCAAAATTTTGAAATAAATTTTTGTTTCGTTCCTAACTCAATTGAACATTTATAAAAAAATATTCATTTTAAATTTAATTGAATATTTTTATAAATGATAATAAAGTAATTTTTTTTATTTATACCCCAAAAACTTCAATATTATACACAATATTATTACTTTTACAATATTAAAATCAATTTTATCTCATTTAATTTATTAAAATGTCATTACTTTTACCATTTAACCCCAATCAAAAAATAATTTTATTCTTTTTAATAATAATAAATAATTAATTTTTAAATTTTGTGTGTGCAGTAAATATTTTATCGTTAGGGGCGTAGGGAATGATAGTGATTGAAGAATTTGAAAATGAAAGCACCCAAATAGAACCCCATCCATTCAGTTTATTCTTATTTTTATTTGTATGTCCACCAAATTTACCCAAATATTTTTTATGGATACATATATTTTATTTTTATTCTCTAATTATACTCCCAAACAATTATTTTATCTACAAATGAATTTCATATTATAAATTTTCCTAACCATCATATATTTTGAGCGATTTTTTGTATTAGTAAATAAATAATTAATTGGATGTTATGATAGATTTAACCTCTTATTTTACATTTCCTTTAATATTAATTTATCATTTCAATTACTTCTACTAAAATCGTTCAAAAAACACAAATGGAAAAATGAGTGCATTACCTGGCTCAATTTTTATTTTATCTATTTTTTTTTAATTTTGTGCCCATAAGAGTCTGGATAAATATTGTGGACAGATGGAGTATTATTTTCCCTCTTAAAATATGCAAGAAAAATGTAGGAGAAATATGATTTGCTAGGAAGGAATTGCTTTGCAGCATGAACTATGAAACAGATAGTAGTAATATTAAAATTAGATATTGGGGTTTGGTATATAGACAGGTGTGTCTTGTAAGTGCATGAAAAAAAAAAGGTGTGGGCCTAGAAAAATGGGAGTGACTAGTCTATATGGAGTGGTGTGCAGTGGCTTTCAATTACCAAGACTTTGGGGCCCACTAGTATCAAAGAAAATGAAATGTTCTCAAATTGCTAAAATCTTGCTGGCATTTCTAGTCTTATTATTGTCAGAAATAAATTCAAGTGATGAGCCCTTTTCCGTTCCCTAGACTCGAGGGTGTATAAATAAATGAATATACGACCATCAGAGTCTTCTTCATTAAATAACCTCTACTCTAATTAATACTCATAACTTCTTTTATTGCACCCTATCCCAATTTTGGAACAACTCCACACTATTTTTCTCACTCTTCATATGCTACAAAATAATTATTTCCATTGACTAGGAAAATGAGCAAATTTGATACTTTTTCCGTGTCATAACACATTACTTATTTTTTGTTTTTCATAATATTTTACACACCTAAAAATAAATACTTAATTAAATTTTATCGTTACAATATTTATATATTTACATAAATGTCATTATTTTTTAAATCCACAAGTATACTCAATCAAATTACTTTATTTAGAGCATCCACAATTATCCATCCAAATGATATTTAAATATTGAATAAATGAAAGTTGGTGTTTAAAATCAAATGATATTTAAATTGGAGAGAGAGAGAGTTTCATCCATCTAAATATATGAATGAAGAGAGAAAATATTTTTTTGCTAAAAAAATAGGTAGAAATGAGGTGATGGTGAGACCCATAAAAACGTATATGTATGGATTAATGATTGATAATCATTATGAAAATGTGTTTTAATAATTGAATATTTGAAAATTAGTGATGTGAAGATGATGTAGAGGAGAGAGTGGATGAATGAATGAATTTGCATTCATCCATTGTAGATGCTCATACTTTATATATAAAGTTTTACAAAATTACCCTCCAACACTCAACTCATTATATTACATGCCCCATATTAAATTATTACTTTGTTTTTCTATTTTATCTTTATGTTTATTAGTTTCAAAAGACAATTACTGGTAATAAAATAATAAGATATTGTATTAAGTAGTGAAAAAAATAAAAATGAATATTTAATATTTTAAATATAATGACTGGCTAGGATAAATGAAAATAGAAAACAATTATACGTTTGTGTGTGGATTGGAGAGAGTAATAAATTAAATTATTTATCTAGACCAGATTGACATATTCGATGGAAGTTATAATAAATATAAATGAATTCAATTGAAGAAAAAGAAAAAGGTAGAAAAAGTTGGATGAAATTTTATACATGGAGCTACTTTTACGAATTGATATGGAACGAAATGGTGGAACTTTTTAGTGAAACTCAGCACCTGCATCTTTATCATGTTATAGTATATAAATATTTATGAGATTAGACCGTTTTACGATGAGATGAAATATAAGTTGAACATTGACGTTTTAATACTTTGGAAAAGAAAGGTGTAACTTGTGTTAAGTTGTACTCAATTTCATGCATGAGACCGTCTCAAATGAGTGTTTATCAACATTTATATATTTTATCAAATTACATGTCAATTATGTTGGCAAAGTATAGTGTGAACAAGTTTTACGGTGAAACTGGTTAAGGAGTGTGACTTATAATACTAAAATGTGTGACTTTTTACTGTAAAATGTGTGACTTTTTACTATAAAGAGTATTACTCATAAAAGTGAAGGGTGTGACTTATATTATGGCAGAAAATGTCAGAAATGATAAATCAAGTGTGTGACTTATATTACTAAAGTGTGTGACTTATATTATAAAGAAAGAGTGTCTTAGTGATAATCAAAGTTGTGACTTATATTACTAAAAGTGTGTGACTTATATTACTAAAGTGTATGTAAGCAAAAAAAAAACTTTAACAAGTTTAAATCTTTATGTTTAATGACAAATATTTATGTGTGTGGTTACTGCTATTTTGACTAATTTTAATTGATAATAAGATCTAAAAAAGAATAGAATGAAAGTTTATATAAAATAAAAATATCAGTTTGTATATATGTTGAATGATATTAGTATTTTTATAATATAAATTATTTCTATGAAAAAACAAAAAATTACCTGGCTCAAAAGGTGCGAATAATAATTACGCAAATTATATGGTGTATTAGCTAGCATCTTGAAGGATCACATAAGTAAAAAAAATTGATAGTACACATTTGAACATTCACACGAACTATTCTTAATTTGATTTGCATCCATGTTACTACTATTTTCTGAATTACCTCAATTCTTTTTTCACTATTTAACTTGTAAGGAAATGTCTGCCCTGAACTAAGTAATATAATCATCTTGTCAGGTATACATGTACATCCATGCTATCAATCCACTTTATTTCAAAAAAATATATGAATAAAAAATGAAAAAAAAAACCATGATATCAATCCACTTTATTTCAAACAAATATTTGAAAAAAAGAAAAGGATAAAAAGAAAAAGGGTCCACACCCAACCCAAGACATAACTAAAGAAAGACAAGGTGATAACCACTTTTATGGTACATTATTAACGTATTCGTCATGCTATGTGTAATTATTCTGTTGGTTAGAGAGTGGTTAACCATGTAGAAAGCGACATGCATGAATATAACAATAAGTTAATTAATTCTATAAACAATTAATGTTTCAAATTTTGCTAATTGATCTATGATTATGAGAGGACATATATTAGATTTTGGACCATTATGTTGCACATGCAAGTTGCACTCGTCAATTGTCATGCAGTTTTCTATTGAACTACCTAGAATTAATTAAATTACGAGTTATATTCTGTTTCATATATAATATGATTTGCCAGAAGATTTATATTCCATGATACTGGCCATTTACTAAAAAGTACTTTATTATGTAAAAATTAAGTAATGGTATACATATGGGTTGAATTAATGCATGGCCACTCCTAATGTGAAGCGAACGAGATGTTAGTTGCCCGGCTAAAAAATATGATAAAAACTCATATGATACGGTCTCATATATAAGATGGAGCACAAATTATACTCACCTCTCTAAAAAAGTTAAAGCGTCAATATCCAAATTATACACCGTCACTACAAGAAAATAATGTATTGCCTACGAATTTTTTCAATATGTCTACGAAATTTCTAACAAAAATAATTTCATTTTTAAATGCGACCATGTTTTTTAAATGTCACCCGCATTTGTTTCTTCGCCCCGCCGGGCGACCATGAGCCACTGCTTCTTCAAAAGGAACAAATTGCCAGCATGCCGCCATGGTTGCTTACCGCGCCAGCCCGGCGCTTGTTGCAGGACTCGCCTAGTGGTCGCAGAACGGATTGTGACCATAGGCTCCCCCGTGATATAATTGCGCGTGCACAAAGCGACCATGATATATACTTACCTTTCTTTGCGGTCTGTGAGACTTGTGATCAAGGTGAAAGGGATAGAGAGATTTGAGTCAAAGGTTTCCCACTTACCAAAGAACAATTTTGGCTAACCTAACACGTAAACAACCAACATCAGAGAATCTTGCCCAAAATGGCCGAGAAGACTCAAATCTCGTTCCGTAATTTTTGGTGTACAACAGTGAGGCACAACAAGCACATCTAACAATTTAACATATGTAGTTAATTTACTGGTACCAACATGATAAATATTTAATGCATTCCCATTATCGACTATAACAGAACCGTTACCAGAATAAGGCTCGTAGAAATCCAAAGCAGATGTCTGATTTGTCATGTGAGCAGACGCCCCCCAATCTAAATATCAGTTTGGAGTGGGATCGGAAACATTGCACGAAGCGTTGAATGCCTGAACAAGATTGGTTGCAGGAACGACATTTGGGGCGTTGAGAAATTGGGGACATTTGTCCGCATACCCGCGACAAATTTGGCACTTCGAAATATACGTACAACGTCCTCCGTTATTATTGCCATTTGAACCACCCGAATTAGGCCGATTTGAGCGCTGAGAAAAACCTGAATTTTTAGAAAATCCTGAATTCTGACCACCCCCATAATTCGATCGATTACCTCCATAATTTTGGCCACCTGAATTCTGACCACACGAGTTGGATCGCTATTATTGCCCCTATGAGCGACCATTGTCGGACGACGAGCGCTGACCTCGAATAGCCGAGAATGCCGCCGACGATGAAGGTGTGCCCTCCATGGCACGGTGCAACAATTCATACTGTTTGGCTTGATTAACCAAATCACGGAACCGCGCAAGAACCAGTGACTCTTGTCTGATTCCTTAACTTGGCGACCAATCGCCGACAGTTGGTCGCATAACATCTTGAACTTTCGGCCATAGTCTTCCATGCATTTTCTTGGGTTACAACAGTTTCCTTTTTTCTCGAACACCTTCTTCCACCTCGGCTGACAATCTCGACATGTCTATCTTCTTAGATTGGGCGTCCGACTTCTCTACTCCAAGTCCTACATCCTCACCACCCGTGCATGCTTCCACCTGCATGCAACATATACTAGGCCCTTGCCTCTCCTTGATGATGTTTCTACGTCAACTCCAATGCTTCATGGCCCACATGTGATGACCTGCTGACCACCGCGGGTACGATCGATCCGCCACGCGCACCTTCGCTTTCACGGTCCAACCACTGGCCGAACCCGAACAACTTGCTCCTGAGGCATCGGCCCTCTCCACCCAATCGTTCGGTCTTTCCACGCATCCGATGGTAACCCGGGCTATAGCGGGTGTATTCAAACCCCGTTACCCTGTGGATTTGTCGTATACAACACTCCTATCTGCTCTTGTTGCTTGTTCTGAGCCACGAGGTTTCAAATCTGCTGCAAAATGTCCTGAATGGTTGTCCGCTATGCAAGAAGAGATAGATGTTCTTCGTTCTAATCACACTTGGGACTTGGTACCTTGCCCACCCGGTATGAACATTGTTGGGTCCAAACGATTTTACCGAACCAAATTTCATGCAGACGGTTCTATCGAGCGTCACAAAGTTCGTTTAGTTGCTCAAGGCTTCACTCAGGTTCCTGGCACGGATTTCCACCATACTTTCAGTCCCGTTGTGAAAGCTGCCACTATCAAACGTATCCTTCGGTATGTTAAGGGCACTGTGCATTATGGATTGTCTTTTGCCCGACGCTCAGACTCATCCGTGGTTAGCTACTCTGATACAGATTGGGCCCGTTGCATTGAAACCCAACATTCTACTTATGGATACTCTGTTTTTCTGGGGGGAAATCTTGTTCCTTGGAGTGCTAAGAAACAACCTACGGTTGCTCGTTCTAGCTGCGAATCTGAATATTGTGCTATGGCTAATGCTGTTGCAGAGCTAGTGTGGATCTCAGACCTACTTCGAGAGTTTCGGTCCTTACCTCCTTCTCGGCTTCTACTGCTGTGTAATAAAAAAAGTGCAATCTTTCTCAGTCAGAATCATGTGGCTCATAAGCGGGCCAAACACATTGATCTTGATTATCATTTCGTCCGAGAGTTGTTGTCTTCAGGAAAGCTTGCTACTCGCTTTGTTCCTTCTCATCTTCAGTTATCTGACATCTTCTCGAAGAGCCTCCCTCGTCCTGCCTTCGAGTTTCTTCGATCCAAGCTCTGTATTTGTCTTCATCCCACGCAGCGCTTGAAGGGGCCGGGTTAATAAGGATAGTCCGTAGTAGTTATAGATTGATATTCTGTTGTATTATTTCCATATATCTTTCCTTGTATCTTGGAAAGTTATTGGACATTGTAATCGTAATTATTATATAGAAGATTTCTCTCAATCACCAATTCATCGGTGATCTCAATCATGTTCTCACATACAAAATATATTATTCCCTCCGTCAATCTATAACTTTCCCCTTCTTTTTGGGTGTTTTAATTAGGAATCATAATAAAATAGTAATAAAAATGAAGGGTAGTTTTGGTTATTGGAATAGAGAAAAAAGGTACATAAAATAATGAGTAGACTTGTGATTGACATTTTTTTCTAATATTAAAAAATATGGATGAAAATTGAGTTATTTTTTTCATTTATAAAATGAAAAACTTATCATGAGACAAATAAAAAAAATAAAAAATTTATAATTGAACGAAGAGATGTATTATTTTCTTTTTAAGAGCAAAACAATCATTTCACATACATAAAGTTGTTACCTCTCGGTGAGTCATCCCATATAACATAGTCTATTGAATTTTTTAATTTTACTCCGTACCAAACTCACAAAAGTAATGGACATTAATGGTATGTTTGTTTCGGGACTCACACTGATGAACTTAGAACTTTGAAAACTTAGTCCCATTATAGTTTGAGATTTAAAATTAGACTTTAAAATCCTCTCTTATAAAGTAACCCTACACCCCTATTTTTTATAAAATTCAATACAATCACATCACTATTTTTCTCACTCTCAACACAATATAATAATACTACTTCAATAATTATTAAACATTGATTTGACATAAAGTAAAATCTCAAAACAAATACATATATTTTACTATTCACAGACACTTTCAAATCTATAGAATTTTGAAATCATAACTTCCCCGCCGCACCTAAATCCAAAACAAACATACCCTAATATTTTTAAGCGTAATTTTGGTTAAAATGCAGCTAGCGTCGGTGATTGTCTACTTGCTTTTGACAAATAGAAAAAGTTGCTTGCGCTTTAATTTGCCTGAGATTAGACACCAGATTGATTGATTGATTGATGGATGCATCTTGCTTTGTTTAGTTTCGACAAACACATTTACTGAATTTAATTTATTTTGGAATGTAATAATAATTTTAAAAATTGGAGTTGCTTGTGTATATTGAGCTGCTGCTTTTGCTGATTTTTTGCGATACCTCTTTGTCTCTCACAATTAATGCAAGTAAAAAGCAGGTATTTGGTTTGTTTCTTTTCGAATTAAATGCCTGAAATCGGACAGGAATATTTGCCTTCTAGGAACACTCATGTGCTTGCTTTCAGTTTTCCTTATTTACTGTAATATAATTACTAACCCTCATCAATTTACTGCATCCATCCATGACTTCTATTTTATTTACTGTAAATAATAAATATAACCCAGTTCGGATTATTTATATAACTATTAATCCTTCCGCGGAGGATTGCATGCGTTTTAATATGTTTTATTTTTATATATTGAAATAAATTCAACAAAAGAACAAGATAAAAAGATGATTCCAAGGATTCAAAATTAAAAAGGAGATGGGTCATGGGTGTGAGTGATTGATTTGTTAAAGGGGCCCCAAAAAGCAGGCAATATGTTACATAAATTTATTAAAATTTCGGATGGTCTTAGATAACATTCGTACTATGCAAAACTCATTTACCAATTATTGTGATCAAACGTACTACTCGCCTTTGGCTTCTTCTGTGCTTAGGTTTACAAGCTGGAGAACTGATTTACATTTTTTTTTTCGGACCTGATTTAAATTGATTCTGTTAAAATAACTGGACAAAACTTGTGTAAACTCGACCTCACCATGAACTTAATTTTTTTTTAATATCATTATTATGTATATAAATTATTACTGTTATGTATAAAAATTATCACTGTTTATAAAATATTTTATATTATCAAATAGTAAATATTTTTTTTATGTATAGACCTGATTCACATAAATGTTACTCAAATAATTAATAGTATAACATACACAAATGGACACATACACATATTATTGAGAATACACGAGTATTCATACATATTTTGTATACTCCTAGAGGTTTATTATATCGAAAGAGTTCTTACATGAATTATGTGCTCGTTATTTCACCGAGATTGAGATTTTTCTGTCATTTTTTTTAGCGTCGGATTTGAGTCTTTATTTTAACCCCTAAGGGTGGGCCTTAATGGTGTAGACTTGGGTCTTAGGAGTATACTCTTCATTAGTTCTCAAGTTCGAATCTCTTAAGGTGAGATCAATTCTTGAGATGGACCACTCCATATAGAACATAACTCTGACTTGAAGTAGGGTCCTCATTAGTGGACGGTGAGTTCTGGTCCCTCGTATTAGTCAGTCCTTCGGCCGGATACCAAGTTATCAAAAAAAATTATCTTGAGTGTTGCGTAGTGCCCGTGCTGGAGAAATCTTCGGCGTGTTTATCATGTTGCTTTGCTAGATACTTTGGACCTCCGACGGGGACACTAGTTCCGCCTTCCTGCACCTTTGGTCCTTGTCGAAAATTTCAACCTACATTCCACATGTAGATACATTTTTCACGCATCACACACTAATCCACTATTCTCAATCTTGGTATTGTGTCGCATTCGAAAGACCGGTTGGTGGGGTGGCCCAAAACCTATCATTAGGCGAGTGGTGAAATCCTAAACTCAACCCACTTATTGACAGGTTGAGAGCCTAGGGCCAGGGCCGGCCCTGAGGAAGCGCCGCCCGTGCCGCCGCACAGGGCCCCACTCCGGCGAGGGCCCCGCTTATTTTTTTATGTATATATATTATATATATATGTGAATATATATATAATACATTAGCAAATCTAATATAAACGTTGATTGGTTGAGCTGGTTTATGTGCCTTACATAAGTGCCAGTCCTAGTGTGTACAGTTTTACTATGCTTTCCCCCCCCCAATTTCTATAGTTTTGTAGATGTTGTATTATATCTCAAAATCCATTATTCCTTTTATTTTCTATTTCTTTTGCTTCATTATAATTTCAAAAATTTCCATATCTTTTTCCACACTCATTATTATTTCAAATCTTTCCAAATCTTTGTTTAAATTTAGTCTTTCCTATAATTTTCAAATCTTTTCCACACCCAAATTGTTTTCATTGTTAATTCTGTAGATAATTTTTTCCTTTTTTTTTTTTTTTCTAAATATAGAACTATATATTTTGTTGCTTTTATTTGATGAGTTGAAAAATAATTATATTATATTACGCATTTTATTTTTTTAATTAAAGAAATTATCTTCATATAAATAATTATATATTTATTTATTAATTTATTGTACGATATACATGAAAGGGCTCTTTTTTTTTTTTTTTTTTTTTTCACAGGGCCCTTTAAATGGTTGGATCGGCCATGCCTAGGGCTAGGAGGGAGGTCAACCCATTTTTTATTTAATTTAAATACATTAAATTTATGAAGAACGAAGGTAATGAAATAATTTTCCTGATAACTATCATTACTTAAAGAAATGCCTAATAAAATTCATCATTTATAAATTACAAGCATTATCTTCTAAAAATTTATTCATCATTCGTTATAATTTATAAATATAATTATCTAAAATTTGGAATTTACCCTCCATAGATATAAAACTTATAAACTAATCCAAAATTTATTAATTCATTTATTATTTTGTAAAGAAAATAAGGCAAATCAATCTGCAAGATTACGCTCTTGCCTTGCCAAAGTCCACAGTTCAAACGGGTCTATCCGTTTAGGTTCACATCTTATCTAGCTTGCAAATTATTGGCCCAATCCACCATCTAAATATGACATAATGGATTGGCCCAACATTTGAATAATAAATAAACACTCTATAATAAAAATCTTAATCTTAATACTATATATTGATAAACCTGATTCAGCCTATGTGACGAAACCACGTCAGTCTGTGCAAAGTCCAATTCAACCAGATTATTTCGTTTTAAAATCGTGCACTCTCATTAAAAGTTATTTAAATTAAGTTTTTAATCTATCTAATTAAATTTAATAATTTTTTTATCATATTTATTTATTAACATATGCTACGTCTATTTAAAAATATATATTTATGTTTATATCTTCACGTTCATGTATCTAATTATATGTAGTTGCAAAAAAATATTTATTGTCATATTTATTTATTAAGATATGATACGCTTATTTATAAATATATATTTATATCTTCACGGCACGCCGCCAATGCTTCTTATAAATTATAAGTAGTTAAAATTTTATTTTATTTTTTAATTTTTTTATAGGGAGTATTGATGTAAGTAATTTGAAATTTAAGTTAGTTGTGGATGAATTTTTTCAATTATGTTCATAGCAATTCTTCTAATTTGATAAATTAGTTTATTAAATTTTTTTTGGTACATTTAATGCAATGCGATTTTTTTAATTTGATGAATTTGTTAATCTAATTTATTTTTTATATTTAATCTGATTTTGTTTTTTTTTTTTTTTACAGTGAGTATTGAGGTAAGTAATTTAAGTTCTGAATTGGTTATGAATGTTTATTGCAAATTGATAGTGTTTGCAAAAAAAGTTAAAAGTTTAAAAAAAAGACTAAGCTACTAAAAACACCCTCTTTGAAGCTTATAACTTATAGCTTATGAGAGTTTATTTAAGCTATTAAATGAGAAATAAAACACTCCAAATTGTTTTTGCACACAATTCTATGTGACTATAATCATTTATAAGTTTTTTAAAACACCACCGTAATCCGCCCATGCTTCTTATAAGTTATAAGTAGTTACAATTTTATTTATAGGGACTATTGATGTAACTAATTTGAAATTTAAGTTAGTTGTGGATGAAAATTTTCTTTTATGTTCATATCAATTCTTCTAATTTGATGAATTAGTTTATTTAATTTTTTTTGGTACATTTAATCCAATGCGATTTTTTTTATGTTTAATCTGATTTTGTTTTTTATTTTACAGTGAGTATTGATGTAAGTAATTTAAGTTATGAATTGGTTATGAATGTTTATTGCAATTGTACAATTATTTTGTATATTGCAAAGAATTTTTTTTATATCGCAGAGAGTATTGTGATAAGTAATTTGAGTTTTTCGCACTTTTCTCTACTCCGGTAATTCTAATTAATTTTATTGAAATTTCTTTATTATTATTATTTGATCCTCTAAATTATTACTCTTTTTACATAATGGTTTATGCTCACTTTGATGTAATATTATTGTTTTTTTATCAAAAGAAATTTTGCCATTTAAGAAAATGTACAAAAGAGTTTGGAACGTATTAAAATAGAAATTGTACAAACAAGTTTGGGATAGAGGGAGTATAAGTTATGTTTTTAATTTTTGTTATTTATTAAGATCCTCACCTAAAAACCCATCTAGGATTTCTACGAGTACATTCTCCATCTCTGTAGTGTCCCTTCTCCTACAGGTATCAATTTTGATCTTTTATGCTTCTCATATTCCTACTGTGAAATTTAATTCATGTTTGATTCTCAATTACGTCAAATGTTATTATTATTTCCTTCGCCAAAAAAAAAAAATGAAAGCATGCTTCTAATATTTCCTCGGCGTAAAAAGAAAAGGAACTGTATAGGTTTGAAATTTTTATATAGCTCTTATGATGAAATGTTTATAAATTAAGTGTGATTAACGAGGTAAAATTAATAAGGGTGATTCTACATGGCAAGATTCTGTCTAGGCTGAATATAATTTTTTAGTATTTTCAACTATGATTTATGATGAGTTGTTTAAATATCTAATGTGCCCTGAGAAAAACCATCACCAATGTTCCCCATTTCTAAAATTGTATAATATCACATTTGTATAATATCATATTTCTAATTAAAGGTAGATAAATAATTACAAAATATCATATTTGAATTAATTTATATTTTAATTATTCTGCCCTGAGCAGATTCTCCCTATTTAGCGTCTCCCAATTAGTAAAAAACAACTAGAGGGATACAAATTAGAATGGATGACATTGATAGATAACTTGATTTTAATTTGAAGTTGATATAGATTAAATTAGGGTCCATTTGATCGTATTTGATGTGCATTAGGGTCTATTATTAACATTATTGTTATTATTTATTATTAATATTGTTATTAACAACCGCAAATTTATGTTTGTTGGGTTTTGATTTTTTCATTATAAGATAAAACATAATCTAGGCGTGGACGCTTTTAACACTTTGAGAGAGATGAATGTTGATTTATGCTAAGTTGTACCTGTCTCATGCATGAGACCGTCTCATACAAATTTTTATTTTATTGAGCTACACTTGCGTGACCATCTCACGGTGAGATGAAGTGTAATTTGAGCATTGACATTTTAATACTTTGGGAGGGTGGGTGTTAATTGTGTTAAGTTGTACTTCGTTTCATGCATAAAACAATCTCATACGAGTTGAAGTCTTAAAGTATTTTGTCTAAAATAATATTGTATGTTTTCTTCAAATCCAGCGAAATTCGCGGGGATTACGTGCTAGTTAAAAGATATATGGGAAACTTTTTAAGGGGGAACTTAGGATTCTAAAGAGAATTATTAATATATATATGTATATATGCTTAATGACGGTAACAAGTAACAACAATCCCAATCAACCCTAATTGATAGCCTTATATAAAGATTAAAGGGGTGTTAGTCAATTGATGATAAAGGACAAAAACTTTTGAAAGACCCTATACAATAATGATGGATGTTCACTGCAAAAAAACTATTATTGTTGGTAAATATAACCTCCGACGGATTACTGACGACCACTTTTTCATCTTTATTTTGCTCGTCACAAAATTTACCGACGAAAAAGTAAGTCGTCGTTAATTACCGATGAAAATTGAGTTTGTTGGTAACTACCGACGGAAAATATTGTCGGTAATATAGTTGAATTTTCGTAAAAAATAAATTGAGTTCGTTGGTAACTACCGATGGAAAATATCGTCGGTAATATGGTTGGAATTTTCGTAAAAAATAAATTGTATATATTTTTATTCTATTCCAGACCGAAATTTAATACATATTATTAGTTTATAGTATATTTTCTTGCTAGTTTAAAATTATAATGATATTCTTGCTGGGGAAATTATAGGATATTCTCATTTACAGATCCTTCACCTCATTAATGAAAATATGAGCCCTTCTCATATATTATCAATAATGTTTATGTTTATTTTTAAAATTCGAAATGTTTCCGAAGCAAAATATGAATGTAAGGGGAGGTGTTAACAAGCAAACATATCAATAATGTCTACTGGGTGTTATTTTGCTTTTACTTAAATCTCCAAAAGTCAAGCACAAATAATGACAGCGAGATCGAGTTAATAACTGAATATGGGATTATCCCGTAAACACACACACACACACAAATTATCATTCATAACAGTTAATACCTTTGCCCAAATTCAGAAAATAAAGCATTATGAATTAAAGATTATAGCGGTTTAAATAGAAATTATGGAGTTGCAAGTGTTTTGCTAATGAAATTGCATCTGTGTTGCGCTAATATTTGGAGTGGGAAAAGAATTGCAAAACAAATTAACAGAATTGTTATATGGCAAATACATGTTACTATAAGTCTATAATACATGTTCATATGATTTTTAGACATATTCCACATAATCCATAAATATTAATCTGTGAAGTATTATATACAAGTGTTTGTGAAAACTTTTTGGATAGAGAACACAGCAGAATCTGTAAAAATATTGAAAATAATATTAGTCTTTTTCGTTGGTCCCTCATTCACAACCATTAACATTCAAATAATTAATTCAAATATTTAATTAACTATCTCTAGCATTCACTAATCACTATTCTATTTACAGTCATATAGCTAGATTTCATATCTGATTAACTATAACACCACTATTTTTGTTTGTATTCTCTGCATGATTGGCGCTACCAATCATAAACTTTAGTGTTTATTGCATGCACAATCATCTATCATTAATTATTGTATTAGTATAATAAAAATCATGTGTTTAATAACAAGTGGAATTATTCTGTATATATATATATATATATATATATGCCATATGTTGATAAATATAATATGGATTAATACAATTAGAAATAAAGTATGTAAACGCATAATGTTTTCATATATAATAAGATATACATGGATCATAATGTTAAGTTATTTAAAATGTTAATTTTAATCATAAATTTTTTATATTTAAATAAAAATTTATACAATTTATACTGTAGTCCATCCATACTCCTGAATAACAATATGCTAACAACTATATCTTAGTTTGTTGGAGTGAAAATATGAAGAATTTATCAATCTAATTCATTAATTTGTATTGTTTCATCTATTATTCTTATTGGTTAGTACCGACATAACATATGTTTTGGATAATAGTTGTTTCAGCCTTTCTAGTATACTTGTGAACCAATTAATTTCATTACAGAATTAATAACATTACATTTTTTTTTTCGTTTTGAAAAGATAGCATTTTACTGTAAAAAGTTTTTTAATTATTGTTTTATACAAGGTTTTATTTTATGGGGTGCAAATCTTAGTATGGTATCATTTACGACATATCAAGTGGTGTGTTCTTAAATCTTAAACACCAATAATTATGTATGTTGATTTGATTCTAGAATTTCTTATCTTTTAATATATATATTTGTTATAGTTAAAACATCAATATAAATTTCATAATATTAATAAAATTAATTGGGGGACTTATTCTAGAAGAAAAGGAAATAAAGATGGGTTACGTTTTATATGTGGTTCGATTTCTCTGTTTTAATTTTTTTATTTTATTGGTGTTTCATCTTTCTGAATTTTTAATATGATGATTCATTGGATATTTTTTAGTATTTCACTTGTTATTCATTCATATTATGAAATATAAAATAAAAATGTACCAATTATAAAATAGATGATCTCATTCTTTTCATGTTCAACGTATACACAACCAAAAAAACAGGACAGAGATTAATGGAGCTGTAAAGTGAAGCAAAATAGATTTTTTCCCACTAACAATTCAATATTATTTCAGCCCAAAGTTGAAATATAGGTGGGGACTAAAATAATTGACAACACATACTATTGACATGTTTTCCCATGTCAAACCAATTGTTCAAAAAATATCTCTAATTTACAGCTTTTGCAATTTTCCAAAAAGAAAAAGACTAGTGCAACTTTTGCAAACATATTAGTCATATATAGTAAGTTTGTAATTTAGTAATGACTTCTTCAGTCTCATCTAATTAGGTATAAGCCTTCCCTCTCAATTTGATTATATCATATAACATGCACTACAACATAAATTACATCATGTAACACCTAAAATATGTTACTTGATAATTATAATGTGTTACATATAGCTAATAAGCAACATTTTTAAGGGTGTTGCAATTGTTAATGCAACATAAAGTTTAACGTAACATTTTTAATAACTTATGGTAACACTTTTAAAATGTTACTATATGAATTTTAAGTAACACTTTTTATAAGAAAATAAATTATGCAAAAAATTAAAGATAATGTACTTCTTGGAGATTAAAATATGGACCTCAAGGATTAATAGCCAAATAATTACCAACTACGCTACTACATTCCATTTTTAGAATTTTGGAGAGTAATAATACTTGATGCTTTTTTTTTTCTTTTTTTTTAAACTTTTTTATTTAAAAATAGCATGGACTAATATCAATTCACACTAATTCTCGATCGACCAAATAATCTTTCACCTACTTTTTAAAAAATAAAAAATAAAAAATCTTTCGACCAAATAGCATGGATTATAAGTGCATTTTATGTTATAAATTTAAATAAAAAGTAAAAATTATAGATTTTCGTAGGTATATAATAAACATAAATATTTTTCTGTTAAAAAAAAGATAATTTTATTATGTATAAAATTTAAAATAGATGAACATAATTTTTTCAAATATTATAATTATATTTATAAAAATATTTTATATATTATTTATTAATGTAGGTCCCGAACGGGTTTCAGTGAGGGTTGAAGTCTAGAGGGGAGGGATGAATAGACTTCAAAAACTTTTTTTTTGGTGGATCAGATGTGATTGCACGTATGTCTGCTCAGAGTGCGATGTGGATCAGTTTGGACTGATATCCGACTTACTGATTTGGCAGACAGATTAGTTTGGCGTCTATCAGTTTAACTGATGGTGCGGAAGATTAGTTAACCCGTGTGAAAACCAATTTTACTTAAACAAAGATTCTGACATATCTGGTTTGAATCAGATAACTAAAGTGTTAAGCTGACCAGATCAGTAGCTTGATGCTAATCGATCCTGTATGCAAATATGCATCTGAGATAACAAGAGTAGTGTGCAAGTATGTGTAAAGCAGATTAAAGAAACACAGATTTATAGTGGTTCGGACAACATGTCCTACGTCCACTCTTCCCTATCAGCAGGGGCACCAACTTAACCAACTGGACTCAGTTTAATGTGTTAATCCAACACAATACAACCAACAGATATTTAACGAGTTCTCACTCAACCAATCCCAGAAATATAATCTAGAAACCCTAGATAGAAATCCTGCTATAACAAACTTAACCTAACAGTGTTTGGGTATAAGATTTGTTTTGTTCCAACTGGAATACTCATATCTTCTAAGTAGCCTAAAACTAGAGGATAAGTATTCTTGCTAAGAACTAAGGGATGAACACTTAATAATAAACTTCGATTTGGTGTTTTTTGTGCGGAAATTGCTTGTGCTTGAGCTTGATGATAATTTCCGTAACCTTACTATGAAGGTTTGATCCCTTATTTATAGGCACAAAAACGAACTAGCCGTTGGAGAGCAATTCAAATTTCGGTCTATTTAAGGTAGGTTTGCAGGTCCGATTTGATATGCTCAGAGGCGGCATGGCCGAAAGCATGAAAGCTTGTCCTTTCTAGCCGTTTACCTCTGAAGCGCCTTGTCCAGCAATGTCAGCTCCGTACATACGTGTCTTTCTCTCATTGGTTATCAAGTACACTTATTCAGTGTTTGATTTACCAAGTTAGGTTGACATTCTTCGTGTCTGATGAATACGTATGTCTTGATGATCTTCTGGTGGTCACCTGATTTGAGCTGACCTGATCATTCTTAAGTTGATCAGTCTACCTAATTGAGTCTTCTGATGCAGGTTGTCTTAGCACTACTTTGCAAACTCGTCTTCTTCCTATTCTGATGTAGGTCTTCTGATCTTCTGCATATTGAGTTCCCCCTCAATATGTGACCTATCTTGTTACATCAGCTGTCTATACATCTCAGTTGGTCACCCTAATCTGATATCTAGATCATCAGTCAGCTAACATGTCTGACTGGTCCTATTACACTATCTGATTTTGGAACTTCCATCGAAACTACAAATTTCCCAACAATTTCTCCCTTTTTGATGGAACCAAAACAGATAAATAAGAAAAACGGATAAACAAAAAGAAAGTAAGGACAGGGACACAAGAAATCAGAAGACATTGAGATGATGTCTTAGGGTCAGAAAACATGTAATTCATTTCATTGAGATATTTATATCTTACAAGTACAAAAATGATTTGCAAAAGGTATTACCCAACATCCTGACTTAAGAACCAGTCTTCTGTTTACTTCTTGTCCCTCAAGCCTTCAGAAATTTGAAATATGTCGTACATCCTTTTAAGTACATCCTTCTGGAGGTCTTCCTCAATAATGTTCCCCCTTTCCAGTGCATCGATATAAACTTGTCTGAACGTCTTTGGATCGTATTTGTTTCTCTTCAGAGTGTTGGGAAAATCGGGGTGCCGGATCTATTCGAGGTGATTATATAAATACATATTTAAATTAAACAATTAATTACTAACATGAATTAATCCTAAATCAATTAAACATAATAATAAACAACATGCGTACACATAATTCACGTAAATCCTAAATATGCGGAACTAGGAGTTCTGAAATTACTAACCTCTTGAAGAATCAAACGGATGAATCAACCCAAGAGCCTCCCAAATATATCCCCAAAGTCCAACAAACGCTATCCGGTGGAAAGATTTCAACGAACGATTTTAATGGAAGAGAAATTAAATATTTTACTACCAAGACTGTGGATTTCTAATATTTCCAACACATGGAATTGTACTTGGGAATGAAGAGCTCATCCCCTATAAATATAGGGAGGAGGGGGGCAAAATTTAAATTTAAATTTAGGAAAATAAGGAAGAAAATCTTTTCTTGATCTCCAAGAAATCTTGAATATATCTCCTATATTCTTTTCTCCTTAATTAAATTTTCCATAAAAATCTCTTTCCCCTTCTACCCAATATTTTTCAAAATCTACACTATAGAAGAGTCAAGATTTGACCTCTTGAATTTATGGGATAATTATGTATTCCTACAATAATTATCTCTTTCCATAAAATATTTACAAGAAAATCAAGACAATCTTTTCTTCCTTAATAGACAAGATTTTCAAAAAATTACACTTGGAAATATAGCAAGAATATTTTCTTCTCTCTCATTAATTGAACTTTATTTTGGGCTATTTTAAAGGAAAATTAAGATTGGACCTCCAATGGACTATGAAACTATAATATTTTGGGCCAAATATTATTAAAGTCCATTAATATTAATTTACTCTCTTTACTATAAAATTAATATTGAACTATCCATCTTAACCCATATTACGATTTCACATATAACATGGCTCGGTCATTATTTCAAAAGATTATCTTAGTCCATTAATTAATTAAGCTTTTTTGAACAAGCTTTATATTAATTAATATCTTTGTCCTTGGAGTAAAGACAACTCAACATTATTATTCATGCGGAAATAAATTTTCACTTGCAAGATTTGGCATGATAAAGGATATGAGCCCACCAGGGGACAAATCAAGCAAGGCGTTTACTTACGTATTAAATGTTAGCAATCGTCATGTAATTAATAATATTGCCCAAGATATAAGGTATCGAATCGCATTGACTCTCTTCCCATCATATGTCAAAGCAATAATTAATTTCACGATCCTATTTAAGGGGCGGAGATTAAGAAACAACGCAACTAATCGAGGTCTAATTCTTGTATATTGATCAAGAATTTTGTCCTCATGGTCCTCATTCGTCACGACAAGCCCATTAAATGCGCTAGTGTGATTCATCCGCTTGGTCAAGACAAGTCAATCTGGGTCTCCTAGTTCTTCAACCGTAATGATGGTTCGTTCATTTCCATCCTTGGGGGTTATCTTGAAAAAATATGCTTTTACTTTGTATAACCAAAATTAAGTTTCCTATTTATTCTTGAAATAAATTATGTAATCACTGCATTGCATTAAATATGAATGAATGTTATATATGTTATTGCAAACTAGCGTTCAATAAGATCGATGCATTATTACGTTGTAGTTTTTTGGTGATACCGAATCCTCATGAAGATCAAATTAACCCACCCTCAATTAAAGTACAAATTCCTTTAATGGAAATGAGCGAACCATCATGAATTGAAGTGTGAGACCCAATTGACTGTCTTGACCAAGGGGATCACACTAGTGCATTTAGAATCATGAATGAGGACTCCTGTTAAATTCTTGATCTTTACGAATATACAAGAATTAGACCTCGGTGGTTATTGTTTCTTAATCTCCGTCCCTTAAATAGGATCGGCAATGTGAAATTAATAACTATTGCTTTGACTTATATCTTGGGAAGATCAATTATTAATTACATGATATCTTTGGGCAATTTTATTAATTACATGAATTTACGACATTTATTTAATACACCAGAATCGCGTGCAAGCACGTCTTGCTTAATTTGTCCCCTTGGTGGGCTAATATCCTTTATCATGTCAAATCTTGCAAAGGGAAATTTATTTCCCAAGATGGCATGATAATAATGTTGAAATATGTTTTTACTCAAGGACAAAGATATTAATTAATATAAAGCTTCTTCAGTGGCTTAATTAAATAATGGACTAAGATAATCTTAAATGCGGGAAATAATGATCGGGAGCCATGTAATATGTGAAATCGTAATATGGGTTAAGATGGATAGTTCAATATTAATTTTATAGTGGAGTAAATTAATATTAATGGACTTGAATTATATTTGGGCCAAAATATTATAGCTTCATAGTCCATTGGAGGTTCAATCTTAATTCTCTTAAAGGCCCCCCAAATAGCCCAAAATAAAGTCCAATTAATGAGAGAGAGAAGAAAATATTCTTGCTATATTTCAATGTTGTAATTTTCGAAATTTTGTAGATAATTAGGAAGAAAAGATTGTCTTGATTTTCTTGTAGATATTTTATGGAAAGAGATAATTATTGTAGGAATACATAATTATCCCATAAATTCAAGAAGTCAAATCTTGATTCCTAATATCTTGTAATTTTTGAAAATTATAGGTAGAAGAGGGGAAGAGATTTTTATGGAAAATTTAATTAAGGAGAAGAGAATATAGAAGATATATTCAAGATTTCTTGGAGACCAAGAAAAGATTTTCTTCCTTATATTTTTGACCTAAAATTTCGACCACCTCCTCCCTATTTATAGGGGATGAGATCTTTATTCCCAAGTGCAATTCCATGTGTTGGAAATATTAGAAATCCACAAAGGTGGTAGCAAAATATTTAATTTCTCTCCCATTAAAATCGTTCCTTGAAATCTTCCCACCGGATAGCGTTCGTGGACTTTGGGGATATATTTGGGAAGGCTCTTGGGTTGATTCATCCGTTTGATTCTTCAAGAGGTTAGTAATTCCGTAACTCCTAGTTCCGCATGTTTAGGATTTACGTGAATTATGTGTACGCATGTTGTTTATTATTATGTTGAATTGACTTAGGATTAATTCATGTTAGTAATTAACTGTTTAATTTAAATATGTATTTAAATCATCTCCTCGAATAGATCCGGGCACCCTATTTTCTCAACACCATCTGGGTTGTGAATTTGTACTTAATTACGAGGGCTGTTAATTTGATCTTCAGTGATCGGGTATCACCAAATTAACTTACAACGTAATACGATCGCCTTATTGAATCGGGTTTGCAATAAACATATATAACATTCATTCATATTTAATGCAACAATGATTAAATAATTTATTTCAAAAATAAATAAGAAACTTCAAATTTGATTATACAAAGTAAAAGCATACTTTTCAAAGATAACCCCAACAATCTCCCACTTATACTCAAAGTCCGCTTTTAAGTATACTACAACATGTCTCGTGTTCTATGTGACATCTAATGTCACCCTACACCAAACCTAATAATATTTCTCTCACTTATACTCAAAGCCATAGTTGATTGACAACGTCCCGACACCCATTCCTTCCACATGTCTCTCGAATGCACTAGTATACATGTAGGGAGATCCTTTGTGAATGGATCTCCCGCTGGGTTGTCTTCCGAAACAATCTTAGCCACCTCAATGTCTCCTCTCTTAACGATTTCTCGTATGAGATGGTATTTTCTTTTTCAATGTGTTTCTTTGGCTTTTTAGTGGGCTCTCGGTTCCCTTTTTAATTTGCAATTTAAGAAAAACACACTCAAAAATCTAGAATCATGTTATCACAAATGAGACCGTGATTTTGCGGGCAAATTCGGGACCACGCCCAAGTTTCTAAAAATCGACCAGTCTACCGAAGTTCTTGAGCTAAACCGCTTCTTCAATTTGCTTCATGCCAAGCGGCGAAAGTCCTAAGATCGAAAGCATGACGTTTCGGATATGAAGATGGCTTCCATGGTAGAATCAGCGATGCATTTGATGCTAAACATTTTACGCTTCCATCCATGTCATGACTCCTCCCATGCAAAACACACTACTAGCGAGGTAGACTTTACGTCAAAAGCGTCGATTGGAAATCCGAAATGTTTGAATCGTCAACCGTAACCGATGGGGATCGATCGGTATCGACTTGTAAACTAATATTCATCCGTGTCCTTTTCCTTTTGAATGTTCTTTCTTTCTCATGATCAATGTTATTTCCCAAAGGTTGCTTTGATATCTTGCCACCATGCCTTCAGGAGTGTTCTAAAGGCAAAAAGCAGATATCCGGTCTCGTACACAGCATTGCATACATGAGGCTTCCCACAGCCGAAGCATAAGGATGCCCTTCATGTCATCTATCTCTTTCTGTGTCTTGGGACACATCTCTTTGGATAGATGGATTTCGTGTCTGTAGGGCACAAAGCCTTTCTTGGAATCTGCGTCTTTGAAACGCTTCAAAATAATATCTATGTATGAGGCTTCAAAAGAAAGTCTTAGATCATTCTTTTCTGCGATCTCGAAAAGATCTTGATCCCTAGGATGTGACTTTGGCTTCCCTAAGTTCTTCATATCGAAATCATTATTAAAGCTTTTTGGAGAATATATGCCCTTATGTCGATAACACCTTTACATCGTTTCCCTGAGCACAAATGTCGTCCACGATAGTACCAAAAATACCAATGCAGCCCATCACGCTTTTTATAGACACAATTTTCAAATTCGTTTTGATCGAATCCGTAGGATTTTATAACTTGATCAAAACAACGATTCCAAGCTTCGGGATGTTGCTTCGGTCCATAAATGGACTTCCCGAGCTTGCAAACCAGAAACATGTTCTTGGCCTTTTTCAATGAAGCCTTCGGTTTGTTGCATATAGATTTCTCCGTCAAGATTTCCATTTAGGAAAAGTCTTGACGCGTCATTTTGCCGAGATCTCAAAATCTAGATATGATCTTCGAATTGACAAAAGAATGCGGATGGACTTGAGCATGGCTACGGCTTCACCGTGAAAAAGGTTTTCCTTATAATCGATCAACTTCTTTATGAGTGTACCCTTTCGCCACAAGTATTGCTTTGAAGGTTTCAACCCTTTCGTCTGGTCCCCTTTTTCTCTTGTATACCCACTTGCATCCGATGGGTTTTACCCCATCAAGTGGTTCGACTAGCTCCCACACCTTGTTGTGATCCATTGAACCCATCTCTGCTTCCATTGCTGGTTTGCCAAGATTGAGCATCTTTGTCTTGGATCGCCTCGTTGTAGGACCATGGATCTGATTCTTCTGTGGAGATAAAGTCCGTAGACTCTCCGATCCCCAAGAATCTCTCGGGTTATCTGATAAATCTCCCACTACGATGAGGTTCCGGTTGTGTAGGCGTGACATTTGGTATATCATTTTGTACAATTGGCAACGGAGTTGGCCCCCCTAAGTTCTTCTAAGGTAATTTCACTTCTAGGCTTTCGACTGTTCATATAGTCTTCTTCCAAAAATCTAAAGTGAGTATTGATTACCACCTTTTGATCTTCGAGACCATATAACATGCATCCTTTAGTTCCTCGGGGTACCCTATGAACATCCTTAATTCCGAACGTGCATCCAATTTTATGGCTTCCTTGTCAAGCACGTATGCCGGACACCCCCAGATCCTGATGTATCCGAAACTGGGCTTACGCCCCGTCCACAATTCTCTCGGGGTTTTAGGTACCGATTTGGATGGCACTAGGTTCTAAATATAAGCGTTGTTTCTAATGCGTAATCCCATAACAATTTTGGTAAATCCGCATAACTCATCATCGACCTTACCATTTCTAAAAGCGTTCTATTCCTTCATTCTGCAACCCCGTTTTGTTGAGGGGTACCGGGTGCAGTCAACTGGGATGCAATCCCCACTTCCGATAGGTAGTTCAAAAATTCATTGCTGAGGTACTCGCCTCCACGATCAGATCGTAGAAACTTGATACTTTTTCCCTTATGATTCCCTGCTTGAGCCTTAAATTCTTTGAATTTATCAAAGGTCTCAGATTTATGCTTCATTAGGAAAATGTATCCGTAGCGTGAGTAATCATCGATAAAAGTAACGAAATACTCGTAGCCACTTTGATTTGTATTGGACCACACACATCGGTGTGAACGATTTATAGCACTTCTTTAGCTCTAAGCCCCTTGGCTCCAAATGCCCTCTTGGTCATTTTACCTTCCAAGCACGACTCGCAAATCGGAAATGGCTCAATTTGGAGAGACCGCAAAGAACCATCTTGCACCAACCTTTGAATCCTTTTCGGGTTAATGTGACCTAATCTTAGGTGCCAAAGAAGTGTCTAGTTCACGTTAGCCGAGTGCTTTCGTTTACAAGAAATAGTAGATGTGTTATAGGATGCATTTTGTGAGTGATGTGCACAGTTAATAATATAGAGATTGTTCCTCAAAGTTCCACGATAGATAATCACATCATTACGAAAAACAGTAACATCTTTATTAAAATGAACATAATATCCATCGATAAACAATTTAGAAATAAAAATAAGGTTTTTCTGAAAAACAGTAACATAAAGAACATCTCTTAAAATTAACGTCTTGTCTCCAAAGGACAGGTGCACTTCTCCCACTGCTTCAGCTGTCACTCTCGTAGCATCGCCTAGCGTGATGAGGATCTCACTCTCACTTAGTCGCCGGGTCTGCTTAAAACCCTGCAATGTGAAACATACATGATCAGTGGATCCCGTATCCAATACCCACGAATGGGTAGCATACTCTGCCAAATAAGTTTCAACAACTAGCGAGTGTGAATTACCTTTCTTTCCATTCCTTTTGGGTTTGGAATAGGACGACTTCCAATGTCCTTTTTCTCCATAGTTAAAATATTTTCCTTTTGGTGTCTTCTGGACTTTCAACCAACTTGCTTTCTTACCCTTTTCTTTTGTGGCCTTGCTTTGGATCAAACTATTCATCTCCTTCTCAATCTTGCCTTCCTTTGGCCTAGATTTTGAGAGCAGTTTCTTAGTCACCAAAGCTTCGTCTTCTTATCCCAAGTGTTTCTCTACCGTCTCCAAGATCTCTTGTAGGGAATCTATGGTAAAAATGTGATCGCTCATCACAAAATTACAATAGAACTCATTAAAGCTCCTTGAAAGAGTTAGGAACAAGAATTCGATTTGAGCCTCATCATCGTATCGTGCACCAAGGTAAGGAAGTTTTTTAAAATTGCGTCTGATTTTGAGAATGTGATCCCTTACGGTGTTCCCTCAATCATTTTCAGCCATTCGACTCCATTTTGATGAAACTCTTTGATCATGCAGTTCTCAGAGGAAAACATTTCCTCAAGACTTTGAACAATCTCCGCAGTTGAATCAATTTCCTCATGAATGAGCCTCAAATCATCAGATAATGAAGTCAAGATTATCGGTTTTATTGATTCATTGGCTTGCTCCCAAATTTCGTACAAATAGCTTTACGAACTAGATGACCCTTCAGTGATTTTTTCAGGTTTATGTCCGCCAAGAACCCAATAATATTTTTGTGCAGAGAGGACAAAAGTCATATTACGTTTCCAAGTGACATAGTTTTCACCAGTGAGTTGGTTTCTTTTCAGTATATTGAACAGTGGATTAAAAGGTTGCCACATGATGAACTGAAATAAACATATATTTTGTATCAATATCCAGATCAACACAAAATTAAATCACATAATTCGATCACATGATTCATATTAAAATCTCAAAAAAATATGAACATGCATCAACCAACATCTCAAAATAGATTTAAATGAGCCTCGTGGGAGGGTCATCATTTAAATCACATTCAAGCAGGTTACAAACAAGAACAGTTACGAACCTTTAATTTAAAAAAAAATTAATAGTCGGCTCCCACTTGACCAATATAAAATTGACAGGGACTTCGGAGAAGTATATAAATATCAATTTTATACCTAAGTAATAACCATGATTAAATACAGAATTATTACTTCGCTTTGATCGAGCCTCGTTGGAGGGTCATCGTCGCCACTAATAATAATTCACAATCATCCTTTTGGAAATTTATTCATGTGAAAGCTATCTTTTTTTGCCGTCCCGTAGGGAATTTCTCCAAAAGATTTCACAAATAAATAAATCATGGAGGTCAAAATTAATTTGTGTCAAAACAAATTAATTATCATAACATACTTAGTAATTTTTGAATTTGAGATTTTTCGTTCGGCAATTCTCATGCAAACACATTTAAACAAATTAAATAAAACACAAGAAAATACAACAATAATAAATCAAGCAAAGCAAAAAATAAACACATTGGGCACAAATTATCCAACTGTCATGGTTTGATTTTCCTTGACTTGATTTTGAAGAAGCCGTCTTGAATTTCTCCCACTCGTTCGTCTCGAAAAGAACTCCGTCTTGAAACGCCATGCCAAACAAATTCCGGGATGCCCGCCTTCCCGCCAAGTTATTGTCGGGCCGGCCCATGCTTACGCGTCCGGGCACAGTAAGACGTCGCCTGCGGTGCCGCTTCGTCGCCCGTTATGGTGTGCCATGGCTCTCGGCAGCAAATGGCCTCAACTGGTTAGCCTTTGGTTGGCTTTTGAGTAGCGCTGTCCCATGCTGTATCACCTCGTCTAAAGGCTTATGCCTATGCCCATCACGCCGATTCGGCCATGTTTCTGCGCCAAGCGCTGGGAGAAAAGATCGTCATCGTCACAAGATCGTCACTCGTGATCGCGTTTTGCGTGACGCCGCCGCCCCGCATTTGCTTCGATCCATCTTTAATTAAGCCTCTTTTTTGATCAAAGTTACAATTTATTTAACGAAAAATAAATACCTTAAATCTAGACTAGTCATTACATTGAACAAATCAAATAGCCTAATCTACTTGTGGATTTTTCTCATTTAAAAACAAATCCAACGAAATGAATTAAAAAACATTCATTCATACACATGAAAAATAAACATATTAAATACCATGACAATTGGATACCCGCAAAATGTTTCTAGCAATTCTACTATCCAATTTCAATTTAATGTCCATTTAAATAACAATTTAAAAAATCGTCGAGCTCCGAGCTCTTTTGATCGGGGTTATCATTCGATTTATTTAAATACAAATTTAAATTAAACAAATAGTTAAATCTAATATGAATTAATCCTAAATCAATTCAACAAAATAATAAACAACAAATCAAATAGCCTAAATCCTAAACATGCGGAACTGGATTTTCTCACGAAAAAAACAAATCAAACGAGTCGAATTAAAAACATTCATTCATATCACATGAAAATAAACACATTAAATATTTTGCTATGATTTCAATTGGATACACTTGGGAATGATCTAGCATCCCCTCTAAATATCCAATTTCAATTTAATGTCCAAAAAATTTTTAAATAACAAAATTTAAAAATATCGATATTCTTTTCTCCTTAAACCGAAAATTTCCATAAAAATTATTTCCCTACCCAATATTTTCAAAAAAAACTATAGAAGCCCAAGATTTGACTATTTAATTTATGGGATAATTATTTTCCTAAATACATATTTAAATTAAATACAATTAATTACTAATATGAATTAATTTCAAAAATTAATTCAAATAAATAAATAAACAACATTAATTTGACTTTATTTTGGGGCTTCACGTTAAATACTAAACATATGAAGCTATAATATTTTGGGCCAAATATTATTCAAGTCCATTAATATTAATTTACTTCACTATAAAATCAATATTGAACTATCCATCTTAACCCATATGACGATTTCACATATAACATGGCTCCCGGTCATTATTTCCCGCGTTTAAAATTATCTTAGTCCATTAATTAATTAAGCCACTAAACAAGTTTTATATTAATTAATATCTTTGTCCTTGGAGTAAAGACAACTCAACATTATTATCCATGCCGGAAATAAATTTCCACTTGCAAGATTTGACATGATAAAGGATATGAGCCCACCAATGGGACAAATCAAGCAAGATGTACTTGCACGCGATTCTCCGTATTAAATGTCAGCAATCGTCATGTAATTAATAATATTGCCCAAGATATAAGGTATCGAATCACATTGACTCTCTTCCCATCATAAGTCAAAGCAATAGTTATTAATTTCACACGATCCTATTTAAGGGACGGAGATTAAGAAACAACGCACCACTGAGGTCTAATTCTTGTATATTCAAGCATCAAGAATTTGTCCTCCTCAGAATCCTCATTCAAATAAGACCTAAATGCGTTAGTGTGATCCCTTGGTCAAGACAGACCAATCTGGGTCTCAAACTTCAACCGTTCATGATGGTTCGTTCATTTCCATCTGGGTTGTGAATTTGTACTTAATTACGAGGGCTGTTAATTTGATCTTCAGTGATCAGGTATCACCAAATTAACTACAACTTAATACGTACTTTCTTATTGAACGGGTTTGCAATAAACATATATAACATTCATTCATATTTAATGCAACAGTGATTAAATAATTTATTTCAGTAAATAAATAAAAATGTCAGTTTGGTTATACAAAGTAAAAACATACTTTTCAGTATAACCCCAACACAGAGGAGGTATCAGAAATTCATATATAGGAGCAGAAGGTCTCATTGTCATAATTTGTCCTTCTCTCATGACCTCTTGATAGAAAGCTGGATACTTCGCTTCCAGCCAGTCCAGAAAGATTTCATCAAAAAACATTTCATCTTTCTCTTCTGGAACTCGCTGTATCATAAAGACATCACATAACCAGTCAGTCTTTATGATTCTCCAAGGTTCGTGAAGATCTTCTCTGCAGATAAGTATGTCGTCCATGCTGGCAGGAATGGCTCTTTCAATCCATTTCACATCAACTTCAAAGATTTGGGCCTAACCTTCTTCTTCTGCTTTCTCCTGAAGGCTCTATCCATACCTCCAGCTTCACGTAATTTCTTCCTTCTGACAGCTTCTTCCATGACCCTTCTTCTCTTGATCTGATCTTGCCATTCTTTAATCTGCTCAAAGGAGAGTAGCAGTTCAGATCTGGTCACTACTGTCTTCTTCTTCACTTCTTTAGCTTGTTTTCCTTTTTGCATCTTCTTTCTCTCATCAACTGCTTCTGCTAATTCAGAAGCGAATTCCTCTTCTAACTTCCTGGCCAACTCCAGGTTTTTATCTTCTTCTTCTGTTTGTAGCCGTTTCTGAACATTTGAAGAAAAATCTTCAATTTTGTCGACTCATGAAGTCAGATCTACCATGGCAGCTTTCTGTTCAGAAATGGCTTTGTCTTGAAGATCAAGCTGCTTAGTGTGCTCCTCAATTGTTGAAAACAACTCAGCTAGCTCAGTGTCCGCCAGTTCCGTAGCCTGAGTTGGTTCAGCAGTAGTAGTTACAATGGTTAGCTGACCCTGACCTTGTTGGAGTTTTTCTGATGTTCCAGCTCCGTCCCGTCCTTCCCCATTTTTGGTTGCATCAAAAAGAAGGCGGACATTCTTCTCCAAGGTCTGGAAGAGGGATTGCATTTCCTTCTTTAGGTCCTCTGCCTCCATAGATTGAATACGTACAGTTGAAGAAGATGAAGGTGCAGGTCCAAGCATTTTGGAAACTGCTTCTTCCAAAGTTTTCTTTGCGACTGAGACAGAGACCTCAAATTTTCTGACGGATGCTTCAAAACGGGAATCCGCCTGCATTAGAGATTTGTATGCTTCCTCTAGTAGGACTCTGACCGTTGAAAGCATTGAGACCTCCAGGCCTAGCTTCTGCAGCATCAACTCTACCTTGTTCATTTCAGATAAAGCAATGGTAGAGTGCATTTCGGTCAGCTTCTTTGCAGTCTGATGTCTCTCAACTTCAACCAGTTTCTTGGTTCTCTCATCCATCTGATCTAACAGTTTAGCAGCAAGAATGTTGAACTGGATTTCAACCGATGCCTTCACCCCATCTAGAATAGTTGTAGATACTTGATCTAGGGTTTCAGGCTGAATCATGAAAACGGGAGCAGATGTTTGTGCCTCACCAGTCAGGGTCTCATCTGGTACACCCTCGATTGGTTCATCGTCAGCACGCTGAATGTCCCACTCAGATGGACCAACCTCTTCCTCGAAGTCAAACTCCGGATAACCCATCAGTTTGTTGACCAACCTGGCAACATCAGCGTCAGTTGCTAACTCAGTAGCATTTCCCACGCCTGTTAGATTATTCATTTTCAGTTCCAAATCAACAAACACATCTCGCCCATATGCATCCGGGGAGCGACATAAAAGTCCTCAATGTCTTCGTAGATGAACATCCCTCCGAGAATAGGGCATCATCCGAGATAATTTCTTTTGCACTCCGGATGATCCACCGAAAAGGAATAGTCTTTGGGTCGGAAAAATTTTCAACCCTTCTCCTCAGAAATTTGACAATTGGCTTCTCTGGTTCAGGAGATTTAAAAAAAAAATGTGTTGAATGGATTGTGGGTGGTGGACACAAACATGACCTTCTACTGAGCTGTCTGAATATCTGGAGTGTCTTCCCTGAATGGCTCAGGCTCAACAGTAGTCTGTGGATGAGGAGGAATGGAGGAGGGTTCAAGTTGTGATCCAGTAGTCTCAGGTTGAGGTATGTCGGGCTGAGCAAGTACTGGATGTTGACCCTAATGGATGGACTCTGCTCAGATGTAGAAGGTTCAGGTTAAGCAGGTTCAATCGGGGAGGAAGGTTGTCTGGGAGGTGAGGGTAAAGGTTCATCATGGGGAGGTGATCTGGGATAATGTGTGGGTTCATGCCGTTTGAATAGAGAACTAAGATGAGATGAGTCAGATGGTTCAAACTCATCTTGGGCTTCCTCAGTTTGTACCTCTTCTTGCTCACCGGCCTCCATCTGACCTGGTTCTTTTGCAATCGTTAGTTCAAGATCCGTACTGACCGTTCGCTCAAAGCTAACAACGGTCCCTTCACCAGCCTGCTCAATCATCATCTCACCACCAGATTCCAGGATTTCAACATCACTGTCCTCATCCTGGAGACCTCCAAATGGCATTCCAATCTTCTTTGGCAGCATAGTAGTGAGCTTTTTCTGCCTTTTTTCACTCACATCTTCATCTGTCTTAGTTGGTTTGCTGGCCAACTTGCTTCCTCTTGAGTATTCTTGTCTTCGGTTTGACTTGAGCTGCTGATTGCACTGACGAATCTGGACCCTTGTCCTTCTTGGTTTTAGGAACGTAAGGAGCTGGGTCATCATCCCTTTGACCAGATATCTCTTCGTCTTTGTGCAGTAGAGCCTTGAATTTTTCCTGATATGGCTTTCTACGGGCCTCAGACCAAGGATAATTTGGAAGTTTATCTGATAGAATCATCGACACCTTATGAATGTTACAGATGTTCTTTGATAGAACAACCTGGTTATCTGCATTCACCACAAACTTAAAAGTTTCTTGCAGCAGCCGGTTCTTGAATAATCCCATCCAGTTCATGTTTGGAGCCTTTTCGATAATCGCGGTCATGATATGTTGTTTCTGCTGAGTTAGGGCATCTGGGCTGAAAGCAATTCCCAGAATTACTCTTGACACGATCTCAAAGAGCAACCTGTACTTCCTCTTCAGATAAGGAACCTTTACATTAGTGATGTTGGTAATGTTCCCAGGTCTGAGCAGCACCTTCTGCAAATATTCTTTGTCCGACATTCCTGGGGGTGAATTCGTCGGGATAGTTTCATCCAGTAGGCAGACTAAAAAGTCGACCTAAATCATCGTTGGTGACATCAATTCTATTCCCTCCGACGAACGAGTATAATTCCTTGTTCGTCGTTTCCTTCAGGTTTCTCAGAAACTCTAGCGACTCAATGATATATACACTGCTCAAGTGCTAAAAACAGAATTGCTCGAGGCCACACGCTCTAAGACAATCTAAAATTTCCTTTGATTCTGGATCGTTGGTAGTGTTGAATATGACATACTTCTCGTCAATCACATGTTTTATCATTAAAGCATAATCGCATATCTCAGTGGATGTTGTAGAGGTTGCCATTTCTGTAATTCCCATAAATATAAAACAAATTAGGGCTATGAAGCAGTTCAATGCAAAGACAACTACGATACAATCATATATAAGATATGCAGTAAGCATAAACACATTATATTTCTCAAAGACCTAATTAGAGATCTATTTCCAGAAAATTATAATCGAAAGACACAGTTCAACGAAACATTTCGACGCATATTAAGAATAGTGAAAAACACTTTAAACAATAATCAACGATCACTCAGAATTATTAAAGAAATCGAATAGGATAAACTTTGAAATGATCGATTTGGAAATGCTTCAAGAGAATTGTGTTTTATGCAGAGGATTTTGACAATTTCTCGAGAGTAAGATAATTTTTGGAAGTGATAAAGGTTTTTCTGGAAAATTGTTTAGGGTTTTAAAGGTGTGAGGGAAACATTTTGCACGAGTTCCCACAAATACTTGAGTATTCGTATTTTGAAATGGACGGCTTAGATTAAGCGGACGTAAAGTGAAAAGATCGTGTGGTTTTAAAAAAATTGGATGTTGGTATTTAGACGCGAAAATACGCATTAAAAGCCAATAAATACAAAAACCCCACGACCGCATTTAATGTTTGCAGTGCTTGCATCATAAAGTAATGTGCACAATAATTATCACACAGATATGGATAAACTCAGTTGACTAGTTACTTCAGATAATATTTATCAGAAGATAGTAAAACAAGAGAACAAGATTAGAAGACATATATGACTGACTGATATTGTAATCAATCAGTTACCACTTTTGTCGAGTCTGACTAGTCTGATTCTTGTTAAACCTAGTGTAGCCTATGCCTTGGTAAATTTTTCCAACAATGTAATCTTGTCAGATTGACCCTCTTTATGCACCAACCTTATCAGTTGAAGTTCCTTCTTCAACCGTTCCTTGTAACTGGTCAGTACCCAACTGATACTTTCTGATCAGATGAAGTTCCCCCTTCATCTGACCTTCTACCTTCTATCAGTTTCTTAACCAACTGGTATTTGAGATTAGACCACCAAAATATTCTGGGGCCTCATCTCCTAACTCCAGTAGTCCTAGCTCATTACATAATTCTCTGAATCTGACTTCAGCTAGGGGTTTGGTTAAGATGTCAACTCTTTGCTTATCAGTATGGATCTTTTCCATTCTGATGTTCTTCTTTTCTGCATGGTCTCGGATAAAGTGGTGTCTGATGTCCACATGCTTGCATCTCGTGTGCAGAACTGGGTTCTAAGTGATAGCAATCGCACTATTACTGTCACAGAAGATAAGCACATTGGTAGCATTTATGTTGTAATCCCTCAGCTGCTGACAAAGCCAGAGCAGTTGGGAGCAACAGCTACCAGCAACCATATATTCTGCTTCAGTAGTAGATGTGGCAACAGATGTCTGCTTCTTAGAAAACCACGAGACCAGCTTGCTTCCCAAAAACTGACAAGTACCTGATGTAGATTTCCTATCTACCCTACATCCTTCATAATCAGAATCAGAGTACCCACTAAGATCTAGATTATCATCTACTGGATACCATAAACCTAAGTTTACAGTACCCTTCAGATACTTCAGAATCCGCTTAGCTGCTTCCAGGTGGCTTTGTTTGGGGTTAGCCTGAAATCTGGCACATACACCTACTGCGAAGGTTATATCTGGTCTGCTTGCAGTCAGGTATAATAAAGATCCAATCAAAGCCCTATACTCTTTCTGATTATTTTTCTTACCACCTTCATCTGGGTCCATCTTAAATGCAGTCAACATTGGAATTCTGGCTTCTTTACAATTCTGAACTCCATACTTAGCCAACAAATTTCTAGTGTACTTTGCCTGGTAGATGAATATCCCAGTGTAAGCTTGCTTGACTTGAAGACCTAGAAAGTAGTTCATCTGACCCATCATGGACATCTCAAATTTCTCTTGCATCAGCTTACTGAATTTCTCACATAGCTTCTGATTGGGAGAACCAAATATGATGTCGTCCACATAGATCTGAACCAAGAGAATGTCTTCTCCATCTTCTATTTTGAACAAGGTCTGTATGTCCCGAACGGGTTTCGGTGAGGGTTGAAGTCTAGAGGGGAGGGGTGAATAGACTTCAAAAACTTTTCGTGGATCGGATGTGATTTGCACGTATGTCTGATCAGAGTGCGAAGTGGATCAGTTTGGACTGATATCCGACTTACTGATCTGGCAGGCTGATCAGTTCGGCATCTATCAGTTTAACTGATGGTGCGGAAGATTAGTTAACCCGTGTGAAAACCAGTTTTACTCAACTAAAGATTCTGACCAATCTGATTTGAATCAGATAACTAAAGTGTTAAGCTGATCAGATCAGTAGGTTGATGCTAGTCTGATCCTGGTACAGAATATGCATGCAGATAACAAAGTAGTGTGCAAGTATGTGTAAAGCAGATTAAAGGCACACAGATTTATAGTGGTTCGGACAACTTGTCCTACGTCCACTCTTCCCTATCAGCAGGGGCACCAACTTAACCAACTGGACTTAGTTTAATGTGTTAGTCCAACACAATACAACCAATATATATTTAATGAGTTCTCACTCAACCAATCCCAGAAATCTAATCTAGAAACCCTAGATAGAAATCCTGCTATAACAAATTTAACCTAACAATGTTTGGGTATAAGATTTATTTTGTTCCAACTGGAATACTATCCTATCTGCTAAGAACTAAGGGATGAACACTTTAAGAATTAATCTTGAGATTGTGTTCTTCGTGCGGAAATCTTGAGAGCTTTGGCTTGTAGATAATTTCCGTAACCTTACTAAGAAGGTTTGATCCCTTATTTATAGGCACGAAATCGAACTAGCCGTTGGAGAGCAATTTGAATTTCGGTCTATTTAAGGTAGGTTTGCAGAGTTGATATGATTTTAATCAGAGCCGGCATGGCCGAAAGCGTGTAACTTTGTCCTTTCTAGCCGTTGAACTTTAAGCCTTCAACCCCGAGTCCTATCAGTTCCGTACAAACGTGTCAATTTCTCATTGGCTAGCAAGTACCAAGAGTACTGGTCATGATATATCTAAATTCTTGTTGACTGATCGATTTGTTTGATGTAGGTTGTAACTTCCTAAGTTAAACCTTTATAGGAACTGAACAGATCGGATAACCTGATCTGCCCTACTTGAAGTCCTTAACTGTAAGTTGTCTTAGCTCAACTTATTGACTTCATATGATGTACTTCGATCTGGTCTTCAGTCTTGATGTATTCTTCATGGCTTCAGATAGGTTCTGATCTTCTGATCTTCGCTTCTGATCTTTACTTCTAATCTTCAAGACATACATTGAGTTCCCCCTCAATGTGTGATCCATTCTATCTTTACATCAGTTGTTCTATATAATTATTATCAACTGGTCAACTTAGTTCTCAAGCTGAATCATTAGTCAGCTAACATCTTCTGACTGATCCTATTACATCTGTTTTGAAACTTTTATCAAAACTTGATATATTTCCCAATAATTTCCCCCTTTTTGATAAAACCAAAACATATGAGAAACCAACATCAGTTGATAAGTATAAAACATGTAAAGACAAATAATCAGAAGACAGTGAGAGATTATCTTAGGATCAGAAAAGGTAATGTTTTTCATTTAGATATAGCTATTACACAGTACATTGAAAAACAAGACAGAAACTGATCCTTAGATCTTCTGGTCATCAGTCTTTGGGCTTATATCGTTCTGGCATCTCTCTCAGGTTTTGAGGAACATTGAAGATCCTGTATAGCTTCCATTTGACATCAGATATTTGGCTTGGATCAGTAATAGCTGCTTTACCCAGCAGTTCATAGTAGAATCTCTCAAATGCCAATCTGTCAAACGATCCGTCTGCCTTCTTCGTGTAGTCCATCACATCATAAGGAGGATGTGTGATCTTGGCATGTATGCTCTTAGCATCTTTCCGGGCTTCTTTCAGAAATTTCGGATGCTTGTTCTCCATCCAGTTCAAGAACTCTTCATATGGAGACTCTTCAGTTGGCACAATATTCAGAACATAAGCATCCAGTAGCCATTCAGCTCGAATCTTCGTCCAGGCCATCATCATTGCCTCTTTCCTCTCATCTTTCAGAATGATGTCTTCCATCTGCGCCGGGATCAGTGTCTCTACCACATCTTTGCCAATTAGTCTTTTCTTCAATCTGGCAGAGTACCTCTTTTTCAGGCTTTCAGAATCAACTAGCTTCTCTTGCCTTCTTTCCTCTTCATTTCGTCTAGCTTCTTCTTCTAACTGCTCTTCAGACAATCTGGCAGCCAATCTTCTATCAGCTTCGACTTGAGCAGCTAAAGCACTTCGAGTTACTCTTGGAGTAGTTTGAGCATGAGAAGGTAGAAGTGCAGAGTGAGATGGGCCAGTTCCTTTCCCTTTCAGTTTAGCCCTTTCAAGTCTTGCCCTGACTTCAACTACCATCTCATCCAGACTTTCAAGCCTCTGACCATGTGATTCAACAGTCTGAATGAGTTCTTTAGTCGTCCTGATCAAGCCAGTTGGTTTCTCAACCTGTCCTTCCCCCTTTTTGGTTTGATCAAACAAGGTTGTAATGTGGGAAGTCAGGGAGCCAAAACTGACGACAAGAGCTTGATTAAGATCCTTGGCAAATAGCCCTTGAGCTTGAACAGATAAGTCCTTTACTTTGTTCACGAGCCCGACCTTAGCAGTCTCTATGGCAGTAGAAACTGTGAAGAACAGTTTGTCAAGATTCTCCTCGTTTGCTTTTAGCTTGTGCAGTGCCATCAGTAGAGAGACCTCCAGGTTAGAAATTTTTGCCAGATTATCATCCACAGTTTTTGTGAAATCATGTGTGATTAGCTTAACATCCTTGGCAAATTTTTCTTTCAGCTCGTTTACCTGGGAAGTCATAAACTGTCGTTGCTCCTCCATTACCTTGACTAACGTCTGGCGATGTTCTGTAATTGTGTTACTGATGGAGTTCACCAGAACGCTTTCAACTTCCTATTGCAGCAGATCCTTGAAGCATGACCTAATCTCTTTGAGTTGATCAGTCGTTACATGAGTTGCAGGAATCGATAGGATGGCCTGACGTGTTGGAACTTGAGTAGGTCCAACAGTTGCCTCAATCACGTTTGCCTCCGGTGGTTGGTCACGTGCTGAAACACCAGATCCACCTTCATCGGTAACAGTTTCCTCCTCCTCTGCTCCTCCCTCTAAGAACAGAGTCATTGGAGTCTGCTTGTACTTCTTTTCTCTTACACCCGAGCCACCATCTTTAGCTTTCTTCTTTTTGGTAGATGCAGGCTGGGCTGCCTCTTCCGGACCAGCTGCTGCTTTCCTCTTCTTCTTTGTGGTTGCCTGAGGGTCCTCATCTGACGGACCGAAGATCCGGACTGAAGTTGTAAGAAATGCCTTGTAGTACTTCAGACCATTTTCATCCCATTCCATATCTGGCAGCTTATCCCTCAGTATCACAACAACCTCATTCAAGTTCCCAATCCTTTTCTTCAGATAGACCTCTCTCTTTTCATTGATCCCAAATTTCTGATACTCTTGTACGAGTACAACTTTCAGTGTTCCCAACCAGTTGATATTTTGGGCTCTATCAACTAAAGCAGCCAAGTAGTGCAGTTTGACAGATGTCAGTCCGTCATAACTGAAGGAGATTCCAAGGATCGTCTTTGAAAGTATATCAAAGAGCAGCCGATATTTCCTCTTGAGCATGGGTTTTACAAACCCAGAAGTATGGTGTTTATCAGCTTCTCGGAAGAGTTCTTCACGAATTTTCTCATCATCATCGTCTCTGTAGTGAGCAGGCGAAATCTTTCCTTTGGGAGGTGCAAACAATCTGATTAGATCGACATTTGAAACGACGACATCTTCCCCATTCACCGCCGCCTTGAGCTCATCTCCTGATTTTGTGATTTCTAGATTGCGAAGAAATTACAGGGCTTCACATTGCATCACTGAATTCCATTGTTGTGAACAATAGTGGTCAAGATTATTTTCCCTCAAGATCTGCTCCACTTCTTGTGATTCTGGGTCTTCAGTTACCCCAAAGATCACATATCGATCCTCTACAACTTGTTGAGCAAGTGCTGCATAGTTACACATAATTTTTCCCATATCGTGTGTAGCCATCTACAGAAATGCAAAATTATGAGTACTTATGAACATTCATGACAAAGAACAGGGATCATAGACAAGAGTTAATAACCTTTGTCAAACAAACACATATTTCATAAGCATTTTATAATACAAAATACATGAAAACAAGTGTTATAAACCGTAAGCAATTTACCAGAAAATTTTCGAAAGGGATTCTGGTTAGAAGGACTTTGGTTTAAGGGAAATGCTCCAAAAATCACTTGAAAGTAAATTGTTTGTCACTTTGAGTGCTTTGAGAAATTTAGGGCTAGGAAGAGTGTATTTTGAAGGATTTCCTTCCTTATATAGAAATTTGGAGGGAAAGTGGGTTTAGAAAATCGATGCAGGAGTTCAATCGATTAACCAGAATGAACCTTCACGATTAAGCGGTTTATTTTAAAGAAAATCGTGCGGTCAAGGATTTTAAACCGGCAGCTTTTGGATTTTAAAAAGCGTATTAAAAGCCATTTAATACATGTTCTCCACGTCCGCATTTAATGTTTTGCAGGACGTGCGTCATATGTACTTGAGTATAGTAAAACCAGATAAGATCAAAGATAAATAGCAACATAAAAGAAATGCGTATCTGATTGACTGATGTTGTAATCAGTTAATTCCTCATGAAAATTGTTCTGCTGATCTGTTGATCTTAAATTCTGCCTATCCCTTGATAATATTTCCCAACAAAGTAGTCATAGCTGATTAATCTTCTTTTGTACTACTCTCATCAGTTGAAATTCCTTCTTTGACTGTTCTTCGTATCTGATCAGTCTTCAACTGATCCTTCAGATCATATGAAGTTCCCCCTTCATCTGACCTTCTTTCTTCTGTCAGTTTCTTAACCAACTGGTATTTGAGATCAAGCCACCAAAATACTCTGGTGCTTCATCTCCTAAGTCCAGTAGTCCCAGCTCATTACATAATACCCTGAATTTGACTTAAGTTAGGGGCTTCGTTAAGATATCAGCTCTTTGCTTATCAGTATGTATCTATTCCATTCTAATGTTCTTCTTTTCTGCATGGTCTCGGATAAAATGGTGTCTGATGTCCACATGCTTGCATCTTGTGTGCAGAACTGGGTTCTCAGTGATAGCAATCACACTATTACTGTCACAGAAGATATGCACATTGGTAGTAATTATGTTGTAGTCTCTCAGCTGTTGACAAAGCCAGAGCAGTTGGGAGCAACAGCTACCATCAACCATATATTCTGCTTCAGTAGTAGATGTGGCAACAGATGTTTACTTCTTAGAAAACCACGACACCAGCTTGCTTCCCAAAAACTAACAAGTACCTGATGTAGATTTCCTATCTATCCTCCATCCTCCATAATCAGAATCAGAGTACCCACTAAGCTCTAGATTATCATCTGCTGGATACCATAAACCTAAGTTTACAGTACCCTTCAGATACTTAAGAATCCGCTTAGCTGCGTCTAGGTGGCTTTGTTTGGGATTAGCCTGAAATCTGGCACATACACCTACTGCAAAAGTTATATCTGGTCTGCTTGCAGTCAGGTATAATAATGATCCAATCAAAGCCCTATACTCTTTCTGATTAGTTTTCTTACCACCTTCATCTGGGTCCATCTTAAATGCAGTCAGCATTGGAATTCTGGCTTCTTTACAATTCTGAACTCCATACTTAGCCAACAAATTCCTAGTATATTTTGCCTGGCAGATGAATATCCCAGTGTGAGCCTGCTTGAATTGAAGACCTAGAAAGTAGCTCATGTGACCCATCATGGACATCTCAAATTTCCCTTGCACCAGCTTACTGAATTTCTGACATAGCTTCTGATTGGGAGAGCCAAATATAATGTCGTCCACATAGATCTGAACCAAGAGAATGTCTTCTCTATCTTGTATTCTGAACAAGGTCCGATCAATCAAGCCCTTGGTGAATCTATTCTCTATCAAGAATTGGGATAGTGTATCATACCATGCTCTAGGAGCCTGTTTTAGTCCATAAAGAGCTTTTCTTAAACGGTACACTTGGTTGCTCATTTCAAAGCCAGGAGGTTGTTCAACATAAACTTCCTCAACTAGTACCCCGTTTAAGAATGCATTCTTTACATCCATCTGATACATAGTGAATCCACTATGAGCTGCATAGGCCAGAAACAGTCGAATGGCTTCCAGGCGAGCGACTGGTGCAAAGGTTTCATCATAATCAATTCCTTCTGATTGTGAATATCCCTTAGCAACAAGTCTTGCCTTATTTCTAGTTATTACATTGTGCTCATCCTTCTTGTTCTGAATACCCACTTAGTTCCAATCACATCTTGGTGAGTTGGTCTATCTACGAGTTCCCAAACTTGATTCCTCTCAAACTGCTCTAATTCTTCTTGCATAGCCAAAATCCAGCTTGCATCAAATAGAGCTTCTTCAACAGTGGTGGTTCCTTCAAAGACAGGTAACAATAATACATTGCACTTTCACTAATCTGATGTCTAGTTTTGACTCTATCAGATGGGTCTCCGAAGATTAGATCAGTTGGATGACTGGTTATCCAGGTCCTTCTGTCCTGATTATCATCAGTTTGGAGAACATCATCCTCTTCTGATAAAGATTCATCACTAGAGACTGGGAGAGGTACTTGAGTAGGATCCACTTGGCATGGACATATCTCAGCTGATGTTGGACTCATCATGTGCTGAATTCTGTCCACCGGAACATCAGGTGTTCCCCCTGAACCAGATGGTTCAGTTGTTACTGTCTCAGCAGACCAGTTTCTTCAGTGACAGTTGTACTTACCTTGGGGTTTGACTGACCTGGTGAATCGTCAAGGTCAAAGTTAGGAACATATACAGTAACATATTTTGGATCCTTTCCTTTGAGCCTTAACTGATCCATTTTTAGTTAATCTGGTTTGTCTGGTACATCTTGTTCTGCGTCAGATTTCTCTTGATCAGATGTTGACTCATCAAAGACCACATTAAGTGTTTCTTCCACAACTAGGGTTCGTTTGTTGAAAACCCTAAATGCTTTGCTAGTTGAGGAATATCCTAAGAATATACCCTCATTTGACTTGGCATCGAAGGTTCTTAACTGACTCTTCTCATTGTTGTGTATAAAACACTTGCACCCAAAAACATGGAAGTAAGAAACACGAGGTTTTCTGCCCTTCCACAGTTCATAAGGTGTATTAAAGTGAATCTTAGTCAAAGAACATTTGTTCTGCGTGTGACATGCTGTATTGATAGCTTCTGCCCAGAAACGACTTTGAGTTGCATGCTCAGCTAACATGGTGCGTGCAACTTCTTTAAGTGTTCTGTTTCTTCTTTCTGCTACGCCATTTTGTTGTGGCGTTCTGGCAGCTGATGTCTCATGTTGTATACCAAACTCAGATCAAAAATCAGATATAAACTGGTTCAAGAGTTCCGTACCTTTATCTGATCTGATTTTCACTATGCTGAGACCCTTCTCATTCTGAATCTTCTTGAGAAGCTTAGGTAACTTTGTTGTAGTTTCACTCTTCTTATACAAGAATATGACCCAGGTGAACTTGGAGTAATCATCCATGACCACTAGAGTGTATTTGCGTCCACTGAAACTAAGAGGCGTAACTGGTCCAAATAGATCCATATGGAGCAGTTGTAATACTCTGCTGGATGGAGGAGAAGGTATCCATTTGAATGAAGCTTTTACTTGTTTTCCCTTCTGACATGCGGCACATGTCTGATCCTTAGAGAATACTTCATTTGGGAGACCTTCAACCAAGGACATCCTTGCTATCTTGTTAAGAGTTTTGAAGTTCAGATGACTCATTCTCTTGTGCCAGAGCCAACTGGAGCTCTTTGAACTCTTAACAATCAAGCATGCATTTCTTGGACAACTGTCCCAATCTGCTGTATAAATCGTTCCTTTTCTGGAGCCAGTTAGCAAAATCTGTTGAGTCACTCGATTTCTGATTGTGCATTGATCTGAAGAGAACTCAACACTAAATCCGTTATCGCAGAACTGTGATACAGATAACAGGTTGTGTCTTAAGCCATCAACGTATGAAACACATGTAACCTATACATCATCGTTCACTAAGGCTCCATCTTTTCTGGTAAAACTAAAGTTGTCGTCCCCAAAGAGAACTCGTGGGCCTGGTTTCTCAATATAGTTGCTAAGGAGATGTTGACTTCCAGTCATGTGCCTTGAGCATCCACAATCTATGTACCAGATAGTTGCTTGTACACCTTCTTTATTAGCCCATCCCACTCGAGCCTGCGAGCAAATCAGATTTTAGGTATTCCAGTAGAATTGGGTCCTGGGGGGTTAGAAGTACCTTTCGGGATCCAAAAAAATCTGGCACCTTTGTTGAACACAGAAGGCTTGATTTGTCTCTCATAAATATCTACATAATCATATGTTTTTTCATATGCAATGTGATCAGTATGATTATTAGTGTGAGCCTTGGACAAATCAGAAGACTTGGGATTTTTCATTGAAACTTGTCTTCTTTTAATCCAGTGGGGCTCAGGTGCAGCAACCCTAGGTTTCTGATTGTAAGGGTAGGTACGACTGTTACCATTAAAAGATTCATATCTTTTTGGCATAGATGGTCTTAGCAGTTTACCATTAGCTTGCTTGTTAGTCAGCTTGGATTGAGTTGACTTCAGCTGATACTGTCCCTTACGAGATGGTCCAGACTGAGGCATACTCTGCTGATTTGGCTGAGGTCTCTTCAGAAGAACAAGATTCTTCCGTTGATTCCTTGGCTGGTGTCTGATGAGTTGGAGTCCATTTCTGTTCCCTTTCTGATTCGACACTTGCCTTGCATGGTCAGCTGATCCTTTTCCCTTATCTGATACAGATTTGACTTTTCGTATATCTTGATCAGAAACTCATTTGGTTACACTTTTCTGATGTGAACCAGACGGGGCTTTTGAGGATCCATAAGGGTTTTCATACCCAATTCCCTTCTTTTCAATTGGCGTACGAAAATAGTTGTTCAGATCTTGAACAGTCTTAGAAGATTTCGTGAAAACCTCTATTTTCTTACACAAATTGTCCTCAGATATTTTCAGATTCTCATGCAGTCGGAAGAGTTCATCAAACTTAGCCTGAAGGACTTTGAGTTCTCCAGCTTGTCGTTCATTAAGAGCCAACTGTTCCATAATCAACTTTTCCTGATCAGTAGTACTGACTTTCAGAACCTCCAGTTCTTTAGTCATCTTCTGAACAATTTCAACTGATTTTAGTTCAGCTGCTTTACTAGCTTCAATATCCTTGACAAGCCGAATATTCTCAGCTCTTAGGTTATCGTTCTCAACTTTTACTCGTGTATAAGTATCTATTGCATTAGAGAGATCATCAAGCAATTGGTCATTGTAGACCTGCAGGTTAATCTCTCCAGCAGATGTGCTAAGCACAACAGGTGTAGAACAAGAAACACAGAAGGTTTAGAGATTACCTCAGACTGGTCAGTTTCTCTGGCCATCAGACAGATGTCATCATCAGATGAGAAGTTCAAATCATCGACATTGTCAGTTGTGGTAATTAGACAAAAATCTTCAACAGATGAATATCCAGAGTCATCTGATGGCATATAAGAATCGTCAATTCCAGATGTGTCTGCAACCATGGCTTTTCTGTCTCGATACCTTTGTTCTCTTATGTTCCATTTCTCTTTTCTCTCTTTGGGAGTCAGATCGGGGCAATCAGCACTGTAGTGACCTAGTTTCTGACAGTTGTAGCAAACTCTTGAATCTCCAGAGTTTCCTCTATTCGGTGAATCATTTCTTCGGTATTATCTGTCAGGAGACTTTCTATTCTGTCTGTAGTCAGAACCTCTCTTATCCGATCTTTCATCTCGTCTGCTTTCTCTGCGATTCTCTCTCCGATCATCTTTCCTTTCATCTCTGTGATCATCTTTCCGGTCATCTCTTTTGTTGTCCCTATCATCTGAAGAACGATATCTCTCTTGTGATCTGTCAGAAGATCTTTGATCTCTTCCTCTGCTTCGTCGATAGTCGTCATATAACTTTCTGTACTTGCCCATCAGAACATTTGTTCGTTCAAGTTTTCTCGTTAGAAGTGCAATATGTTCGGCCTGGCTGATGATGTTTCCAATTGGTTCCACGATTCGTGAACTGCTACTGGTTGCCTGGAATGCAACTGATTTAGCTGAGTTTGCAGCAGCTTCAGCAAGGACATCATCTGATTCCTGTCCTCTCTCAATCAGGTCGAACTCATGGGCTTTCAAACTGAAGATTAGATCATTTGGTTTCATGGTAGCAATATCTTGACAGTCCTTAATCACGATCACCTTGGTATCCCATTTCTTAGTCAACGATCTGAGAATCTTGTAGTTGATATCCTTGTTTGACATTACTCGTCCTAGATCACGAAGTCGGTTGACTCCTCGTGTGATCCTTCCATCAAATTGATCAACTGTTTCATTCGGTAGCATCTTAAGTTTCTCAAATACAACTAGCTCAGCTTGCAGTCTGCTGTCCTTGATCTGTTCATTCCCTCTGCAGATTTCAGCAAGTGTATCCCAAACTTCCTTAGTTGTCTTCAGGTACTTCACTTTCTATCGTGTAGTAGCATCCATAGTTTTCATGATGAGGTGTTTGGCAACAATATCAAGATTAGACAATTTCCTCTCATCTGCATCCATGGACTCTTTCTGATTCTTGCTCCAACTGGTTGAGTAGGATCTCGTCCTGCTTCAGCTGGGTTAAAGTGATAGATGATGATCGGTCCTATCTCAAGAATCTCATCCATTCTGTTGCTGATCACTCCCGATGATCTCTCATGTCGATGGACCAATCTGCATACTCATCAACAGAAAACATGGGTAGCTTATGATGCATACCTGAAGTGTTATCCATGCTTGTGGTGATTTTAAAAAATGATTTTAAAAAACGGTTTTCAAAGATCAGTTCAAGTGACCACAAAGGTTCTTCCTCAAGAACCAATGATATTCAAAGCCAGTGGTAGGAAAAACCACTGCTTTGATACCACTTGTAGGTCCCAAACGGGTTTCAGTGAGGGTTGAAGTCTAGAGGGGAGGGTGAATAAACTTCAAAAACTTTTTTTTGGTGGATCAGATGTGATTGCACGTATGTCTAATCAGAGTGCGATGTGGATCAATTTGGACTGATATCCAACTTATTGATCTGGCAGGCAGATCAGTTTAGCGTCTATCAGTTTAACTGATGGTGTGGAAGATTAGTTAACCCGTGTAAAAACCAGTTTTACTCACACAAAAATTCTGACCAATCTGGTTTGAATCAGATAACTAAAGTGTTAAGCTGATCAGATCAGTAGCTTGATGCTAATCTGATCCTGGTTAGAGATGTCAACATTGCCCGACCCAATTTCGCCCCCTACGACCATGACGTTAAATTATTTAATTCGATTTGCTTTGGACCCGTTTTCATATTAAATTTTAATATATATATATATATATATATATATTACATATAATATATATAAATATAATTTATTACTATAATTTTCATATTTATTAGTATATATAGTATGTAAGTAACAATAATTCAACTTCATAAATATATTTTAGGTCAATATATATTGATAAAACATCATATAAAATACAATATGGTAATTTAACAAAAATTCATATTGATATCAATATCTTTAAAATGTGAAAACAAATTTATAAACATGCTTCTAATAACATTTATTAATTCTTTCAATTAAAATCTTAAATTTATATTAAATATTTTAAAATATAATTAATTTTTTATTTAGAACGGGTCGACCCGCTCCGACCCGTGCCCCGCAGAGGGTCGACCCGTCCCACCCCGTACAAAGAACGGGTCGAGTCCGGGTACTCTAGTACCCGACCCGGCCCGTTGACATCCCTAATCCTGGTGCAGATAACAAGAGTTGTGTGCAAGTATGTGTAAAGCAGATTAAAGGCACACATATTTATAGTGGTTCAGACAACTTGTCATACGTCCACTCTTCCCTATCAGCAGGGGCACCAACTTAACCAACTGGACTTAGTTTAATGTGTTAGTCCAACCCAGTACAACCAACAGATATTTAACGAGTTCTCACTCAACCAATCCCAGAAATCTAATCTAGAAACCCTAGATAGAAATCCTGCTATAACAAACTTAACCTAACAGTGTTTGAGTATAAGATTTATTTTGTTTCAACTGGAATACTATCCTATCTTCTAAGTAGCCTAAAGCTAGAGGATATGTATTCTTGCTAAGAACTAAGGGATGAACACTTAAGAATAAATCTTTGATTTGGTATTCTTTGTGCGAAAATTGCTTGTGCTTGAGCTTGATGATAATTTCCGTAACCTTACTATGAAGGTTTGATCCCTTATTTATAGGCACGAAATCGAACTAGCCATTGGAGAGAAATTCGAATTTCGGTCTATTTAAGGTAGGTTTGCAGGTCATGCGCAGAGGCGGCATGGCCGAATGCATGCAAGCTTGTCATTTCTAGCCGTTTAACTCTGAAGCGTCTTGTCCTGCAATGTCAGCTCCGTACATACGTGTCTTTCTTTCATTGGTTATCAAGTACACTTACTCAGTGTTTGATTTACCAACTTAGGTTGACATTCTTCTTGTATGATGAATACGTATGTCTTGATGATCTTCTGGTGGTCACCTGATTTGAGCTGACCTGATCATTCTTAAGTTGATCAGTCTACCTAATTGAGTCTTCTGATGTAGGTTGTCTTAGCACAACTTTGCAGACTCGCCTTCTTCCTATTCTGATGTAGGTATTCTGATCTTCCGATCTTCTGCATATTGAGTTTCCCCTCAATATGTGACATATCTTGTTACATCAGCTGTCTATACATCTCAGCTGGTCATCCTAATCTGATATCTAGATCATCAGTCAGCTAACAGGTGTGACTGGTCCTATTACACTATCTGATTTTGGAACTTCCATCGAAACTACAAATTTCCCAACAATTAAGATAATAAATTATTTTGCAAAAGAAATATACATAAATGTAGTGCATGTAATATATTTCGAATATATTAATTATATGTATTATAAATAATATATATATTTATTTAAATAGTTAATACAAAGTGTTACTAAAATATGATACATAAGTGTTACTTAGAAAAGTATTACCTAAATATGTTACGTATGTTAAAATGTTACTTAAAAAGTGTTATATTTGTTAAAATATTGCTAAGAAGTGTTATCTATATAAAAGTGTTACCTAAGAAGTATTACCTATTTAAAAGTGTTACATAAAGTGTTACATAATATATAAATTATAATAGTGTTACTATAATATTTTGCACAAACTAAAGGTATTACAATAAAATGTTAAATAAGATCAATTATGTTGTAGTGACGGTTAGATAAAAATTATTTAAATACAATATTATATGCATAGAAGCAATTACATTTTTTTAAGATCACAATTGCTATTTTAAAATACCTGACAATAATAACCCATAAATCACACAAAACAAGTCAAAATTACCTTAGTTTGAGTGATTACAGTACCACTACTTAGACCATTAGATCATGAATTCAAATCATGGGAAGGGTTGAGAAAATTTGAAAAGAAAAAGTGTATGCAATCGAGTATGAACTTTTGGCCGATTCAAAATTAAGATATCATAGATAATTAAAAATATTATTTAATTTCCATATAACATTCATATAAAAGTACATAAATATTCAAATAAAATATTAATTTTTATAATTATAATAAATTAATATATAGGGATATAATTATTTTCTATCTTTTTTAGTAATATATAGAGTAAGTAAATTTTCATGATGGTATATATATCCTTGCAACCTCAAATTTATGAATAGATCCACCGTCAGCAGTGGCAGGTCTAGAATTTGAAATTTGGGAATACATTTTAGTATGATTTGAAATTTAAAAATATATTTGAATATATTTTTTTTAATTATACGTAATAAAATTTAATTTTTTTCTAATTATACAAGAGGTACATTTAATTTTGAATTGTACCCCATATATATATCAACGGCAGGGACGGTTCTATGAAGGGGATGCACCGGACTCCAGCCCAGTGCAAGCCCCAACTAACTTGTTATATATTTATATGTAATATGTAAATAAATTTTAATATATAAATTTAAGCCCAGTCCAATATTAATTTTTACATTGTATTTAATTTGCAATTCCAAGTTCAAAATTAAAGTTCATCTCCGTACTATCCATTCAATTGTTAAATTAAGATAAAATATGTGGTTTGGGCTTAATATAATATTATTTCCCTGATTATGTTGTGTCCTCTTTTTTTTTCTCTTTTTTTTTCTTATTCTTATCAAAACTTAATTAAAATATTGAAATTCAAGAATTTCATCCATAATAAAAATTTTGCTTTATTATAATTTTGGATGTGTTTGTTTTAGGCAAACCTCCCACACAAACATTCAAAATACAATCATTTGAATATGATTTTTTTTAATTTAATATTTTTATTTATTTAATTTATTCAATATTAAATATGTACACTATTCTCTAAATTTTGATTCTTTTCTTTTGAGGTATATGTATAAGTAAGAGTAGGTATAGTTTGAAAATTTTCATATATGAAAATCTATGAAATTGACATAAATCAACCATCTACATCCTAAACACTAAATAATGAACCCTAAATTATGACCTATTCGGGCCGGGTGAACCATGAACCATTTAGGCCGAGTGAATCATGAACCACTCAATTTTGTCTTACCTTCACCAATTACAGAATTTGATTGTAAATTAAAGTTTTTTAATGTGAAAATTTTCATACTAGACTTTATCTTTATTTTTTATTCCCTCCTTTTACAAATGAACACAAATCTTTTAGAAGATATTTTGTTAGAAATATAGATAAATTTAGATTTAATTATAGATAAGTTTTACAATCTAGATGAATATTTTAAAAAAAATACTAAATATAAATATAAAATTTTAATATGATAAAGCTTTAACAATTTTCAGCCCACCCCACTATTAAATCCTGAATCAGTCCCTGATCAACGGCAAGTTGTTTGATCATCTACCTAGTAAGTATTGATATTAATAACTTGATTTTACATTTTTTTTATAAGTTCTAACTTTTTAAAGAAATTATATTCTTTCATGGTATTAAAGCTTTTGACTCATGTTCACTATTGATTCAAATCCTATTAGAAACAACTCTAATTATATCAAATTGTCCAATTGATGAGTCTCCTCTCCAGAGGAGTCGAAAATCTAGCCCAATGATATGGAGAAACATTAGAAAATTTATCCTTTATTTTTACAGGTTCAAATTTTTAGATGAGATAAAATTTATATACACAGAAAAGTCGTCATTCGACGAGGAGAAATTTAAGGACAACAATTGGGATATATGGCCAAATTAAGATCATATCTAATGATAAAAACATTATATTTGGAGAGATGCATAAAAATTGTTAATGATTGAAGGTCGACCACTAAGATACAAGAAAAGGAGTGACTTCAGTTGGAAGTGGGTAGCAACTGCCAAACATCTACTTATTATTGTTGTTGGATCCACGACATGATACTTTTCACCACTCATCTCTTTTTTGTAATAGTTTTTAAAGTATTGATAGGTAGATTTGAGGGGGGGCTGAATTAGATAACAGAGATTCCAAATAAGTTTCAAAGTATTTGATAATAAAGTTATTCAGACAAGATTAACAGATCAATTCTTTAATCTTTATTATAAGTAAAAAATCCATAGTCTTAAGTTCATCAAATCCCAAATGTGCTGCTTGATTGATTGTATAGCAGACAATGCCATGCAAGCAAAACAAATTTTTATCACGCATTTCATATGCAAAGAATGTCTTATTTCTAGTTTCATTACTAGTAAAACAGATTTTTTGTATAAATTAGAATAGAAGATGTAACGCCAGTTCAAATTAGGAACAACAAATTAAAATAAAAATCCACAGAACAAAGCTGCAATATGTAATGACTTTAAAGAGATTGGGCTGTGCCTTTAGCCAGTCATATTTTATACTCACAACAGAAAGGCCCAATACAATCTGGGCCTGTACTTTTATTTTGCTATTAATAATTTCTTAAAAACGCAGAAATTCGCCTAACTTATTTGTAGTTTTGTAGATGGGTCCGGTTATTAACACCCCCATTATTAGTCCCCTCCATAATTTTAAAATATAGGTGTTGAAATTGTATCTTAATTTCGAAAGTGATTTTTCGAAATTACTAACATATTTTGAAAAGAAGATGCCGAATTTCTGAAGTTTTGCAAAGTAAAATTCTGCTCGAAAACTTTCAAAACAAATATTCCGAAATTAAGATACAATTTCAACACCAGTGTTTCGAAATTATGTATTAAATTAAAATTAAATTTTTCAAAAATATTTTATGAGGGGTGTATCTCCTAATAATGGGGGTGCTAATAACCGGGCCCTTTGTAGATATCTCAAGACCTTATCATCATGCACCTTGAGTTGTACTAACTGTCAGGTTTGTTTTTTGGACTCCCACAATCAACTTAGGATTTTGCGCTCCTCATCTCATACAAATAACTATAAAATTTTACATTCAATCCACACATACAAATACCTATAAAATATATTATTATTCTTCTCAATACATCACACTTTATTACTCTTCTCAACATAATATAATAATATTAATCATTATTAAACATTGATTTAACATAAAATTAAATCTCACCCTACTTAAATTCCTAAACAAAACAAACACATACATATACTATTCATTAAGGATACTAAATCCCTAAATTTTAAAACATTGACTTACTCCACACACTTAAATCTCAAAATAAACGCAAACCTCAACGAAAATAACTAAACACCATTCAGCATAAATAACAAATATTGACAAACTAATATGAAAAGGTCTTATTTCACTAAAATATGCAATTTACTTTCAATGACACAAGTTGCATGTTTCAAAATAATTTGTATATTTTAATGCAATAAATTGCATATTTTAAAAATACACGTGAATTCCACACTGCAACTGGTGCACTGGGACCTACTACACTAAAACTCATTTGTAAAACAATTAATACCGTATACTATATATATGTTCACCTGCAAAATGCAACTTTCTTTGTAGAAACAACTTGAAAATTGGCAGCATCCACTAAAATTTAAATCTTTATTTCGCACTAAACGGGTATATCTGAATTCAAAAACCAGAACAACTCAAGTAGCATAAGGTACAACACATATACGACAGCTTATTATTCCAAGAGAGGTGATCTTCAGTATTAAATATCGCCAATGACCATTTATTTCCTTACGAAGGAAACGCCCTTATCAATGCTACTACCCAACTCTTTCTTCGCCTTCTCCAAGCCAACCCTAACAACACCACAGCTCAATATTAAACACTAATTAATCCTATGTTAAGGAATCAAAAGGGATTAAATTCACTTTGGTGTTGAAAAAGTTGTCAGACCTTTCGAATTCATTTAGTGGACCTAGAGGGTAGATTTCCTCGACCCCATTACGTCCAAGCCTCACTCTCGAAGCAAAAAACGGAAGTTCCGTTACCTGAGAAAAATACTACACAGGTTGAGATGATGCAATTAATAAGGAATAGTTGATTGTGGAAATCCCACTAATGAGTCCGGTTTAAAACATGCCTGGGAGGAAACGAATGCACATTCGATAACACTGGCATCTCCCCTCAATCCCCTCAAGCAAGCATCAACAAATTTGACTGCTGCATATGCCTGCATTATTGATGCAAGTTTTACTTGTCACATTGTACCATTAGACGGTTATTAGAATTTTTATTGGAAATGGTAGAATGGCAAGGTTGAATTGTCTACTCTTTGAAAATCTCGGAATTCATCCAAATCAAGGTTGGTTTTTCATAGCAGACAAAACTTGTATGCATCAGGTGCACCATGTAACTCAAGTGTATTTTAAAATAGTATTAGGTTTTTTTACTAGAAGGTATTACTTTGTTAGTGTTAATTGTTTTCACTATAAAATATTAGTTGTGTACAGCTGCACCGTACAACAGTCGTACATGAGTATTACTGTTATTAGTATTTTCTCAATTGCCCTAAACTGCTGTATCAATTATTTATTAAAAAATATTCTCAAAAAATGCTAATAATTCCCCTTGTATTGAAATAACAACTGGACAAGGAGGTTAAAGGATGATAGAAGCATACCATCGAAAGAGTTGCAGAACCTGCACCTGCTTTAGCCTGCAACAGAAACAAGCAAATGACAATTCAAGCACTGCATGTGTCGTCGGAAGTAGGGACGATTTGGTCATTTGCCAGCAATTCAATTGTTCGATTAATGGGATAGCAATCATTCAATTATGCCCATTTAACATATTCATATATAATATAGCTATTATTTAGTTGGCTTAAGATTGTTATATTACAGTTACATATTGAATAATCAATTTAAAATTATAAAATCTCAAATTCTTCAACCAAGACATCGAAGCCTACCTCAACAACTTCAGTTCCGCCATTCTGGATGCGAGAGGTCAGGTACTCGATCTCTTCTTGGGTGAAAGAGCACGCAGGTTTAACCTACATAATGAGAAAAGTTTAAATATAATCTGTTATGTGAACTTTTGCAAATTATTATTACGAAATCATGTTAATATCTTGACCTGTGAGAGAAGGGGTAAAATTGTCACACCAGCATGGCCTCCTACAACTGGAACATTAACTTCCCGAGGATCGAGCCCCAGAACTTCAGCCTTAATGCACAAGCATTGAGAACATAAATAAGGTAAAATAACAAGCATGGAGTATAGAGTTAAACTATTGAGACACGTTAAACAGAGATGGCTAGACAAGGGAATAATATAACCTGATAAACTTAAAGTTAAACAGAGAAGTCAAACATCAGAACAAACAAATTACATGATTTTAGGTAGAGTTAATATCAATCTACATCTTGTAACTTAGGTGGATCCAATAATATTTTTTTTCTACTTTATCAATTTTAGTCCTAAGGTGTCTGATTCCAATCATTGGTTGTCCAATTTTAGCCTCTCTTTTTTTTTTTTTTTTTTTGGGGAAAATTTAATACCGACCGAAAATTGGTTACATTTAGAACTAAAATTGGCATCCTAGGACTGAAAGATTGATAAAGTAGAAAGAAAAAGGATTTATATAGGATCCACCCTATGTTACAGGACGTAAATTGATATTTACTCATTTAAAGTACAAGCACGCTATCCAAATCCGGCGAGATTTCAGGTTCCCTTAGAAGTATTCAGAACCATAAGAAATAACTACTTTGATGAAGATATTTTACCACAAATGTATTAGCTCTGACTACATCGAGCATTGTAACTCCAAGGAGCAGCTTTGGATCGTAGGTCCCAGCCTTCTTGAAAACCTCTGCTGCAATTGGAACTGTTGAGTTCACTGGATTACTGATTACGTTGACAATGGCCTTAGGGCAGCACTTAGCAATTCCTTCAGAAAGGGTTTTTACTATTCCTGCATTAATGTTGAAAAGATCATCCCTTGTCATTCCAGGTTTCCTGGGAACACCAGCAGGAATAATTACAAGGTCCATGCCGGTGAGCGCATCCTCCAGCTGATTTTGACCCAGAAAACCACGAACCTATAAATCAAAAGATATGATTAATACTTTAACGGTAATTAGGCACTTGAAATATATAATGTAATGCTTTAAGAGATGTTTATTAAAGGATTCTGAAACATATGTTTCACCATCTCATAAATGTGTTTCTTGTGGTTGGATCTGAATTACAGAAACAGGAAACTAGATATGCTCATACAGAGGCTTGGGAAGGTCAAGTATATAGGTGGATATGGTTTTTAGGCTTTTATTTGAAAGAGCTGGTTATTTGGGGAAGATAACTGGATGGAATATATATCACAAAAACAAGAAATATTGTTTCTTTTTTCTCAAATCAAAGAGAAGTGCTATATTAATACAACATGAGAAATATAAGTTCTTGGCCTTCCCTAGTAGTAATACTTCTTGTATTGTTCTCTATAATACTCTGAATCAACATCGGATTCCTGTGTAAAATAAGCCATGCAATTGTTGCTTACTCCGAAAGCTTGAATTACACTACACTGGTTTTATTCAGATTAGTCATTCCAATAAGACTATGGTCCCATTCTGTAAATTATGAGTTTTCACCACATAGCAAGGGGCATATTATGACACTTCCATTTTCCAAACAGACGACCATTCAGCATCAGAAAGTAATCGCTAATCAGAACAACAAATCTTGATACTTCATTTAACCAAGAATTTCTAAATAAGCCTTTATATCTCGTGCATACCTATCGAAACTGTAAAATTAGATGAAAGCTATCTACACTATTGGAAACTCAAAAAGGATTAAAAGATGAAATTACCACAGCACCAGTGTCCATATGGCTGATATCTGCTGTAACTCCTGGAGCATTAACAACATCATAAAGATGAAGCACAGAAACCAATGGGTTCATCTTCATCAACATTGCTAAAGGCTGCCCTATGCCTCCAGCTGCCCCCAATATTGCCACTTTGAAACCTGGCGCCCCTCCTTTTGCCCTGCAATCCTCGCGCCATAAACCACCCTCCACCTTTAAACCCAAAACCAAACAGAAATTATAAGCCCTAACTATGAATAATTTGACTCTTTTCAACAAAAATTCTACTATGAAAATCAATACAAAATCAACCAGCTCAAGGAAGTTAATTCGCATGATCGACAACTGATTAAAACATATTTCTCCGTTCAAACAATTCAACAAAGGGCATTAAATCAAATCAAAATCTCAAGGATGGTTTATTAAATGCATTTTATTTCCTTTCTTCGCCAAAATCCTTGAACCAAACTGTAGAGACGATTCAGAAAATTTGGGAACTCCAGTAACTAAACTGAATCCAATCCAATTCAAGTATTGAAGTAAGGCACTCAAATTACTAATTCCTCGCTTCGCAATAAAATGGAAATAATTCAAAAGGCAAGATTTAGACCTGCAACTGATTAGTTGAAGGATTGAGGTGAGCTGAAATTGTAGCAACCCTTCGATGAATATCCTCACCCCGCTGCATAATTCCACTCGGCGAATTATTCTCCCAAAACTGAAAGCGGCAAATTCTTGGTAAAACTGGAATTATACTAATTGAATTTATAAAAGAATAGAGAAAGTAAGAAAATTGAGGGGTGCGATCCGGATATATACGAGTAGACAATCGGAATTGATTGAATTTTATGGAGTAATAAGAAAATGAAATACGTCAGAGTTTCCTTGAGATGCGTGGATTTAGATAGGCTGTGAGCTTTGGATTAATTGTCCCATTTTATCCATAATAGTTTTCTTTTTATTTATCATTATGATAATATGAATATAATTTTATTTTCTTTTTGTTAAAATTATCCTTAATAAATACTCCAACTTTAAAGTATTCATTCCAACTCAACATACAGAATTTATCTTTTCACAGAGAGAAATTTTTTTTTTTTCCAAAATATTTGTAATTTTGCATTAGTCTAGAAAAATATTATATTTCAATTTTATCCTTATATATACTTTTACAATAATATTTACGTGAACAAAAGGATATTGCATCAAACTACACTATACACATATTTATTGTTATTTAATAATTTTCTTAAATAGTGTGAAACATTTTTAAAATAGAAGAATGTAAAAGTCTTTTGATACCCTAATTAATGCTAAAAATTTATTTGTGTGAATGTATTAAATGAAGCAGATAATAAGAAATGAATGGAGTAGTATATTATACTTTTGATTGTGCTTTAATTTATTGTACTTTAAAACATATAGTTCAACATATTAAGGAACATTAACCTTTTAATTGTCTACCTTCTAAATTTTAAGTTGGCTATCTGGCTCTGTAATTGTTGGGATTAGAGTACCCCTTGTGCTCTATAATGAAATTTATCTTTGCCTTTAAAAAAAAAAAAAAAAAAAGTTCAACATATTAACTTAAAATTGGACATAGCATAGAGTATTTTTCTCATACACGTTGGGTATGATAAAAAAATTATTCAGGGACGGTAGGATTTATTAAAAATATGAATGATAATAATAAAAATAATAATAATCGATAAAAAAAATAATATGATCGTATAATTGTACTGTTTGATAATTGTATTGTTTGATTTGAGGAAGAGGGATATTGTTTGGTTCCTTATTTTTAGGACATGAAACCACAGAGGAATTATATGTCACTTCATGCGAATTCTTGTCATTGTTAATTATGGATTTGGGTTTGAATTTGGATATGCGTCATGTATCAGATTCGTAGACAAAATTTTGTTTCAATATAAACCCTAGATAAGCCCAAAAGACCCATAAATCCTCCAAATTTGATAAAGCCCAAAAGTCCATTAGAAATATATCAAAATACGCCAGAAACACAATGATTTAAATATCTGGAAATTTGGGTCCTTCTCAATGCCAGCCCAGCCAGCTTGAATATGTGTACCCTGGACCTAAAATATATAAGCCCAAATATTGTCAATATATTGGGCCTGATAGGCCAGGGGTGGCCCAACTAGCCCGTTTTTTTTTTTGTTATACATTTGGCATTCATTAAGTTTTCTAATTTCCCTTAAATACTACTATATTTTATTGAAAAATGTTATATTACAAATAACGCTCCACCACAATTTATTTTTTGCCTTCAAATAATTTTTTTTGTTGCTCAATTTAACTTTTGGTAGGAGTAAGTGTCACTACGCAACGTATTTTGGTTTTTATTTTTTTTTGTAATGTATAATTGTTAATTAGTTATTTTTATTTTTATAAATAAATATTATATGTGGATTGAGTATTGGTTTCTTTCTTTTTTTGTTGATAAATATGTTTTATTAAAAAATATAAATTTTAAAATTATGGATTGGGTTGGCTTATTAGCTTGCTTGTCCAACTAATTCTGTACTCTTTTTCGTGGGCCTGATGGAAGTTTGGACGATCCAACCCAATCCAAGAATTATCTGACCTAATGGATTGGACTGGACAACCATAATTGTGTGCTCTAATTATTAGGAATCTAAAAAAACAATTATTACGACATATGTCAATAATAATATAGCACTAAATTTCAACAATATCCAGAACAATGAACTTAAAGATAAAAAATGGAAATCTATTTCTAAACGTTTTAAATATTTTTTTAATTAAATGTATAAGTTTCTCATCCTGGAGAGGCAGATTGTTCTTCATTCTGCCTTCTAATTTTTTAGGATAATCAGTTGCTTCAGTTATACGCATTAATTGCCTTGGTTTATTTTGGATAAGTCCTACAAAAAATTCTGTTGCACTTGCCTGAATTGATTTTATTTTATTTTATTTTCTTGCAAAAGCTAAGTGACTTATACGAGTCCTCTTTTGGAATTATCTCACAATTTCCTTTTGTCAATTTGTGTTGATTGATTCCAATTTTTTAGTATAATCGTAAGGTTTTAAAATAAAGAGTTGTATACACAATCCAGTAATTTATAACTTTCTTTTGGATATATTGAAAGTTTTACATGCATTTTCATGTATCGATTAAAGTGCGATAGTAAAGAAATAAAAAAAGGAGAAGAAAAGGGTAAAAGAGGAACATGATCATTTGTCGGCAGGGATGGATCTAAGGGGGTGCCGGGGCGGTCGCCCCCCTTGAGATTAAATTTTTTTGTGTTATGTATGTCGAAAATTTTATATTTATACCTTAAAATTGTTAAATTTTGTCATTTTGTCCATGTTGGATTTTAAAATTTCGTCACCCTTACCCAATGGAAAAACTCGTCCCCTTGAAACGAAATCCTGAATCCGTTCCTATTTGTTGGCATAGTGGATTTTCGTTTCAATTACTTGTAAGATGGAATGGTAGAACAGGGAATAAAAAGTATTTGGAACAGTTCGAGTGTTGGATGGACCAAATATTTTTTTGTACTTTTTAATCATAAAACTAAATATTTTACTAATATCAATCAAATATTAAATAAGAGCTTTTTTGAACAAAAAAAAAAAATAAAGGATTATATATAAATATGATTTTTTTTCATCGTTCATATGAATATAATTGTAGTTAGACTTAGGGTTGTTCATGGAGTTTGAAGATTACCGAATGCGAATTGCAATTCGTATCGAAAAAGAATTGAATAAAAAATAATCTTTGACTTTTTGACATTTTTTTATTCAAATCGAACCATTTTTTTTGTGGTATGAATTTGGATATTACTGAATTAACAGTACTAATAAATCGAATGAAACCATAGTACCAAATCGTACTGAACCACACCGAACTGAATAATCGAATTAAATATGTCAAATTATTTTATAATATTACTGAATTCTAACATAATTATATGATAGTATGATTTATCAATTTTAGAAAAAAAATCAAATTATTAATAATAAATTAATAGTCATTATAAATTTAAACACCTCAAGATAAAACAAGATTTGATTTTAAATAATAATAATATTGTTCAATCATAAACATGAATTAGTTGTTAAATAATAAGATTTTAACTTAATACAATTCAACGAAGTAACTAAAATTATTCAATATAAACACATAATATTTTTAAGTGAAAAATATTAATAATGTTCAGTAAAAAGAAGGGTGAATAGAAAAAAAAGGGTAAAAAATCGGTTATCCTTTTCTGATTCGATTTGTTCCTTTTCTATCCGGTTTCATTATAACCGAAAATCCTTTCCAGTAATAATTTTGTACTAAAATTTCAATATAAATACGGACACTCGAATTTTAGAATAACTTAATTTTGATACGAACACAAATATTTTTAAATATCCATTTTGGTTTGCATTGTGAACCCCCCTAATTGCCGTGTGCACAGAAAATTGGATAACTTAATTAAAAGTTAAATTGCTTTCTACAATTCGTCTTGTAGCAACATTAAGTGTGCCTCTAAATCCATATTCCATGTTTTATATAGGTGGATGTACATGTGTTCGTCTATACATCTTGCATTTAAGACATAACATATGCCTACATATACGGTTTTGTATGATATATTCACATCGACCTTAGTCTATTTCAGTTTTCAAAATTATCGAAAGGACACAATTCTCTGGAAAACCATGATGTTCAATTTTCTTTATTAAATGAAAAAAAATCATCGACAAAATTATACAGGATGACCACTATTTAGCGGTAGTAGGAAGAGCAGTCCACAAGGCAAGTTATTGAAAAAGTAAATGAATAAAAATATAAGAGGTGGTGGGGTTGCAGAAAGAAAATAATGTGATTATGGAGCAATTCAAAGGAGTAAATGATTGATGTTTTGAGATATTTAGAAATATTTGACGTTTAAGGCACAATACCCACTACTACACATTTAGGTTTGTACAGCTACACTTGAACAACTATTTTCTCAAACAGTTCTCCAAGTTATAGCTTGGAGAGCGGTTTTATTAAAAAAAAAAAAAACAGCGGTTTGAAACCGCTGTCCAAGAATAAAACTTGAAAAATGGTTTTAAACCGAATTGCAAGTTCACTTTGCAATGATTAATAACCGTTATCTAAGAAACACTTGACAACGGTTAATAACCGCTATTTTTTTTTATATATATCGATATATCGGTAAGCGTCGACGATACCGAACACAGTCCGCCTTCATTTCTTCTCCCCAATTATTCCTCTCCCTCCAAATCGCCGCAAATCGATTGAAGACCTAGCTCCTCCCTCTCACCCAAAATAATGCGCCGTCGTAAATCGGTTTCCTCCTCCAACCAAATCGCCCGTAAATCGCCGTTGACCTAGCTTCTCTCTCCCCCCAAATCGTCAAGACCGCCTCCTCCTCCCTCTCCTACCGCCCGCCGCTGCCCTCCGCTTCCGCCCATAAATCGCCATCCTCCCCTCCCCGCCCGCCGTCGCCGCCTTCCTCCTCCATATATATATAGGTATTTTTTCTTTTATATTTATATATGTATATATGTATATATATTTTAATTAATATATATATATATATATATATATATATTGCATGTGTTTATTTATATATGTGTTTGAGATTAATTGTTAGGATATATATATAAATATTGTGTTTATATATATATATATATGTTTGAGATTAATTGTTAGGATATATATATATATATATATATATATATATATATATATAAATGTGTTTATATATATATATATTTGGGATTAATTGTTAGGATATATATAGCTAATTTGTTATGATTAATTGTTGTTAGTGTGGGATTAATGTTGGTTTAATTATATTGTTGTTAGTAGCTTGGATTAATTGTTGTTAGTGGCTTGAATGAATTTTTGTTAGTGTTAGAAATGAACATTTTGTTAGAGATGAATAATGCACTTAAGGTGTTTGATTATATGCTTATGTGAGGATTTAAGCATAAATTAGGATTAATACATTAGGATATATTTTGGTTATTAATTTAATGAATGGATAGTGATTAATGATTAATGATGATTAATGGTGATACATTAGGATACATATTGTCTTGAGAAGTAACAAAAATTGTGAATGAGTGAAAAATTGGAAGGATTTCAAAATTAGAAAATTAAAATGAATGTAGATTAAGTATGGTTAGGTATGCTTTTAGGTTTAATACTTTAAGATAATTGTCTTGAGAAGCAGTCTTCATATTGTATTTCCTATAGGTATCTCTAGTTCCTATAGTTTATTGAATATTGTTTGTTTTTGTTTATTAAATGTTGTTTTAACCGCTTTCTGGATCATGTCTCGTTTGCCATATCCCGTAGATGATGGAGATGATGATGGATATTCTGATGGAGATCATGGGGCATATGATCATGGTGCATATGATCGATAACATCCTGATGACTTGAGAGAGTGTGACACTGATGCTCCCACCTCCACTAGCAGCTCCGGGAAGAAGCTCACTCGGGGTATAGTCACCATGTCATCTATTAAGAGAGCTCGTAGCAAGGAAAAACACTTGAGTAATTTTATTACAATTGAACGCAGTTTGAAATCGATAAATATATTGATTGATCGTTGAACATAATTAAATACTATGTTATTGCGATTATCGTTCAATGAGTTTGAATGACAATAGGAAAAGAGAGTGAGTCATTGTCCTTCTACATTGGAGCCGATCGGGGCGTGATCCCTATCGTCTTTGCCAAGGATCATTTGGCGTAGCCCAAACCCGACTCCTTTGAAGGAAAGAATATGGGGACGAACTTACGGTATGTTAATTATATATTTATTGAAAGTTGCAGTATGACCCTTAAATTTACTAAATTGTTATGTTATATGCGTATAGACTACATTCAGAGGTCTTGACCACACAAAGAAGAAGCAAATATTGTTGCAAGCTGGAGTAATGACCAAGAATTTTCGGACTTGGTTGAGAAGTAACACACGAGATCCGAAAACTGGTCTTTACTCGACTAGTCCGCCTCCGGCGTATCAGAATAGCCCTATGGTGGCTCCATACTGGGAGGAGTTTGTGAGCAGAGCTATGGAGGATGATTTCCAGGTAAAATTGATCAATGTCATTTCATCAATTTCTAATGCATATAGTTTTTCAGTGTTTATCATATTTCTATTATACTATAGAATCGAAGTAATAAAAATCGCGATCAAGCCAAGTCGATGGAGGCGCGATATCGTGGCTCGAACAAAGGTTATGCACGAATAAGAGAAAATATGGTGAGATCAAAATCCTAACTTTTAATTTTTTTATATATTCACTTTTAATATATCTATTGTTACCCGGAATATATTCAAGATCCCGATCTCACAACATTTATCGAAGAAGCGGTAATCTATCCATTAATTTATCTTTCAATTACAAGCTATTATTTATAAACAAATAATTAAATAATAATCTTTTATTTTTGTGATTCGGGAGAGCGTCTATCTCGCACCATGCGACGCCTAACGAGATCCGCGTTATCGCCCCGATGATCTGTTTGGATTCGCTATAGGTCGCCAGAGCATCCCGACCGCTTTCTTGAGTGTCGGATATGGCGTGACAAAGACATCGTTAAGCGATGGCACCTGGTCTTCAAGCCATGAATATGGTGGGTATACTAACGAACGAAGGTTGCCAAGTTGTCTAAAGATGTGGAACGTTTGAGGTCCGAGAGAAGAACGAGCCACAGAATGTCGTCGAGTGGAGCAAGTTGTGAATATAGTGTCGCTAATGCTATGTTTTAAGCTAACCCTAGGGACGACTTTATTGAGGCACTTCAAAACGTCTCTCAGGTATCAGATATGCATGTCTCACATTTGTTTTAATTAAAGACTAATGTATTAAAATTTTCTAACTAAATATCTTATTCGAAAAACCAACGACCATTTGCTACCTTTATTTGGAGGATCCCGATCGGTTGGTGGCCACAGGAACGTTGCACAGCTCCCATGGAATGATTCATGGTCATCCCATCACTCCTAATTTCGTGAGGGTCACACTCGATGTACCCAATCGACAAGAGGATTCATGGTGCCAAAACCAATCGATGAAGCCGTCACAATCGAACAAATGATCGGCACTTCATCGAATGGCCGAGCAACTTGGTCTCTAGCACCATGAGGGTAAAATATATGTTATTAAAGTTCATTATCTTATTTGTGGTTCTAAATAATATTGCAAATTAATTGTAGAATCTGCCGACACCACAAATGCCTCGGAAGAAATCACCACAAAAAGCTAAAGAGAAATCGAGGGGTGTCGTAGACAGTCAGAGGGGGAGAACGAGGGACTCCACTGCGCTAATTTCTGGTTATCCCATGACTGGAGACTTAGATCACGATGATTATGTATGCGCCTAGGGTGCAATTGGATGATATCGTCTAATGCCTTTTCGAGATCGTCACAGTTCCCATGCTTGCTCACTTTCATCAGAATACTTTTCAAGAATTCGTCAGTGAGGAACATGTGCGCGAAGTCTTGAATAACGAGTGGTTGAGTGCAACCACCATAGCCCTTTACCTCAGGTATGTGTTTACTAATTCTCAATATTCACTTTCTATATAGTTTAATTTTCTTTTTAAATATTAATTAGCGTATATATGTTGGTTAAATATATTTGGGTGAGGCATATCTCTCCAGAGATGTCCGAGCAAGTGGAATGTATTCCTTCGTCTCCCCCCAGGTGTCTTGCATATTGGGTGATATGGTATGACCATGGATGGGTTAGTTAATCATATCTTTGAATTAAACCGAGAAATGATCATCTCATTTTTTTGGCCAACAAATGTGGGGTGAGTGATAAACATTTCGTTAAAATTTGTATTCATGTTTATAATATTTGCACATATATATGCTAAATTTGCAGTTAATTTTAATATTCTCAATATAATATAGGAACCATTGGGTGCTGGTCGCCATACACATGAATACATGAAGTGTGTATTTTATGGACCCACCTCAGGATGAAGTTTATTCAAATCGCCCTGATCTCGTTTCATATATGGAAGCGTAAGTTCATTTTTAATATTCTATACAATGATTTGTTTTACTTTTAAAATTATGCATATTTAATCTATTTTTATTTTTTTAATTATAATAATAATAGTGTGATGACGATGTATCGGAGTCGCCTTCTGAGTCAAGGTTCAAGATCTAAGTTAAATAAAGTGAACTGGATTAACATTAAGGTAAATTTAATTTAGTAAATTATCAAATTAATATAAAGAAATCATAATTGTAATATGTGATTATAATTGTTGATCAACAGGTTCCGAGGCAAAGAGATAATGAACATTGTGGACATTTTGTGTGTTGCTTTATTGAAGATATAATCCGCGCTTCTCTAACGAACATTCCTCTCAATGTAAGTCAATTTATCGATTTATTTAAATTATTATTGATTGAATAAAAATTCATACTATATTGATTGATTCGTTGTTTGCAGTTTGTCTATGAACGTGAGCTCAAGTCTTACTCTAAGAAAAGACTGGAGAAATGGAAAAATGATTGGACGGGGTACCTTTACAATCGATTCTTATATTCATACGATATTGAGTGATTGTTGTTTGAAATTTTGGTAGCATGTAATTAAATTATATATTTGTGATGATATATATATTTCATGTTTTTGGTGTATTGAACGTATGCTTATGATTGTATGTTTATTTATTTCATGATGTGTATGTTTATTTATTTGATGTTTTGGTATATATATATATGTGGTATAAGTTTTGGTTTATGGTTTTATTATAAGATTTTTGGTTTATGGTTTATAATATTGGACCTATATATAAGTTTTGGTTTATAGTTTTATTATAGGATTTTTAAAATATAAATTAAAAATTTAAAAAAAAATATTGGACAATGGTTAATAACCGCTGTCTATCTAACATAATAAACAAAATTATAAAAAAAAAAAAGTTAGACAAATGTTAATAACCATTGTCCAAGCCCTCTTTTTGCAATGCGGTTGAAAACATTTGTTCCCCAACTTTTGACATCGGTTTTTAATAAATTGTCCAAGCTTGGACAGTTGTTACTTGGACAACTGTTATAACCGCTCTCTAAGGGCCTTTTTAACAGTTGTCCAAGCCCAAATGTTTATTAGTGACCACACTTTCCTTTTCAGATATGTTTTTGCTTTTTATTATTCTGTAATAATAATTTATAATTAACATAGTATATTTTGGTAGTGGGATCAAAATAAATAGGACCGACTAATAATATTGTTTTGTTTAAAAAAAAATGGTCTGCCCAAGTTGGTATATATTAGGAAATATAACCTTTACGACAGATGATTTCTTACTATATAATGCTATTATGATGAGTTATGATTTGTTTGATCAAAAGAAGTGAAGGTGGGGTATTATGTGAATCCAGTTACACCCATTCATTTATAGTGAATTTTAAAAATATGCAATTTGTTATTGTGAAAGATGTTATTTTTTTATATTGAATCGTGCAACTTGCACGATTAAATATAAACAAGTAGTATTTTTTACAATAATAAATTACATGTTTTGAAAATGTATTAGTGAACGATGTGCACCTGGATGCATATAAGACTGAGCCAAAAAGTAATCATTAAACTGTTTTGAGTGATAAAAGTATATTTATCAGAAATTTTTGATCATAAGTTTATAACCCCGATTGTCTATGTTTTTTAGTGTCAAATATTTTGCTATATATATTTATTAAGCTTACCCAGAAAAACGTAAAAAAAATGAGAAGAAACCATTCTTAATATTTCCACGAATTAATGATATATAACATATAATAATACAAAGAAAACCTCTATAAATTAATAACTTTGGGACCGGAGGATTTTATTAATTTATATAGATATTATTATATCGATAAGTTAATAATTTATTAATTTAAAGATGTTTTAACGTATATGCACAGTTGACCTTCAAAGTTCCAAATTCTTTGAATAACTTTAAGTATACATGCATAATTATTGATGAAAATTAAGTTAAAATACAAATTTACTAGTAGAATTTCATGAATACAAACTCATGTGGAAGTTGGAATGACTTGTTTAAATTAATTGGTTTTGAAAAATACAAATATATGGTTCATTGGACTAACATTTGTGCATTGAATCATGGATAGAAATCAACACTATATATTTATCCATTATAATCTTGGTAAATCACACACAAACAAATGGCCACTCATCTAAAAGGAATTCAAAAATCAACAATGATCAACCAACAACGAAAGATGTTATGTGAGTATAAGAGAGATCAACCTGGATGCACTCAGAATGATTTGGTGAAATGAGTTGAAAAATCTTTCAATTTGAAAGTTAGCCAAGTAACAATTTCGAACACTCTTAAGAGATCTGCAGAATTCCTATCATATGACTTTGAGAAAGGTGGGTCGTCTAAGGGTCAGAAATCAGCCAAGTATCTGGACCTTGAGAAGGTTGTTTATGAGTGGTTTCTCCAACATCAAGAGCGTGTGAATATAATCAGGGAGAGGACATTCGTGAGCTTGAGAATTTGATCACCGGTATGCAATATCACCACAAAATGGATGTGAATCAATTGCTCGACTTTTCGGGTGAAAATAATCAATGTCACGAAGTTCAGAGTCTAGAAGAGATAGTGGCCGATGTCATTCATAATCCGGAAGATGATGAAGCAGAGGATGATTCAATATCTTTGGAACCGGTCACTCTAAAAGAAACATTGCAAGCATCAACAACTCTTCATAATTTTTTGTTGCAGTACGAGAAGACAACGCCACAACTATTGGGTGCAGTAAGGAGATTTAAAGATAAGATCAACATAGATTTGTAGATCAAGAAAAAACAAGTTACAGTAGATTCTTATTTTACTAAGTTGTCTTAAGAATATTCAAGTGCATCATATATATGTATATGAATTATTTTTAATAATTATTAATTTATAGTTTCGTCGGGACAAATATATATACACTGGGATCTCAAAAAAATTATTATTTTATAATTTTATTGATTGGGTCCCAAATTTATACTGGTCCCAACTTGAGACCGGACAAATTATTAGTTTTAGCAAGATTATTTATCGAGTATTAATTTAACGAGGTTTTACTGTATTATTGATTCTTTACTAACACTACAATTGTTTTGTGTGACAGAGGGAAAAACCAATTAATTACAATATCAGAACCAACATTTCATCCACAAACAAAGAAAGTTTTGAATGGTAAATCGTAAACTAGAGAGTAGGTTTCTTACTGCAAGTGTAATTAAGTTTCCAACTATATAAAACTTAAACTAAAAAGAGAAAATTCAAATAAGCAGTTAATTATGAAACAATAAATAATCGGTCTCTTCATTTTGGAATGAAATCATTCCTGAAATGTGTAGTTGTGATTGTTAGAAACGTCAATAAATTTAATCGTCATTGTACGTACTGAAAAATAAAAATAAACTACATCAAAAAATAAATGGACTTATATTAATATATATATATATATATATATAATACTTTATTATATGTAACCATCGAAATTAAAGTAGAGTGGGTCTAATGTGCATTCAGGTGCATCGTGCACTCATAATACATTTTAAAATAATGCAATTTGTTATATTGAAATATGCATTTGTTTACACTGAATCATGTAATTATTTTTTCATATTAATAATTGTATGGTTCAATGTAAGTAAATTGCACGATTTTAAAATACACAGTCCACCTAGATGCATACATGATTTGACCATTAAAGTATAGTTGGAAAAAGTAAACATGTATTAAGCACAAAATGACAAACAAAAATTAATAATGAGAAAATTGAAATGTATATGATGGTAGTACAAATAAAATCCATCTGGGAAACAATGCAATGCAATTGCAGGGATTGCATGAAATGAAATGGTGGTGGGGGTGATATATAGAGAGTTAGTAAAAGTGTAATGGATGATTCTTAGAAACCTGAGAAATGATTGATGGGTTGAATCAAAGTGAAATTAAGTGTGTCTTACAATAAGAAAAACAGATGGAATATAAAAAGTTGAAAGGGGCCTTTCACCGCCCACTCATTCCTTCCTATGTTTTTCTTCACCCCCACCACTCGTCACATTTACATTTCTCAAGTAGTATATCTTTATTTATTCTTGTATTTCTTAAAAATGCAATATATAATAGTAGAGTTGGTATATTGTGAAACTTGTTTACCGTAAAACTAGTTTATTTTTACACTTCAGTTATCACGATTACACTCTTTAATAATATAGGTCACACTCTTCAGTTATCAAGACCACACTCTTTGCTGTAATATTTACCACACCCTTCATTTTTATAAGTAATACTCTTTATAGTAAAAAGTCACACTCTTCACTTATATAAGTCACACTCTTTGGTGATATAAGTCACATTCTTAAACCAGTTTCACCTTGAAACTTATTCACCATATACTTTGCCATAATAGTATCGTTCATTTACATACAAACTCAAATGTAATATAGAATTTGAGGTTTGGAAATATCTATATATGATTAGGAAAATCTATAGGCTGATTGTAGATAATCATCACAATTTAAGGACGAAATTATTTTTATTCAAGATTTTGTAGACATGTTAAATTTTTTTATAGGAAATTCTCTATTTTCTTGTAATGTTAGAAATATTTATAATTTTTTAAAGTTTTTCAGGGGCATATATGGTATTTCGCAATGTAAAAAAAATACAAAATCTCTTATAAAATTTGTTTATTATATAAATTTGAAATTATTATATTTAAAAACAGACACTATTATTAAATTAGGATGAAGGAAATATAGTATACAATGAATAGTAAAGAACTTAATAAAATGATGGGACATCACTCTTGTAACAAGATCTATACAATATAGTGTATAAAAATTATCATGGTTATTCATAAAATCTATCATTGTTTTTTAAAAATATTTTATTTTAAAAAAATTAATAATTATTATATATAAAAATAATATTTTAAAAAAACAGAGTTCATATAATATTTTTCAAAATTATGAACCCTGGAGCCGTACCAAAAGAATTAATTCAAGAAGTCAATTAAAGCGGACGTGTCTTTTATTCTAAGGCTAGTATGCTCGTGAGAATACACAATGATATGATAAATTTAAAAGTATTTAAAAATAAATATGTGATACCAAAATTATTTAAAAATAAATTTAAATAAAACAAAAATTCATGTGAGACGTTCTCATGCATGAGACGGATATAACCAAGCAAAAATCTCACCCATTCCTCCTAAAATATTAAAACGTCAATGTCTAATTTATGTCATGTCTCATCTTGAGATGATCTTTGTAATATTACTGAATGAATATAGTGATATTATTGAATATAAGTAGAGTCTCAAAATACTACAAAATTTATTTATGGGAGAATTTGTAATTTATGTAAATGACATATATTTTGAAAAGAATTGAGTAATATTATAAATGATTAGAAAAATAAATGTATAGTACTCTCTCCGTCCCATATATAATTGAACTTTTTTTATTTTGGTCTGTCTAATACATGTTTTTTTCCTTTCATAAACGACAATAAAATAATATTATTTTTTACAATTATATTCTTTCAATATCTCAAAAAATACATCTCATGTTATTATTTTATGTGTATGTTTGTAATCTCTAAAAAGCTATAGAGAAGCATTTATTTTTTAAGCTGTTAAACTCAGTTTTTTTTTTCGCAAAGGAGTTTACAAATGGACACTATACAAATTTAAAATAAATTAGAAAGATTTACAATGACTCTAACTAAAAATTATTTTATCCCCTAAAATAATAATAAATATTCACTTCATTCACAATTTTATGCATACTTATCTTATTCGTCTCGTCCACCAATTTTATGCACATTTTATTTTTGATAAAAAATATTTTATCTTTATCCTTTAACTATCAATTAGTTATTTTAAATGTTATTGTACTTTATCCATAAACAATCACTTTATCTATAAATGGATCTCACAATATCATATAATTCTCTTAATTTATCTATTTTTTCTTTTTTAAATATTTATCAAAAGTATCAGACATAAAATTAATGGACGGAAGGAGTAAATTTTTACATAGAATGCGATGTAAGCAGTAAACGTGTAAGAGACGGATGTAATGTAATAATGGAATTGAGGAGGAGGTGAAAATGTCGATTAATGCGATTGTTATTCCCAATGGGCCCACCTTCTCCGGCTTCTTCCACTCCCCAACACCCCTCATCTTCTCTCTACATTATAATGCTCTAGAGAGACAGAATGTAATAATTATGCATCATGTTACCAACACTACTAAATACTAATACTAATACATATTTTCATTTACAAGAATTCTAGAGAAAGAGAGTTGGTGGAACACGTTTCCGAAACCAAATGTGAAAATGGCTTCTACACTTCTCTCTTTCAACACTACTACTCTCCTTCATTTTCATTTTCATTTTCATTCTCTGCATGCAATGACCGATCTACCCTTGTCCAATAATGCCCAATACGCCGTCGGCGCAACCTCATGAAGAAAAATATTGCTACTTATTTTGAGGGCTACCTCTTGTTAATGCTTCTAACAGCTTTATAAGGAAATAGGCAAACAGAATGGAGCCAGGCAATATTTTCCTCTTTTTTTCTTTTTTAATTAATTGTTTACATATCCTTAATTTCCTCCTACTTTTTCTTTTTTTAAATGTGTTGTTGATGCATACACATATGTATACAAGTCTGAATCTAGAGAACAAAGGAGATAGCCTTATGTAATTGTGAGGATGATTCTTTGTTTGATTTTATTGCTTTACTCTACTTAATTTAATCTCATTTTGTTCAACAAATGTTTTTCACTGAAGTAATTCCACATATTTTTATTGCAATTAAAATTGCCATTTGCATTGCACTACTAAATTTTATTTTACTTCATAAGGGTTTTCTTCTCCATCGGTTCCTGTACAGTACTATTCCCGATATTTGTGGAAAAAATTGAAGAAGCATAAATTATTTGGCTCGTATTCAGGGATGGATTTAGTGGGCTTGGGCGGTTGTCTGCTTGAGTTTTTTTTTTTTTTTTTAAATGCAAGTAAAAATTATTTTTTATGACAAACACTCACATGACACGGTTTCATGCGTAAGATGGGTACAACTTAGTACAAATTATATATATTTCTTCTAAAGTGTTAAAATATTAATGTCAATCAGGCTCATGCAAGTGTGCTTCCTTTTTTATTTTAACATTTAACATATGAGTTTGCTCCCATAAAAAAACACACATGATAATTGAATTATGAATTTTCTTCGTTAATCGTAGTTTGTTACGAGTAAATTAACCTTTTTTCCCCTTAATTTTCATTTTTCATTTCTTGGATATAATTTATTTTAGATATAAAATTTGGGCGGGTCTCTTGTGCACCCAAGTATACTGTGCACTCATGCAACTGAATGACACATTTAAAAAAAAATGATAAAAAAATATTTGATTAATTGAATATATTAAATATGTTCCGTGAATAGATGGGTCGTGGTCGTGTTTGGGCGAGTGCATGGCGTGCACATGAGACTTTGTCATAAAATCTATATGCTGTAAATGTAATTCTTGTTATCTCGCGCTACAGATTTTTGCGATCTGAAAGGGGGGTAATTTTTTTTGGAGGTGGATGGCAATCCAACCGTATGTTTACATTTTGTAATGTATGAAATTAATTTTTCTTTTTGACTGAGTCTTGTATGCACCCATTTGCATCGTGCATTCATAATACATTTTAAAATCATGTAATTTTGTTTAAACTGAACTGTGTAATAATATGAAAAAATAATTGCACTATTTTGTATAAAAAAATTTGTATCTTTTAATATAACAAGTTGCACAATTTTAAAATGCATTATGAGTATACAGTGCACCTCGATGCACACGAGACCCAATTTTCTTTTTTTTAATGGTAAATGTAGCCATTTGTGAAATATTCTCCATTTGAAATTTTGAATGACATAAACTGATAAAAGTGGTTAGGGAGGTAATTAACACATTATACTAGTAGCTCGAGAAACTAATATTTGAGTAATACTTGTACACCAATTGTTACATGAACTCTATGTTGTGCATAAAAATAGTGATAATTTTTGTATATTGAAATATTATAAAATAAAATTAACTGTAAACCTAGGTTTACATAAATTTTGACTTAATATTTTTTATTTTTATCTTTGATGTGATTCAAATTATAATCATTTTTATATTAAAAATTATAAATTGTCTAAAATATTCATATTAAATCTATATTTATATTTTGTACTTTTGTTATTTTAAAAGAAAATTTTATTGCAAATAAAGGGTATAATAATAATTTTATAAAAATACCTAAACGTAATGAATAATATTTTATTTATCCGTAAAATTTCAAACATAATTATTATTGTGGCAATTGGCAAAGAGGAAGAATGCTTTGCATATATATGTTCATATGAGGAAAGTTCTGCACATTCCAGATTTTCGGGGGACAAAATCTATAATTTTGTTGAAGAGAGAACAAATTTGATATGAACTTTGATCGTTAAATATTTATGATTCATTATCCGATTAAAGAACTAATTAATTTGGGGGACAAATCTCACTATACATTGGGCGGGGTCGAATTGAAACTAGAGCAATGTGGACGAACTCATTTAAAAATTAATGTCATTTTGGAGGTTTCGAACTTGAAACCTAGTTGAGACCTAAAAAGGAGTATAACCTAAACCAACGTGACAACCCCTGGGTATTTATATCCGAGTAAGCTTTTGTCTTCAAGAAATTAAAGCACGGAATAATGGATTGAAAATATTAGAGAAAAACATCAAAATTATATATATCTTGATTTTACGCATGTAATCTCGATTATATCTCCATTAGTACATGCAAAACCTGTTCCTAATTTTTTATTTTGGACCATAGTTCCATAAGCAGTATAAACAAGTGCCTTAATCTTGAACATCCAAATTTAGAGGATTTGCATTAACATTACAGCCGTTATTCCGACTTGTTTTCACACCGTAAAGTCAATTAACTTTAAATTTAATAATTCATTTGTCATTTAACGTATGTATATCTCACTATTCGTTATTTAAATATTACTAATTTGATTAATTTCTAATTAACTTTGTCTTGCTCGATCCGCTACATGGTGCGATGTTTTCTTCCCCGGGACTAACATACAAACTCAATTAGCCGGCGAAGGCACGTTTAACTTTTGTGTGAAAAGTTTTGAAATATTCAAATATGTGTTTTTATAATCGGATCGGCGACCGAATCGGACCGAACACCGATGATGATAGGATTTAAACTGCAATTATAAAAAATTGAGAGAGAACGAAATTAAATAACACAGATTTGGTTACCCAATTTGTTAGGAATGACTACATCTGGGGCAGTACAAAGCCAGAAGATTTACTAATATTTTGGTAATAATAAATACATCGAATCAGATAGGTATTTATAGGTTTTCCTGTGTCAAAACCCTAAAGACCCATTCTGATCGAGTCTGCCAAAAAAACACCCAGAAAATGAATCAGTCGATCAGGCTCCATAACCCAACAAATGATACCGACAGTTCAACCGTTAAAATAATTCATGTTTGTTTCTTTAAATATTCCATATGTTACATTAAAAATAAAATAAATATCATTTATAAAAATTTAAAATTATAATTGTAAATTTCATATTTAAATAAACACAACAATAAAATTATGAACAATACGATACAAATCAATTTAAAATACTAAAATTTACAAAAGGGATGAATAAAATAAAGTTTAAAAAAACTAGTTCAATTGATTCTATCAGTATCCCAATTTTACCAAAAAAAAACTCCGATTTACGCCATTTTCTTCGGATTCAACCTTAAAATTAAACGATTTTTTGAGGTAATTAAATCGGTATACATGGCCGGTTTTTAGTTGAACGGACCAATTTCAATTCGATCTTGAAAACACTGATTCAAATAAGCTAAGTTAATATTTCATTAATTAATTTCAACCCATCATTAACCCACACAAGTTTTATTCTTTGCGAACGACAGCTGGTATAGAGCGTCGGCAACACCTCCACGTTTAAACCTTTTTTTTTTTTTTTGAGTTTTCCTATTTACGTCTCTGAAAAGAAGATTAATGCTGTAATCCACTACTACACTAATCTTTAATTCATTTATGTTTTTCTTTCTCGAAATATTGTTTATATCTAAAGCTGGTTTTGAATCACATAATCTACGTGCACTGTGCAATTGGCCGGTGGGTTTTTTTTTAATAATAATATTAGTGAAACGTAATATGATCGATATAGTGCATGATTTGATTGGTGATAAATTTTATATAATACCTAAACACTGTTAAAAACGTGACAAAAACATTTGTGATATAATAACTAATAGTCCCTTGTATTCATTTTTTCGAATGTCAGTACGCACTTCTGATTTGATTTAACATTAGTGTGTTATAAACTTGAATGTCATAACTTTGAACGTATTTCAACTTTTCCAAGACATGGCCATCCCTAAACCAAACCTTATTTGATGTTCAAATTTGATTTTTTGCAGTCAAATAACTGCCTCAATTAATATGATATATATGTTTAGTCCAATTGATATAATCTAAATAAAATCTCCCTAATAATACTACATAGAATATTTTGGACATGTGAAAAACAAATCTTTACAATATTTACATAGTTAAAATAATTGGAGGATATTCATTCCTTAATAAATTTCACAGCTTGTAGCAAATAAAAATAGGACGTACTAGGTGTGGAGTTTTGGCTGGAGATGTGAGTTCTTTGTGTGGGAAGAAGATTTAGAAGTTTCTCTATTAAATCATATTGACAGGTTACAATCGAAAGATGATCATGAAGATTCGTGGATGTGGAAATTGGAAAGCGATGGAACCTACTCAACAAAATCAGCATATGTGTTCCTTAATGATAATGTCGAAGACACCAATGTGGAAAAGAATTTCTGGAATCTGATTTGGAAGGCAGGTACCTGGAAAAGTGAAGTTTCTCGCGTGGAGATGTATCAAGAACAGAGTTCCTACGAAGATTAATTTAGCAAGAAGAGGAGTCGACCTTGGCAATGTTTTTTGTCCAATCTGCTACAATGGCAACGAGGATGAAGAGCACTTGTTCTTTAATTGTAAGTTTGCATTTTTATTCTGGGCGAAACTCTATGATTGGTTAGGTATTTGTACGGTTTACTGGATCAAAGCTGAGGACCAACTGATTAGTCATTTGGGTATTCGTCCGAAGTTTGTCTCTAAGAAAATTTGGTGCAGTCTTTGGCTCGGATGGCTGTGGGGAATTTGGAAGAACCGTAATAATGTAATTTTCAACAGCAAGATAGAAAGCATTAATGATTGTTTTGATATTTGTTGTGCTAGATTATGGAATTGGCTCAAGCATAAAAAAGGCAGTAGCATGATATATAGTGTCAACGAGTGGATGAATAATCCAATGGGGTGTCTGGTAGGGATGTAGTACAATGCAGCTGTGTTATTATTTCGTGTAGCTATTGTTGTATTCTTGTAAGGGTTGAGTACCCCTTGTACTCATTTTAATTGATTCATTCTTTGGCTTCTCAAAAAAATAAAAAAATAAAAAATGGTGCTGCACTAGATGCATGATGAATGTGGAGTGAAGATGCTGTAAATAGAGTGCATTCGTTATATGAATTATTGGCCAGCGGAATTGCCGAGATCAATAACATCTTCGAGTGGATGTATGACTTATTACATTTTTCTTTGAATAGGACACTAGTCGCAGTGGGATTTCACTGTTACAAATTTACAATATTGATATATATATATATTTGCGTAATATACTACGTACCTCCGTCTCGGAACACTTTGCACAGTTACTGTTCGGCTCATATTTTAGCGAACGAGTTTTTTATTACTATTTAAAATGATAAAATAATTTTAAAAAATGCGTATGATAGAGGAGGGTAAAGACTATCATACCCCACCTTAAAAGTCACTTTATTATTTCAAGTACTAATAAATAACTCGCACGCAAAAACACGAGCAAAAAGTAAGTGTGCTAAGTCTTTTGGGACGGAGGGAGTATGTTTTATCTGGTCGTCGTGTATTGTATGGAGGTTGTGGAAGGGTAGAAACGATTTACTATTATTTAATGGAACTGATTTCATCAATGTGGTTGTGGAATACATTAAAGTTAGGCTTTGGAATTAGTGTGTTGAAATATGTAAAGAAATGAGAAAGTCTTGTGTGAAATATTGCACACTAATGTTATATGCAATACAATATAAATAAGGTAAAAATTGCTTAAAATTTGCGGGTCTGGGTGCGGGTCTGGTCTGGGCGGGTCGGGCGCGGGCAGTGGGTTCAAGGTTGGCACGGACGCATATGTATTTATAGAAGAATATTTTTATCAAATATGTGTTGTAGCCTAGTGGTTCAGGTTTATTGCTAATAAATTTGGTCGCAGGTTCGATTTCTACTGTACGCATAATTTTTTTTCTCAAAATTTTGTGTGTTACTAAATCTATGTATAAGTGTTACTACATTATTATATTAAATTTTATTTATTTTTTGTCAAATTTTTGTGTGTTACTACATCTATGTATAAGTGTTACTACATTATTATATTGAAAAAACTTCATTTCTTACGTAACACTTAATAAAACATATTGTAACACATATCTTACGACGATATATGAACAGTGTTACATATTACTAAAAAAATTAAAAAAGTTTTTTGGTCCCATAACTTTCCTATAATCTGTTTTTGGTCCCAAAATATTTAACTATCCAATTTTGGACCCATAACTATTGCGTTTATCCAATTTTGGTCCCATTTTCGCCGGAAAAACAAAAACGACATCATTTTCGTTCAAAAATTGGGGATCTCTAATTGCGCGTGTGTCCAAATTATCGTTTGTCCAATTTTGGTCCCATAACTATTGTGTTTGTCCATTTTTCGTCCCATGTTTATTTCTTTTAATTTTAATTTTAGTTGTAGCATAATTTTAGTTACTGCATAATTTTAATTATTCTTTTAAGTAGCAGCATTTAATCTTAATATTAATTAAATTTTTTATTTAAATTTATTGTTTGAATTACCTAGGAGTAAAAAAATAAAAATAAACAGTCAGCGTCCACGGCACACGCGCGATCGGAGATTGGACGTGTGATGTGGTGCGATTGGGAATCTCCAATCGCGAGTGTGATGTGGACGGTGACTGTTTATTTAATTTTTTTTTACTCCATTTTATTATACACCTAGGTAATTCAAACGATAAATTTAAATAAAAAAATTAATTAATATTAAGATTAAATGCTGCAACTTAAAAGAATAATTAAAATTATGCAGTAACTAAAATTATGGTACAACTAAAATTAAAATTAAAAGAAACAAACATGGGACCAAAATTGGACAAACACAATAGTTATGAGACCAAAATTGGACAAACGCAATAGTTATGGGACCAAAATTGGACAAACGATAATTTGGACACACGCGCAATTAGAGATCCCCAATTTTTGAACGAAAATGATGTCGTTTTTGTTTTTCCGGCGAAAATGGGACCAAAATTGGATAAACGCAATAGTTATGGGTCCAAAATTGGATAGTAAAATATTTTGGGACAAAAAACAGATTATAGGAAAGTTATAGAATCAAAAAACTTTTTTTCTCAGAGTTTTGAGGATTCTTCACGAAAGAGCACCATTTAAGTGAGTTGTAACATTTTGGTGTATGAACGTGTCTTTCGGTGATATTGCAACTTTTTGGTGGGTGAAAGTTGCGACATTCGGTCCAACGTAAGGTATTATATATAAACACATCGAGAAATACAATTTTTTAAATCAAGAAATAGATTTTCTATTTATACTGAAAAATCGAGCCCCTCTATACTTCAAAATTGAAAATCTTCTATATTCAAGACCTTATTTTATTCACACACTTGCAATTTCAATATCTAAAACTCGTTAAAATGTAATTATCGAATTTTCAAAATATAAATACTTATTATTAAATTAATATTTTTAAAATGGATTAAATTTTTTGTATTCTAGTAACTTGACACGATTTTGATTTTGGTCCCGGTAGTTTTGATTTTTTGAGATTGGTTCAGTAACTTTGCACAAATTTTGATTTTGGTCCAGTAACTTTTGCACAAATTTTGCTTTTGGTCCAGTAACTTTTCACAAATTTTTATTTTGGTCCTTTTACCGGCTAGAGCAAGTCATGTTAATCCATGTATCCGGTCATTGCTTACGTGGATTTTTTTTATTTTTCTTTTTCATTTTCTTTTTAATTTATTGTATTATGTGCTATTTATTTTTATTTTTCCAATTTTATATCATTAAAACTAAATGTGCATTTTCTTTTTTCTCAATTAATAAGAGGGGAAAGGGCCTTCTTCCCTGTCGCCAACCGCCGGTATCCCTTTCAATATACAAAAATTATCATCGTTGGACTTCCCGTTCTAACCCCAATCTCAAAACGCCGCCGTCCCAATCCAGTTCTGAGAGTTTTTCCCTGTGTGGGCTCCCAATTTCTGTGTTGCGATTTGAGAAGGTTTCAGAAATTTCACGATCTGCTCTTGCACTGTTTTTTTTTTGGGGGGGGGGGGGGGAGGTTGCCATTCTCTAACTCAGCAATTTGGATGAGAAAAATGTCAATTTGGTATTTAATGGTATTTAAAGAAGATGATGGTCGCTGGTTTTTTTCTAAAGATGATGGTCGCTGGTTTTTTTCTAAAGAAATGGTAGATTTTGAAATGGGAAGAAGATGATGAATAGTGATGGTCGCTAGTTTATTAATTTTTTATTGAATAGTAATATGTTGTTGGATTATTAAAAACGATTATCTATTTTTTGTTCATTTTTTAAATTTTTATTTAAATCCATACATAAAAAAATCAAAAGCGAAAATAAAAAATTCACGTAAGCAATGACAGGATACATGATTTGCTCTAACCGGTAAAAAGGACCACAATCAAAATTTGTGCAAAGTTATTGGACTAAATTCAAAAAGTCAAAAACTATCGGGATCAAAATCAAAATCGTGTCAAATTATTGGACTACAAAAAACTTAAGACCGAGGCTAATCACACACGGCTTTTTACTTTACACCCCCGAAAAAATATAATGTCTAAAATGCCCTAGTATAAATTGACAATTATATCCCCTGTGTATATTTTTATATTATAATTTACTAATTTTTTACTCAATACACCCTAATCTTAAATTAATACACGTGATACGTCATCTTCCTCAACTCATTTACATCATTATTTAAACTTGAAGAAAACATCATAAATCCTAACATAAAAAAATCCTACATATTAAAAACTCATAGCAATGTATTGCAAAAGAAGTATGGATAAAGAACAAGTTTTAAGATACATTTTCTAAATTTTCTTGTGAATTTATTTCATTTAAATGGTAGAAAGATGAGTTTGTTTCGTGTTTTTCTTTTAGAAATCGCGACAGACATTTTGTCGGTCAAGGTGGTCGACCATTCAAATTTTTGGCAAGTCTGGTCGACCATTCAAAATTTTGGCCAGACTGATCGACGAATGTAAAAGTTGGCCGCCTTGGTCGACATTTTATTTTTTTGGCTACAGTGGATGAATATTATAAATTTTTGCCATAGTGGTTGACATTTTATAATTTGTCCTTCGTGTATATTTTTTATATCATAATTTACTAATTTTTTTTACTCAATACATCATAATCTTAAACCCATACACATGACACATCATTTTCCTCAATTCATTTACATCATTCTTTAAACTTGAAGAAAAGATCATAAAAACTAAAAATCTACATATTGAAAACTCATAACAAATGTATTGGAAAAAGAGTATGGATTAAAAAACAAGTTTTAAGATACATTTTATAAGTTTTCTTGTGCATTTCTTTCATTTAAATGGTAGATAGATGAGTTTTTTTCGTGTTTTTCTTTTAAAAATCGCGACAGACATTTTGTCGGCCAAGGTGGTCGACCATTCAAATTTTTGGCAAGTCTGGTTGACCATTCAAAATTTTGGAAAGACTGACCGACAAATGTAGAAGTTGGCTGCTCTGGTCAACATTATATAAATATGTATATTTATTTTTTAATTTTTAATTGAAATGATACTATGGACCAAATGATGTGTGTATTAAGTAAAGATTAAAATATTAAATGCGTGTGTAAAATAATCGAGTGTGTAAAGTAAAATGTCGTGTGTGATTAGCCGGCCAAAACTTAATCCCTTTATTAAAAAAAAACACCGTTTTTTACATGTCCAACCTATATTTAACTTCATTACTTACCCAGTTGTACATCGGGGTGTGGCCCGCCACAATTTGCAGAAATAATATTAAAATGTTTATGTTTATATAACTGGATAAATTTATTTGGGCTGTATTTCAAGATTTCTTTTTGGGTTTAAGTCGAATTTCCTTTTTAAGTCCATTGTCGTTTCTTGAGTCTAGCAGTCTTCTTTTTTGGCCCAATTATATACACCTCCATGATTAGTAGATACTCTCTCCGTCTCAAATTCAATTGAAAATTTATTAAAAAGATCTGTTTTAAATTCAATTTAATATTTTTATAAATGATAATAAAATATATTTTTCTCTTTTATTTATACCCCTCAAATACATCAATATTACACTCAATGTCATTACTTTTTCAACACTAAATTTAACTTTATCTCATTTAACTTACACAAATGTCACTATACTTTACCATTTACCCCATAAAAAATAATTTTATCCCTTTTAATAATAATAAATAATTTTTTTCTTACTCATTTTGTACTGTAAATCAGTGATGTCAAAACCGGACCGGCCGGTTCAACCGGTTGAACCGGGAACCGGCCTGGATACCGGTCCAAATACCACTAAAGAACCGTTTTTCCGGTCAAACCGGAATAAACCGGCCGGAACCGGAAAAAACCGGTGAAACCGGGGAACCGTCGGACAGGTGGAACCGGGCTTCTTTTTTTCATTTACTTCTATTCCCAACGAAAACGCAGGCGCACCCCATCTCAAAAAACTTAATTGAAAACCAGATGCTTAAAAGCCCTTGTTCTCAATTTAAGGCGTTGCCAATTTTTCTTAACATCTTCTTTCTTTTTGAACGGATCTCTTTCTCAATGTCTCGAGATATATACATATATAAAATATATACATGCGTGTGTACGTATGCGTGCCTGATAATGGGTAGTAGTGCCATAGTGGTTGAGGTTCGTGGATAAGTGTGATAAAGATTTTAATTTGGGTCTTGTATTGGAACTTTGAAGACTTAATATTTTAATTTATTTTAATTAATTTAGATGCTTAACGTACTAGGTAGGATGTTAATTACATATATCAATAAATTGTTAAAACAAAATTGTTAATGTTAATTAGGAAACTATGAGTGAAATTTAATATTTAATCACTATTAGTTTAGATGGATTCTTTGTCAAGTGGTCAACAATATAATACATTAAAACGGTTGAACCGCCGGTCCGATCGGTTGAACCACCAACCGGTGGCTAGTCCGGTTCGATCACCCGTTCGGTTATGAAAACACTGCTGTAAATGCTCAAATTATGGAACGGAGAGAGTACTACATTCACTAGGTAGAAAAAAAATGAAATCCCACAGTATCTTTATCATTTTAAATTTTAAATATCCGAATTATAACCCTAATTTTGGCACCAACCGCCGCCACAACCATGTTGCCCGCCGTCGTCCGTCCCCACCATTTTTCTCTCTCTTTCTTTTACATTTTTCCAGTACTATCATTTTATCCTTTGGATCAAATTTTTAAATTTGATTGGTAAAATTCTTTGTTGGGAATCTGGGCGAGTTAGGACATATTTTCAACCACTACTCAAGCCCTAGAAGTGCTTTTTTTTAAAGAAGTTTGGGTCACACCAACTTCCAAAAAAAGCACTTCTACACTATTTATTAGAGATTAAAAACAACCCCTTAGTATATTTATACTTAATTTTTACCTCTTAAAACAAAATTTAATTCATAAATACTTTTGTACTTAAAAAAGAAAAAGATTGGAGGCTGTCCTAGCCCGTTATGCTGCTAACTAAAGTATTCTGGACATGACTACAATTTTGTAGCCCAATAAAAATCTGGGCCAGCCCAACTCTAACAAAAATTATCAATTAACTCGATGGATTGGGTTTGGCTGCCCACATTGCTACCTCTACTTTTAATATAACATGAAAGACAATTAAAAAATGATAAAAATTCATATGAGACGGTCTTATATATGGGACGGGATACAATCAAGTACAAATCAACATTAATTCATTTCAAAGTGTTAAAGTGTCAATGTCCAATTTATGTCTCGTCTCATTGTGAAATCGTCTCATACAAGTGCGTCGCATGATATAGAACCAAAGGGTAACTAATTAATTAATTATTCCAGTCAATCTGCATTAAGAGTACTGTGTTTTGCATTCTAAATTGAATAGTGTAAAACTATTTGTTAGTATTTTTTTTTTCAAAACCGTTAGATTTATAACCTTTAAAAAATAATGATGCTGAATCTCCTCCACATGAGATTTTGCAAACAATCTCTTAATATATTTACATATTCACTAATTTGTTTGTTTTCCCTAGATAAAGACACGTAAAAAGCAATCAATTTACTTGCATTCAATTATCTATCTAGATTAGAGACACTTTTTCTATGGTCAAAATGAGCTTTGTTATCAAAGAACACCACTATCTTTTCAATAGTTCAACAACTTTATTATGTTTCACACTTGGAACTGTCTTTGTAGCTTCGCCAACAGTATTTTTTATTCCTTTTCTTTAGGTTCCACAAACCCACCCTCTGATATGTTTGATATTGATCGTTAATGAAAAAAATCAAAGGCTAAATCTTATATGCACTCAGGTGCACTGTGTATTTATAGTGCATTTTAGAATTATACAAATTATTATACTAAAATATATAGTTTTTTATATTGAATCATTCCATTATTAATATAAAAAAATAGTTACATAGTTTAGTGTAAATAAATTGTATATTTCAATATAACAAGTTATGTTGTTCTAAAATGCACTATGAATGTACTGTTGGGGAATAGTGGGTGCCCGGATCTATTCGGGGTGGATTTAAATACAAATTTAATTCTGACAATTATTACTAGCATGAATTAATCATATATTAATTCAAATAATAATTCAATAACAAATCATGCATACAAGTTCGTCACATAAATCCTACGCATGAGGAAAAATTAGGAGTTTACGTGAACTAACCTCTTGGAGTGGCAATCATCTAGAAGGTGGATCTCGTTCGCACGAACACACCAAAAGGCCTTCCCAAGTATTCTCAGTCCTTGCTCGTCAATTCGGTGGAAGGACACTCGCGAACAATTAACAAAAGGAAAAAATAAAAATTATATTGCACCCCCTTTGTGGATTTCTAATTTTTCCAACACATGGAATTGTCTTGGGGATGAAAAATCCATCCCCTATTTATAATACAAAGGGGGACGAAAATTTAGGGCTTTAGGGGAGATTGAGAAATTTCCTTGCTTCTTCTCCAAGAAACAATTTTGGATATATCCAATATATTCTATTTCCCAATATATCTCCCAAATAAAATCTTCCCTCTTTATGTTATGGAATTTTCGAAAATATCCTAATAAATAACCAAGTGGGAGATTTCTTGAATTTAATGAGATAATCTTGTATTCCAAGAACACTTATCTTCATTCCATGACAAAATTCAAAGAAAATCGTTCTCCATCTTTTATTTATAATTTTCAAAATTGTTAGAAAAATTAGGCAACAATAATTTATTTTATTTTAAACACCTTTTTTCAGTTATTGGACTTTATGTTTAGGCTACTTAGGGGGCCTTTAGGAGAATTAAGATTGGACCTTCCAATGGACTTTGAATTTTCAATATTGAGCCACAATATTATTCAAGCCCATAAATATTAATTAATCCCACTACATAATTAATATTACACTATCCATCTTAACCCATATTACTGTTAATATGACTCCCGGTTATTATTTCCCGTGTTTAAGATTATCTAGTCCATTAATTAATTTAAGCCACTGAAATAGCTTTATATTAATTAACATCTTTTTCATTGGTTAAGGAACGGGTCAACATTATTATTCATACCGGAATTAAATTCCATTTGCAAGATTTGGTATGATAAATCTTATGAGCCTCCCAAGGGGACAAATCAAACAAGACGTACTTGCACACGTTTCACTGTATTAAATCTTAGCAATCGTCGTGTAATCAATATCATTGCCCAAGATACAAGGTATTGAATCTCAATGATCCTCTTCCCATCATAAGTCAAAGCAACGGCTATTGATTGCACACGATCCTATTTATGGAACGGAGATTAAGAAATAATGAACCACTGAGGTCTAATTCTTCTATTTTTCAGTGCTGAAGAATTTGTCCTCCTGTAGGTCCTGTTCAGTGCATCATGATGCACTGGTGCAATCTCTCGGTCAAGACAAGCCAATCTGAGCCTTACACCTCAACCTTTCGTGATGGTTTATTCATTTCCATCTAGGTCGTGAAAGTGTACTTTTAGTTACAAGGGTCTGTTAATTTAATCTTCTGTGATCTGGTATCACTAAATTAACTACAATGTAACACGTACTTCTTATTGAACAGTTATGCAGTAAATATATGTAACATTCGATGATATTTATGTTAGTGTTAGTGTCCTAGAGACAATCCTTTGTATGGACATAATATTAAGATGATATTCAGTGTTGGTTTAATATTATTGTTTATTTAATATTAAATGTATGACATTACACTTATTAGAATATTATGTTTGATTGTTTGCATTTGTTCTTATCTGTGTTCCCTTGAATTACTGTTGTCATTTAGTACGTGAGAACTCAGATGACTTAAGCATGATTCTCAAACAGCCCCGATCAAGGATCATCGAGAATGGGATATCGATGATGCAATGAAGATCGGTGTGCGATTTGCATCATACTCTTAGAGAGTGTAGTAAGATCTCACTTACTACGAGATACTAGGTTTCTCATGATGGATGCACAAATACCTTAGAGGGTATTGGTATACCCATCCGAGCAACCGTTTGATGTAGTTCCACTATATGTGTCTACGGGTGTCTCGGTTAGTGGGAGCGATGCGATACTCCTTTGACTTGAGGTCAATACGCACGACATGTGTGGAGTGATGAACTTTGACCATGGCCGACGCTTACACCCTTCCATGGGTAGATATGACTTGGATTGGGTTCATCACGAAATGCATGTGCGTAGTAGTTGAATCAAGATAAGGATTCATTCCTCAAAGTGGATTTAGAGAGAATACTCATCTTCTCGTCATAATTGGATCAAAGTCATTGGCCAATGCATGCCACCTTGGACTTTGTGACCAAAGGTGACACGAATGATCAATTAGTGATTCGAGATAAATCGATTAAGCTATTTGAATAGACACTTCATCATGTTCAAGGCTAATCGAGTATTCGTGAATGGAAGGAGGAAATCACAATAGCCCATGTTACAGTTACAAGTAGTTGCACGTTTCTCGCAACGTACCTCATATATTGAGATTGTCTGATTTATTGTCTAGGGTTCAATTAAGACCGTTAGTTTGACTAATCGCTCGATATATGAGGGCCTATGGGTCACACAACAAGTAACTCCCATGTACGGATTATAGTTGGTTGATTAAGTATTAAATTAGATTTAATATTTAATTTATGGAGAATTAATAATATATTAATTTGGAATTAATTATTAATATTATTTAATTAAATTAGATTTAATTAAATAAGAATCCCAAAATAATATTATGGAATATTATTGTAGAAAAATATCTGTAGGGAAAAACATATCTTTGAGATATGGTTTTCAAGATTAGGAATTATCTTCCTAATAAAGATTTGCTTAAGATATAAGTCAATATCTCCCTATATATATGACGTCCCGGGATTCATTATAAACACAACAAGAAAACCTAGTTTCTCCATAAAATCTAGGAAAGTAGTTTTCCTAGCAAATTCCGTCTCAAATTCAACACTGACAGATCTGTGCAATTCTGTCTATCGGGATTATGTGGATACCGTAGTTGAGAAATCTGCTATTGAAATACTGTAAGATTTCTTGTTATGTTTAATCGCACTCGTTTAAAGCAATTAACCATTCGTTGTTGGTGAACTATTTATTTCCGTTGCGCATGTATAACGTGTTTACGTGCCTATATATTCCAACAATTTAAAGCATCAGTGATAAATAATTTATTTCAGTAAATAAGACAGAAACTCAGTGTGATTATACAAAGTAAAAGCATACTTTCTAGTGTAATCCCAACAATCTCCCACTTATACTCAAAATTTACTTTTTAAGTATACTACATCACGTCTCGTGTAGAATCTACATTACACCTACACGAACCTAATAATATCTCCCACTTATACTCAAAGCAGATTGGCAACGGTCTTGACACCCATTCCTTCCACATGTCTCTCGAATGTATTCTGAGGCAGACCCTTTGTGAATGGATCTGCTAGGTTGTCTTCTGACACGACTTTTGCCACCTCTATATCTCCTCTCTTAACAATTTCTCGTATAAGATAGTATTTCCTTTCAATGTGTTTGCTGGCCTTGTGGGCTCTCGGTTTTCTTGAATTTGTAACTGCTCCGACATTATCATAGTAGACCGTGATGGTGCTGGGCAAATTCGGTACTACGTCCAAGTCCACTAGGAAGTTTTTGAGCCAAACCGCTTCTTTCGCTGCCTCGCAAGCAGCTACGTATTCGGCTTTCATGGTAGAGTCCGCTATGCATTTCTGCTTAACGCTTCTCCATGTCATGGCTCTTTCCCCCATGCAAAACACACTACCCGAGGTAGATTTTTTGGAATCTTGGTCTGATTGGAAATCCAAGTCCGTGTAACCGATGAGAATCAGACTGTCTGACTGATAAACAAGCATTCTATCGCGAGTTCTTTTCAGATACTTCATAATATTTTTAACTGCAGTCCAATGTTCTTTCCCTGGATTACTCTAATATCTTGCTACCATGCCGACGGCAAAGTAGATATTCGACCTCGTGCACATCATAGCATACATGAGGCTTCCAACAGCCGAAGCATAAGGAATGCCTTTCATGTCATCTATCTCCCTTTGCGTCTTAGGGCACATTTATTTAGATAGATGGATTCCATGTCTGAAAGGTACGAAACCTTTCTTAGAATCCTTCATGCTGAATCACTTCAAGAAAATATCTATGTATGAGGCTTGTTATAAGCCTATCATCCTTTTCTTGCGATCTCGAGTGATCTTGATCCCAAGGATGTGACCGGCTTCCCCTAAGTCCTTCATATCAAACTGTTTTGACAGTCATGCCATTACGTCTGACAAAACCTTTACATCGTTTCTGATGAGCAGAATATCGTCTACGCATAGTACTAAGAATACCAATACAGTTCCGACACGCTTTTTGTACACACAACTTTCGAACTAATTTTAATCGAACCCTTAAGACTTTATAACTTGATCAAAATATTGGTTCCAAGCATGCGATGCTTGCTTCAGTCCGTATATGGACCTTTTGAGCTTGCAAACAAGATGTTCTTGGCCTTTTTCAATGAAACCTTCGGGTTGTTGCATATAGATTTCTTCTTCAAGACTTCCATTGAGGAAAGCTGTCTTGACATCCATTTGTCAGATCTCGAAATCGAGATGCGCAACTATCGACAAGAGAATGCGGATGGACTTTAGCATGGCTACAGGCGAAAAGGTTTCCTCATAGTGATCCCTTCTTTCTGAGTGTAACCTTTTGCCACAAGTCTAGCTTTGAAGGTTTCCACCTTTCCGTTCGATCCTCTTTTTCTCTTGTATACCCACTTGCATCCAATGGGTTTGACCCCATTAAGTGGTTCGACGAGCTCCCACACCTTGTTTTGATCCATAGAATCCGCATCCTTGTCACGGATTGCCTCTTTGTAAGTTCATGGGTCCGATTCATTTTCGCCGGGGATTAAGTCCGAAGACTCTCCTATCCCCATGAATCTTTCGGGCTGTCAGATAACCCTCCCACTGCGATGAGGTTCTGGTTGTGTAAGTGTGTCGTTTGGTATATCGACTTGTACAATTGGCATTGAGGTAAGCCCCTTTAGCTCATTCAAGGTAATCTCACTTCTGGGCTTCTTGTCGTTCATATGGTCCTCTTCCAAAAATCTAAAGTGTGTACTGATTACCACCTTTTGATCTTTGGGACCATAGAACATGCACCCTTTCGTTCCCTCGGGGTACCCCATAAACAGCCATAATTCTGATCTTGGATCCAATTTACCGGCTTCCTTGTCTAACACGTATGCCGGACACCCCCAGATTCTCGCGTGTCCTAGACTAGGCTTGCGCCTGGTCCACAATTCTTTAGGGGTTTTGGGAACCGATTTGGATGGCACCAAGTTTAGAATGTAAGTCGTCATTTCCAAGGCGTGACCCCAAAATGATTTGGGTAGATCCACATAACTCATCATTGACCTGACAATTTCTAAAAGAGTTATATTTCTTCGTTCTGCAACCCCGTTTTGTTGAGGGGTTCCGGGTGCAGTTAACTGAGATACAATCCCTTCATCCGATAAGTAGTTCAAGAATTCATCACTGAGGTATTCGCCTCCACGATCAGATCGTAGAGACTTGATACAATTTTCCCTATGATTCTCTGCTTGAGCCTTAAATTCTTTGAATTTTTCAAAAGTCTCAGATTTATGCTTCATTAGGAAAATGTATCCGTATCTTGAGTAATCATCGATAAAAGTAACGAAATACTCATAGCCTCCTCTTGCTTTGATTTACATTGGACCACATGCATCAGTGTGAACGATCTCCAACACTTCCTTGGCACTATTCCCCTTGGCTCCAAATGCCCTCTTGGTCATCTTACCCTCCAAACACGATTCGCATGTTGGAAATGGTTCAACCTGGAGAGACTCCAACGAACCATCTTGGACCAACCTTTGGATCCTCTTTGGATTGATATGACCTAGTCTTAGATGCCATAGAAGTGTTTCGTTCACGTTTGATGAACGTTTTCTTTTAGCCAAAACAGTCGATATGTTATAGGATGCATTTAGTGAGTGGTGTGCACAGTTAATTCTGTAGAGATTATTCGACAATATTCCATGACAGATAAAATCATTATTTAGAGTAATGGTAACAACTTTGTTAAAAGTAACCGAATATCCATCAAGAAAAAGTTTAGAAACTGAAATTAAATTCTTTCTAAAACTAGGAACGTAAAGAACATCTCTCAAAATTAAACTTTGCCTTCAAAAGACAACTGCACTTCTCCCACTGCTTCAGCTGCCACTCTCGTAGCATTGCCCAGTGTGATGAGGATCTCACTTCCACTAAGTTGCCGGGTCCGCTTGAACCCCTATAAAGTGAAACAAACATGACCAGTGGATCCCGTATCAACTACCCACGAATGGGAAGCATACACCGCAAAACAAGTTTCAACAACTAATGCGTGAGAATTACCTTTCTTTCCATTCCTTTTGGGTTTGGAACAGGCTGACCTCCAGTGTCCTTTCTCACTTCAGTTAAAACATTTCCCCTTTCCCGGTTTCCTTACTCCTCCATCTCCCTTCACCTTATCCTTGCCATTGGCAGCGCTTGAGTTCACTTGTTTTTGGCCTTTTGCCCTCCTCTTATTCTTACCTCCTCTTGGCCTAGAAGAAGAAGAAGGACCATTTGTCACCAAGTCTTGGCTCTTTTGCCCCAATATCGCCTCTGCCGAGACCAAAGCTTGTAACATATCAGGCAATGTAAATTCTTGCTTGTTCATCTGATAGTTCAGCCTGAATTGTTCAAAGCTTTTGGGCAGAGAATGGATTATGAAATCGATCTGGGCCTGATATCATATTGAGCGCCAAGTACTTCAAGCTTATTTAGGTGTGCCATCATTTGGAGAACGTGTTCCCTTACGGGCATTCCCTCCACCATTTTCATGGAGAGCAAGTCTCTCATGGTGATCTGATGAGCTACACGGTTCTGATGTTGGAACATCGCTTTAAGACTTGTCATGATGTCTGCAGCGGTCTCAAAATGTTGATGCTGATGTTGCAACACTTCTGATATAGAAGCCAGCAGCCATCTCATTTGACCGCTCCCAGTCAGCATAATCTTTCTTATCCGCTTTTGTGGACTCATCAGTTGGCTTTTCGGGTTTTGGGACAGTAAGAACCCAATTATGATGTTGTGCAGTAAGGACAATAGTAAGTTTTAGATTCCAATCGACGAAGTTTTCACCAGTAAGTAAATTGTCTTTCAGTATATTGAACAGGAGATTAAAAGGTTGCGACATGCTGAACTGAAATAAATAACGATTTGTATAAGGACAAAATTATCAAATGTATCATATTAAAATCTCAAAAAAATATGAACATGCATCAGTCAACATCTCAAAACAGTTTAAATAAGCCACGTGGGGTGGGTCATTATTTAAACACATTCAAGCAGGTTACAAACAAGAACAGTTACAAACCTTTAATATCCAGATTAATAGTTGGCTCCCACTTGACCAATATAAAATTGACAGGGACTTCGGGAAAGTATATGCATATCAATTTTATACCTAAGTAATAACCATGATTAAATACAGAATTATTATTTCGCTTTGAACGAGCCTCGTGGGGAGGGTCATCGTCGCCACTAATAATAATCCACAGTCATCCGTTTGGAATTTATTCATGTGAAAGCTATCTTTTGGCCGTCCCGTGGGGGGAATTTCTTCAAAAGAATTCACAAATAAATAAATCATGGAGGCCAAAATTAATTCAATTTTATTATCCGGAATAAAATTATTAATTAATTATATAAATCATACTTAGTAATTTTCGAAAGTGAGATTTTTCAAAGCAATTTCCCATCCATCGCATACTCTAAACATAGTTAAATACGCACGAAAAATAAAACAAATATCAAAACAAAAATTAAACATATTGGGCACATATATCCAATTGTCACGGTTAATTTTGTCATGTCTTGATCTTGAAAAATCGTCCTTATTGTCTTCTTCGTTCGTCTCGAAAAGCTCCCACTCGATCGTCTCGAAAAATTGCCACGTCAAGCCACGTCATCGACCCATTTCATGGGTTAAGTGCTACGCTTGCACTCCCGGCCATGTCGATAAGGCGCCGCGTCTTGTGACGCATAAGCTTACCGTACGTCGTCGCCCTAGCGGCCTTCGGTGCTTCGGCGGATCTCGTGACACAGCATACCAACGCTCCCCATTTCGCCCGCCCATGCCGATCTACTTTGCCGCCTCGCCCGCGTCGCCCGCCCATCGCATCAGCGGCTGGCGGCGGCGCATGAGCCCTACTCAGCGTCGCGTCGCGGCGTGCAATCCCTTGGCCTTCGGCCCAGCGTGCCCACCCCATCGATCTTGCGGCGCGTCTTCGTCCGCGTCGCCAGCGTGCCTCCCCCATGGCACATTCGCGCGGCGCCGCGCCCGCCTTCGATTCCAGATCCGTCTTAAATCTCTCATGCTCGATCTTGATCGGTTATAATTTATTTACAAAATAAATAAACATAGATCTAGACTAGTCTATTACATTGAACAAATCAAACAAATCATAATCTACTCGTGGATTTTCTCACGAGGTAAAATGAACTCAAACGAATCGAATTAAAAACCACAATTTATATGCATGCAAAAATAAACATTCATCAAATACCATGACAATTGGATACCTGCAAAAAAGATTTAGCAATTCTACTATCCAATTCCAAATTCAATGAACAACGAATTAAATTACAATTTAAAATTTAGAGGCCGAAACCGTGGCTCTGATACCAGTTGTTGGGGAATAGTGGGTGCTCCGATCTATTCGGGGTGAATTTAAATACAAATTTAATTCTGATAATTATTACTAGCATGAATCAATCCTATATTAATTCAAATAATAATTCAACAACAAATCATGTATACAAGTTCGTCACATAAATCCTACGCATGCGGAAAAGCTAGGAGTTTACGTGAACTAACCTCTTGGAGTGACAATCGTCTAGTAGGTGGATCCCGTTCGCACGAACACACCAAAAGGCCTTCACAAGTATTCCCAAGCCCTTGCTCGTCAATCCGGTGGAAGGACACTCGCGAACAATTAACAAAACGAAAAAATAAAAATTATGTTGCATCACCTTTGTGGATTTCTAATTTTTCCAACACATGGAATTGCCTTGGGGATGAAAAATTCATCCCCTATTTATAATACAAAGGGGGACAAAAATTTAGGGCTTTAGGGGAGATTGAGAAACTTTCTTGCTTCTTCTCCAAGAAATAATTTTGGATATATCCAATATATTCTATTTCCCAATATATCTCCCAAATAAAATCTTCCCTCCTTATGTTATGGAATTTTCAAAAATATCATAATAAATAGCCAAGTGAGAGATTTCTTGAATTTAATGATATAATCTTGTATTCCAAGAATACTTATCTTCATTCCATGACAAAATTCAAAGAAAATCTTTCTCCCTCTTTTATTTATAATTTTCAAAACTTTTAGAAAAATTAGGCAACAATAATTTATTTTATTTTAAACACCTTTTTCAGTTATTGGACTTTATGTTTGGGCTACTTAGGGGGCCTTTAGGAGAATTAAGATTGGACCTTCCAATGGACTTTGAATTTTCAATATTGAGCCACAATATTATTCAAGCCCATAAATATTAATTAATCCCACTACATAATTAATATTACACTATCCATCTTAACCCATATTACTGTTAATATGGCTCCCGGTCATTATTTCCCTTGTTTAAGATTATCTAGTCCATTAATTAATTTAAGCCACTGAAATAGCTTTATATTAATTAATATCTTTTTCCTTGGTTAAGGAACGACCCAACATTATTATCCATACAGGAATTAAATTTCACTTGCAAGATTTGGTATGATAAATCTTATGAGCCTCCAAAGGGGACAAATCAAACAAGACGTACTTGCACACGTTTCACCGTATTAAATCTTAGCAATCGTCGTGTAATCAATATCATTGCCCAATATACAAGGTATTAAATCTCAATGATCCTCTTCCCATCATAAGTCAAAGCAACGACTATTGATTGCGCACGATCCTATTTAAGGAACAGAGATTAAGAAATAATGAACCACTGAAGTTTAATTTTTCTATTTTTCAGTGCTGAAGAATTTGTCCTCCTGTAGGTCCTGTTTAGTGCATCATGATGCACTGGTGCAATTTCTTGGTCAAGACAAGCCAATTTGAGCCTTACACCTTAGCCTTTCGTGATGGTTTGTTCATTTCCATCTAGGTCGTGAAAGTGTACTTTTAGTTACAAGGGACTGTTAATTTAATCTTCTGTGATCTGGTAATACTAAATTAACTACAATGTAAAATGTACTTCTTATTGAACAGTTATGCAGTAAATATATGTAACATTCGATGATATTTAAAGCATCAGTGATAAATAATTTATTTCAGTAAATAAGACAGAAACTCGGTGTGATTATACAAAGTAAAAAAATACTTTCCAGTATAATCCCAACATGTACGGTGCACCTGTATGCGCATGAGACACACCCTATTTTATATATCAATTTATTAAGAAAACATAGATAAAGTTAGGCCCCACGTCCTAAGGCGGTGGGTTTCTTCTCCCAGCAATCTCGGCGTGGTGAGCACGCCGATGGTGATTTCTCCACCGTTTCTTCCGTCGTTCAGCCTATAGCACCTCCAGATCGACATCGCGTCCATCAAGTTCTGCGTGGTGAGTATGCTAATGGTCATTTCTTCCACCGCCTCCTCGTCTGCCCTCTTCCAGCACTGTCGGGTTGTTGCCACCGCGATTCTCAGCCACTATTCCGTTGTACTGCATCTCCACCGACACCGAGGTCTCTTGTTACCAATTCCACTACACTGTGGCCCTTATGTAGGCATGTTGGTGTCTTGTTCGGTTTGGGCTGATGAAGGGTGATAGCGATTCGGTCCTGCTTCGGTGGGTGGATTTTACTTGTACATATGTTTTTTAGTTGTGTTAGTTTTTGTATGTATTTTAGGTCTGGTGACTTGCTAATTTTTTGGTTTTTGGTCTCTTGTTGCATTTTGGTTAGAATCCTGGACCTCCGGTATGTTTGTATTTTGTTAGCGCATGGGTGAGCTACTTGCGCCATATCTTGGCATGTCGATTTGTGTGGTAGCCAGATACTCCAAGGTTCATGTGTTTTCGAATTCGTTGTTGGCTTCCGAGCAATGACGAGCAGCAACTCTGCTGAATTCACACATGTATCATCTTGCAGGATGTCCGATAGTTGTTTAGTCTCACATGAGGCATCTCGCATCTACCTAGGTTGAGTACTGTATTAGCGGACACTTTGACTTTTTTTCTTTCTTTTACCCTATCCTTACCATTGTCCTATAGACAATCTATTGTAAGGACATAATACTCGATGATATTCAGTTTGATTTACTGGAGAGAGAGAAATCCGTCGACTGCTGCGATTCTTCGATTTATCTCTTCCGGTTGGCGCGCTGATCGCCAGTTGGTGCTGGGCATCAATCGAGGCCGAATCCTGAGGGACACTCGTCCTTCGGGCTGGTGCTGCGCATCAATCGCGCTACAGACGATCTGAGCAATCGCGCTGCTGATAATCTGGGATTAACGATTTCGTCGGACGTCGCCGGCTTCGAGGATGATCTGTTTCGTAGCGTCAGATCGGAGAAGAAGGAGGCGACATCGCGGATTCCTCGCTGCATTTTTCGTGGCAGACGCGACCGCTGAACTCGGTGGTGTTGGGCATCGCGGATTGCTCGCTGTGTTTTTGTGTCGGCAGCGATCGCTAGTCGCGATGGGGTTGCGGTTTGACGAAGCAGGAGGCCTTATGTCTAAGCCTTCATGTGCGGCGTTTTCTGTTCCTGGCGTGAATGGCCCATGGGCCTGGTGGGAGAATTTGACTCCTACCAGGCCCCTATTTTCAAACTCCCTGAGCCCCTGCAGTTTTTTTTATTTTCTTAAGGCCATGTTTGGTTGGGAAGGTTTTTTTATTAAATCTGGTTTTTTTTAATTAAATTCTGTAATTTTAAAAAAATCATAAGGAATGTTTGGTTGGACCAAGATTCATGAAAATTCTGTTAAAGTTTTTTTTTACAATAAGGGCTTGTTAGGTTGAATGTAATTTATGAAACTTGATTAAATTATATTTTGGGCAAATATTTTTTAAAGGATTTTAGAAATGACCGAAAGTTTGGAATTTGTTGGTATTTCTAAATTAAGCACTATAAATTGTTTGGATATTTAATTGAACACATTTATTTGATTTACGTGTAGATTTAAAATAAATTATTTGCATGTGTTAAATATTTATTGAATATTTTACACGTGCTATTTAATGAGAACTTGATTAGTTGCTCCCCACTTGTATAACTATTTATGTGGAATTGATATTTACATTATTAGTTATAGTCCGCGTTTATAATTATTTGGGTAGGCAGCGCCCAATATTTGTTGGACCATATTAAATGTTTGGGTAGACGGCGCTCAATATATGTTAGTCCGTGTATGTCATGTTTGGGTAGGCGACACCCAATAATTGCTCAAATGTGACGTAGTTAACATGTTGGATCTCAATTAAGCAATCAATATCCCGCCTTTAAAACGTCCCTCACTAAAATATAATTTTCATTAAATTGAACGATGCCTTCCATCAAAATTAAAAGTAAACCGGAGATTTCGTTCCAATGAGTATTTAAGGCCCAAGTCTTTTGCTCGGATCTACATCTAACGAGACTTTTATAGGGACATGAAGTGTCGTCGCTTGATGGTTGTAAATCAACTTGATTTTGTTTCACCAGCCCAAGCAGGGAAACGAAAGTCAAGGGGCATCCGATTGAACTAGGTTCAATCAACTAGGTATTGCAATTGTGCAATTGGTTTGGAGACCTACCAGTTATGCTATTATAGTAATCAGCCCGATCAGATATTATAATAGTAGGAATGTGGATCCTAGTCCATTACAATTTATATTTGATATAAATTTGTATTCTTCCGATGAGGTCGTTGAATATGTGAAAATAATGGAGACAAAATAAATATAAAAGAAATGCCATGTTTATTTTGATTGCTGAATATTGATCATAGGAATTATGTGTTTAATTCACGTTTTATTTTATTTCTCTTGGTTAGTTGAAATGTAAAACTGAATTGAGATGTGTTTTGGAAACAAACAAAATTGGCTAAGCCAAATTTTCTGGACTGGCACCAAAACATGTGTTTGGTGCTAAGGCGAGAAAAGATTGAGTACGTGTTGGAAACGCCAATCCAGGTTACCCCTGCAGCTGGCTCCCTGAGGCAGCCACGTTTGACGTAGTAGCTCAGAAGAAGCATCAAGAGGATGCTTCCAGGCTCAGTGTGTGATGTTGCTCAGCATGACTCTCGATATACATAGGCAACATGAGAAAATGGGTCCCTTCTAGATGCTCAAGCATCTGAAGGATCTCTTTGATTCTAAATCTCATTATGAGATTTATGAAGTGATGAGAGATCTGTTCAGATGTCGGTTAGCTAAAGAATGGAAGATTTCACCTCATATGCTAATGATGATAGGCCTAATTGAAAAACTTGGTAATTTAGGCATTGAGCTAAAAGACCAACGTTTTCATTTATGCTATCCTCCAGTCGCTTCTGGATTTATATTTTAGCTTCATTGTGAACTGCAATAAGACGGATGCGACCATGCCTGAACTTCACAACATGCTCAAGACCTCTGAATTCACTATCACTAAGACGGTGTTTAAAAGAAGAAGCGGGTAAACAAGGATGTGTGCCTCTACTGTAAGCAGAAGAGGGCACTGGAAGAAGGATTGTAAGGTTCTGGTTGCTGAAAAGAAGGCACTGGGTGCTTAAGGCACTAGAACATGTATGTTTGTTATTAAGATAAACATGTCCACAAATAGCGCTAACTGTTTGGTATTAGATACCGGATGTGGCTCTCACATTTGTACGAATGTGAAGGGGTTCATGTGTCTTAGGGCAGTTAGGGCGGGTGAAGTCGTCTTACACGTGGAAATGGAGCAAGAGTTGCTACTGAACGTGTGAGGACTTATGTGGTAGACTTACCATTTGGTTTTAGATTAGAACTTAATGATTGTCATCTAGTTCTTTCTATTACTCGCAACATATATTTGTTGCATTGTGGATATGATATTCTTAAACAAAGTAAAAAACTCAAACTTAGTAATCATGAAAACCCGACTTACTTATGGCATTATAGACTTGATCATGTAAACAAGAAAGAAATTGCACGGTTAAGAAAGTTAGACTACTTAACCCCATTTGACTTTGAGTCTTATAGAGATTGCGAATCTTGACTCATGGGCAAGATGACCGATAAACCCTTTATGAGAAAAAGGTGCATGCCAAAGAAGTTCTAGAGTTGATCTACAACAATGCTTGTTGACCATTGTCCACTCTAACTAGGGGTCACTTCGGATACTTCATCACTTTTATTGACGATTTCTCGAGATACGAATATGTGTATCTTAAGAGATATAAATCTGAATCTTTTGAGAAATTCAAGGGGTATAAAGCTGAAGTACAAAAGCACCTTGGTAAGAGTATTATGACTCTTCAATTAGATCGAGGAGGTGAATACCTTAGCCATGAATTCACTGATTATCTGAAGTTGCATGGAATCCAATCACAATGGACTCCTCCCGGAACACCACACATGAACGGTGTGTTCGAAAGGAGAAACCGAACCTTGTTAGACATGGTGAGGTCCATGACCTCTCTTTCACTGATTATCTGAAGTTGCATGGAATCCAATCACAATGGACTCCTCCCGGAACACCACACATGAACGGTGTGTCCGAAAGGAGAAACCGAACCTTGTTAGACATGGTGAGGTCCATGACCTCTCTTCCAACATTCTTATTGGGATACGCGTTACAAACCTCAATCTACATTCTGAATAGGATTCCATCTAAATCAGTTGAGCATACACCATATTAATTACGGTGTGGCAAGAAGCTAACTTTTACACACATCAAAACATGGGGTTGCCCCGCGATTGTGAAAAAGATGTTTACCGATAAGTTGGAATCCAAAGGTGAAAAGGGTTACCTTGTGGGATATCCTAAGGAAACTAGAGGACATTACTTCAATCGAACTGAGAAACAAACAATGGTTGTTTCTAGGCAGGCCAGGTTCCTCGAAGAAGACTATGTCTTTAAGGAACAAGGCCGTAAGATGATAGAACTTGAATAAATTCAAGAACCACAGCTTAACCTAGAGACTGATGATTTGTCAAAGAAACGTTGACAAAGAATCAGTGGGAACATTCAGCGACTTTCACGGTGGGAGTCTTTCACTAGGTGATTGTCTTTCAGCCAGTGGGAACGTAATTGGAGTAAGCTTGCTAGTGCAAGAACCTCCAAGTGGGCTGAATGAAAACAACATAGTTCAAACTCCAGCCCAAGAGGCATCTAAAAGTGTAGCTCTTGAGGACTCTCCGGACATTGATGAAATTGATGCACCACAAAATTTTCACGATCAGAATGTACAGCTTGCACAACCACAGCTCCGTAAGTCAATTAGGAATCATAATCCGCCCATTAGATACGGTTACCTCTTGGAGAAACTCGATAATGTGGACATACCGGATAAGGACGATCCTAATACTTACTCTGAAACAATATTATATATTGATTCAGGGAAGTGGCATGAAGCCATGAAATCCAAGATGAACTCGATGTACACCAATCAAGTTTGGGACTTGGTTAAATTTCCTAAAGGGGTTAGACCCATAGGTTGCAAATGAGTCTTCAAGCGTAAGACTGATGCAAATGACAAAGTACAAACCTACAAAGCTAGGTTGGTGGTGAAGGGCTATAGTCAACGCGAAGTCATTGACTATGATGAGACCTTCTCATCAGTTACAAAGATCAAGTCCATTCGAATTTTATTTGCGATAGCAGCACACTATGATTATGAGATTTGGCAGATGGATGTCAAAACAACTTTCCTCAATGGAAACATTGATAAGGAAGTGTTTATGACTCAACCGGAAGGTTTTATATCTAAGTCAAATTCTAATCTAGTATGCAAGCTAAAGATATCTATTTATGGATTAAAGCAAACTTCTAGGAGTTGGAATATCCGATTTGATGAAGCTATCAAGTCTTTTGACTTCATCAGATATTCGGAAGATCCTTGCATTTATCATAAATACAACGGGAAGAATATTATCTTCATAATCATATATGTCGACGACATATCAATTTTGGGAAATAATATCCCATTAATGAAGTCCGCTAAAGATTGATTATCAAAGACCTTCATGATGAAGGATCTTGGTGAAGCTTGCTACATCTTAGGGATCAAGATCCACGGGGATAGATCCAAGAAGATGTTGAGGCTGTCACAGTCCACCTATTGTTGGGAAATTAGAGGTGCCCGAATCTATTCGAGATGATTTTAAATACATATTCAAATTAATCAATTGATTACTAACATGAATTAATCCTAAATCAATTCAACATAATAATTAATAAGCGAATTAACAACATGCGTACACGTAATTCACGTAAATCCTAAGCATGCGGAATCTAGGAGTTACGAGATTACTAACCTCTTGTAGAGACGACTGTTGAGACGATGGATCAACCCAAAGAGCCTTCCCAAATATGTCACAAGTCCACGAATGCAATCCGGTGGGAGGATTCACACGAACGATTTTAATAAGAGAGAAAGCAAAAAATATTTTGCCACCACCTTTGTGGATTTCTAATATTTCCAACACATGGAATTGCAGTTGGGAATGAAAAATTCATCCCCTATTTATAGGGAGGAGGGGGGCCGATTTTTAGGTCAAGAAATTGAGGGAGAAAATCTTTTCTTGGTCTCCAAGAAATCTTGAATATATCTCCTATATTCTTTTCTCCTTAATTAAATTTTCCATAAAAATCTCTTCTCCTATTTATCCCTAATTTTCGAAAATAACAAGGCAAAAAAAATCAAGATTTGACTTCTTGAATTTATGAGATAATTATGTATTCCTACAATACTTATCTCTTTCCATAAAATATCTACAAGAAAATCAAGACAATCTTTTCTTCCTTTTTCCTACATATTTTTCGAAAATATTCATAGAAATATTAGGCAAATTATTTTCTTCTCTCTTTCATTAATTGGACTTTATTTTGGGCTATTTGAGGGGCCTTTAGGAGAATTAAGATTGGACATCCAATGGACTATGAAGCTATAATATTGGGCCAAATATTATTCAAAGTCCATTAATATTAATTTATTCCACTATAAAATTAATATTGAACTATCCATCTTAACCCATATTACGACTTTACTATAATATGGCTCCCGGTCATTATTTCCCGTGTTTAAGATTATTTTAGTCCATTAATTAATTAAGCCACTGAACAAGCTTTATATTAATTAACATATTTATCCTTGGAGTAAAGATAGCTCAACATTATTATCCATACCGGAAATAAATTTCCACTTGCAAGATTTGATATGATAAAGGAATCGAGCCCACCAAGGGGACAAATCAAACAAGACGTACGTGCACACGATTCTCCATATTAAATGTCAGCAATCGTCATGTAATTAATAATATTGTCCAAGATATAAGGTATCGAATAACAATGACTCTCTTCCTTGTTGGGATAACATATGCTAGGATCTATCGTGATGACCTCATAAACACAAATTTAAATTAACAATTATTACTAGCATGAATTTACCTAAGTGAATTCAAATAATAATTACACCAACAACGACATGCAAACAAATTCACGTAAAAGATCCTAGCATAAGGAATTTCTAGGAGTTTACGTAAACGTACCCGTTGGAGAGACAATCTGAGATGGACAAGATCAAGTAACTGACTACCAACCAAAAGTGTTGGGATTATACTGGAAAGTATGCTTTTACTTTGTATAATCAGACTGAATTTCGGACTTATTTACTGAAATAAATTGTTTATCACTGATGCTTTAAATATCATCGAATGTTATATATATTTACTGCATAACTGTTCAATAAATAGTACGTGTAACATTGTAGTTAATTTAGTGATACAAGATCACAGAAGATTAAATTAACAGTTCCTTGTAACCAAAAGTACACCATTCACGACCTAGATGGAAATGAACAATCCATCGTGAAAGGTTGAAGTGTAAGGCTCAGATTGACTTGTCTTGACCAAGAGATTACACTAGTGCATGTTTAGTGCACTGAAGAGGACCTACAGGAGGACAAATTCTTCAGAACTGAACTAGGAAGAATTAGACCTCAGTGGTTCGTTATTTCTTAATCTTCGTCCCTTAAATAGGATCGCGTGTGGTTAGTAATTATTGCTTTGACATATTACGGGTAGAAAATCAACGAGATTCAATACTTTATATCTTGGGCAATATTATTGGTCACATGCGATTGCTAAGATTTAATACGGAGAATCGTGTGCAGGTACGCTTGTTCGATTTGCCCCCTTGGGAGGTTCATAAGCTTTATCATACCAAATCTTGCAAGTGGAACTAGTTTCCGGTATGGATAATAATGTTGAACCGTTCCTTTACCAAGGATAAAAGGTATTAATTAATAGAAAGCTATTTCAGTGGCTTGAATTAATTAATGGGCTAGATAATCTTAAACACGGGAAATAATAACCGGGAGCCACATTGACTGTAATATGGGTTAAGATGGAAAGTGCAATATTAATTATGTAGTGGGATTAATTAATATTTATGGGCTTGAATAATATTGTGGCTCAATATTGATAATTCAAGATCCATTGGAAGATCCAATCTTATTTCTCCTAAAGGCCCCTCAAGTAGCCCAACATAAAGTCCAATAACTGAAAAAAGGTGTTTAAAAATAAAATAAATTATTGTTGCATTATTTTCCTTAAATTTCGAAATTATTAAAGAAAAAGAGGGAGAAGAATTTTCGTGAAAAGATTTTATGGAAATGAGATAAGTATTCTTGGAATACAAGATTATCTCATAAATTCAAGAAATCTCCCACTTGGTTTCTTTAATTGTGATTTTCGAAATATATAGAGTAATAATAGGAAGAAGGATTTTCTTGAAAAGATTTTATGGAAAAAGATATGTATTCTTGGAATACAAGAATATCTCATAAATTCAAGAAAGATCCAATCTTGAAAAGGCTCCTATTAATTTCGGAAAAATGAGTTAAATAAGGGTGTGAGATTTTTGTGGAAAAATACACATGGAAAGAAGAATATATGGGATATATTCAAGATTTCTTGGAGATCAAGAAAAGATCTTTCCTAACCATATTTTGAGCCCTAATTTCGTCCCTCTCTCTATTATAAATAGGGGATGAATGTTTCATCCCCAGTGAACACGAAAATTGGTTTTTCGGAAAAATATCAGCGTCGATAACATATCAAATATTTTGAAACGTCGACAGATTGTGTATTTTCGAAAAACGTCAATTGTGAGTGTACAATTCCATGTGCTGGAAAAATTAGTAAATCCACAAAGGTGGTGCAACAAATTTTTATTTTCCCTTTTGTTAATTGTTCGCGAGCTTCCTTCCACCGGATTGACGAGCAAGGACTAGGGAATACTTGGGAAGACTTTTTGGTGTGTTTTTATCGACGAGACCATTTCCACTCCAAGAGGTTAGTTCACATAAACCCGTAGTAATTCCGCATGCGTAGGATTTATGTGAACTGTTTATATACATGATTTGTTGTTGAATTATTATTTGAATTAATATAGGATTAATTCATGCTAGTAATAATTGTTAGAATTAAATTTGTATTTAAATATTCATCCCGAATAGATCCGTGCAATTAATTCCCCAACAAATGGTATCAGAGCCTCGGTTTCGGGCTCTGAATTTTAAATTGTAATTTAATTCGTTTTCATTAAATTTGAAATTGGATAGTAGAATTGCTAGATCTTTTTTGCAGGTATCCAATTGTCATGGAATTTAATGTGTTTATTTATGCATGCATATAAATTGTAGTTTTTTAATTCGATTCGCTCGATTGCTTTTTTACCTAAATGAGAAAATCCATTTGAAAGAGATTAGAATTTATTTGATTTGATCAATGTAATAGACTAGTTCAGGATTCAGGTTTATTTATTTATGTAAATAAATCAGAATCCTGGACGGAACGAGACTAATTAAAGACGGGATCCTAACTCCGGGCGAGGCAAATATATCGCGCGAACGCGTTGAAGGAGGCATTAAAGACGATCCTAACAAGACGCAAGGCATGAGGCTTAGGGCCGAAAGGATCAAAAGGTGGAGCAAGATCGGGGAAGCTCGCGGAGGAAACGTACGCTGCGGCGGAGGCACGCGCTGCTGATGCGACGCTGACGCGAGGGGCGGCATTGCACAGACGACGGGATGCGCGGTGCTCACGACACCGCCGCTTGCCGCCGAGAGGATTCGCCGGGCGATGTAAGAGCGCTTTAAGATGCTACAAGACGGACGCCGCATGATCAGGCGCGGGCGGGCATTTCGACCATGAGCCGGTCGATGACGTGGCTTGACAAAGCGCGTTTTTTTAAGACACCAAGTGAGAGCTTTTCGAGACGAACAATGAAGGCTATGAAGACGATTTCTCAAGATCAAGACATGACAAAAATTAACCATGACAATTGGATATGTGTGCCCAATATGTTTAATTTTTTGTCTTGATGTTTATGCATTATTTTATTCTTATTTAAATTGTGTTTAAATTTATGATGCATGAGAAAACGTTTTGAAAAAAATCTCACTTTCAAAATTACTAAGTATGCTTAAACAATTAATTGACAATTTTATTCCGGATAATAAAATTGAATTAATTTTGACCTCCATGATTTATTTATTTGTGAATTCTTTTGGAGAAATTCCCCCCACGGGACGGTCAAAAGATAGCTTTCACATGAATAAATTCCAAATGGATGATTGTGGATTATTACTAGTGGCGACGATGACCCTCCCCATGAGGCTCGCTCAAAAGCGAAATAATAATTTCAGATTTAATCATGGTTATTACTTAGGTATAAAATTGATATGCATATACTTCCCAGAAGTCCTGTCAATTTTATATTGGTCAAGTGGAGCCAACTATTAATCTGGATATTAAAGGTTTGTAAATCGTTCTTGTTTGTAACTCCTTGAATGTGTTTAAATAATGACCCACCCCACGTGGGCTTATTTAAAAGCTGTTTTTGAGATGTTGGCTGATGCATGTTCATATTTTTTTTGAGATTTTAATATGAAACATGTGATCGAATTTTGTGATATATTTGTGCTTATGCATATTATTATTTATTTCAGTTCAGCATGTCGTAACCTTTTAATCCACTGCTATTATACTTAAAGTCAATAGAATAAGTATGGAAACTATATTGATTGGAAACGAAAAATTATAATTGTCCTAACTGCACAAAAGCACAAATGGATTCTTGACACACCAAAATCAGATGAGCCAATTGACGAGTCAAAAATGTGGGACTCGTCAGATCACCTTACGAGAGATGTCGTCGCTGAAAATGGTGGAGGGCAAACCCGTAAGGGATTACGTCCTCAAAATTGATGGCCCATCTGAACAAACTTGAGGTTCTGAGTGCAGATTATAATCTGGAGACTCAGATGAATTTGGTACTTCACTCTCTGCCCAAAAGTTTCTGAGCATTTTGGCCTCGCTAGCTGATTTGTTGCAAGCTTTGGTCTCGACAGAGATGTTGATGGGGCACCAAACTCAAGCTTTGACGGCAAGTGGTCCGTCTTCATCTTCTAGGCCAAAGGAAGATAAAGAAAAAGAAGAGGACTAAAAGCCATAAGCAATCAAACTCAACTGTTGCCAAAGGCAATGGTAAGATGAGGAATGCCGGTGGTGTCAAGAAAAATCCAAAGAGGAAGTGCTTAAGCTGCGGTGAAAGAGGACAATGGAGGTTTGCCTGTTCCAACCCCAAAAGGGACGGAAAGAAAGGTAATTCTCACGCACTAGTTGTTGAAACTTGTTTAGCGGCGTATACTTCTAATTCGTGGGTAGTTGATATGGGATCTGCTGACCATGTATGTTTCACATTACTGGGTCCCAGCTGACCAAACAACTTAGTGGCAGTGAGATCCTCATCACACTGGGCGATGCTACGAGAGTGGCAGCTGAAGCAGTGGGAGAAGTGCACCTGTCTTTTGAAGACAGAGTTTTAATTTTAAGAGATGTTCTTTATGTTCCCAGTTTTAGAAAGAATTCACTTTCAGTTTCTAAAATTCTGTTAATGGATACTTAGTTTCTTCTAATAAGAATAACATTATTTCTTGAAAGGATGAGTGTATCTGTTATGGGACATTGATGGACAATCTCTATACAATTAACTGTGCACACCACTCACGAAATGCATCCTATAACACATCAACTGTTTCCAATAAAAGAAAACGTTCATCAAACGTGAATGAGACACTTCTATGGCATCTAAGATTAGGACATATTAATCCAAAGAGGATCCAAAGGTTGGTAGAAGACGGTTCACTGGAGTCTCTCCAAGTTGAACCAATTCCAACCTGCGAATCATGTTAGGAGGGTAAAATGACCAAGAGGGCATTGGGAGCCAAGGGGAATAGAGCCAAAGAAGTGTTAGAGATCTTTCACACAGACGTAAGTGGTCCAATGTCAACCAAAGCAAGAGGAGGTTGTGTCGTCACTTTTATTGATGACTACTCAATGTACGGTTATATTTTCCTTATGAAGCATAAATCTGAGACCTTTGAGAAATTCAAAGAATTTAAGGCTCAAGCAGAGAATCATAGGGAAAAACGTATCAAGTCTCTACGATCCGATCGTGGAGGCGAGTACCTCAAATATGAGTTTTTGAACTACTTGTCGATGAAGGGATTGTATCCCATAACAAAGACCCGGACCCCTCAACAAAACGGGGTTGCAGAGCGAAGAAAATGTAACTCTTTTTGGAAATGGTTAGATCAATGATGTGTTATCACGGATCTTCCCAAGTCGTTTCGGGGGTCATGCCTTGGAAACAACGGCTTACATTCTCGAACTTGGTGCCATCCAAATCGGTTCCCAAAACTCCCAAAGAATTGTGGACCCAAGGGCAAAGCCCGGTTTGAGACACATGAGAATTTGGGGGTGTCCTACCTACGTGTTGGACAAGGAAGCCGGAAAATTAGATCCTCGATTAGAATTAAAAAACATTTTATAGGATACCCCGGGAACAAAAGGGTGTATGTTCTATGGTCCCGAAGATCAAAAGGTGGTAATAAGCACCCACTTTAGATTTTTTGAGGAAGACTATATGAACGAAAGAAGACCCGAATGAGATTACCTTAAGTGAGCTAAGGGGATAACCTCATTGCCAACCGTCTGAAGATGACATACCAAACGACACACTTTCACAACCTAACCTCGTCAGTAGTGGGAGGGTTGTAAGACGACCGAGAGATTCATGGGGATAGGAGAGTCCTCGAACTTGATTCCCGGACAAGACGAATCAGACCCATGGACATATGATGAGGCAATCCAAGACAAGGATGCGATTTCTTGGCAAAAGGCGATGAAAGCAGAAATAGGTTCTATGGATCATAACAGAGTGTGGGAGCTAGTCGAACCACTTAATGGGGTCAAACCTATTGGTTGCAAGTGGGTTTACAAGAGAAAAAGGGGACCGGACGGGAAGGTGGAAACCTTCAAGGCAAGGCTTGTGGCGAAAGGTTATACTCAGAAAGAAGGGATCGACTATGAGGAAACCTTTTCACCTGTAGCAATGCTGAAGTCCATCAAGATTCTCTTGTCGATTGCTGTGCATCTCGATTTTGAAATCTGGTAAATGGATGTCAAGACAGCTTTCCTTAACGGAAGTCTTGATGAAGAAATCTATATGCAACAACCCCAAGGCTTCATTGAAAAGGGCTAAGAACACCTAGTTTGTAAGCTCATGAAGTCCATTTACGGACTCAAACAAGCATCCAGAGCTTGGAACCAATGTTTTGATCATGTTATAAAGTCTTACGGGTTTGATCAAAACGAGTTCGAAAGTTGTGTGTACAAAAAAGCGTGTCGGGAATCTGCATTGGTATTCTTAGTACTATCGTGAGATCGACATTACGCTCATCGAACGATGTAAAGGTGTTATCAGACTTAAGGGCATGGCTTTCAAAACAGTTTGATATGAAGAACTTAGGGAAAGCCGGGCACATCCTTGGGATCAAGATCACTCGAGATCGCAAGAAAATGATGATAGGCTTATCGCAAGCTTCATACATAGACACTGTCTTGAAATGATTTAGCATGAAGGATTCCAAGAAAGGCTTCGTACCTTTCAGGCATGGAATCCATCTATCCAAGGAAATGTGCCCTAAGACACAAAAGGAGATAGATGACATGAAAGACATTCCTTATGCTTTTACCGCTTTGATATCTCGCTTTCTTTGTTGGCATGGTGGCAAGATATCAAAGTAACGAGGAAGGAACATTGACGGGCGATTAAAAATATTCCGAAGTATCTAAAAAGAACTCGGGATAGAATGTTGGTTTATCGATCGACGATCTAATCCCCATCCCCATTTATGGACTCGAATTTCCAATCGGACATAGATTCCAAGAAACTATCTCTTTCTCGCTTAGTGTGCTTTCATTTGGGAAGTGTAGCCATGAAATGGACGAGTGTGAAATGTAAATGCATCACCGACTCAACCATAGAAGCTCGATAAGTAGTTGCTTGTGAAGCGGTGAAGGAACCAACCATTTGCTCTGGACCTTCTTAGTGGACTTGGATGGAGTTCAATTTGTCTAGCAATATTTGCTAGGGGCGATTGCAAATTCAAGGAACCAAGAGTCCACGAGTCAAACAAGCACAATCAAGGAAAAAAAATATTAGACGAGAAATCGTTAAGAGAGGAGATGAAGAGGTGGCTAAGATCGCATTGGAGGATAACCTAGTTAATCCTTTCACAAAGTGTCTTCGCCTCGAAACATTCAAGAAACATGTGGGAGGAATGGTTGTCAAGTCGCGAGCTAATCTGCTTTGAGTATAAGTGGGAGACATTATTAGGTTCGTGTAGGTGACATTAGATGTCACGTGACAGAACTACACGAGACATGATGTAGTATACTTAAAAGCGCACTTTGAGTATAAGTGGGAGATTGTTGGGATTATCTTTGGAAAGTATGCTTTTACTTTGTATAATCAAACCTAATATCGGACTTATTTATTTGAAATAAATTGTTTATCAATTGATGCTTTAAATATCATCGAATGTTATATATATTTCTTTGCATAACTTCTCAATAAATAAGTCGTGTTACATTGTAGTTAATTTAGTGATACCGGATCACGTAAGATTAAATTAACAGCCTCCTTGTAACCAAAAGTACAACATTCACGACCTAGATGGAAATGAACAATCCATCGTGAAAGGTTGAAGTGTAAGGCTCAGATTGGCTTGTCTTGACCAAGAGATTACACTAGTGCATGTTTAGTGCATCAAGAAGACCTCTGGGGAGGACAAATTCTTGAAACTAAACTAGGAAGAATTAGACCTCAGTGGTTCGTTATTTCTTAATCTTCGTCCCTTAAATAGGATCGTGTGTGGTTAGTAATTATTGCTTTGACTTATTACAGGTAGAGAATCAACGAGATTCAATACTTTATATCTTGGGCAATATTATTGGTCACATGGGATTGCTAAGATTTAATACGGAGAATCGTGTGCAAGTACGCTTGTTCGATTTGTTCCCTTGGGAGGTTCATAAGTTTTATCATACCAAATCTTGCAAGTGGAACTAGTTTCCGGTATGGATAATAATGTTGAACCATTCCTTTACCAAGGATAAAAGATATTAATTAATAGAAAGTTATTTCAGTGGCTTGAATTAATTAATGGGCTAGATAATCTTAAACACGGGAAATAATAACCGGGAGCCATATTGACTGTAATATGAGTTAAGATGGATAGTGCAATATTAATTATGTAGTGGGATTAATTAATATTTATGGGCTTGAATAATATTGTGGCTCAATATTGATAATTCAAGATCCATTGGAAGGTCCAATCTTAATTCTCCTAAAGACCTCTCAAGTAGCCCAACATAAAGTCCAATAACTGAAAAATGTGTTTAAAAATAAAATAAATTATTGTTTCATTATTTTCCTTAAATTTCGAAATTATTAAAGAAAAAGAGGGAGAATAATTTTCGTGAAAAGATTTTATGGAAATGAGATAAGTATTCTTGGAATACAAGATTATCTCATAAATTCAAGAAATCTCCCACTTGGTTTCTTTAATTGTGATTTTCGAAATATATATAGAGTAATAATAGGAAGAAGGATTTTCTTGATTTTCTTGAAAAGATTTTATGGAAAAAGGTATGTATTCTTGGAATACAAGAATATCTCATAAATTCAAGAAAGATTTAATCTTGAAAAGCCTCCTATTAATTTCGGAAAAATGAGTTAAATAAGGGTGTGAGATTTTTGTGGAAAAATACACATGGAAAGAAGAATATATGGGATATATTCAAGATTTCTTGGAGATCAAGAAAAGATCTTTCCTAACCATATTTTGAGCCCTAATTTCGTCCCTCTCTCTATTATAAATAGGGGATGAATGTTTCATCCCCAGTGAACACGAAAATTGGTTTTTCGGAAAAATATCAGCATCGATAACATATCAAATATTTTGAAACGTCGACAGATTGTGTATTTTCGAAAAACGTCAATTGTGAGTGTACAATTCCATGTGCTGGAAAAATTAGTAAATCCACAAAGGTGGTGCAACAAATTTTTATTTTCCCTTTTGTTAATTGTTCGCGAGCTTCCTTCCACCGGATTGACGAGCAAGGACTAGGGAATACTTGGGAAGGCTTTTTGGTGTGTTTTTATCGGCGAGACCATTTCCACTCCAAGAGGTTAGTTCACATAAACCCGTAGTAATTCCGCATGCGTAGGATTTATGTGAACTGTTTATATGCATGATTTGTTGTTGAATTATTATTTGAATTAATATAGGATTAATTCATGCTAGTAATAATTGTTAGAATTAAATTTGTATTTAAATATTCATCCCGAATAGATCCGTGCAATTAATTCCCCAACAAAAAGTCATTCTCAAGTATTCCCAAGTCCTCGCTCAATAATAATTCATTGTGAATCCTTTTGAGAATTTATTCATGTGAAAGCTATCTTTTGGCCGTCCCGTAGGGGAATTTCTCCAAAAGATTTCACAAACAAATAAATCATGGAGGTCAGAATTAATTTGATTCGAAATCAAATTAATTATTAAAACATATTTAGTAATTTTTCGAATTTGAAATTTTTAGTTGGGCAATTCTCATGCAAATGATGGGAAATTAGGGGTGCCCGGATCTATTCGAGATAATTTTAAATACATATTTAAATTAATCAATTAATTACTAATATGAATTAATCCTAAATCAATTCAACATAATAATTAATAAGCGAATAAACAACATGCGTACACATAATCCACGTAAATCCTAAGCATGCAGAATCTAGGAGTTACGAGGTTACTAACCTCTTGTAGAGACGATGGATCAACCCAAAGAGCCTTTCCAAATATGTCCCAAGTCCACGAACGCAATCCGGCGGGAGGATTCACACGAACGATTTTAATAAGAGGGGAAACCAAAAATATTTTGCCACCACCTTTGTGGATTTCTAATATTTTCAACACATGGAATTGCAGTTGAGAATGAAAAATTCATCCCCTATTTATAGGGAGGAGGGGGACCGATTTTTAGGTCAAGAAATTGAGGGGAAAAATCTTTTTTTGGTCTCCAAGAAATCTTGAATATATCTCCTATATTTTTTTCTCCTTAATTAAATTTTCCATAAAAATCTCTTCCCCTATTTATCCCTAATTTTCGAAAATAACAAGGCAAAAAGAATCAAGATTTGACTTCTTGAATTTATGGGATAATTATGTATTCCTACAATACTTATCTCTTTCCATAAAATATCTACAAGAAAATCAAGACAATCTTTTCTTCCTTTTTCCTACATATTTTTCGAAAATATTCATAGAAATATTAGGAAAATTAATTTCTTCTATCTTTCATTAATTGGACTTTATTTTGGTCTATTTGAGGGGCCTTTAGGAAAATTAAGGTTGGACCTCCAATGGACTATGTGTTGGGGAATGAGTTGCACAGATCTATTCGGGGTGAATATTTAAATACAAATTTAATTCATTAATTATTACTAGAATGAATTATTCCTATATTAATTCAAATAATAATTGTAACAACATATCATGCATATAAAAAGCCACGTAAAACCTACGCATGCGGAATCTACGGGTTTACGTGAACGTACCTCTCGGGATGGCAGTGACTTCGGTTGGACGGACTAACCAAAAGGACTTCCCAAGTATTCCCTTAGCCCTTGCTCGACAATCCGGTGGAAGGATACTCGCGAACAATTAACAAAAGGAAAAAAAATAAACTTTGTTGCACCACTTTCGTGGATTTGCTAATATTTCCAGCACATGGAATTGTACTTGGGAATGAACTAATCATCCCCTATTTATAGATAGTAGGTGGTCGAAATTTTGGGTCCAAAATCAATGGGGGAAAAGACTTTTCTTGGTCACCAAGAAATCTTGAATATATCTCCTATATTCTTTTTCCCATAATTATAATATTCCACAAAATTCCACCTTCCCTTGTTATGGGGTAATTTTCGAAAATTATGGTCAAGATTCCAAGATTTGGATCTTCTTGAATTTATGAGATATTCTTGTATTTCAAGAAATACATATCTTCCATAATATCTTTTCAAGAAAATCAAGAAAATCTTTCTTGCCCACTATATTTCAAAAAATTTCGAATTTTCCCTTATAGATAACCAATTGGGAGATTTCTTGAATTTAATGAGATAATCTTGTATTCCAAGAATACATATCTTCATTCCATAACAAAATTCAAAGAAAATCTTTCTCCCTTTTTTATCCATAAAATTCAAAAATTGCAAGGAAAAATAAGCAACAATATTTATTTTATTTTAATCACCTTTTTCAGTTATTGGACTATTTGTTGGGCTACTCAGGGGGCCTTTAGGAGAATTAAGATTGGACCTTCTAATGGATCTTGAATATCTAATATTGAGCCACAATATAATTCAAGCCCATAAATATTAATTAATCCCACCACATAATTAATATTGCACCATCCATCTTAACCCATATTACAGTCAATATGGCTCCCGGTCATTTTTTCCCGTGTTTAAGATTATCTAGCCCATTAATTAATTCAAGCCACTGAAATAGCTTTCCGTTAATTAATATCTTTTGTCCTTGGTCGAGGAACGGTTCAACATTATTATCCATACCGAAAACTAATTCCACTTGCAAGATTTGGTATGATAAAACTTATGAACCTCCCAAGGGGGCAAATCAAGCAAAAAGCGTGCTTGCACACGATTCTTCGATTAAATCTTAGCAATCACATGTGACCAATAATATTGTCCAAGATAAAAAGTATTGAATCTCTCTGATTCGCTACCCATGATAAGTCAAAGCAATAGTTACCAATCCCACGTGATCCTATTTAAGGGAAGAAGATTAAGAAACAACGAACCACCGAGGTCTAATTCTTCCTTGTTCGGGCAAGAATTTATCCTCCTCAGAGGTCCTATTCAAATAGATCACCATGCACTAGTGTAATCTCTTGGTCAAGACAAACCAATCCGAGCCTTACACCTCAACCTTTTCGCGATGGTTGTTCATTTCCATCTAGGTCGCGAATGGCGTACTTTTTTAGTTACAAAGGGATTAATTTAATCTTCGTGATCCGGTATCACTAAATTAACTACAAGTATCATCGCGTTTAATTATTGAACAGTTATGCAAAGAAATATATGTAACATTCAATCATATTTAAAACATCGATGATAAACAATTTATTTCAAAGAATAAGTCCGAAAATTCGGTTTCGATTATACAAAGTAAAATGCATACTTTTTCAAGATAATCCCAACAATCTCCCACTTATACTCAAAGTCCGCTTAAGTATACTACAACATGTCTCGAGTAGTCCGTGACATCTAATGTCACCTACACGAACCTAATAATTTCTCCCACTTATACTCAAAGCAGATTGGCAATGGTCTTGACACCCATTCCACTCACATGTCTCTCGAATGTATTCAGAGGCAGACGCTTTGTGAATGGATCTGCTAGGCTGTCCTCAGACGCTATCTTTGCCACATCTATATCTCCTCTCTTAACGATTTCTCGTATAAGATGTCTTTCCTTTAATGAGTTTGTTTGACTCGTGGACTCTTGGTTCTATTGAATTTGCAACTGCTCCTAGCAGATATTGCTAGACAAATTCAGAACACCATCCAAGTCCACTAAGAAGATCTAGAGTCCAATCGGTTCTTTCATCGCTTCACAAGCGTGACTACTTTCATCTTCTTCCATGGTTGAGTCAGTGATGCATTTCTGCTTCACACTCATCCATTGGATGGCTACACTTCCCAAATGGAAACACACTAACTGAGGCATATAATTTCTGGAATCTAAATTTGATTGGAAATTCGAGTCCGTGTAGCCGATGGGGATTGGAGTACCTGACTGATAAATCAACATTCTATCCCGAGTTCTTTTCAGACACTTCAGAATGTTTTAACTGTCGTCCAATGCGCTTTCCCTGGGTTACTTTGATATCTTGCTTCCATGCCTACGGGCAAAACAGATATCCGGTCTCGTACACAGCATTGCATACATAAGGTTTCCGACAGCCGAAGCACAAGGAATGCCTTTCATGTCATCTATCTCATTTTGTGTCTTAGGGGACATTTTCTTGGGTAGATGGATTCCAATTCTAAAAAGGTACGAATCCTTACTTGGAATCTTACATGCTGAATCATTTCAAGACAGTGGTCTATGTATGAAACTTGCGATAACCCGACCATCATTTTCTTGTGATCTTGATCCCAAGGATGTGTCCGGCTTCCCTAAGTCTTTCATATCAAACTGTTTTGAAAGCCATGCCCTTACGTCTGATAACACCTTCACATCATTCCCGATGATCAGAATGTCGTCTACGTATAGTACTAAGAATACCAATGCAGTTCTGACACGCTTTTTATACACACAACTTTCAAACTCGTTTTGATCAAACCCATAAGACTTTATAACATGATCAAAACATTGGTTCCAAGCTCTGGATGCCTGTTTGAGTCCGTAAATGGACTTCTTGAGCTTACAAACAAGATGTTATTGGCCTGTTTCAATGAAACCTTGTGGTTGTTGCATCTAGATTTCTTCATCAAGACTTCCGTTAAGGAAAGCTGTCTTGACATCCATTTGCCAGATTTTAAAGTTGAAATGCGCAGCAATCGATAAGAGAATACGGATGGACTTAAGCATGGCTACGGGCGAAAAAGTTTCCTCATAATCGATCCCTTCTTTCTGAGTATAACCTTTCGCCACTAGTCTTGCTTTAAAGGTTTCAACCTTCCCGTCCGTCCTCTTTTCCTCTTATATACCCACTTGCATCCAATGGGTTTGACCCCATTAAGTGGTTCGACTAGCTCCCACACTCTATTAAGAAACATAGAACCCATTTCGGCTTTCATTGATGTTTGCCAAGAATCTGCATCCTTATCTTGGAGCGCCTCATCATATGTCCATGGGTCTGATTCATCTTGTCCGGGAATCAAGTCCGAGGACTCTCCTATTCCCATGAATCTCTCAGGCTGTCTAACAACCCTCCCACTACGACGAGGCTCCGGTTGTGAAAGCGTATCGTTTGGTATATCATCTAGTATAGTTGGCACTGAGGCTTGCCCTCTAAGCTCATTTAAGGTAATCTCACTTCTGGGTTTTCTTTGGTTCATATAGTCTTCTTCCAAAATCTAAAGTGGGTGCTTATTACCACCTTTTGATCTTCGGAACTATAGAACATACACCCTTTTGTTCCCTCGGGGTATCCTACAAACAGCCTTAATTTTGATCGAGGATCCAACTTACCGGCTTCCTTGTCCAACATGTAGGCCGGACACCCCAAAGTTCTCATGTGTCTAATACTAGGCTTGCGCCCGGTCCACAATTCTTTGGAAGTTTTGGGAACCGATTTGGATAGCACCAAGTTCAGAATGTAAGTCGCTGTTTTCCAAGGTATGACCCCAGAATGACTCGGGAAGATCCGTATAACTCATCATTGATCTAACCATTTCCAAAAGAATTATGTTGCTTCGCTCTGCAAACCCTGTTTTGTTGAGGGGTTCCGGGTGCGGTGAGCTGGGATACAATCCCTTCATCAGATAAGTAGTTCAAAAACTCATCGCTGAGGTATTCGCCTCCACGATCAGATCGTAGAGACTTGATACGTTTTTCCATATGATTCTCTGCTTGAGCCTTAAATTCTTTAGAATTTCTCAAAGGTCTCAGATTCATGCTTTATAAGGAAAATGTACCTTGAGTAATCATCAATAAAATTACTCATAACCTCATCTTGCTTTGGTTGACATTTGACTACATTCATCTATGTGAACGATCTCTAACACTTCTTTAGCCCCATTCCCCTTGGCTCCAAATGCCATCTTGGTCATATTACCCTCCAAACATGATTCGCAGGTTGGAATTTGTTCAACTTGGAGACGCTCCAGTGAACCATCTTTCACCAACCTTTGGATCATCTTTGGATTTATATGACCTAATCTTAGATGCCAAAGAAGTGTCTCGTTCATGTCCGATGAACGTTTTCTTTTCTCGGAAACAGTTGATTTGTTATAGGATACATTTCGTGAGTGGTGTGCACAGTTAATTTGCATAGAGATTTTCCATCAATGTCCCGTAACAGATACACTCATCATTTCAAAATGATGTCATTCTTATTAGAAGAAACTTAGTGTCCTTTAATCAAATTTTAGAAACTGAAAGTGAATTCTTTCTAAAACTGGGAACATAAAGATAATCTCATAAAAAACTTTATCTTCAAAAGATAGGTGCACTTCTCCCACTGCTTTAACTGCTACTCATGTAACATTGCAATGTCTGCTACTTGCGTAGTATTGCAATAATCGTTACCATCGTAGCATTGCAATATCTGCCACTTACGTAGCATTGCAATGTCTTCTACTTTCGTAACGTTGCCCAGTGTGATGAGGATCTTACTCCCACTAAGTTGCCGGATCATTTAGAACCCGTGAAGCCAACATGATTAGTGGATCTCGTATCAACCACCCACGAATGAGAAGTATACGCCGCTAAACAAGTTTCAACAACTAGTGCGTGAGAATTACCTTTCTTTCCGTCCCTTTTGGGGTTGGAACAGGCAAAACCTCATTTGTCCTCTCTCACCGCAGCCTTAAGCACTTCCTCTTTGGATTTTCCTTGACACAACAAGCATTCCTCATCTTACCATTGCCCTTGGCAACAGTTGAGTTTTATTGTTTATGGCCTTTGGTCCTCTTCTTTATCTTGCCTACCCTTGGCCTAGAAGATGAAGACGGACCACTTGCCGTCAAAGCTTGAGTTTGGTGCCTTTTCATCATTTCTGCCGAGACCAAAGTTTGCAACAAATTAGCTAGCGAGGCCAAAATGCTCAAAAACTTTTTGGGCAGAGAGTGAAATACCAAATTTATCTGAGTCTCTAGATCATAATCTGCACTCAGAATCTCAAGTTTGTTCAGATGGGCCATCTATTTTGAGGACGTAATCCCTTACGGGTTTGCCCTCCACCATTCTCAGCGTGACATCTCTCGCAAGGTGATCTGACGAGTCCCGCATGTTTTGACTCGTCAGTTGGCTCATCTGATTTTGGTGTGTCAAGAATCCACTTGTGCTTTTGTGCAGTTAGGACAATTATAATTTTTTGTTTCCAATCAATATAGTTTCCATACATATTGTATTGACATTAAGTATAATAACAGTGGATTAAAAAAGGTAACGACATGCTGAGCTGAAATAAACAACTATATGCAAAAGCACAAGTATATCACAAGATTCGATCACATGCATCATATTTAAAATCTCAAAAAAAATATGAACAATGCATCATCCAACATCTCAAAAAGCAGTTTAAATAAGCCCACGTGGGGTGGGTCATTATTTAAACACATTCAAGCAAGTTACAAACAAGAACGATTTATAAACCTTTAATATCCAGATTAATAGTTGGCTCCCCACTTGACCAATATAAAATTGAGCGGGACTTGAGGAAGTATATGCATATCAATTTTATACCTAAGTAATAACCATGATTAAATACAGATTACTATTTTGCTTTGATCGAGCCTCTCGTGGGGGAGGGTCATCGCCGCCACTAGTAATAACCCACAATCATCCGTTTGGAATTCATTCATGTGAAACCTATCTTTTGGACCGTCCCCGTGAAATTTTTCCAAAAGAATTCACAAATAAATAAATCATGGAGGTCAAAATTAATTCAATTTTATTATCCTAATAAAATTGTCAATTAATTATTTAAACATACTTAGTAATTTTGAAGATGAGATTTTTCCATTTGGCAACCCTCATGCAAACACATTTAAACAAATTAAATAAAAAAACATAAGATAGCACAAATAAATCAAGCAAAAAAAAAAAAAAAACATATTGGGCACAAATTATTCAATTGTCATGGTTTGATTTTTCTTGGCTTGATCTTGAAGAAACACGCCTCAAATTTCTCCCACTCGTTAGTCTCAAAAAAAATACTTTGTCTCGAACCGCCACGCTAAGCGGCTTTCGCTTGGCCGGATGCAATCCCAAGATCCGCGAACCACTGCCTAGATACGACCTCGGCATTGCCCGGCAAGAGCCGCCCGCCGGTCTTCGGCACGCCTTAAGACGGTGTCGGCCCAGATCTCGGTAGGCGACGACGATCCGCGCCGCGCCTCGCCAGGCCTTTCATATCTCGCCTCGCCCGACCTCTCGCCCCAGCAGATCCGTCTTGGCGCCCGCGAAGCTCATGACATCCGCCCGGCCCACTGCCTGAGGGCGCAACGCCCCGTGTCTTGGCCCTTCTCCTCAGCGGCTCGGCCACCGGCCTCGCCCTGCGCCCGTACAGGCCAAGGCCGTGCACGCCCCTCGTCTGGTTCGGATTTCGTCCTTTAATTCTTTTTTCTCTTTCGTTCCCGATCCGGTTACAATTTATTTACAAAAAATAAATAAACCTAGATCTAGACTAGTCTATTATATTGATCAAATCAAACAAATCCTAGTCTACTCATGGATTTTCTCACGAGACAAAACAAATCCGAACGAATCGAATTAAAAAAAAATACAGTTTATATGCATGCAAAAATAAACATTAAAATCCATGACAATTGGATACCTGCAAAACAGATCTAACAGTTCTACTATCCAATTTCAAATTTCATGTCCACGAATTAAATTACAATTTAAAAAATTCAGAGTCTTGGCAAAGGCTCGATACCAGTTGTTGGGGAATGAGTTGCACAGATCTATTCGTGGTGAATATTTAAATACAAATTTAATTCATTAATTATTACTAGCATGAATTAATCATATATTAATTCAAATAATAATTGCAACAACATATCATGCATATAAAAAGCCACGTAAAACCTACGCATGCGGAATCTACGGGTTTACGTGAACGTACCTCTCGGGATGGCAGTGACTTCGGTTGGACGGACTAACCAAAAGGACTTCCCAAGTATTCCCTTAGCCCTTGCTCGACAATCCGGTGGAATGATACTCGCGAACAATTAACAAAAGGAAAAAAAATAAACTTTGTTGCACCACTTTCGTGGATTTGCTAATATTTCCAGCACATGGAATTGTACTTGGGAATGAACTAATCATCCCCTATTTATAGATAGGAGGTGGTCGAAATTTTGGGTCCAAAATCAATATGGGAAAAAACTTTTCTTGGTCACCAAGAAATCTTGAATATATCTCCTATATTCTTTTTCCCATAATTATAATATTCCACAAAATTCCACCTTCCCTTGTTATGGGGTAATTTTCGAAAATTATGGTCAAGATTCCAAGATTTGGATCTTCTTGAATTTATGAGATATTCTTGTATTTCAAGAAATACATATCTTCCATAATATCTTTTCAAGAAAATCAAGAAAATCTTTCTTGCCCACTATATTTCAAAAATTTCGAATTTTCCCTTATAGAAAACCAATTGGGAGATTTCTTGAATTTAATGAGATAATCTTGTATTCCAAGAATACATATCTTCATTCCATAACAAAATTCAAAGAAAATCTTTCTCCCTTTTTTATCCATAAAATTCGAAAATTGCAAGGAAAAATAAGCAACAATATTTATTTTATTTTAATCACCTTTTCAGTTATTGGACTATTTGTTGGGCTACTCAGGGGGCCTTTAGGAGAATTAAGATTGGACCTTCTAATGGATCTTGAATATCTAATATTGAGCCACAATATAATTCAAGCCCATAAATATTAATTAATCACACTACATAATTAATATTGCACCATCCATCTTAACCCATATTACAGTAAATATGGCTCCCGGTCATTTTTTCCCGTGTTTAAGATTATCTAGCCCATTAATTAATTCAAGCCACTGAAATAGCTTTCCGTTAATTAATATCTTTTGTCCTTGGTCGAGGAACGGTTCAACATTATTATCCATACCGGAAACTAATTCCACTTGCAAGATTTGGTATGATAAAACTTATGAACCTCCCAAGGGGGCAAATCAAGCAAGCGTACTTGCACACGATTCTTCGTATTAAATCGTAGCAATCACATGTGACCAATAATATTGCCCAAGATAAAAAGTATTGAATCTCTCTGATTCGCTACCCATGATAAGTCAAAGCAATAGTTGCCAATCCCACGTGATCCTATTTAAGGGACGAAGATTAAGAAACAACGAACCACTGAGGTCTAATTCTTCCTTGTTCAGTTCTGAAGAATTTATCCTCCTGTAGGTCCTATTCAGCGCATCAGTCATGCACTAGTGTAATCTCTTGGTCAAGACAAACCAATCTGAGCCTTACACCTCAACCTTTCGCGATGGTTGTTCATTTCCATCTAGGTCGTGAATGGCGTACTTTTAGCTACAAGGGACTGTTAATTTAATCTTCTGTGATCTGGTATCACTAAATTAACTACAGTGTAACACGTACAAATTATTGACAGTTATGCAGTAAATATATGTAACATTCAATCATATTTAAAGCATCAGTGATAAACAATTTATTTCAGTAAATAAGTCTGAAAATTCAGTTTCGATTATACAAAGTAAAAAGCATACTTTTCAGTATAATCCCAACACTATGAAGCTATAATATTGGGCCAAATATTATTCAAAGTCTATTAATATTAATTTATTCCACTATAAAATTAAATTTGAACTATCCATCTTAACCAATATTACGACTTTACTATAATATGGCTCCCGGTCATTATTTCCCGTGTCTAAGATTATTTTAGTCCATTAATTAATTAAGCCACTGAACAAGCTTTATATTAATTAATATCTTTATCCTTGGAGTAAAGACAACGCAACATTATTATCCATACCAGAAATAAATTTCCACTTGCAAGATTTGGTATGATAAATGTTCTGAGCCCACCAAGGGGACAAATCAAAAAAGACGTACTTGAACACGATTCTCCATATTAAATGTCAGCAATGGTCATCTAATTAATAATATTGCCCAAGATATAAGGTATCGAATCACAATGACTCTCTTCCTATCATAAGTCAAAGCAATAGTTATTAATTTCACACGATCCTATTTAAGGGACGGAGATTAAGAAACAACATACCACTGAGGTCTAATTCTTGAATATTCTGTACCGAAGAATTTATCCTCATGTAGGTCCTATTCAGCGCATCCAAATGCACCAGTATAATCTCTTGGTCAAGACAAGCCAATCCGAGTCTTATACATCAACCTTTCATGATGGTTTGTTCATTTCCATCTAGGTTGTGAATTTGTACTTAATTACGAGGAGCTGTTAATTTGATCTTTTGTGATCTGGTATCACCAAATTAACTACAACATAATACGTACTGACTTTGTTGAACGAGTTTGCAATAAATATATATAACATTCATTCATATTTAAATGCAACAGTGATTAATAATTTATTTCAGTAAATAAATAAGAAAACTCAGTTTGGTTATACAAAGTAAAAACATACTTTTCAGTATAACCCCAACAATCTCCCACTTATACTCAAAGTCTGCTTTTAAGTATACTACAACATGTCTCGTGTTCTATGTGACATCTAATGTCACCCTACACGAACCTAATAATTTCTCCCACTTATACTCAAAACAGATTGGCAACGTTCTTGACACCCATTCCTTCCACATGTCTCTCGAATGTACTCTGAGGCAGACCCTTTATGAATGGATCTGCTAGGTTGTCTTCCGATGCAATCTTTGCCACCTCAATGTCTCCTCTCTTAACGGTTTCTCGTATAAGATGGTATTTTCTTTCAATGTGTTTGCTGGCCTTGTGTTCTCTTGGTTCCCTCGAATTTGCAACTGCTCAGGCATTATCACAATAGACCGTGATTGTGCTGGGCAAATTCGGGACAACGTCCAAGTCAACTATGAAGTTTTTGAGCCAAACCACTTCATTCGCTGCTTCACAAGCAGCTACGTACGGCTTCCATGGTAGAATCGGCGATGCATTTCTACTTTACGCTTCTCCATGTCATGGCTCCTCCCCCATGCAAAACACACTTCCCGAGGTAGACTTTCTGGAGTCAATGTCTGATTGTAAATCCGAGTCCGTGTAACCGATGGGGATTAGACTGTCTGACTAGTAAACTAACATTCTGTCCCGTGTCCTCTTCAGATACTTCATAATGTTCTTTACCGCATTCCAATGTGCTTTCCCCGGGTTGCTTTGATATCTAGCTATCATGCCTACGGCAAAGCAGATATCCGGTCTCGTGCACAACATTACATACATGAGGCTTCCTACAGCCGAAGCATAAGGGATGCCTTTCATGTCATCTATCTCATTCTGTGTTTTGGGACACATTTCCTTGGATAGATGGATTCCATGTATGTAGGGCACAAAGTCTTTCTTGGAATCTTGCATGTTGAAGCGTTTAAAAACAGTGTCTATATATGAGGCTTGTGAAAGCCCAATCATCCTTTTCTTGCGATCTCGAGTGATCTTGATCCCTAGGATGTGACCGGCATCACCTAAATCCTTCATATCAAACTGTTTTGACAGTCATGTCCTTATGTCCAATAACACCTTTACATCATTTCTGATGAGCAGTATGTCGTCAACATATAGTACCAAAAATACCAATGCAGTTTTGTCACGTTTTTTGTAAACACAACTTTCAAAGTTGTTTTGATCAAAACCGTAGGATTTTATAACTTGATCAAAACACTGATTCCAAGCACGGGATGCTTGCTTCAGCCCATAAATGGACTTCTTAAGCTTGCAAACCAGATGCTCTTGACCTTTTTCAATGAAGCCTTCGGGTTGTTGCATATAGATTTCTTCGTCAAGACTTCCATTTAGGAAATCTGTCTTGACATCCATTTGCCAGATCTCAAAGTCTAAATGCGCAGCAATCGACAAGAGAATTCGGATGGACTTGAGCCCTTCTTTCTGAGTATACCTTTTCGCCACTAGTCTTGCCTTAAAAGTTTCAACCTTTCCGTCCGATCCCCTTTTTCTCTTGTATACCCACTTGCATCCAATGGGTTCTACTCCATTAAGTGGTTCGACTAGCTCCCACACTTTGTTGTGATCCATTGAACCCATTTCGACTTTCATTGTTGTTTGCCAAGAAGTTGCATCTTTGTCTTGGATCGCCTCATTGTAGGACCAGGAATCTAATTCTTCGCCTGAGATCAAGTCCGAAGACTCTCCAATCTCTAAGAATCGCTCGGGTTGTCGGACAACCCTCCCACTACGATGAGGTTTCGGTTGTGAAGGCGTGACATTTGGTATATCATTTTGTACAGTTGGCAATGGAGTTGGCCCCTTAAGTTCTTCCAAGGTAATTTCACTTCTAGGCTTTTTGTCGTTCATATAGTCGTCTTCCAAAAATCTAAAGTGCATACTGATTACGACCCTTTGATCTTCAGAACCATAGAACATGCATCCTTTCATCCCTTCGGGGTACCCAATGAACTGCCTTAGTTCCGAACTCGCATCCAACTTACCAGCTTCCTTGTCCAACACATATGCCGGACACCCCCAGATCCTGATGTGTCCATAACCGGGCTTGCGTCCTGTCCAACAACTCTCTCGGGGTTTTAGGAACTGATTTTGATGGCACTAAGTTTAGAATATAGGTTGCTGTTTCCAAAGCGTAACCCAAGAACGATTTTGGTAAATCTACATAACTCATCATTGATCTTACCATTTCTAGAAGCGTTCTATTTCTTCGTTCTGCAACCCCGTCTTGTTGAGGGGTACCGGGTGCAGTCAACTGGGATGCAATCCCCTCTTTCGACAGGTAGTTCAAGAATTCATCACTGAGGTATTCGCCTCCACGATCAGATCGTAGAAACTTGATAGTATTTTCCTTATGATTCTCTGCTTGAGCCTTAGATTCTTTGAATTTATCGAAGGTCTCAGATTTATGCTTCATTAGAAAAATGTATCTGTAGCGTGAGTAATAATCGATAAACGTAACGAAATACTCGTAGCCACCTCTAGCTTTGATTTGCATTGGACCACACACGTCGGTGTGAACGATTTCTAACACTTCCTTAGCTCTAAGTCCCTTGGCTCCAAATGCCCTCTTGGTCATTTTACCCTCTAAGCACGATTCGCAAGTTGGAAATGGTTCAACCTGGAGAGACCCAAATGAACCATCTTGAACCAAACTTTGAATCCTTTTTGGGTTAATATGACCTAATCTTAGGTGCCAAAGAAGTGTTTCGTTCACTTTAGTCGAATGCTTTATTTTACATGAAATAGTAGATGAGTTATATGATGCATTTTGTGAGTGGTGTGCACAGTTAATAATATAGAGATTGTTCCGTAAAATTCCACGACAGATAATCACATCGTTACAAAAACAGTAACATGTTTATTAAAACGAACAGAATATCCATCGACAAATAGTTTAGAAACTGAAATAAGGTTTTTCTGAAAAACAGGAACATAAAGAACATCTCTTAAAATTAAAAACTGGTCTTCAAAAGACAGGTGCAGGTCTCCCACTGCTTCAGCTGCCACTCTCGTAGCATCGCCTAGCATGATGAGGATCTCACTTCCACTAAGTTGTCGGGTCCTCTTGAACCCCTGTAACGTGAAACAAACATGATCAGTGGATCCCGTATCGACTACCCACGAATGGGTAGCATACTCCGCCAAACAAGTTTCAACAACTAGTGAGTGAGAATTACCTTTCTTTCCATTCCCTTTGGGATTGGGACAGGCTGACCTCCAATGTCCTTCTTCACCGCACTTGAAACATTTTCCCTTTGGTTTCTTTTGGACCTTTAGCCAACTGGCCTTCTCACCCTTTTTCTTAGTGGCCTTGCTTTGGATCGGACCATTCATCTTCTCAACGATCTTACCCACCATTGGCCTAGATCTCGAGAGAAGTTTCTTAGTCACCAAAGCTTCGTCTTCTTGTCCCAAGTGTTTCTCTATCGTCTCCAAGATTCTTGCAGAGTATCCATGGTAAACATGTGATCACTCATCACAAAACCACAGTAGAACTCATTAAAGCACCTTGAAAGAGTTAGGAACAAGAATTCAATCTGAGCCTCATCACAGTACCGAGTACCGAGGTAAGCAAGTTTTTCAAAATGGCTTCTGATCTTGAGAATGTGATCCCTCACGGGCGTTCCTTCGATCATTTTCAGCTTTTCCACACCATTTTGATGAAACTCTTTGGCCATATTGCTCTCTGAGGAAAACATTTCCTCAAGACTTTGTACAATTTTCGCAGCCGAATCAACCCCCTGATGAATGAGTCTCAAATCATCAGACAGTGAAGTCAAGATTACGAGTTTCATTGATTCGTTTGCTTGCTCCCAGATTTTGTACATACATCTTTCTGCACTTGATGACCTTTCAGTTGGTTTTTCAGGTTTTTGCCAACCAAGAACCCAATGATGTTTTAGTGCAGTGAGGATAAAAGACATATTACGTTTCCAAATGACATAGTTTTCACCAGTGAGTTGGTGTTCTTTGAGCATATATTTCAGTGGATTAAAAGATTGTGACATGATGAAACTGAAAATAAACATATATCTTGTGTCAATATCCGGATCAACACAAAGAAAATCACATAATTCGATCACATAATTCATATTGAAATCTCAAAAAATATGAACATGTATTAGCCAACATCTCAAAATAGATTTAAATGAGCCTCGTGGGAGGGTCATCATTTAAATCACATTCAAGTAGGTTACAAACAATAACAATTACAAACCTTTAATTTCAAAATTAATAGTCGGCTCCCACTTGACCAATATAAAATTGACAGGGACTTCGGTGAAGTATATGCATATCAATTTTATACCTAAGTAATAACCATGATTAAATACAGAATTACTACTTCGTTTTGAACGAGCCTCGTGGGAGGGTCATCGTCGCCACTAATAATAATTCACAATTATCCTTTTGAGAATTTATTCATGTGAAAGCTATCTTTTGACTGTCCCGTAGGGGAATTTCTCCAAAAGATTTCACAAATAAATAAATCATGGAGGTCAAAATTAATTCGATTAAAAAAAAATTAATTATTAAAACATACTTAGTAATTTTTGAGTTTGAGATTTTTCGTTGAGCAATTCTCATGCAAACACATTTAAACAAATTAAATAAAGCATAAGAAAAAAACAACAATAAATCAAGCAAAGCAGAAAATAAACACATTGAGCACGTGTTATCCAATTGTCATGGTTTGATTTTCCTTGGCTTGATCTTGAAGAAACATCGTCTTGAATTTCTACCACTCATTCGTCTCGAAAAAAAGTTCCGTCTTTGAACGCCACGCCAAGCAGCTCGCAGCAGGGATGAACGCCCGCGATTCGCCGCCACTTGGCGAAGCGACCGCCCAGGCGCTGGCACGGCGCCAAGCATTTCCCCCGGGTCTCAATAGCCTCGGCGAGCATCGTCGGTATTGCGGCGTGCCGCGATGCACCAAGATGCCTTGGTTTGCCTCGCCCTGCGATCGCCCATCGTGCCCGCGCGTGCGTCTAGTGCCGATCCCGCCCGGCGCCGTGCGTCTAGGCCCGTTAAACTAGTGACATCCGTGTAGCGAGCGTGCCTCCCTTGGCACGTTTCGCGCGATGCACGTCGCCTACGTATGGTTCTAGATCCATTTTAACTCCTCGTCTCCGTCTTCGTCTTCGATCAGGTTACAATTTATTTAACGACACCTTAAATCTAGACTAGTCTATTACATTTGAACAAATCAAATAGCCTAATCTACTCGTGGATTTTCTCACGAGAAAAATAAATCCGAACTAGTCGAATTAAAAACCATTCATTCATACGCATGAAAATTAAACACATTAAATACCATGACAATTGGATACCTGCAAAACAGATCTAGCAATTCTACAATCCAATTTTCAATTTAATGTCCAACATAATTTAAATAACAATTTAAAATTCAGAGCTCGAAACCAGAGCTCTGATACCAGTTGTTGGGAAATTAAGGGTGCCCGGATCTATTCGAGATGATTTTAAATACATATTCAAATTAATCAATTAATTACTAACATGAATTAATCCTAAATCAATTCAACATAATAATTAATAAGCGAATAAACAACATGCGTACACGTAGTTCACGTACATCCTAAGCATGCGGAATCTAGGAGTTACGAGATTACTAACCTCTTGTAGAGACGACTGATGAGACGATGGATCAACCCAAAGAGCCTTCTCAAATATGTCCCAAGTCCACGAACGCAATCCGGTGGTAGGATTCACACGAACTGATTTTAATAAGAGGGAAAATAAAAAATATTTTGTCAACACCTTTGTGGATTTCTAATATTTCCAACACATGGAATTGCAGTTGGGAATGAAAAATTCATCCCCTATTTATAGGGAGGAGGGGGCCAATTTTTAAGTCAAGAAATTTAGGGAGAAAATCTTTTCTTGGTCTCCAAGAAATTTTGAATATATCTCCTATATTCTTTTCACCTTAATTAAATTTTCCATAAAAATCTCTTTCCCTATTTATCCCTAATTTTCGAAAATAACAAGGCAAAAAGAATCAAGATTTGACTTCTTGAATTTATGAGATAATTATGTATTCCTACAATACTTATCTCTTTCCATAAAATATCTACAAGAAAATCAAGACAATCTTTTCTTCCTTTTTCCTACATATTTTTCGAAAATATTCATAGAAATATTAGGCAAATTATTTTCTTCTCTCTTTCATTAATTGGACTTTATTTTGGGCTATTTGAGGGGCCTTTAGGAGAATTAAGATTGGACCTCCAATGGACTATGAAGCTATAATATTGGGTCAAATATTATTCAAAGTCCATTAATATTAATTTATTCCACTATAAAATTAATATTGAACTATCCATCTGAACCCATATTACGACTTTACTATAATATGGCTCACGGTCATTATTTCCCATGTCTAAGATTATTTTAGTCCATTAATTAATTAAGCCACTGAACAAGCTTTATATTAATTAATATCTGTATCCTTGGAGTAAAGACAACTCAACATTATTATCCATACCGGAAATAAATTTTCACTTGCAAGATTTGGTATGATAAAGGTTCTTAGCCCACCAAGGGGACAAATTAAACAAGACGTATTTGCACACGATTCTCCATATTAAATGTCAGCAATCGTCATGTAATTAATAATTTTGCCCAAGATATAAGGTATCGAATCGCAATGACTCTCTTCCTTGTTGGGATAACATATGCCAGGATCTATCGGGATGACCTCATAAACACAAATTTAAATTAACAATTATTACTAGCATGAATTTACCTAAGTGATATCAAATAATAATTACACCAACAACGACATGCAAATAAAATTCACGTAAAAGATTCTAGCATGCGGAATTTCTAGGAGTTTACGTAAACGTACCCGTTGGAGAGACAATCTGACATGGACAGGATCAAGTAACTGGCTACCAACTAAAAGTCATTCTCAAGTATTCCCAAGTCCTCGCTCAATAACCCGGTGGGAGGTTCTCCGATGAACGATTTATAAAACAAAGGAAAATAAAATTGTTGCACCATCTTTGTGGATTTCTAATATTTCCAACACATGGAATTGCTTGCACGCAATTGAAATTTTTCTAAAAAACACAAATTGTCGACGTTTCAAAATATTTGATATTTTATCGACGCTGATATTTTTCCGAAAAAAGATCAATTCCTGTGTCTTGGGATGAAACATTCATCCCCTATTTATAATAGAGAGGGGGACGAAAATTCGGGCTCAAAATAGGGTTAGGAAAGATCTTTTCTTGATCTCCAAGAAATCTTGAATATATCCCATATATTCTTCTTTCCATGTGTATTTTTCCACAAAAATCTCACACCCTTATTTAGCCTAATATTTCGAAAATTACAAGAAGATTTGCAAGATTGAATCTTTCTTGAATTTATGAGATATTCTTGTATTCCAAGAATACATATTTTTCTCCATAAAATCTTTCCAAGAAAATCAAGAAAATCTTTCTTCCCTTTCTCTTTATAATATTTTCGAAAATTATCAATTAAAGAAGCCAAGTGAGAGTTTTCTTGAATTTATGGGATAATCTTGTATTTCAAGAATATTTATCTCATTTCCATAAAATTTTTCCAAGAAAATCTTCTCCCTCTATTTCTTTAATATTTTCGAAAAAAATAAGGAAATACAATGCAACAATTTACTTTATTTTAAGCACCTTTTATTTATTGGACTATAATTGGGATACTTGAGGGGCCTTTAGGAGAATTAAGATGAACCTTCCAATGGGCTTCTGAATTCCAATATTGAGCCACAATATAATGCAGTCCATTAATATTAATTAATACCACTATATAATTAATATTGCACTATCCAACCTTAACCCATATTACAGTAATATGGCTCCCGATTATTATTTCCCGTGTTTAAGATTATTTAGTCCATTAATTAATTAATCCACTGAAAAGTTTTATATTAATTAATATCTTGATCCTTGGAGTAAGGACAACTCAGCTTTATTATCCATACCGGAAAATTAATTCCACTTGCAAGATTTAGTATGATAAAGGTTCCGAGCCCACCAAGGGGACCAATCACGCAAGACTTTGCAAGCACACGATTCTCTGTATTAATCTTAGCAATTGTCGTACAATTAATATTATTGCCCAAGATATAGGGTATCGAAGTCTCAATGATTCTCTTCCCATTTATAAGTCAAAGCAATAATTACTAATCGCACACGGTCCTTACTATGTGACAGAGATTAATAAATCAACAACCACTGAGGTCAAACTCTTCATCCCATAAGTCAGTGCGAATGAGTTTATCCTCTCTGCAGGTCCGATTCAGCGCATCGAATGCACTAGTGTAATCTCTTGGTCAAGACAAGCTAATCTGAGCCTTATACATCAACCTCTACCAATAGACTGTTCGGGCCTATCTAAGTTGTTGAACAAGTACTAGTTTACAAGGGACTGTTAACGTGATCTTCTGTGATCTGGTATCACCACGTTAAATACAATGTAACATGTGCTATTATATGAACGGTTTGCAATAAATATATATATATAATATTCAATCATATCTAAAGCAACAATGATAAATTTATTTCAGTAAATAAGTGTTTAATACATAGGTTATACAAAGTAAAACCATACTTTCACGTATAACCCCAACAATCTCCCACTTATACTCAAAGTCTGCTTTTAAGTATACCACATCGGTCTAATGTATTATACAGTGACATCTAATGTCACCTACATCAACATAATAATATATCTCCCACTTATACTCAAAGCAGATTGTCAACGCTCTTGACACCCATTCCTTCCACATGTCTCTCGAATGTTAACAGAGGCAGACCATTTGTGAATGGATCAGCTAGGTTGTCTTGCGACGCGATCTTTGCCACCTCTATATCTCCTCTCTTAATGATTTCTCGTATAAGATGGTATTTCCTTTCAATGTGTTTGCTGGACTTGTGAGCTCTCAGTTGTTGGGGAATGAGTTGAACGGATCTATTCGGGATAAATATTTAAATACAAATTTAATTCTGATAATTATTACTAGCATGAATTAATCCTATATTAATTCAAATAATAATTCAACAACAAATCGTGCATATAATTAGTTCACGTAAATCCTACGCATGCGGAATAACTACGAGTTTACATAAACATACCTCTTGGAATGGTAATGGCCTCGTTGATTAAACACACCGAAAAACCTTCCCAAGTATTCCCTTAATCCTTGCTCGACAATCCGGTGGTAGGATGCTCGCGAACAATTAACAAAAGGAAAATAAACTTTGTTGCACCACCTTTGTGGATTTACTATTTTTTCCAGCACATGGAATTGTGCTTGGGAATGAAACACTCATCCCCTATTTATAGAGGGTGTTGGTCGAAAATTTTGGGACAAAATAATATGGGAAAATCATTTTCTTGATCTCCAAGAAATCTTGAATATATCTCATATATTCTTTTCTCCATAATTAAAATATTCCACAAAAATCCCAACTCCTCTTTGTTATGGAATATTTTCGAAAAATATAGGGAACAAGAATCCAAGATTTGGATCTTCTTGAATTTATGAGATATTCTTGTATTTCAAGAAATACATATCTTTCATAATATCTTTTCAAGAAAATCAAGAAAATCTTTCTTGCCCTTTATATTTCAAGATTTTCGAAATATACTATATGGATAACCAAGTGGGAGATTTCTTGAATTTAATGAGATAATCTTGTATTCCAAGAATACATATCTTCATTCCATAACAAAATTCAAAGAAAATCTTTTCTCCCTTTTAATCCATAATTTTCAAATTTTGAGGAAAAATATGCAACAAGATTTATTTTATTTTTAAACACCTTTTTTTCGCTTATTGGACTTTATGTTGGGCTACTTAAGGGCCCTTAGGAGAATTAAGATTGGACCTTCCAATGGATCTTGAATTATCAATATTGAGCCACAATATTATTCAAGCCCATAAATATTAATTAATCCCACTACATAATTAATATTGCACTATCCATCTTAACCCATATTACAGTCAATATGGCTCCTTGCTATTATTTTCCGTGTTTAAGATTATCCGACCCACTAATTAATTCAAGCCACCAAATAGCTTTCCATTAATTAATATCTTTTGTCCTTGGTTAAGAACGGTTCAACATTATTATCCATACCGAAACTAGTTCCACTTGCAAGATTTGGTATGATAAATCTTATGAACCTCCCAAGGGGGCAAATCGAATAAGCGTACTTGCACACGATTCTCCGTATTAAATCTTAGCAATCACATGTGACCAATAATATTGCCCAAGATAAAAAGTATTGAATCTCGTTGATTCTCTACCCGTGATAAGTCAAAGCAATAGTTACCAACCACACGTGATCCTATTTAAGGGATCTAAGATTAAGAAATAACGAACCACCGAGGTCTAATTCTTCCTTGTTCGATTCAAGAATTTTGTCCTCCTCAGAGGTCCTATTTAGTGCATCAGTCATGCACTAGTGTAATCTCTTGGTCAAGACAAACCAATCTGAGCCTTACACTTCAACCTTTCACGATGGATTGTTCATTTCCATCTAGGTTGTGAATGGTGTACTTTTAGTTACAAGGGACTGTTAATTTAATCTTCTGTGATCTGGTATCACTAAATTAACTACAATGTAACACGTACTATTTATTGAACAGTTATGCAAAGAAATATATGTAACATTCGATGATATTTAAAGCATCAGTGATAAACAATTTATTTCAGTAAATAAGTCCGAAATTCAGTTTTGATTATACAAAGTAAAAGCATACTTTCCAGTATAATCCCAACATTTACAACTGCTCCGGCATTATCACAGAAAACCGTGATGGTGCTGCGTAAATTCGGAACAACGTCCAAGTCCACTAGGAAGTTCTTGAGCCACACCGCTTCTTTCGCTACTTCACAAGCAGCTACATATTCGGCTTCCATGGTAGAATCTTCTATGCATTTCTGCTTAACGCTTCACCATGTTATAGCTCCTCCCCCCAAACAAAACGCACTACCCGAGGTAGATTTTCTGGAATCTATGTCCGATTAGAAATCCGAGTCCGTGTATCCAACTGGATACAAAACTGTCCGACTGATAAACCAGCATTCTATCTCGAATTCTTTTCAGATACTTTAGAATGTTCTTTACGGTAGTCCAGTGTTGATTTCCGGGATTACTTTGATATCTTGCAACCATGCCAAAGGCGCAGCAAATATCCGGTCTCGTGCACAGCATTGCATACATAAGACTCCCTACTGCCGACGCATAAGGAATGCCTTTCATGTCATCTATCTCCCCTTGTGTCTTGGGACACATGTCTTTCGATAGATGGATTCCGTGCCTGAAGGGTACAAAATCTTTCTTAGAATCTTGCATGTTGAATCGCTTCAAAATAGTGTCTATGTATGAAGCTTGCAATAAGCCAATCATTCTTTTCTTTCGATCTCGAGTGATCTTGATCCCAAGAATATGATCAGCTTCCCCTAAGTCCTTCATATCAAACTGTTTTGACAGCCATACCCTTACGTCTGACAAAACCTTTACATCATTTTCGATGAGCAGAATATCGTCTACGTATAGTACTAAGAATACCAAGGCAGTTCCGTCACACTTCTTATACACACAACTTTCAAACTCATTTTGATCAAACCCATAAGACTTGATTACATGATCAAAACATTGGTTCCAAGCCCAAGATGCTTGCTTTAGTCCATAAATGGACTTCCTTAGCTTGCAAACAAGGTGTTCTTGGCCTTTCGCGATGAAACCTTCGGGTTGTTGCATATAGATTTCCTAGTCAAGACTCCCGATAAGGAAAGCTGTCTTGACATCCAATTGTCAGATCTCAAAATCAAGATGCGCAACTATTGCCAAGAGAATACGGATGGACTTAAGCATGGCTACAGGTGAAAAGATTTCTTCATAATCGATACACTCCTTTTGAGTGTATCCCTTTGCCACAAGCCTAGCTTTAAAGGTCTTGATCTTCCCGTCCGGTCCACTTTTTCTCTTGTAGACCCACTTGCATCCAATGGGTTTTACCCCACTGGGTGGTTCCACTAGCTCCTACACTTGATTATGATCCATTGAGCCCATCTCGGCTTCCATAGCAGTTTGCCAGGATTCATAATCCTTATCTTGGACCGCCTCCTTGTAGGACCAGGGATCTGATTCACTATCCCCGGGGACCAAATCCGAAGATTCTCCTATCCCCATGAATCTCTCAGGTTATCGAACAACCCTCCCACTACGACGAGGTTTCGGTTGTATCGGTGTGACACTTGGTATATCAACTTGTATAGTTGGTATAGGAGTTTGCCCTCTTATTTCGTCTAAGGTAATCTCACTTTTGGGCTTTCTATTGTTCATAAAGTCTTTTTCTTCCAAAAATCTAAAGTGCGTACTTATTACCACCTTTTGATCTTCAGGACCATAGAACATACACCCTTTCGTTCCCATGGGATATCATATAAACAACCTTAGTTCTGAACATGCATCCAACTTACCGGCTTCCTTGTCTAGCACGTATGCCGGACACCCCCAAATTCTAAGATGTCTCAAATTGGGCTTGCGCCCAGTCCACAACTCTTTAGGGGTTTTGGGAACCGATTTGGATGGCACTAAATTCAGAACATAAGCCGTTGTTTCCAAGGCATAACCCCAAACCGACTTGGGAAGATCTAAATAACTCATCATGGATCTGACCATTTCTAAGAGTGTTCTGTTTCTTCGTTCTGCAACCCTGATTTTTGTTGAGGGGTTCCGGGTGCAGTCAACTGGAAAACAATGCCCTCGTCTGACAGGTAGTTCAAAAACTCATCGCTGAGGTATTCACCTCCACGATCAGATCGTAGAAACTTGATACTCATTTCCATATGATTCTCCACTTCGGCTTTGAACTCTTTGAATTTATCAAAGGTTTTCGATTTGTGTTTCATCAGGAAAATGTATCCGAACCTTGAGTAATCATCAGTGAACGTCACAAAATACTCATAGCTACCTCTAGCTTTGGTTGACATTGGACCACACACGTCAGTGTGAACGATTTGCATCACTTCTGTGGCTCTATTCCCCTTGGCTCCAAATGCCCTCTTGGTCATTTTACCCTCCAAACATGATTCGCAGGTTGGAAATGGTTCCATCTGTAGGTCCGACAATGAACCATCTTTCACCAACATTTGGATCCTATTTAGATTAATATGACCCAACCTTAGATGCCAAAGAAGTGTCTCGTTCACCTTTTCTGAACGTTTTCTCTTATTGCTTGAAATAGTCGATGTGTTAAAAGATGCATTTTGTGAGTGGTGTGCACAATTAATAGTATAGAGATTGTTCCTTAAAGTTCCATGAATGATAAACACATCATTACAAAAAACAGTAACTTGTTTAGAAAAACGAACAGAATATCCATCATTGAATAGTTTTGAAATTGAAATAAGGTTTTTACGAAAAACAGGAACGTAAAGAACATCTCTTAAAACTAAAGTCTTGTCTTCAAAAGACAAGTGCACGTCTCCCACTGCTTCAGCTGCTACTCTCGTAGCATCGCCCAGTGTGATGAGGATCTGTTGGGAAATATGTAATTTAGTTTTGATGGAAGTTCCAAAACAGGTTGTAATAGGACCAGTCATACCTGTTAGCTGACTGATGACTTAGAATCAGAATAAGATGACCAGCTGAAATGTATAGATAGCTGATGTAAAAGATAGGTCACATATTGAGGTGGAACTCAATATGTATAGGTCAGGTCGAAGTAGCAGATGACCTAGAGAAGGTCAGATGATCAGAAGACTAAGTGCAAATCAGAAGACAAGAAGTCAGAAGATCAGGTGAAGCCAAGAAGACACTGAAGACTCAGAAGAACCCGAAGACTCAGATGAACCTGAAGACTCAGATAACACTGAAGACTTAGATGAACCTGAAGACTCAGATAAACCTGAAGACTCAGCATCAAACCTGAAGACTCAGTACGACTGAATACACTGAGGCTCAGAGACACCTAAAGATCAAAAGATCTGAAGACCTACTTTCAGCAGAGTCTTCATATTGAAGCTAAGACAATGTGCAACTGAAGACTCAACAAGGTAGACTGATCAGTTACTTGATCAAGTCAGCTCACACCTGGTGACAATCAAAAAGATACACCAGACAAGACGAATCCTCTTCAAAAGGAATATCAATCGTCTAACGGACACATTTCTAAAGTGCCGCCTCACGAAGCCAAGGAGAAAGTGACACGTGCACAAAAAGAGCTAACAATACGGGATACGACGCTGCAGACAAAAACGGCGCTAATCATACCTATGGCCACGCCGAAAATCGCAGCACGTCACAATCATATCCTACAGCCTACTAATATAGCCCGAAATTCAAATTGCTCTCCAACGGCTCTTTGATTTCGAGGTCTATAAAATGGAATCGATCTTCAATTTGAAGAAAAGGACCAACAAGTGAAAATGCAAGAACAAACACGGAGACATCGCAAAAGAAGCTAAAGCTACAGCAAATCTCCACTCAAAAGAACACTACATCTGAAGATTATTCTTAGAGTGTTCATCCCATAGTTCTTAGCAAGAAATCATATCCACTAGCATTTTGGCTACCTAAAGCACCAGGATAGATTTCCAGTTGGAACCCTCAATCATTCTTTACCCAAACGCAAGTTAGGTCAAGTCTGTAGAGTGAGAACTCATTAAACATCTCGGCTATCCTCTTTGTAGGATATAAGTCCCGCTGGTTACGTTTGTAGAGTGGGAACTCGATAAACATCTCGGCTATCCTGAAAAGGATATAAGTCCCATAGGTTAAGCTTGAGTGGGAACTCGGTAAACATCTCGGCCATCCTGAAAAGGATATAAGTCCCGCAGGTTAAGTTTGTAAGAGTGGGAACTCGGTAAACATCTCGGCTTTCTGAAAAGGATATAAGTCCCGCAGGTTAAAGTAGGTTAAGGTTCCCCTGTGTTATGGGAAGAGTGGACATAGGACGGGTTTTGTCTGAACCACTATAAAAAGTCTTGTGTGCATTTACTTACTTTCTTATCGCTTTACACAAGTCACTCAACTGAGTTTAAACTGCATACATATTCTAAAGTTAAGCTCAGTCTGCACCAAGCAACTGATCTGATCAGATTGACACTTCAGTCAACTGGTTTAAAACTGACTTAAGAATCTGATTGATAAAACTGGTTTTTCACATGGGTAAAAACAAGCTTCCACACCATTCAGTTAAGCTGACAAATATCAAACTAATCTACCCTCAGGTACTCAGTAAGATTGAACATCAGTCTAAACTGATACACTTGCACTCTGATCGGGTAATCTGTAGTTCACACCTGATCCGCACGAAAAGTTTTGGAAGTCTATTCACCCCTCCCCTCTAGACTTCCACCCTCACAAAACCCGTTCGGGACCTACAAGTGGTATCGGAAGCGGTGGTTCTCTGCACCATCGGCTTTGAGTATCATCGATTCTTGAGGAAGAATCTTTGTGGTCATTTGAACTGATCTTGAAAAACCATTTTTAAAACTCATTCATTTTCAAAATCACTTAGCATGGATAATACCTCTGGTATGCATCATGATTTGCCTAAATTTTCAATTGATGAGTATGCAGATTGGGCTATATATATGTGCAACCATCTAGGATCGATAAGCGGCAGAATGATGGAAGTCATCGAACGAGGACCCATCATCATATACCACGACAACCCAAAGAATGGAGGAGATCCGGACTTTGCCACGGGAAGTCTTGTCTTGAAAAAAGCCCAATACGATGGATGCAGAGGAAAGAAAGTTGTTTACTTTAGATACAATCGCCAGGCATATAATCATGAAGACAATGGATAAAGTCACCAAAGAGAAGATAAAGTATCTCAAAACTGCAAAAGCAATGTGGGATACTCTTTGCTTTGAGATATCTTGAAGGAAATGATCGGATCAAAGACACCATGTACAAATCGAACCGGTGAAGTTCGAAAAGTTAAAGATGTTGCCCAACGAGACCATCAACGAGCTCGATGGGAGGATCACCATGTCAATCAATAAGCTACGAGAACTTGGTAGAGATGTCGACAAAGATATCAACTACAAGATCTTAAGATCTCTCACCAAGAAATGGGACATGAAAGTCACGGTAATCAAGGATTGCCAAGACATTTCAAAGATGAAGCCGGGTAGCTTGTTCTTAAGCCTTAAAGCTCACGAGTTCGAATTAATCGAAAAGAGGACAAGCAGATGAAGACGAGACGCTTTTCTTTGAAGCCTCAACGCGTCTAAATCGATTCGCGTTTAAAGCAACCAAAGAAGAGATCGAAGGCCATTGAACCCGTTGGAAACATCATAAGTCAAGCGTAAGCATCCTCTCGCTACCAAGAAACTTGAAAGAACAAATACTCAAATTTTGTAAGTATCGGAGATTCTACAAAAAATGACTATCAAAGAAACAAGAGGCCAACCGATGATCATCACGAGAAAGAACTCCGGATCCGATGATCAAGAGATCATAGAGAAGAAAAGAAAAGAGATGATCCGGCAGATGAAAGAAGAGATAACAGATCCGACGGAAGAAGTTCTGACATTATCGAAAAGGAAAGTCACCCGACAGATCCTACAGACGGAAAGTGACTCACCGGGCAGAGGAAGTTCCAGAGATCGAGGATCATGCTTCAATCACGAGAAACCAGTCACTACAAAGACCGACGCCTCGACCGACTCCCGAGAAAGAGAAGAGAAACGGAACAAAAGAGAGCAACGCCTCGTAGATAGAAAACCCGGTAGTCGACACATCCGAATTGATGATTCCTATCCGCCTTCCGAGGACTCGGGTACTCATCCAGAGAAGACTTCATTCGATAAGCGGTGTTGTTGACTTCCACGAGCATGAAGATCTGATATTCTCTTCAGATGATGATGAAGTCCGCTGATGGCCAAGGAGGACCAATCTGAGGTAACCTCCAAACCTTCTACTTTTTTCAATTTCCACACCGCTTTTTATTAGCACACCTTTGGAGAGATTGACTTGCGGCTCTACTCGAAAGAGCAATTGCTTGATGATCTCTCCGGGCGAAGACACTTATACAATAGTGGAAGCTGAAAATGACAAGCTAAGGATCATAAATAATCAGCTCGTTAAAGAGAACGCCTCAAGGAAAAGCTCTTGAATGAAATCTGCTGAAATTGTTCAGAAGGTAACTGAGGAACTTAACGTTCTGAAGGTTAAATCTTCTGATCAGTAGAAACAGATCAAAGATCAGCTAGCAATCAACAAACAGCAAGCTGATGATTTCAAAATCCTTATACAAGAGTATATTTGCGTCCACTGAGACTGACTGGTGTAACTGGTCCGAATAGATCCATATGGAGTAGTTGCAATACTCTACTGGATGCTGGTCCAGGTATTCCCTTGAATGAGACAACAACTAAGATACCCGAACTGCTCAAAAAGCTACAAAATGAGAAGGGTGTCAGCATAGTAAAGATCAGATCAGATAAAGGTACAGAGTTCCTGAATTCCTTTATTACTGATTTTTGCACTGAGTTTGGTATACAACATGAAACGTCAGCTTCAAGAACGCCACAACAAAATGGAGTAGCGAATCGGAGAAACAGAACTCTCAAGGAAGTTTGCCGCGACTATGTTAAATTTGAACATGCCACACCAAGCCGTTTAAAGGTATAATAAAAACAAAGATGCCATACTCGAATGATGTTCTCTGACTAAGATTCACTTCAAAACACCTTATGAACTGTGGAAAGACAGAAAACCTCGTGTTTCATACTTCCATGTTTTTGGGTGCAAGTGTTTCATTCACAACAATGGGAAAAGTCAGTTGAAGACTTTTGAGGCCAAGTCAGATGAGGGCATATTCTTAGGATATTCCTCATCCAAAGAAGGCTTTCGAGTTTACAATAAACGAACTCTAGTTGTGGAAGAAACACCCCATGTGGTCTTTGATGAGACATCCTCTCGAACAAGAGAAAGCGCGCCGTAACAAGCCGTGCGGATCAACAAGTTACGACAAGCGTAAAATGAATCGGCTAAGCATCAAGGATAAAGAACTCAACACGTAATAGTGCACATCCCAGAACTTGATCTTACTGATTCAACAGGTCAATCAGACCCAAAGGTATGCACAATCGCTGTGAAGAAAGTTCATTACCGAGAGGCGATATCAACCCGAACCATCCGGTTCGGGGGAACTTCGAAAGTTCCTATGAACAGAACTTGAAAGACATGATGAGTCCAACATCACCGAGACCATGTTCTTATCAAGTGGATCATAATTACGCACCACTCCCAATCACTAGTAATGAACTATCGATATGGATGATGTTCTCCAAACAGACGACATCGAATGAAGGACTGGATTACCATCCAACTGATCTGATTATCGGAGACCCATCTGATAGAGTCAAAACTAGACATCATATTGGTGAAAGTGCCATATACTGTTGTTATCTGTCTATGAAGGAACCAACTACAGTATAGGAAGCTCTACAAGACGCAAGCTGGATTCTAGCCATGCAGGAGGAGCTGGAACAGTTTGAGAGAAATCAAGTTTGGGAATTAGTGGACAGACCAACTCATCAAGACGTAATTGACACAAAGTGGGTATTCAAGAACAAGAGAGATGAGAAAAATGTCATAACCAGGAATAAGGCAAGACTTGTTGCTAAGGGGTATTCACAATCAGAAGAAATTGATTATGATGAGACCTTTGCACCAGTCTCTCGCCTAGAAGCCATTCGGTTGTTTCTGGCATATGCTTCCCACAGAGGGTTCACTGTGTATTAGATGGATGTAAAAAGTGCATTCTTAAACGGGGTACTAGCAGAGGAAGTTTATGTCGAACAACCTCCAGGCTTTGAAAAAGGCAACCAAGTGTACCGTTTAAGGAAAGTTCTTTACGGCCTAAAACAAGCTCCTCGAGCTTGGTATGATACACTCTCTCAGTTCTTGACAGACAGGGGGTTCACTAAAGGAACAGTGGACAGAACCTTATTCAGAATAGAAGATGGAGAAGATATTTTGATGGTTCAGATGTACGTGGACGACATCATCTTCGGATCTCCCAACAAGAAGCTATGTGAGAAGTTCAACAAGTTGATGCAAGGGAAATTCGAGATGTCCATGATGGGTCGATGAATTACTTTTACGGGATTACAAGTCAAGCAAGAGTACGTAGGAATATTCATCTCGCCAAAGCGGCACACACAAGGAATCTCTTCGCAAAGTTCGAGTTCAACACCGCAAGGAAGCCGAATTCCAATGATGACCGGATTCAAGATGGATCCGCATTTAAGATGGTCGAAAAAAAATCGGAAGGAGTATAGAGCTCTAATTGGATCTCTACTATACCTAATCGCCAAAGAGACCGGACATTACTTTTTTGCAGGTGTATGTGCGATTTCAAACAAATCCAATGCAAAAGCCACCTAGAAGCGACTAAGCGGATTCTCAAATATCTGAAGGGGTCAGAAACCTTGGTTTATTTTACCCATCGGATGACAATCTAGAGCTTAGTGGGTATTCGATTGATTCACGGAGGTTGCGAAATCGACGAAGTCAACCTCGGGTTCATGTCGTTTTCCGGGAAATAAACCCGATCTCTTGGTTTTTCGAAAAAGCGGACTTGATTCGACATCTACTACCGAAGCGAATATATGGCTGCGAGGAAGCTATTGTTCCCAACCGCTTTCGCTAAGTCAAAAATGAGGATTACAACATCGTAGCTAAGAACGTACCTATATTTTGTGACAATAATAGTGCTATTGCAATCACTCGTAATCTGTTCTACATACAAGATGCAAGCATGTGGATGTCGACACACCATTTATCGAGATCCGAAAAAAGAAGAATATCGGGATGGAAAAGATCCATCTTGACAAGCAAAAGTCGATATCTTAACCAAGCCACTAGCCGAGATCGATTCACGAGAGTTATGCAACGAGCTAGGGCTTCGGATCTTGGAGAAAATGCACCGGATATGGGTCAAGGATTGATCTCAGTTCATTGGTTAAAAGACTAACCAAGGATAAGTGGAATCGGTTGAGTTAGGAATCTCAACCGATCGAACGACGATCAGATGAGGAGCAATCTGAAGTTCGAGATAGGAGCGATCGAGAAAGTCGGAAAGGGTAGCCGATCCGAAGTTCGGACAAAGGCGGTCGAGTTCACCAAGATATATCGACAAGGGGAACCGATCAAAGTTGGAAAGATTACTTTATAAGTCGATTAAAGCTACAAAGTTATCAAACAAGTCAAGTTTAAAGCTACGGATCGCATAAGTCGGAAGAAAAAAAAAACAAAGAATGGAATAAAACGAGTTTTTCATTGATAAAGACCCGAGGTCGGTTTTTACAAGTTACAAGTGATATCACAAGCTTCAAACGCTACATCTATCTTTAAGTGGTATTACAAGTACAAAGAAGACCCGGAGGTTGATACATAAACCATCAGCCCTAAGACAACCCTAGGCAGGGAAGGAGAGAGAGAGATTTTAAGAGCTGATGCTCTCAGACTCTCCGACCCAGGGGGCAGCAGAGAAGCTTCTAGAATCCTGAAAGCCGCTCTTAGAATCTTGGAGTGAGAAGCGATAGCGTGCCTTGAAGGATCTTTAAGCTATGAGCCCTTAGACCTAAAATCAATGGGCTCTCCAGCTGTTAAATGGGACACAGTGCCACAGGTTTGGTCACAAAGACCATATGGCCATGAGTGTCTCATGCAAATATTGAGTTTGATACACTATTTTGTATATCAAACCCATGTTTTGTTTCGGACTGAGTCTGTTGATGCTAATATCGTCATCTCGATAGGCGCACAAGGTGCATACGGTTAGGAGAAGTGCCTTCTCATTTGCCTTAGCAGATCCGCCTCCATGGTGGTAAAGAAGCTTAGCATTGATCGTATGTGAAATCTTAGATGACGATGAAAGCAGTGTGAAGGAACACACATGGTTGATCTGAGAAGCTGATTTCATTAGAAAAGGGCTAAAGGTTCCCACCGGAAGTTTCACCGGAAATAAGGAACTCATCGGAAAAGCATGAAGGATATGCTAAAGAAGATGAAATAGTTTATGATTGTGTTGTTCGCCTAACACCCCAGGCTATTTATAGAAGGAAATTAGGGGTATAAATGCAAATTTTATCGTCTCAGAAAATCTTAAGAGAAATTTGCATCGACAACGCGTTAGGAACACGTGGCTAATGGTTGGATGAGTTAACGGTGTGATTAAATCACAGCGTATCTGTGCCATTATTACGGAATGTCAAATCGCGCTGATTTGGGAATCGAGGCGACTTTTGGACTCCCCGAAGTAAAAGTTTGGGCTGGAGTTGACTTCAGTTAATGCGAGATTATAGAAGAAAACTGAAGGATGAAGTTTTTCAGAAAAGAGGATCAGATAAGTAAAGAAGCGTTTCAAGCAAAGAATCTGATCAGATAAGCGAGATATTGTTGGGAAATGCATGAGGCAAACATCAGATAAAGTCAACAAAGTACCAGATCAGATCACCGTGGTAACTGATTGATTACAATATCAATCAGTCAGATACGCTCCCTTATTTATCTCTTTCTGAATATCTTTATATGTGTTATTTATTTTAATTGATTTATTTTACACTATTCATGAGGCATGCTCTGCAAAGCTTTTAATGCGGACCTGAAAATGTTTTCAAAACGTTTTATTGCGATTTTTCAAGTCCAGAAAACGAGAAGACTATTTTTCTCAACCGTGCGATCAAAATACTTTTTGGCCGACTAATCTCAGCCATCGATTTCAAAACACGGATACTTGAGTACTTTGGAAAGTTGTGCAAAAAGGTTTTCCCTCGTATTCTACAAAATCCAATTTTTTTCTCAGAAAACCGCTTTCCACTACTTCGTCTTCTCAAAATTCTGAAAAGATCATATTTCGTTTAAAATTCTCTAAGAATTACCTTCGAAATCATTTGATTCTACACTTCCGATTTCAAAATCTTTCGAATCAATTATTGGTAATTTCTTATTTTAAATTAATTGCGTGATCTAGATTTCTCTATGGTACCTAGGTTTTCAAGTTGTATTTCTGTAATTTATTCGATCTAAACGCTTATTTGCTAAATTGATGCTGAATTTTGTTATTTTGGATGAATTTATTGAAATATCTTACTCAAACTAAACATCAATCTGCATATCTTACAGAAATGACACATCTTGTTTCAAGACCGGGATAAGGGAAAAAGTACTGCAAATTTGCATCGATGAAGAAAGACATCATTGATGAAAAGTATGTCGTCTTCAACATCACCTCGATCCTAATCGCCGAAATTTCAGAGTGCTTAAGAGCGTGTGGACTGGAACGATATTGCTCTACTCATCAGAACATCGTTCACACCCATGAAGCCCTGGAGTTTCTTTACAATCTACAGAGGGATGAAGACAATGATGCTGACCTGATCTCTTCCGTTGGCGGAATGAAAGTTCGAGTGACGAATGACGATCTACAGAGGTTATTCGGACTAACTCGAGGAAGCATCAATCCAGAGACATACACGACTGCTGTTGGAGAAAAGGAGTTTCTTGAAGCCGAGCTGTTGAGACCAGCAAACAAGGAGAACACGACGAACGTCAAAGCCTCCTATCTGAAAAGAAAGTATCGCCTTCTTCTTGAGATCGCTCGGAAGGTGATCATGTGCTCGACTTCTGACCTTGATCGCGGTCACTTCATACAAGATAAGTGTAATGGCTGCAATAATCAAGAAGGCTTCGGACATCGATGGGTTGGGTATGGTCAAAAGCAAGATCGAGAAAAGACTCGAAGTTCGAATCGACCCGAGCAATGAAGTGTGCTTATCTTCGAAGTGCTCATTCATACACAAAATCTCTATCATTCTGTCAGATAAGCTGCCACAGAATTATGAATGGAACGAGAATGGAGCGAAGATTTATCAAGCAAAGCACAAGGCCATATTGGGCAAAGATGAGTCCCTACCTGGACAAACTGATGAGGATCCGACTCCTTATATGCCCAAACCCAAGGGAGAAAAGAAAGGAAAAGATAAGGCAACCGTGATCGTCTCAAGTGCAGAAAAGGTCATTCAAGAGAAGAGGATGAAGAGGAAGGATCTCGCCAAGAAACCAGACGCCAAAACGAACGCCCGGAGAGAGTCTCATCTCCTCTCCGAAATCGCTCCAAGTTCTCGCCCAAAGAAGCCGTGAATGAGGATCTGATGCAAGAAAGATCAGAAGACGAGATAGCAGACCGCTCTGAGCCAACTATCAGAGAAGTACGGGAAGAACAGATGATCGCAGCAGAAGGAGAGAAATCTGGCCGGCGACGTAAGTGGTGCAATCTGAGGAAGAATCACCATCTGATTCTCTGCCTCTAACCAAGATCTTCTAGAGAGCAAGATCGCCAACGCCCACTTCCAAATCACCATCACCCTCTCCTCAGAAATCATCACCTCCACCCTCTCCCCACAAAACCTTCTCTCCCTCACCCTCAGCTCTCAGAACAAAATCTCCCACACCACCAATCAATGAACCCGTTCAGGAAACTGAACACCCTCTACACGCTGAAAACGAACTTGAACAACAAACATCCCAATCCCCAATCCAGTCTCAAGAACCTGAGAGATTCGACGAACATGTGTCCATCTCTCATAATCCCTTCAACACCAGAACAATACTTGCTTCACCTGCTCCAGAGAGCCCCATCGTAAGAATAATGAAACAACAGATCAAAAGAGTATCTGCCGGATCTATGCCCCGAATGGATCAACATCCCGCATCCAAAGAATGATATAGAAGAGATAGTGTTCGGAGGGATATCGATCAAGAGCATTGAAGAACTTCTGATTCTAATGACAACTCTGGGATCAGACTTCTTTATAGACTTAGAGTTGAAATGTCTACACAATGCTGGGATTGAAAGTGTTGTTGAATTGGCATCAGACGGCGATATCCAATGGCTGATTCACGAAAGGTTCGGAATTGCTGATAACAGGGAGGAAACCGTTCAACCTCCTACAGATCATGAGGGAGCTGCCGATGAACCAAGAATGGGTGCTGCAGATGAGACCCAATTTGGCAAGGCCTCAACATCCGAACAGAACGCTAAAATGAGCTCTTGATACCCTAGATCATCACTCTAAGAAGATTCAGATGGGATCCAGTCAGATTTGAAGACAAATTCGCAGCGCTCACAGCAGATCTGATGAAGCGGTTTGAAGATGAGCAAGCGAAACTAGTTGACAAGGAACGAAGTCACACTGTTGGGATGCACAATGCCATCCTTGTTGAAGTAATGCAACTAGTCTACCCTCTTGCTGAGAAGCTCAAGCTCCAGTCTGACAAACTCTCAGTTCAGACAGAGATGCTCAATCAGACACAGGTACTTTTGGAGAGTGTCTGGGCATCCTTGGACAAAACCAACAATCACTTGGATATGGGTTGGAAACATTTTCTAGCTTCTAAAGAAAAGGCAAGACAGGAAATCGAAACTGCTCTCAGACGCTTCTACACACCTGCACCTTCTGTCACCGTCCAGATCACTCCTCTTGTTGTCGAGGAACTTAGAGAGGAGATCTCACGGAAATTAACAACTCTGAACCGCAAGATGTCCAACCTCATTGATGCAACCAAAAAGGGGGAAGGAAAAGAGTCTGGAAAAGAGTCTGAAGGAAAAGAGAATACAGAAAAATAGACTCAAGAAAAAGATAACAGAGAGAAGGAAGAAAAACAGACTCAGACACAGTTGGTAAAATTTTCATCTCTACCAAAAACCACTGTATCTAACTTGCCAGCCACTCCATCTACCGATCTCGTTGCTGAAACAAAAGAAACTGTGGAGCAACACAATAAAGAGATCGCTGAGCAGAAAAGTACTCTTTCAGAGATTACTGCCAGAGTCGAAAAAATTGAAGACTTCTCTTCATCCGTTCAGAAAAGAATGGAAGCTGATGATCAGGCCAAGAGCCTTGAACTTACTAAGAAATTAGCTGAAGAAGATGAACAAGATGAACCTGAGCAGACTCTGAGGAGGAAGAAAGGCAAAGGCAAGATGATGAAAGCAACTGCGGAAGATCAGAGACAAGGCCAGATATTCTCCACCAAAAGCCAGATGACTCCTAAACAAGTTCAAGAGCAAACAAGACAGAGAATAAGAGAGGCCGCAATCAAGAAGCAGAAGTTAGCAGAGGCAAAGGGGCTGAACATTGCCTACATCCGAAGGAAGAGGAAGACCGAAGCTGCAGCAGAGGAGATTGCTTGGGAGAAAAATGCCCTTCCAGCACCTGTTAAAGGCATCCTCTGTGCACGGCAAGATTTGCTTCCAGAATAGGATCAGATCAGAGGAGAATGGTTATGTGACGTCCACATCCTGGAGAAGATTCCAATTCATCATCAGACTGAAAATGATGATGAATTTCGGAACTGGTTAGAAGCAAAGTATTCAGACTTCTACCAGACAGTGATGACAGAAGGCAAGATCATGTCACTGATACCAGAAGCTCCACCCTTTGAACTACTCCTTCCACCTTTGCGTCCAGACAACAAGCTAGATCCCGTTAAATTCAAGAACATCTACTATGGACTAGCTGAAAAATGAGGAATCCATAGAATAGAAGAGCTGGATAAGCTAATGCAAAGGATGTACAGGATGTTTGGCATCCCCAAAGAACTGCAAATGTTCAAGTACACCTGAAGAAGACAACTTGGAATCAGATGATAGGTACGTTTTTCACATATTCTACAATGCACACACCTATCTGAATAAAACTTTCCATCCCACTGATTCTAAGACAATCATCTCATTGTCTTCTGAGGTATGTACTATTTGCATTATCTACATTTCCATTCATGGTATCTGTTTTTTTCGATCAAGTTTGGTTAAGTGTTTTTGGTTCCATCAAAAGGGGGAAATTGTTGGGAAATATGTAATTTAGTTTTGATGGAAGTTCCAAAACAAAGTTGTAATAGGACCAAATCGGACTGTTAGGCGATCGATGACTTAGAATCGAGAATAAGATGACCAACCAAATGTATAGATAGATGATGTAAAGATAGGTCACATATTGAGGGGAACTCAATATGTATAGGTCGTCGAAGAAGCGTATGACCCGTAGAAGGTCGATGATCGTAAGACTAAGTGCAAATCGAAGACAAGAAGTCAAGATCGGTGAAGACAAGAAGACATCAAGACTCGGAAGAACTCAAAAACTCGGATGAACTCAAGACTCGGATAACATCAAGACTCGGATGAACTCAAGACTCGGATAAACTCAAGACTCAAAGATCAAACCTCAAGACTCAAGACGATCAATACACCGAGGCTCGAGACACCAAGATCAAAAACTCAAGACCTACTTTCAAAGAAAGTCCGCATATATTGAAGCTAAGACAATGTGCAATCAAGACTCAACAAGGTAGATCGATCGGTTATTTGATCAAGTCACCACACCGTGACAATAAAAAGATACACCCGACAAGACGAATCCTCTTCAAAAGGAATATCAATCGCCTAATCGGGCAAATTTCTAAAGTCAGCCTCGCGAAGCCAGGAGAAAGCGACACGTGCACAAAAAAGAAGTCGACAATACGGGATACGATGCTTTCTGCATAAAAAATGGCGCTTAATCATGCCTACGGCCAAGCCAAAAAATCACAAAGATGTCACAATCATATCCTCATACCTACCTAATATAGCCCGAAATTCAAATTGCTCTCCAACGGCTCTTTGATTTCGAGGTCTATAAAATGGGATCGATCTTCATTTTGAAGAAAAAGGACCAACAAGTGAAAACGCAAGAACAAACAAACACGGAGACATCGCAGTAAAAGAAGCTAAAAGCTACAAAGAAATCTCCACTCAAAAGAACACTACATCCTAAGATTATTCTTAGACCTGCTCATCCCATAGTTCTTAGCAAGAAATCCTATCCACTGGCATTTTGGCTACCTAAAGCACCAGGATAGATTTCCAGTTGGAACCCTCAATCATTCTTTACCCAAACGCAAGTTAGGTCAAGTCTGTAGAGTGAGAACTCATTAAACATCTTGGCTATCCTCTTTGTAGGATATAAGTCCCGCTGGTTACGTTTGTAGAGTGGGAACTCGATAAACATCTCGGCTATCCTGAAAAGGATATAAGTCCCGTAGGTTAAGCTTGAGTGGGAACTCGGTAAACATCTCGGCCATCCTGAAAAGGATATAAGTCCCGCAGGTTAAGTTTGTAAGAGTGGGAACTCGGTAAACATCTCGGCCATCCTAAAAAGGATATAAGTCCCGCAGGTTAAAGTAGGTTAAGGTTCCCCTGTGTTAAGGGAAGAGTGGACGTAGGACGGGTTTCGTCTGAACCACTATAAAAAGTCTTGTGTGCATTTACTTGCTTTCTTATCGCTTTACACAAGTCACTCAACTGAGTTTAAACTGCATACATATTCTAAAGTTAAGCTCAGTCTGCACCAAGCAACTGATCTGATCAGATTGACACTTCAGTCAACTGGTTCAAAACTGACTTAAGAATCTGATTGATAAAACTAGTTTTTCACACGGGTAAAAACAAGCTTCCGCACCATTGATTAAGGTCGACGATATCAAACTAATCTGCCCTCAGGCACTCAGTAAGATTGAACATCAGTCTAAACTGATACACTAGCACTCTGATCGGGTAATCTGCAGTTCACACCTGATCCGCACGAAAAGTTTTGGAAGTTTATTCACCCCTCCCCTCTAGACTTTCACCCTCACAAAACCCGTTCGGGACCTACAGGATCTCACTTCCACTAAGTTGCCAGGTCAACTTGAACCCCCGTAACGTGAAACAAACATGATCAGTGGATCCCGTATCCATTACCCACGAGTGGGTAGCATACACCGCTAAACAAGTTTCAACAACTAGTGCATGAGAATTACCTTTCTTCCCATTCCTCTTAGGCTTGGGACAGACAGACCTCCAATGTCCTTTCTCACCGCAGTTGAAACACTTCCTCTTTGGATTTTCCTTGACACCACCAGCATCCCTCATCTTACCATTGCCCTTTGCAACAGTTGAGTTTGATTGCTTATGGTCTTTTGTCCTCTTCTTCTTCTTGCCTTCCCTTTGCCTAGAAGATGAAGATGGACCAATTGCCGTCAAAACTTGAGTTTAGTGCCCCATCAAGTCTCTGCCGAGACCAAAGCTTACAACAAATCAGCTAGCGAGGCCAAATTGCTCAAAACTTCTAGGCAGAGAGTGGAGTACCAAATCGATCTGGGTCTCCAGATCATAATCTGCACCCAGAACCTCAGGTTTGTTCAGATGAGCCATCAATTTTGAGGACGTAATCCCTTACGGGGTTGCCCTCCACCTTTTTTAGCGACAACATCTCTCGCAAGGTGATCTGACGAGCCCCGCTTTTTTGACTCGTCAGTTGGCTTATCTGATTTTTTGTGTGTCAAGAATCCACTTGTGCTTTTATGCAGTTAGGACAATCATAATTTTTTCGTTTCCAATTCTACATAGTTTCCTATACAATTCTATTAACTTTAAGTATATTAACAGTGGATTAAAAGGTTGTGACATGCTGAACTGAAATAAATAGCAATTTGTACAAGTACAAAATATCACATTATTCATATCAAAATCTCAAAACAATATGAATATGGATCAGCCGACATCTCAAAATAGTTTAAATAGGTCACGTTGGGTGATCTGTCTATTCAAACACATTCAAGCAGGTTACAAACAGGAACAGTTACAAACCTTTAATTCAAAATTAATAGTCGGCTCCCACTTGACCAATATAAAAGTGACAGGGACTTGAAGAAGTATATGCATATCAATTTTATACCTAAGTAATAACCATGATTAAATACATAATTATTACTTCGCTTTGAACGAGCCTCGTTGGGAGGGTCATCGTCGCCACTAATAATAATTCACAATCATCCTTTTGGGAATTTATTCATGTGAAAACCATCTTTTGGCCGTTCAGTTGGGGAAATTTCTCCAAAAGAATTCACAAATAAATAAATCATGGAGGTCAATATTGACGTAATTTTATTATCCGGAATAAAATTTGTCAATTAAAACATACTTAGTAATTTTCGAAAGTGAGATTTTCTTTAGACAATTTTAAATAATGCAAACACATTGAACAAATAAAATAGCACAAATTTAAAACAAGCATCAAGATAAAATAAATCAAGTTGGGCACATATATCCAACTGTCATGGTTTAAATTCCATATCTTGATCTTGAGAAATCGTCTCTTCTTTTTGCCTTCATCGTTCGTCTCGAAAAGCTCCCACTGAATCCGCAACAATTCTTTAACGAGTGTCCTCCATTTTGGGTTAGGACGACGTCCAAAAAATGAGTAGCTCACAACCCGGAACGCGAGTTCGCGTGCGCCTAGGCGCATGCCTCGGTCCGGCTCGACCATCTAGCTCCGTCGTCCAAGGAACATGCGCGCGGAGCATCGCCCGGACGCGCCCGCGTCTGGGGTCCTTCGCCCCGTGCTCGAAACAGTCTGCCCGACTCGCGCGCGCATGCGCATGCCGCGTGCAGCCCCATCGCCCATCAGCCCCGCGCGCCTAGCACGCGTTCCGCTGGCCCCATCCGCATCCCACGTGGCGATGCGCGCGGTCGCTAGGCCTTCGGCCTAGCCCGCTTGCTCCGCCTTGGCTCGCGTACGTCCGGGCACTTGGACGACCGTTTTTAATTCTTCGTCTCCATCTTCATTCTCGATCCGGTTACAATTTATTTACAAAATAAATAAACCTAGATTGAACAAATCAAACAAATATTAATCTACTCATGGATTTTCTCACGAGGCAAAATGAATTCGAACGAATCGAATTAAAAACCAATAATTTATTTGCATGTAAATAAGCACATTAAAATACCATGACAATTGGATACCTGCAAAACAGATCTAATAGTTCTACTATCCAATTTCAAATTTTAATTAACAACAATTTAAATTACATTTTAAAAGATCAGAGCCCGAACCAGGGCTCTGATACCAGTTGTTGAGATAACATATGCCAGGATCTATCGGGATGACCTCATAAACACAAATTTAAATTAACAATTATTACTAGCATAAATTTACCTAAGTGAATTCAAAGAATAATTACACCAACAACGACATGCAAATAAAATTCACGTAAAAGATCCTAGCATGCGGAATTTCTAGGAGTTTACGTAAACGTACTCATTGGAGAGACAATCTGAGATGGACAGGATCAAGTAACTGACTACCAACCAAAAGTCATTCTCAAATATTTCCAAGTCCTCGCTCAATAACCCGGTGGGAGGTTCTCCGATGAACGATTTATAAAACAAAGGAAAATAAAATTGTTGCACCACCTTTGTGGATTTCTAATATTTCCAACACATGGAATTGCTTGCACGCAATTGAAATTTTTCGAAAAAACACAAATTGTTGACGTTTCAAAATATTTGATATTTTATCGACGCTGATATTTTTTCCGAAAAAAGATCAATTCCTGTGTCTTGGGATGAAACATTCATCCCCTATTTATAATAGAGAGGGGACGAAAATTAGGGCTCAAAATAGGGTTAGGAAACATCTTTTCTTGATCTCCAAGAAATCTTGAATATATCCCATATATTCTTCTTTCCATGTGTATTTTTCCACAAAAATCTTACACCCTTATTTAGCCTAATATTTTGAAAATTACAAGAAGATTTGCAAGATTGGATCTTTCTTGAATTTATGAGATATTCTTGTATTCGAAGAATACATATCTTTCTCCATAAAATATTTCCAAGAAAATCTTTCTTCCCTTTGTCTTTATAATATTTTCGAAAATTATCAATTAAAGAAACCAAGTGGGAGTTTTCTTGAATTTATGGGATAATCTTGTATTCCGAGAATACTTATCTCCTTTCCATAAAATCTTTCCAAGAAAATCTTCTCCCTCTATTTCTTTAATATTTTTGAAAAAATAATGAAATACAATGCAACAATTTATTTTATTTTAAGCACCTTTTATTTATTGGACTATAATTGGGCTACTTGAGGGGCCTTTAGGAGAATTAAGATGGACCTTCCAATGGGCTTCTGAATTCCAATATTGAGCCACAATATAATTCAGTCCATTAATATTAATTAATACCACTATATAATTAATATTGCACTATCCAACATTAACTCATATTACGGTAATATGGCTCCCGGTTATTATTTCCCGTGTTTAAGATTATTTAGTCCATTAATTAATTAAGCCACTGAAAAGTTTTATATTAATTAATATCTTGATCCTTGGAGTAAGGACAGCTCAGCTTTATTATCCATACCGAAAAATTAATTCCACTTCCAAGATTTGGTATGATAAAGGTTCCGAGCCCACCAAGGGGACCAATCACCCAAGACTTTGCAAGCACACGATTCTCTGTATTAATCTTAGCGCGTACAATTAATATTATTGCCCAAGATATAGGGTATCGAAGTCTCAATGATTCTCTTCCCATTTATAAGTCAAAGCAATAATTACTAATCGCACACGGTGTTGGGATTATACTGTAAAGTATGCTTTTACTTTGTATAATCAAAAACTGAATTTCGGACTTATTTACTTAAATAAATTGTTTATCACTGATGCTTTAAATATCATCGAATGTTACATATATTTACTGCATAACTGTTCAATAAATAGTGCGTGTTACATTGTAGTTAATTTAGTGATACCAGATCACAGAAGATTAAATTAACAGTCCCTTGTAACTAAAAGTACAACATTCACGACCTAGATGGAAATGAACAATCCATCGTGAAAGGTTGAAGTGTAAGGCTCAGATTGGCTTGTCTTGACCAAGAGATTACACTAGTGCATGACTGATGCACTAAATAGGACCTACAGGAGGACAAATTCTTCAGCACTGAACTAGGAAGAATTATACCTCAGTGGTTCGTTATTTCTTAATCTTCGTCCCTTAAATAGGATCGCCTGTGGTTAGTAATTATTGTTTTGACTTATTACGGGTAGAGAATCAACGAGATTCAATACTTAATATCTTGGGCAATAATATTGGTCACATGCGATTGCTAAGATTTAATACGGAGAATCGTGTGCAAGTACGCTTGTTCGATTTGCCCCCTTGGGAGGTTCATAAGTTTTATCATACCAAATCTTGCAAGTGAAACTAGTTTCCTGTATGGATAATAATGTTGAACCGTTTCTTAACCAAGGATAAAAGATATTAATTAATGAAAAGCTATTTCAGTGGCTTGAATTAATTAATGGGCAAGATAATCTTAAACACGGAAAATAATAACTGGGAGCCATATTGACTGTAATATGGGTTAAGATGGATAGTGCAATATTAATTATGTAGTGGGATTAATTAATATTTATGGGCTTGAATAATATTGTGGCTCAATATTGATAATTCAAGATCCATTGGAAGGTCCAATCTTAATTCTCCTAAAGGCCCCCTGAGTAGCCCAACATATAGTCCAATAACTGAAAAAGATGTTTAAAATAAAATAAATATTGTTGCTTATTTTTCCTCAATATTTTTGAAATTTATGGATAAAAGGGGAGAAAGATTTTCTTTGAATTTTGTTATGGAATGAAGATATGTATTCTTGGAATACAAGATTATCTCATTAAATTCAAGAAATCTCCCACTTGGTTATTCATGAAGATAATTTCGAAATTTTTGAAATATAAAGGGCAAGAAAGATTTTCTTGATTTTCTTGAAAAGATATTATGGAAGATATGTATTTCTTGAAATACAAGAATATCTTATAAATTCAAGAAGATCCAAATCTTGGAATCTTGCCTATTATTTTCGAAAATATCCCATAACAAAGAGTAGGTGGGATTTTGTGGAATATTATAATTATGGGAAAAAGAATATAGGAGATCTATTCAAGATTTCATGGAGATCAAGAAAATATTTTTCCACATTATTTTCTACCCAAAATTTCGACCACCTATGCTCTATAAATAGGGGATGACTCTATCACTCCCAAAAACAATTCCATGTGCTGGAAAAATTAGTAAATCCACAAAGGTGGTGCAACATAATTTATTTTCCTTTTGTTAATTATTCACAAGTGTCCTACCACCGGATAGTCGAGCAAGGATTAAGGAAATACTTGGAAAGTTCTTTTGGTTAGTCTAATCAGCCAGATCACTGCCGTTCCAAGAGGTACGTTCACGTAAACTCGTAGAATTCGGCATGCGTAGGATTTACGTGAATTAATTATATGCATAATTTGTTGTTGGATTATTATTTGAATTAATATAGGATTAATGCATGCTAGTAATAATTATAAGAATTAAATTTGTATTTAAATATTCACCCCGAATAGATCTGTGCAAATTATTCCCCAACAACTGGTATCAGAGCAACGGTTTTGGGCTCTGAATTTTTTAAATTGTAATTTAATTCGCTAACATTAAATTTGAAATTGGATAGTAGAATTGCTAGATCTGTTTTGCAGGTATCCAATTGTCATAGAATTTAATGTATTTATTTATGCATGCATAAAAATTGTTGTTTTTAATTCGATTCGTTCGGATTCGTTTTGCCTCGTGAGAAAATCCACGAGTAGATTAGGATTTTTTTGATTTGATCAATGTAATAGACTAGTCTAGATCTAGGTTTATTTATTTTTTGTAAATAAATTGTAGTCGGATCGGAAACGAGGACGGAGACGAAGAATTAAAGGATAAAATCCAGAACCGGGTGTAGGCGGCGTGCGTCGCGCGAAACGTGCCAAGAGAGGCACGCTGGCATGATGACACGCCACAGCACACACAAAGCGTGGGCGAGGCCGAGGACCGAAGCGCGAGATCGAAGCCGCCAAGATCAAGCGGGCGCAAAGACGCGCGGCCCGCGCGGGGAGCGGGTTGGCGGATGGAGGCGAAGTCTTGTGGTATTGGACGGGCTTCTGGACGCGCTTGTCTTCTTCTTCCGGTTCGAGGTAAGGCCGGGCGAAAATTTGGCGCTGGTACGCCGTCTTGTGAGGAACTCACGTCGCCGGCCGAGCTGTCCGGACCAAAGGCGTCTTAGAAAAGTGCGGCTTCTTAAAGAGGTCTTACCGTCGCCGAGGCTAACTTGGACGAGTGGCCGCGGATCGCGGGGTATCCATCCCGATCATGAGCTACTTGGCGTGGCGTTTTGAGACGGAGTTCTTTTCGAGACGATCGAGTGGGAGATATTCAAGACGGCGTTTCTTGAAGATCAAGCCAAGAAAAATCAAACCATAACAATTGGATAATTTGTGCCCAATATGTTTATTTTTCTGCTTCGCTTGATTTACTATTGAGTTATCTTATGCTTTATTTAATTTGTTTAAATGTGTTTGCATGAGAGTTGCCCAATGAAAAATCTCACCTTCAAAAATTACTAAGTATGTTTAAATAATTAATTGACAATTTTATTCCGGATAATAAAATTGAATTAATTTTGACCTCCATGATTTATTTATTTGTGAATTCTTTTGGAGAAATTCCCCCACGGACGGTCCAAAAGTTAGCTTTCACATGAATAAATTCCAAATGGATGATTGTGGATTATTACTAGTGGCGGCGATGACCCTCCCCACGAGGCTCGCTCAATACTGAAATAATAATCCTCAGATTTAATCATGGTTATTACTTAGGTATAAAATTGATATGCATATACTTCCCCGAAGTCCCTGTCAATTTTATATTGGTCAAGTGGGAGCCAACTATTAATCTGGATATTAAAGGTTTGTAATTGTTCTTGGTTGTAACCTGCTTGAATGTGTTTAAATAATGACCCACCCCACGTGGCTTATTTAAACTGTTTTGAGATGTTGGCTGATGCATGTTCATATTTTTTTTTGAGATTTTAATATGATGCATGTGATCAAACCTTGTGATATATTTGTGCTTATGCATATTATTGTTTATTTCAGTTCATCATGTCGCAACCTTTTAATCCACTATTCAATATACTTAAAGACAATTTGCTTACTGGTGAAAACTTTGTTGATTGGAATCGAAAACTTACTATTGTCCTCACTGCACAAAGCCATAACTGGGTTCTCACTACACCTAAACCGGAAAAACCAAAAGATGAGTCCACTAAAATGGTTAAGAAAGAGTATGCTGACTGGGAGCGTTCCAACGAAATGGAAAAGTGTACCATCTTGGCTTCTATGTCAGATGTGTTGCAACACCAACACCAGAATGTTGAGACCGCTGCAGACATCATGACTAGTCTTAAAGCGATGTTTCAACATCGTAACCGCGTGTGCTCTCGTCCGATCACTATGAGGGACTTGCTCTCTATGAAAATGGTGGAGGGAACGCCCGTAAGGGAGCACGTTCTCCAGATGATGGCTCACCTTAACAAACTTGAGGTACTTGGTGCTGAATATGATATCGAGACCCAAATCGATTTCGTGCTCCACTCTCTGCCGAAAAGTTTTGAACAGTTCAGGCTGAACTACCAGATGAATAATCAGAAGTTCTCGATGCCTGATCTGTTGCAAGCTTTAGTCTCGGCGGAGGCGATATTGGGGCAAAGAGTCAAGCCTTGGTGGCAAATGGACCTTCTTCTTCCTCTAGGCCAAGGGGTGGTAAGAACAAGAAAAGGGACAAAGGCCACAAGCAAGTGAACTCAAGTGTTGCCAATGGCAAAGAAAGGGGTGAAGAAGGGGTGGAGGTGTGAACAAGCCATTAAGGGGAAGTGCTTCAAGCTCATGTGAAAAAAGGACATTGAGGTCACTGCTCCAAACCCAAAAGGAATGGAAAGAAAGGTAATTCTCACGCACTAGTTGTTGAAACTTGTTTAGCGGCGTATGCCTCCCATTTATGGGTGGTGGATACGGGATCCACTGATCATGTTTGTTTCACATTACAGGGGTTCAAGCGGGACCCGGCAACTTAGTGGGAGTGAGATCCTCATCACACTGGGCGATGCTACGAGATTGGCAGCTGAAGCAGTGGGAGAAGTGCACCTGCCTTTTGAAGACAGAGTTTTAATTTTAAGAGATGTTCTTTACGTTCCGAATTTTAGAAAGAATTTAATTTTAGTTTCAAAACTTTTTCATGATGGATATTCGATTACTTTTAATAAAGTTGTTACCATTTCCCTTTTTTATAAATTTATCTGTCATGGAACGTTGTTGAATAATCTCTATACAGTTAACTGTGCACACCACTCACTAAATACATCCTATAACACATCAACTGTTTTCGAGAAAAGAAAATGTTCATCAGACGTGAACGAAACACTTCTATGGCATCTGAGATTAGGTCATATAAATCCAAAGAGGATCCAAAGGTTGGTGAAAGACGGTTCACTAGAGTTTCTCCAAGTTGAACCAATTCCAACCTGGGAATCATGTTTGGAGAGTAAAATGACCAAGAGGGCATTTGGAGCCATGGGGAATAGAGCCAAAGGAGTGTTAGAGATCGTTCACACAGATGTATGTGGTCTAATGTCAACCAAAGCGAGAGGAGGTTATGAGTATTTTGTCACTTTTATTGATGATTACTCAAGGTACGGTTATATATTCCTTATGAAGCATAAATCTGAGACCTTTGAGAAATTCAAAGAATTTAAGGCTCAAGCAGAGAATCATAGGGAAAAATGTATCAAGTCTCTACGATCTGATCGTGGAGGCAAATACCTCAGCGATGAGTTTTTGAACTACTTATCTGATGAAGGGATTGCATCCCAGCTCACTGCACCCGGAACCCCTCAACAAAATGGGGTTGCAGAGCAAAGAAACATAACTCTTTTGGAAATGGTTAGATCTATGATGAGTTATGCGGATCTACTCAAGTCGTTCTGGGGTCATGCCTTGAAACAAAGAAATTACATTCTAAACTTGGTGCCATCCAAATCGGTTCCCAAAACTCCCAAAGAATTGTGGACCCATGCGCAAGCCTAGTATGAGACACATGAGGATTTGGGGTGTCCTACCCCTCGTGTTGGACAAGGAAGCCGGAAAATTGAATCCTCGATCAGTATTAAGGTTGTTTGTGGGATACCCCGAGGGAACAAAAGGGTGCATGTTCTATGGTCCTGAAGATCAAAAAGTGGTAATAAGCACCCACTTTAGATTTTTGGAAGAAGACTATATGATCGAAAGAAGACCCAGAAGTGAGATTACCTTAAATGAGCTAAGGGGGCTAACCTCAATGCCAACTGTACTAGATGACATACCAAACGACACACTTACACAACCGAACCTCATCAGTAGTGGGAGGGTTGTGAAACAGCCCGAGAGATTCATGGAATAGGAGAGTCCCTCGGACTTAATTCTCTGACAAGATGAATCGAATCCCATGGACATATGACGAGGCAATCCAAGACAATGATGAAGATTCTTGGCAAACAGCAATGAAAGCCGAAATGGGTTCTATGTTTCATAACAGAGTGTGGGAGCTAGTCGAACCACTTAATGGGGTCAAACCCATTGGTTGCAAGTGGGTGTATAAGAGAAAAAGAGGACCGGATGGGAAGGTGGAAACCTTCAAAGCAAGACTAGTGGCGAAAGGTTATACTCAGAAAGAAGGGATCGATTATGAGGAAACTTTTTTCGCCCAGAAGCCATTTAAGTCCATCCGAATTCTCTTATCGATTCTCACGATCTCGACTTTGAAATCTGGTGATGGATGTCAAGACAGCTTTCCTTAAAGGAAGTCTTGATGAAGAGATCTATATGCAACAACCCCAAGGCTTCATTGAAAAAGGCCAAGAACACCTAGTTTGTAAGCTCATGATGTCCATTTACAGACTCAAACAGGCATCCAGAGCTTGGAACCAATGTTTTGATCATATTATAAAGTCTTATGGGTTCGATCAAAATGAGTTCGAAAGTTGTGTGTACAAAAAGCATGTCGGGACTGCATTGGTATTCTTAGTACTATACGTAGATGACATTCTGATCATCGGGACGATGTAAAGGTGTTATCTAACGTAAGGGGCATGGCTTTCAAAATAGTTTGATATGAAGGACTTAGGGAAGCGCGCACATCCTTGGGATCAAGATCACCGAGATCTCAAGAAAAAGGATGATAGGCTTATCGCAAAGCTTCATACATAGACAACATCGCCTTGAAACGATTCAAAGATGCAAGATTCCAAGAAAGGCTTCGTACCTTTCGGACATGGAATCCATCTATCCAAGAAAATGTGCCCTAAGACGCTTGAGATAGAAGACATGAGAGGCATTCCTTATGCTTCGTTGTCGGAAGCCTTATGTATGCAATCTTTGTGTACGAGACCCATATCTGCTTTGTCGTTGGCATGGTGGCAAGATATCAAAGTAACCCGGGAAAGAACATTGACGGGCGATTAAAAACATTCAAGTATCCGAAAAGAACTCGGGATAGAATGTTGATTTATCGGTCGAGATAGTCCAATCCCCATCGGCCACACCTGGACTCGATTTCCAATCGGACATAGACTCGGAAAATCTACCTCCCAGAGTGTGTTTTGAATAGGGGAGGAGCCGTGGCATGGAGAAGCATCAAGCGTAAATCGTCGCAGATTCTACCATAGAAGCGAATATGTAGTCGCTATGAGGCAAACGAACGCAGTTTGGCTCAAGAACTTCCTAGTGGACTTGAATGTGGTTTTAATTTGCCCAAAGATAATCATCATTTATTGTGACAATGCCTAGGCAAAGTTGCAAATTCAAGGGAACCACGAGCCCACAAAGCCAGCAAACACATTGAAATGAAATACCATCTTATACGAGATATCTTTAAGAGAGGAGATATAGATTTGGCAAAGATAGCGTCAGAAGACAACCTAGCAGATTCATTCACAAAGGGTCTGCCTCTGAATACATTAGAGAGACATGTGGAAGGAATGGGTGTCAAGACCGTTGTCAATCTGCTTTGAGTATAAGTGGGAGAAATTATTAGGTTCGTGTAGGTGACATTAGATGTCACGAATTAGGAACTACACGAGACATGTTGTAGTATACTTAAAAGCAGACTTTGGGTATAAGTGGGAGATTGTTGGGATTATACTGGAAAGTATGTTTTTTACTTTGTATAATCAAAACTGAATTTTGGACTTATTTACTGAAATAAATTGTTTATCCCTGATGCCTTAAATATCATTGAATGTTACATATATTTACTGCATAATTGTTCATTAAATAGTACGTGTTACATTGTAGTTAATTTAGTGATACCAGATCACAGAAGATTAAATTAACAGTCTCTTGTAACTAAAAGTACACCATTCACGACCTAGATGGAAATGAACAATCCATCGTGAAAGGTTGAAGTGTAAGGCCCAGATTGGCTTGTCTTGACCAAGAGATTACACTAGTGCATGACTGATGCACTGAATAGGACCTACAAGAGGACAAATTCTTCAGAACTGAACAAGGAAGAATTAGACCTCAGTGGTTCGTTATTTCTTAATCTTCGTTCCATAAATAGGATCACGTGTGTTTGGTAATTATTGCTTTGACTTATCATGGGTAGAGAATCAACGAGATTCAATACTTTTTTTCTTGGGCAATATTATTGGTCACATGTGATTGCTAAGATTTAATACGGAGAATCGTGTGCAAGTACGCTTGTTCGATTTGCCCCCTTGGGAGGTTCATAAGATTTTTCATATCAAATCTTGCAAGTAGAATTAGTTTCCGGTATGGATAATAATGTTGAACTGTTCCTTGACCAAGGACAAAAGATATTAATTAACGGAAAGCTATTTCAGTGGCTTGAATTAATTAATGGGCTAGATAATCTTAAACACGGGAAATAATAACCGGGAGCCATATTGACTGTAATATGGGTTAAGATGGATAGTGCAATATTAATTATGTAGTGGGATTAATTAATATTTATGGGCTTGAATAATATTGTGGCTCAATATTGATAATTCAAGATCCATTGGAAGGTCCAATCTTAATTCTCCTAAAGGCCCCCTGAGTAGCCCAACATATAGTTCAATAACTGAAAAAGGTGTTTAAAATAAAATAAATATTGTTGCTTATTTTTCCTCAATATTTTCGAAATTTATGGATAAAGGGGGAGAAAGATTTTCTTTGAATTTTGTTATGGAATGAAGATATGTATTCTTGGAATACAAGATTATCTCATTAAATTCAAGAAATCTCCCACTTGGTTATTCATGAAGATAATTTCGAAATTTTTGAAATATAAAGGGCAAGAAAGATTTTCTTGATTTTCTTGAAAATATATTATGGAATATATGTATTTCTTGAAATACAAGAATATCTCATAAATTCAAGAAGTTCCAAATCTTGGAATCTTGCCTATTATTTTTGAAAATATCCAATAACAAAGAGTAGGTGGGATTTTGTGGAATATTATAATTATGGGAAAAAGTATATAGGAGATATATTCAAGATTTCTTGGAGATCAAGAAAAGATTTTCCCACATTATTTTCTACCCAAAATTTCGACCACCTATGCTCTATAAATAGGGGATGACTCTTTCATTCCCAAGTACAATTCCATGTGCTGGAAAAATTAGTAAATCCACAAAGGTGGTGCAACATAATTAATTTTCCTTTTGTTAATTGTTCACAAGTGTCCTACCACAGGATAGTCGAACAAGGATTAAGGGAATACTTGGGAAGTTCTTTTGGTTAGTCAAATCAGCCAGATCACTGTCGTCCCAAGAGGTACGTTCACGTAAACTCGTAGAATTCCGCATGCGTAGGATTTACGTGAATTAATTATATGCATGATTTGTTGTTAGATTATTATTTGAATTAATATATGATTAATTCATGCTAGTAATAATTATAAGAATTAAATTTGTATTTAAATATTCACCCCGAATAGATCTGTGCAAATTATTCCCCAACAGATTTATCATACCAAATCTTGCAAGTGGAACTAGTTTCCGGTATGGATAAAAATGTTGAACCGTTCCTTAACCAAGGACAAAAGATATTAATTAATGGAAAGCTATTTCAGTGGCTTGAATTAATTAATGGGCTAGATAATCTTAAACACGGGAAATAATAATCGGGAGCCATATTGACTGTAATATGGGTTAAGATAGATAGTGCAATATTAATTATGGAGTGGGATTAATTAATATTTATGGGCTTGAATAATATTGTGACTCAATATTGATAATTCAAGATCCATTGGAAGGTCCAATCTTAATTCTCCTAAAGGCCCCCTAAGTAGCCCAACATATAGTCCAATAACTGAAAAAGGTGTTTAAAATAAAATAAATATTGTTGCCTTATTTTTCCTCAATATTTTCGAAATTTATGGATAAAGGGGGAGAAAGATTTTCTTTGAATTTTGTTATGGAATGAAGATATGTATTCTTGGAATACAAGATTATCTCATTAAATTCAAGAAATCTCCCACTTGGTTATTCATGAAGATAATTTCGAAATTTTTGAAATATAAAGGGCAAGAAAGATTTTCTTGATTTTCTTGAAAATATATTATGAAAGATATGTATTTCTTGAAATACAAAAATATCTCATAAATTCAAGAAGATCCAAATCTTGGAATCTTGACCTAATATTTCGAAGATATTCCATAACAAAGAGGAGGTGGGATTTTTTGGAATATTATAATTATGGGAAAAAGTATATAGGAGATATATTCAAGATTTCTTGGAGATCAAGAAAAGATTTTCCCACATTATTTTGCCCTAAAATTTCGACCACCTATACTCTATAAATAGGGGATGATTCTTTCATTCCCAAGTGCAATTCCATGTGCTGGAAAAATTAGAAAATCCACAGAGGTGGTGCAACAAAATTTATTTTCCTTTTGTTAATTGTTCGCAAGTGTCCTACCACTGGATAGTCGAGCAAGGATTAAGGGAATACTTGGGAAGTTCTTTTGGTGAGTCTAATCAACAAGACCGTTGTTGCCCCCCAGAGAGGTATGTTCACGTAAACTCGTAGAAATTCCGCATGCGTAGGATTTACGTGAATTGATTATATGCATGATTTGTTGTTGGATTATTATTTGAATTAATATAGGATTAATTCATGCTAGTAATAATTATAAGAATTAAATTTGTATTTAAATATTTATTCCGAATAGATCCGCAAACTTATTCCCCAACAAGCGCATCGAGCCTCGGTTTGCCTCAATTTTTAAATTGTAATTTAATTTGTTTGCATTAAATTTGAAATTGGATAGTAGAATTGCTAGATCTTTTTTGCAGGTATCCAATTGTCATGAAATTTAATGTGTTTATTTATGCATGCATATAAATTGTGGTTTTTAATTCGATTCGTTCGGATTCATTTTGCCTCGTGAGAAAATCCACGAGTAGATTAGGATTTGTTTGATTTGATCAATGTAATAGACTAGTTTAGATCTAGGTTTATTTATTTTTTGTAAATAAATTGTAAATCGGATCGAAACGGAGGCGAGACGAAGAATTAAAGGATAAAATCCGTAACCCGGCGTAAGCGGCGTCGTCGCGCTTAAACGTGCCAAGGAGGCACGCCTGATGCTTGATGCACGATGCACGCAGTCTGACGGGCGCTGGGCGAGGCGCCGAAGAGCGCGACGAGATCGAGCCTCGCGACGCTGGCGCCGCCGGCGCTTGTAGCGATCAAGGACGAGTGGCCGGCCGGATCTTGGCGCCAATCCCCTACCATGCGAGCTACTTGGCGTGGTATTTCGAGACGGAGTTCTTTTCGAGACGATCGAGTGGGAGAAATTCAAGACGGCATCTCTTCAAAAATCAAGCCAAGAAAAATCAAACCATGACAATTGGATAATTTGTGCCCAATATGTTTATTTTTCCGCCTTGCTTGATTTATTATTGTGTTATCTTATGCTTTATTTAATTTGTTTAAATGTGTTTGCATGAGAGTTGCCCAATGAAAAATCTCACCTTCAAAATTTCTAAGTATGTTTAAATAATTAATTGACAATTTTATTCCGAAAAATAAAATTGAATTAATTTTGACCTCCATGATTTATTTATTTGTGAATTCTTTTTGGAGAAATTCCCCTACCGGACCGGTCAAAAGTTAGCTTTCACATGAATGAATTCCAAATGGATGATTGTGGATTATTACTAGTGGCGACGATGACCTCCCCACGAGGCTCGTTCAAAGCGAAATAATAATCCTCAGATTTAATCATGGTTATTACTTAGGTATAAAATTGATATGCATATACTTCCTCAAGTCCCCGTCCAATTTTATATTGGTCAAGTGAGAGTCAACTATTAATCTGGATATTAAAGGTTTGTAAATCGTTTGTGTTTGTAACTCCTTGAATGTGTTTAAATAATGACCCACCCCATGGGCTTATTTAAACTGTTTTTGAGATGTTGGTGATGCATGTTCATATTTTTTTGAGATTTTAATATGATGCATGTGATCGAACCTTGTGATATACTTGTGCTTATGCATATAGTTATTTATTTCGATTCGAAGATGTCGTAACCTTTTAATCCATTTGTTAATATACTTAAAGTCAATACAATATGTATGGAAACTATATTGATTGAAAACGAAAAATTATAATTATCCTAATCGCACAAAAAAGCACAAGTGGATTCTTGACACACCAAAATCAGATGAGCCAACTGACGAGTCAAAAATGCGGGACTCATCAGATCACCTTGCGAGAGATGTCGCCGCTGAAAATGGTGGAGGGCAAAACCATAAGGGATTACGTCCTCAAAATAGATGGCCCATCTGAACAAACTTGAGGTTCTGAGTGCAGATTATAATCTGGAGACTCAGATGAATTTGGTATTTCACTCTCTGCCCAAAAGTTTACGAGCATTTTGGCCTCGCTTAGGCGATTTGTTGCAAACTTTGGTCTCGGCAGAGATATTGATGGGGCACCAAACTCAAGCTTTAACGGCAAGTGGTAAGTCTTCATTTTCTAGGCCAAGGGAAGGCAAGAAAAAGAAGAGGACCAAAAGCCATAAGCAATAAAACTCAACTATTGCCAAGGGCAATGGTAAGATGAGGAATGCTTGTGGTGTCAAGGAAAATCCATAGAGGAAGTGCTTAAGCTGCGGTGAAAGAGGACAATGGAGGTTTGCCTGTTCCAACCCCAAAAGGGACGGAAAGAAAGGTAATTCTCACGCACTAGTTGTTGAAACTTGTTTAGCGATGTATACTTCTCATTCGTGGGTGGTTGATACGAGATCCACTAATCATGCTTGCTTCACGGGTTCAAACTGATCCGGCAACTTAGTGGGAGTGAGATCCTCATCACACTGGGCGATGTTACGAAAGTAGCAATTATTGCAATGCTACATAAGTGACAGATATTGCAATGCTACGATAGTAACGGTTATTGCAATGCTACGCAAGTAGCAGATATTGCAGTGCTACATGAGTAGTGGTTAAAGCAGTGGGAGAAGTGCACCTACCTTTTAAAGATGAAGTTTTTTTTGAGATTATCTTTATGTTCCCAGTTTTGGAAAGAATTAACTTTCAGTTTCTAAAATTTGATTAAAGGACACTAAGTTTCTTCTAATAAGAATGACATCATTTCTTGAAATGATGAGTGTATCTGTTATGGGACATTGGTCGAATAATCTCTATAGAATTAACTGTGCACACCACTCACGAAATGCATCCTATAACACATCAACTGTTTCCAATAAAAGAAAACGTGAACGAGACACTTCGATGGCATCTAAGATTGGGACATATTAATCCAAAGAGGATCCAAAGGTTGGTAGAAGCAGGTTCACTGGAGTCTCTCCAAGTTGAACCAATTCCAGCCTGAGAATCATGTTTGGAGAGTAAAATGACCAAGAGGGCATTCGGAGCCAAGGGGAATGGAGCCAAAGAAGTGTTAGAGATCGTTCACACAGATATATGTGGTCCAATGTCAACCAAAGCAAGAGGAGGTTATGAGTATTTTGTCACTTTTATTGATGATTACTCAAGGTAAGGTTATATTTTCCTTATGAAGCATAAATCTGAGACCTTTGAGAAATTCAAAGAATTTAAGGCTCAAGCAGAGAATCATAGGGAAAAACGTATCAAGTCTCTACTATTCGATCGTGGAGGCGAATACATCAGCGATGAGTTTTTGAACTACTTATCTGATGAAGGGATTGCATCCCAGCTAACTACACCCGGAACCCTCAACCAGAGCGAAGAAGCGGAACTCTTTTGGAAATGGTTAGATCTATGATGAGTTATGCGGATCTTCCCAAGTCGTTCTGGGTCATGCCTTGAAACAAAGAAATACATTCTCAACTTGGTGCCATCCAAATCGGTTCCCAAAACTCCCAAAGAATTGTGGACCCAGGCGCAAGCCTAGTTTGAGACACATGAGGATCTGGGGGTGTCCGCCTACGTGTTGGACAAGGAAGCCAAGAAATTGGATCCTCGATCGTAATTAAGGTTGTTTATGGGATACCCCCGAGGAACAAAAAGGGTGTATGTTCTATGGTCCCGAAGATCAAAAGGTGGTAATAAGCACCCACTTTAGATTTTTGGAAGAAGACTATATGAACGAAAGAAGACCCAGAAGTGAGATTACCTTAAATGAGCTAAGGGGGCTAACCTCAATGCCAACTGTACAAGATGACATACCAAACGACACACTTATACAACTGGAACCTCGTCGTAGTGGGAGGGTTGTGAAACAGCCCGAGAGATTCATGGGAATAGGAGAGTCCTCGGACTTAATTCTCGGACAAGACGAATCAGACCCATGGACATATGACGAGGCAATCCAAGACAATGATGCAGATTCTTGGCAAACAGCAATGAAAGCCAAAATGGGTTCTATGTTTCATAACAGAGTGTGGGAGCTAGTCGAGCCACTTAATGGGGTCAAACCCATTGGTTGCAAGTGGGTGTATAAGAGAAAAAGAGGACCGAAATGCATTTTAGTTGGTGGAAACCTTCAAGGCAAGACTCGTGGCGAAAGGTTATACTCAGAAAGAAGGGATCGATTATGAGGAAACTTTTTTGCCCGTAGCCATGATCAAGTCCATCTGAATTCTCTTATCGATTGCTGCGTATCTCGACTTTGAAATCTGGCAAATGGATGTCAAGACAGCTTTCCTTAACGGAAGTCTTGATGAAGAGATCTATATGCAACAACCCCAAGGCTTCATTGAAAAAGGCCAAGAACACCTAGTTTGTAAGCTCATGAAGTCCATTTACGGACTCAAACAAGCATCCAGAGCTTGGAACCAATGTTTTGATCATGTTATAAAGTCTTATGGGTTCGATCAAAACGAGTTCGAAAGTTGTGTGTACAAAAAGCGTGTCGGAACTGCATTGGTATTCTTAGTACTATACGTAGACGACATTCTGATCATCGGGAACGATGTAAAGGTGTTATCAGACGTAAGGGCATAGCTTTCAAAACAGTTTGATATGAAGGACTTAGGGGAAGCCGCACACATCCTTGGGATCAAGATCACTCGAGATCGCAAGAAAATGATGATAGGCTTGTCGCAAGCTTCATACATAGACACTGTCTTGAAATGATTTAGCATGCAGGATTCCAAGAAAGGCTTCGTACCTTTCAGACATGGAATCCATCTATCCAAGAAAATGTGCCCTAAGACGCAAAAGGAGATAGATGACATGAGAGGCATTCCTTATGCTTCTGCTGTCGGAAGCCTTATGTATGCAATGTTGTGTACGAGACCGGATATCTGCTTTGACGTTGGCATGGTGGCAAGATATCAAAGTAACCCGGGGAAAGAACATTGGACGGCAGTTAAAAACATTCTGAAGTATCTGAAAAGAACTCGGGATAGAATGTTAATTTATCAGTCAGATAGTCTAATCCCCATCGGCTACACAGACTCGGATTTCCAATCAGACATAGACTCCAGAAAATCTACCTCTGGTAGTGTGTTTTGCATGGGGGAATGAGCCGTGACATGGAGAAGCATCAAGCAGAAATGCATCGCAGATTCTACCATGGAAGCCGAATATGTAGCTGCTTACGAGGCAGCAAAAGAAGCAGTTTGGCTCAAGAACTTCCTAGTGGACTTGAATGTAGTTCCGAATTTGCCCAGCAGAATCACTGTTTATTGTGACAATGCCGGAGCAATTGCAAATTCAAGAGAACCAAGTGCCCACAAAGCCAACAAACACATTGAAAGGAAATACCATATTATACGAGATATCGTTAAGAGAGGAGATATAGATGTGGCAAAGATAGCGTCAGAAGACAACCTAGCAGATCCATTCACAAAGGGACTGCCTCTGAATACATTCGAGAGACATGTGGAAGGAATGGGTGTCAAGACCATTGCCAATCTACTTTGAGTATAAGTGGGAGAAATTATTACGTTCGTGTAGGTGACATTAGATGTCACGAATTAGGAACTACACGAGACATGTTGTAGTATACTTAAAAGCAAACATTGAGTATAAGTGGGAGATTGTTGGGATTATACTAGAAAGTGTACTTTTACTTTGTATAATCAAAACTGAATTTCTAACTTATTTACTGAAATAAATTGTTTATCACTGATGCTTTAAATATCATCAAATGTTACATATATTTATTGCATAATTGTTCATTAAATAGTACATGTTACGTTGTAGTTAATTTAGTGATACCAGATCACAAAAGATTAAATTAACAGTCCCTTGTAACTAAAAGTACACCATTCACGACCTAGATGGAAATGAACAATCCATCGTGAAAGGTTGAAGTGTAAGGCTCGGATTGACTTGTCTTGACCAAGAGATTACACTAGTGCATGACTGATGCACTGAATAGGACCTACAGGAGGACAAATTCTTCAGAACTGAACAAGGAAGAATTAGACCTCAGAGGTTCGTTATTTCTTAATCTTTGTCCCTTAAATAGGATTACGTGTGGTTGGTAACTATTGCTTTGACTTATCATGGGTAGAGAATCAACGAGATTCAATACTTTTTATCTTGGGCAATATTATTGGTCACATGCGATTGCTAAGATTTAATACGGAGAATCGTGTGCAAGTACGCTTGTTCGATTTGCCCCCTTGGGAGGTTTATAAGATTTATCATACCAAATCTTGCAAGTGAAACTAGTTTCCGGTATGGATAATAATGTTGAACCGTTCCTTAACCAAGGACAAAAGATATTAATTAATGGAAAGCTATTTCAGTGGCTTGAATTAATTAATGGGCTAGATAATCTTAAACACGGGAAATAATAACCGGGAGCCATATTGACTGTAATATGGGTTAAGATGGATAGTGCAATATTAATTATGTAGTGGGATTAATTAATATTTATGGGCTTGAATAATATTGTGGCTCAATATTGATAATTCAATATCCATTAGAAGGTCCAATCTTAATTCTCCTAAAGGCCCCCTAAGTAGCCCAACATATAGTCCAATAACTGAAAAAGGTGTTTAAAATAAAATAAATATTGTTGCCTTATTTTTCCTCAATATTTCGAAAAATATGGATTAAAAGGGGAGAAATATTTTCTTTGAATTTTGTTATGGAATGAAGATATGTATTCTTGGAACACAAGATTATCTCATTAAATTCAAGAAATCTCCCACTTGGGTATCCATATAGCAATTTTCGGAAATCTTGAAATATAAAGTGAAAGAAAGATTTTTTTGATTTTCTTGAAAAGATATTATGAAAGATATGTATTTCTTGAAATACAAAAATATCTCATAAATTCAAAAAGATCCAAATCTTGGAATCTTGACCTAATATTTCGAAAATATTCCATAACAAAGAGGAGGTGGGATTTTGTGGAATATTATAATTATGGGAAAAAGAATATAGGAGATATATTCAAGATTTCTTGGAGATCAAGAAAAGATTTTCCCACATTATTTTGCCCTAAAATTTTGACCACTTATACTCTATAAATAGGGGATGATTCTTTCATTTCCAAGTGCAATTCCATGTGCTGGAAAAATTAGTAAATTCACAAAGGTGGTGCAACAAAATTTATTTTCCTTTTATTAATTGTTCGCAAGTGTCCTACCACCGGATAGTCGAGCAAGGATTAAGGGAATACTTGGGAAGTTCTTTTGGTGAGTCTAATCAACAAGACCGTTGCCGTCCCAAGAGGTATGTTCACGTAAACTCGTAGAAATTCCGCATGCGTAGGATTTACGTGAATTGATTATATGCATGATTTGTTGTTGGATTATTATTTGAATTAATATAGGATTAATTCATGCTAGTAATAATTATAAGAATTAAATTTGTATTTAAATATTTATCCTGAATAGATTCGTGCAACTTATTCCCCAACAGTTCCGAATTTGCCCAGCAGAATCACTGTTTATTGTGACAATGCCGGAGCAGTTGCAAATTCAAGTGAACCAAGAGCCCACAAGGCCAGCAAACACATTGAAAGGAAATATCATCTTATACGAGATATCGTTAAGAGAGGAGATATAGAGGTGGCAAAGATCGCGTCGGGAGACAACTTAGCTGATCCATTCACAAAGGGTCTGCCTCAGAATACATTTGAGAGACATGTGGAAGGGATGGGTGTCAAGACCGTTACCAATCTGCTTTGAGTATAAGTGGGAGACATTATTAGGTTCGTGTAGGTGAAATTATATGTCACGGATCTACAAGAGACATGCTGTAGATATACTTAAAAGCAGACTTTGAGTATAAGTGGGAGATTGTTGGGATTATACTGGAAAGTATGCTTTTACTTTGTATAATCAAACTGAATTTTGGACTTATTTACTGAAATAAATTGTTTATCACTGATGCGTTAAATATTATCGAATGTTACATATATTTACTTGCATAATCTGTTCAATAAATAGTACGTGTTACATTGTAGTTAATTTAGTGATACCCAATCACAGAAGATTAAATTAACAGTCCCTTGTAACCAAAAGTACACCATTCACGACCTAGATGGAAATGAACCATCCATCGTGAAAGGTTGAAGTGTAACGCTCAGATTAACTTGTCTTGACCAAAGAGATTACACTAGTGCATGTCTAGTGCACTGAAGAGGACCTACAGGAGGACAAATTCTTCAGAACTGAACTAGGAAGAATTAGACCTCAGTGGTTCGTTATTTCTTAATCTTCGTCCCTTAAATAGGATCATGTGTGGTTAGTAAGTATTGCTTTGACTTATTACGGGTAGAGAATCAACGAGATTCAATACTTTATATCTTGGGCAATATTATTGGTCACATGTGTAACTAAGATTTAATACGAAGAATCGTGTGCAAGTACGCTTGTTCGATTTGCCCCCTTGGGAGGTTCATAAGTTTTATCATATCAAATCTTTCAAGTGGAACTAGGTTCCGGTATGAGTAATAATGTTGAATCGTTCCTTTACCAAGGATAAAAAGATATTAATTAATGGAAAGCTATTTCAGTGGCTTGAATTAATTAATGGGCTAGATAATCTTAAACACGGGAAATAATAACCGGGAGCCATATTGACTGTAATATGGGTTAAGATGAATAGTGCAATATTAATTATGTAGTGGGATTAATTAATATTTTATGGGCTTGAATAATATTGTGGCTCAATATTGATAATTCAAGATCCATTGGAAGGTCCAATCTTAATTCTCCTAAAGGCCCCCCAAGTAGCCCAACATAAAGTCCAATAACTGGAAAAGGTGTTTAAAAATAAAATAAATATTTGTTTGCTAATTTTCCTTTTTTTTCGAAAATTATGGATAAAATGGGAGAAAGATTTTCTTTGAATTTTGTTATGGAATGAAGATATGTATTCTTGAAATACAAGATTATCTCATTAAATTCAAGAAATCTCCCACTTGGTTATTCATATGTATAATTCGAAAATTTTGAAATATAAAGGGACAAGAAAGATTTTCTTGATTTTCTTGAAAAGATATTATGGAAGATGTGTATTTCTTGGAATACAAGAATATCTCATAAATTCAAGAAGATCCAAATCTTGGAATCTTGACCTAAAATTTCGAAAATTCCATAGCATGATGAGGTGGGATTTTTTGTGGAATATTTTAATTGTGGAGAAAAGAATATAGGTGATATATTCAAGATTTCTTGGAGATCAAGAAAAGATTTTCCCACATTGGTTTTTCCCCAAATTTTCGACCAACACCCCATCTATAAATAGGGGATGATTCTTTCATTCTCAAGTGCAATTCCATGTGCTGGAAAAATTAGTAAATCCACAAAAGTGGTGCAACAAATTTTATTTTTCCTTTTTGTTAATTGTTCGCGGGAATCCTACCACCGGATTGTCGAGCAAGGATTAAGGGAATACTTTGGGAAGGCTTTTTGGTGTGTTCTCATCGACAAGTCCATTGCCATTCCAAGAGGTAAGTTAACGTAAACTCGTAGTAATTCCGCATGCGTAGGATTTACGTGACCTGTTTATATGCATGATCTACTGTTGAATTATTATTTGAATTAATATAGGATTAATTCATGCTAGTAATAATTGTTAGAATTAAATTTGTATTTAAATATTCATCCCGAATAGATCCAGGCAATTCGTTCCCCAACAATTCTTTCATTCCCAAGTACAATTCCATGTGCTGGAAAAATTAGTAAATCCACAAAGGTGGTGCAACAAAGTTTATTTTTCCTTTTGTTAATTGTTCGCGAGAATCCTTTCCACCGGATTGTGGAGCAAGGACTAGGGAATACTTGGGAAGGTATTTTGGTGTGTTTTCATCAACGAGACCATTGTCATTCCAAGAGGTAAGTTCACGTAAACTCGTAGTAATTCCGCATGAGTAGGATTTACGTGAATTGTTTATATGCATAATTTGTTGTTGAATTATTATTTGAATTAATATAGGATTAATTCATGCTAGTAATAATTGTTAGAATTAAATTTGTATTTAAATATTCATCCCGAATATATCCGTGCAATTAATTACCCAACACACGGTCCTTATTAAGTGACAGAGATTAAGAAATCAATAACCACTGAGGTCTAACTCTTCATCCCATAAGTCAGTGCGAATGAGTTTATCCTCTCTGCAGGTCCGCTTCAGCGCATCGAATGCACTAGTGTAATCTCTTGGTCAAGACAAGCCAATCTGAGCCTTACACATCAACCTCTACCAATAGATCGTTAAGTCTATCTAAGTTGTGAAACACGCACTAGTTTACAAGGGACTGTTAACGTGATCTTCTGTGATCTGGTATCACCACGTTAACTACAATGTAACATGTGTTATTATATGAATGGTTTGCAATAAATATATATATAACATTCAATCATATTTAAAGCAACAGTGATAAATTTATTTCAGTAAATAAGTGTTTAATACAAAGGTTATACAAAGTAAAAGCATACTTTTACGTATAACCCCAACATTCCTATCATAAGTCAAAGCAATAGTTATTAATTTCACACGATCCTATTTAAGGGACGGAGATTAAGAAACAACATACCACTGAGGTCTAATTCTTGTATATTCAAGATCAAGAATTTATCCTCCTCAGAGGTCCTATTCAAACATCCAAATGCACTAGTATAATCTCTTGGTCAAGACAAGCCAATCCGAGTCTTATACATCAACCTTTCATGATGGTTTGTTCATTTCCATCTAGGTTGTGAATTTGTACTTAATTACGAGGAGCTGTTAATTTGATCTTCTGTGATCTGGTATCACCAAATTAACTACAACGTAATAATGCATCTTGACTTTTATTGAACGGGTTTGCAATATATATATATAACATTCATTCATATTTAAATGCAACAGTGATTAATAATTTATTTCAGTAAATAAATAAGAAAACTCAGTTTGGTTATACAAAGTAAAAGCATACTTTTCAGTATAACCCCAACACCTATATAGACAAAGTGTTGAAGCGTTTTGCGATGAAGAACTCTAAGAGAAGGTCTCTATCGGCAAATCATGGGATAAAGCTATCAAAGAATGATTGTTCTTCTGTTGAAGTTGATATCAAGCACATGAAAGATGTTCCATATGCATATGAAATTGGGTCAATCATGTACGCCATGACTTGCACTAGGACAAACGTGGCCTACGCTATCAACATCACTGGTAGATACCAACAGAATCCGAGTGAGTCTCACTGGATTGCTATCAAGACCATTTTGAAGTATCTTAGATGAACTAAAGAATGTTTCCTTGTCTATGGTGGACATGTAACTAGTACTAGATAGTTATGCCGATCTTGTGTTTTTTCAATCCGACTGTGATGATTACAAATCACAGTCAGGTTACGTTTAGCTCTTAATGATGAGGCGATCAGTTGGAATAGTTCCAAGCGAATCGACCGCAAATTCAACAGCCAAAGTTGAGTACATTGCTGTATCAGAAGCCTCAAGAAGGTTGTCTGGATTTTATAGTTCTTAAGAGAACTAGGGGTAGTTCCGAGTGTCAGTTGTCTAATAAAGTTGTATTGAGACAATGCTGGTGCGATTGTGAAAGCAAAGGAACCGAGATCAAACAGAAGCAAACATGTACTCAGACTTATCATTTGATCCGAGAGATCATAAGGATAGGAGAAATGAAATTAAAATGTATTCCCACATATTCAATTTGGAAGATCATTTCACCAAAACACTGAGTGTTCATGTACACACTAGACATTTGATGGTCTAGGGGTTAGACATGTAGGTGATTGACTCTAGTCCAAGTGGGAGATTGTTAGTGTTAGTGTCCTAAAGACAATCTATTGTAAGGACATAATACTCGATGATATTCAGTTTGATTTAATATTATAGTTTATTTAATATTAATGTATGGCAATACACTTGTTTGAATATTATGTTTGATTGTTTGCATTTATTCATGCAAGTGTTCCAATGAGCCATTGTTGTCATTGAGGTTGTGAGAACTCAGATGACTTAAGCATGATTCTCAAATGTCCCCGATTAAGGATCATCAAGAATGGGATATTGATGATGCAATGGAGATTAGTGTGCGATCTGCATCATACTCTTAGAGAGTGTAGTAAGATCTCACTTACTACGAGATACTAGGTATCTCATGATGGATGCACAAATACCTTAGAGGGTATTAGTATACCCATCCGAGAAATCGTTTGATGTATTTCCACAATATGTGTCTACGGGTGTCTTTGTTAGTGGGAGCGATGCGATACTCCTTTGACTTGAGGTCAATACGCACAACATATATGTAGTGATGAACTTTGACCATGACCGAAGCTTGCACCCGTCTATGGGCAGATATGGCTTGGATTGGGTTCATCACGAAATACATGTGTGTGGTAGTTGAGCCAAGAATAGGATTCATTCCTCAAAGTGGATTTAGAGAAAATACTCATCTTCTCATCATAATTAGATCTAAGTCATCGGCCGATGCACGTCAACTTAGACTTTGTGGCTAAGTGTGACATACATGATCAATTAGTGATTAGAGATAATATGATTAAGTTATTTGAATAGACACTTCATCATGTTCAAGACTTAATCGAGTATTCGCAAATGAAATGAGGAAATCGTAATAGCACATGTTTCAGTTACAGGTAGTTGCATGTTTCTCGCAATGTAGTCTGGTTTATTATCTAGGGTTCAATTAAGACCGTTAGTTTGACTAATCGCTCGATATATGAGGGCCTATGGGTCACACAACAAGTAGTTCCCTTTTACGGATTATAGTTGGTGATTAAATATTAAATTGGATTTAATATTTAATTTATGAAGAATTAATTAATAATAGATTAATTTAAAATTAATTATTATTAATATTTAATTAAATTGGATTTAATTAAATAGGATTCCCAATAATAATATATTGAATATTATTATAGGATTTAATATATATGGAATCAAATCCGTAGAGATTTGATATACATGGAAATTAAATTCGTAGAGATTTTATATATCGGGAAATAAATTTAAGAGATTTATTTTATAAGATTAGGGATTTTATTTTCTAATCAGGTTAGCTTAAGATTTAAGCTGGTCTTCCCTATATATATGAGCTCTTAGGAATTCACAAATAACGTTAATTCATTTATTCTCTCCATAAGATCTAGAGTTAGAATTTTCCTAGCAAATTCATCTCGGGATTCAACACTGGCAAATCCGTGCAAGTCCGTGATTGGGGATTACGTGGATGCCATAGTAGAGAAATATGCGTACTATTTACTCTAAGGTTTCTCTTTATGTTTATACGTATTCAATTATGCAATTACGTGTTCGTTGTTGATGAACTGTTTAATTCTGTTGCGCATGTATTACATGTTTGTGTACCTCTAAATTCCAACAACCATGTGTTTGGGTTGAGGATGAGGTTCCTCCAAATTTTGTTGTACTACTTTCTTCCCTATGAATGAAGCAGGGGAGCTTTCTCAAAATAAAAAAATAAAATAGATAAAGTTATTGGATAAAAGAATTTAAAATCAAATTTGAGCCAATTTATTAAGAAAATATGAATAAAGTCCATGGACGATATATATTTAAATCAAAATTCATTTCACAACTCATCTAAATTGTAAAATTTTATCGCAAATTCTTCGGTGCATCATTTTTGCACCAATTTTAATTCGGTGTAATTGGATTTTAATTATTATTATTATTATTAATTTTTACCAGTTCGGTTTTTTTTACGGGCCCCACCCGAACCCGGCCCAAGTGGTTCATGGTTCACTTGGCCCGAGTGGTTCATGGTTCACCCGGCCCGAATAAATCATGATTCAGGGATCAAAATTTAGTGTTTATGGAGTAGATGATTCATCCAAATTAAAATTGAATCCAATTGCACCAATTGCATCTTATGCAATTGGTGCACACAAGCATCACTCAAATTTTATATGCACAAGATGCACTGTGCAATTATAATATATTTTTTTAATATGTAAATTATTTTTACTAAAACAATTTGAATGTTTAAAAATTGGGGGGAGTGACTCTAAGGTACAAAGTCACTCCCCAAGTGACTCTAAGGTACAAAGTCACTCCCCAAGTGACTCTAAGGTACAACGTAATTTTATTTTGACTCTAATGTACAAAAATATGGTTAAAAAATCTAAGTTGCCCTTTTGTCAGTTTTCTGCACTTCTGACACGTTTTCTGCACTTCTGACGCATTTTGGAGTGCAGTTTTTTTAATTTTCTGCACTACTAGGCCAATTTTGGAGTGCATCTTTTTTAATTTTCTGCACTTTCGTCTTTTTATTCCACTTTTTATTAGTTGTAATTTTTTATATAATATAATTTAAATTTCAGATTTTATAAAATTTGCATTTCGAATCTGCACTTTCTCAAAATAATATGTACTTTCTCAAAATGTGTACTTGGTCAAAATAAAAAATAAATAAAATTATGAATACATACAAAAATGAGATAAGGGGATATTTTTGTTGGAATATAGAGGCACGTAAACACGTATTACATGCGCAGCGAAAATTAAAGTTCACCAACAACGAACAGTTAATTGCATATAGATTACAATAATCATAACAAGAAATCTTATAGTGACTCGATAGTAGATTTCTCAACTACGGTATCCACGTAATCCTCAATCACGGACTTGCACGGATTTTCCAGCGTTGAATCCCGAGACGAATTTGCTAGGAAAATCCAAACTCTAGATCTTATGGAGAAAATATGAAGTAACGTTGTTTGTGAATTTCCAAGAGCTTGTATATATAGGGAGGTCCAGCTTAAAACCTAAGCTAGCCCAATTTGGGAAATAAAATCTCTAATCTTTAATTAAATTAAACCCTTTTAATTTAATTTCCTAAATATAAATCTCTACGGATTTAAATTTCATATATGACAAATCTCTACGATTTGTTTCCATATATATTAAATCCTATAATAATATTCCAAATATTATTATTGGGAATTCTTATTTAATTAAATTCAATTTAATTAAACATTAATAATAGTTAATTTCAAATTAATCCATTATTAATTACTTCTCTATAAATTAAATATTAAATCCAATTTAACATTTAATCAACCAACTATAATCCGTAAAAAGGAACTACTTGTTGTGTGACCCATAGGCCCTCATATATCGAGTGATTAGTCAAACTAACGGTCTTAATTGAACCCTAGACAATAAATTAGACATTCTCAATATATGAGGTATGTTGCGAAAAAAGTGCAACTACCTGTAACTGAAACATGGGCTATTACGATTTCCTCCTTTAATTCACAAATATTCGATTAGTCTTGAATATGATGAAGTGTCTATTCAAATAACTTAATCAATTTATCTTTAATCACTAATTGATCACATATGTCACACTTGGCCACAAAGTTCAAGTTGACGTGCATTGGCCAATGACTTTGATCCAATTATGATGAGAAGATGAGTATTCTCTCTAAATCCACTTTGAGGAATGAATCATTTTCTTGGCTCAACTACCATGCACATGCATTTCGCGTTTTAATCCCAATCCAAGTCAGATCTACCCATGGAAGGGTGCAAGCATTGGTCATGGTCAAAGTTCATCACTCCACACATGTCGTATGATCGACCCTCAAGTCAAAGGAGTATCACATCGCTCCCACTAACCGAGACACCCGTAGACACATATAGTGGAAATACATCAAACGGTTTATCGGATGGGTATACCAATACCCTCTAAGGTATTTGTGCATCCATCATGAGATACCTAGTATCTCGTAGCAAGTGGGATCTTACTACACTCTCTAAGAGTATGATGCAGATCGCACATCAATCTCCATTGTCAATATTACATTCTTGATGATCCTCGATTGGGGCCATTTGAGAATCATGCTTAGGTCATCTGAGTTCTCACGCACTCAATGACAGCAGTGACTCAAGGGAATACAGATAAAAACAAATGCAAACAATCAAACATAATATTCTAATAAGTGCAACGCTATATATTTAATATTAAATAAATAATAATATTAAATTAATACTGAATATTATCTGAGCATTATGTCCTTACAATGGATTATCTCTAGGACACTAACACTAACAATTTTTGGTATAAATTGTATCTTAGAGTACTTTAAAGATACTTTGTACCTTAGAGTCTTTTTGTTAAAAAATTTGTAATGGAGAGTCACTGAAAGTTGATTCAGCACAAGAAATTGAGTCAATGATGATATAAGATTTGTTACTCTATTATATATTTATATCGTTATGAAGTTGAACATAGTAACTAAAAGTGGAAATTTCAGAATGCCTTCCAATGAAGTTTTACATGCATCGTACAATTTTGAGTGCATTTTTACAATATGCAATTTATTTTTATTAAAATATATAATTTATTTTTAGTATTTATATATAAATAGTAATGCTCAAATTACTTGATTTATTTCACTTTGAGTACAAGATTTTACCTTTTATTAAAGATAAAAAAAAATCGTATGAAACGGATTAATACATAATCGTAGGTACAATCTAATAAAATTAACAATCATTTTTTTTAAGTGTTAAAATATCAATGCCTAAATTATATTCTATCTTACCATAAAATCGTCTGATGTTAGTGCCTCGTTAGTCAGTATTGATTCTCGAATTGTGAAATTCTGATTCAATTATTCGAAGAGAAGAAATTCTGAGTCGGAAATAATAAGAATCCATACTATACTAGCATATAATTATGTGGTCAAAATCATTATTAGTTTGTACAGAAAAGAGATGATCTTCTAGAAAAATTCCAATCTTCAGTGACACAGTCCAGGCCCCATGTGCTCACCGCAACCATCTCCAAATTGTATCCTTTTTTTTGACTAATCTCTCAACCTTCACCCACCCACCCACCCACCCATCCCCAATTTTCTGTCTCATTCCTCTCAATAATTTCATTAACACTACTAACTAGTAATGTCTACTAATAAAATAAAAATCTGTTAATTAAAATGACATTATTATAACATACTTAGTAGACCACTTGCCATGTTTCTTCTTGGACTAAGAGTTGCATCCAATGTAATCTAGACAAATTTTAGTACAAGACATTAAAATGTCACACTCATATAATAAAATATGTTCAAACTAAATAAATAGTTTACTCATTGCTTGATTCTTTTTTCTACTAATTAATGATTTTTAAACATGGCATACGATAAGGACTACTAAAAATTAGCATGAGAACAATTATAATTATTTGCTTGCTCACAAGATAAATAATCGTATTAAACAGGGTAATACATAAATGAATTTATTGTTTAATTTATGGAGCTCCAATTCAATTACATTAAATCACCCAACTCAATTACATCAAAAATGAATCATTGACTATTAGAATGTGTTACATAAACTCACCCAAAACACAAATATACACTAGCAAGAGTAAATAATAGTATTAAGAATATGTTTTTTTACACTAAATGTACCGTGCAGTGTAATTGTATTTTTGAAACGTTCAATTTATTTTTATTAAATGTTCAATTTGTTCAGTGTAAAATTAATTGAACGTTTCAATTCAACTTATTCGGTGCACGTTCAAAAAACGCACTTGAGTTGCACGAGTTTGTCGACTAATAATAGATGATTTTAGAAATAATACTAATATTAGATGGTAAATATAGAACACATTAGCGTTATAACCTGAATCAAACTTATAATTGGATTTAGAAAAACACACACACAAAAGTGGTTACTGGGATTAGACGTCTTTGAAAGCCAAGAAATCTCTCAGAATCGAATCCCATGATCAAACCGGACGCATTCACCTAAGTTAGCGGTTCAATCAGCCGGACCGGGATTCAACCGCTTGATTCAACCGCTTTTCTATGTTTAGTTAAAAAAAAAAAATAAGATATCTGCTACAAAAAATTTAAATATATATTTTATAACTTTTCATATCATATTTTATAAATTTTGTCCCACCTCATATATTTATCCCACGTCGAAAGTGTTGAAGAAAAATGTGAGAGAAATATAAATTTAAAATTCTAAATATTTAATATAAATTAATAATTTAATTTTAAAAAAAAAAGAAAAAAATAAATTATTTCCTATTGAATCAAGGTTTTTTGCCAGTTTTACGCGCCCAACCCGATTCAACTCCGAATCCTATATATAGTGTTTTTTAACCGGGTTACTTTGAACCGGCCCGATTTTGAAAACAATTTCTAACCATAAAGATCTCTTTCAACTCTTCCGTGTGAACGCGAATGATCTATCCCCCAAATTCAATGTTGATACAAAAATTTTGAAAGCTGCAATTCTCTGTAATTCTTCTGCAATTCCACCAAATTCAACTCCAATGAAGCATCAGAAAACCCAGCTTCTTCTGCTTCTGCTAAAACCCCTTCTCTTCATCGCCTTTCTTCACTCTGTAAATTCATCAAACAGGGACGCTGCAATTCTGCTCCGAGTCAAGCAGAGTCAACTCCAAGACCCGGACGGCAAACTCGACGACTGGCTCAGCTTAACTCAGAACTCGCCATGCAACTGGACCGGCATTTCCTGCAACGCCACCAGTAACGACGTCGTTTCCATCAATCTCTCCGGTTTCAACATCGCCGGCGCTTTTCCGGCCGACTTCTGCCGGATTTCCACCCTCCGGGACCTCGACCTCTCCAATAATTACATCGGTGGGTACCTCAACTCCGATTCCATCTCCCTATGCTCTCATCTCGTTTCTCTCAATCTCTCATCCAATATTTTCGTCGGAACGTTGCCGGAATTTCCGATTCGATTTCTGAATTTAACGGTTCTAGATCTTTCATTCAACAATTTTACCGGCGAAATCCCGCCCAATTTTGTCAACCTAGAAAACCTCCAGTTTCTCTCTCTAGGTTCAAACCTACTCAACGGGTCAGTCCCCGAGTTTCTGTCCAATTTAACCGAGTTAACTCAGTTAGTCCTGGCCGTAAACCCTTTCCGATCAAGCCCGCTGCCGGCGAGCATCGGCCGTCTCACTAAACTAGAAATTCTGGTGGCATCACAAATGAATCTCGTAGGAGAAATACCTGAATCAATCGGAAATCTTACTTCTATCAAAAGTTTCGATGTGTCGCTAAACAACCTCACAGGATTTCCCAAAAGCATCGGCGGGTTGAAAAATGCAGAGCAAATTGAATTTTACAAAAACCAATTATCCGGCGAAATGCCGGATACATTTTCCGATCTCTCTTCTTTGCTCCGATTCGATGCGTCGGAAAATAAATTAACTGGTAGAATTCCAGAGAGTCTCGCAGCTCTGCATCTCGAATCGCTACATCTTAGTGACAATTTCTTAGAAGGAGAAATTCCAGAGATTTTGGCTTTGAATACAAAATTGAATGATTTGAAGCTGTTTAACAACAATCTCTCGGGGGCTATGCCGGAATTATTGGGTATGAATTCAGATTTGGTGGAATTTGATGTTTCTGGGAACAATTTGGAAGGTTCATTGCCTCCCAATTTGTGTCACAGAAAGAAGCTGCAGCTTTTGATACTCTTCGATAACAGACTCTCTGGTGCAATACCTGATTCGTACGGCGAGTGCATTAGCTTGTTGTACATTCGAATTCAGAACAATGCGCTTTCCGGTGTTGTACCTGATGCTCTGTGGGGTTTCAGTGAAATCGAACACATCGAGCTTACAAACAACGAATTTGAAGGCTCTGTTTTGCCGTCGGTTTCAGGCGCAAAATGGCTGGAGCAGTTCTTGATTTCCGGCAACAGTTTTTACGGTGAGTTGCCGTCGGAAATCTGCCGTTTGCTGGAGCTGAAAAAGATTGATTTGAGTAGGAATCAGTTTTCCGGCGAGTTGCCGCCCTGTATTGGTGATTTGAGTAAGGTACAGGAGCTTCACATGGAAGGGAATAGATTCACGGATCAAATTCCTGCCAGTATTGGAAAATGGAAGGAGTTAACTCAGTTGGATTTGTCGGAGAATCAATTCTCCGGTGAGATTCCGGCCAATCTGGGGATGTTGCCCGTTTTGACTTCATTGAATCTTTCCAACAATTTGCTTTCTGGGGAGATCCCGGTGGAGTTGACGAAGCTGAAGCTGAACGAGTTTGATCTGTCGAATAATAAGCTTCAGGGAAAAGTACCGGTTGGTTTTGATACCGAGTTTTTTAAATCTAGTCTAGTGGGGAATCCAAATTTGTGTAGTGTAAATCTTAGAGCGCTTCATTCATGTTCAAGATCGAAATCAACGAGCATAGTACTGGTAGGAATTCTCTCGGCTCTTGCATTCGTGCTCGTTGTCTCGCTTATTTGGCTCTTGATCAAGAACAAGGTCATCACTTTCGGTGGAAAAAGTAAGCGTTCTTGGAAAACCACATCTTTTCAGAGGATGAGATTCAATGCAGACGATGTGTTGTTCTCGTTGAAAGAGGACAACCTCATTGGGTCTGGGGGGTCGGGTATGGTTTATCGGGTCGGGTTGAAGAGTGGGATGGTGGTGGCGGCTAAGAGGCTGAGGGAGGACAAAGGGTTAGAATCAGAGGGGGTTTTCCAGTCGGAGGTAGAAGCATTAGGTAGTATTAGGCATGTTAACATTGTGAGATTGTTGTTTAGTTGCACGAGCGAGAAGTGTAAGGTTTTGGTGTATGATTACATGGAAAACGGGAGTTTAGGCGACGTTTTGCATAGTGAGAAAGGTGGGGAGTTGCTCGAATGGCCTCAGAGGTTTGCAATTGCAGTGGGGGCCGCCCAAGGGCTTGCGTATTTGCACCATGATTGTGTGCCTCCGATTGTGCATAGAGATCTCAAGTCGAACAACATATTGTTGGATGATGAGTTTAGGCCAAAAGTTGCTGATTTTGGGTTGGCTAAGCTGTTGAGACGGGATACAAACGAGGACGATCACGCGATGTCTCGTGTAGCTGGTTCGTACGGATATATTGCGCCAGGTTATACGCTAATCCTTTTTATAGTTCATGTGACTTGTTTCATTAGATGTTAATATTGTTGTTATTTGATTTGAAAGTGGTATATGAATTATTCAATATTAGGCGGCTATTTGAATAAAAATGAGTATTAACATGTTGTGACATCTTGCGTATACCTTCTTACTTGGGTTTACATGTTGCAGAATATGCCTACACGATGAAAGTCACGGAGAAGAGTGATGTCTATAGCTTTGGAATACTATTGCTTGAGCTAATAACGGGAAAAAAACCAAACGGCCCCTCCTTCAACGAGAACACGAGCATTGTGAAGTGGGTAAGAGAGACGACATTACCATCTACAGGTGCATACACAAATAGTTTGAATGAGCTAATAGACACTCGGATGAATGCCTCGATGATTGAATATCAAGAAGTGGAGAAGGTTTTGAATGTTGCTTTGTCGTGTACATCAGAGTTGCCTATCAACAGGCCCTCCATGAGAAGGGTTGTTGAATTGCTTAAAGACCTTAAGACTAACGAAGAATATTGAGGGAGTTAGGAATTCAACAATTGTAGCTCAATATTTGTGTGTGGTTTCATAGTTGCTTAGTCTGAAGATTTTGCATTTTGGGCATCTCTCATTTAGACGGTCTTATCTTAGTTTTTGTGTTTGTGTAGAGAAAGTTGAGAAGGTGAGAGTTTTAGGATGCAAATGTGTGTTGTGAAATGTAACAAAGTAGGTGAAGAATGTGTGATATTATATTGTAATGACAAAAACTCGTATGAGACGGTCTCATGCAATTTAGCACAATTAACATTCACCCCTCCCAAAGTGTTAACATTAAACGTCAATGCTCACTCAACTTTGACTCTATTGTAATAGATAGAACAGTTGAAGTGGGGAAAATTGTGTTTTATAAAAAAATTTGGTTGAGAAGTGAAGTATATAAGGAAAGATTGCACTTTTGCCAACAAATCTGGTATTGAATTCTTTTGTTTGTTTCAACAAGTATAATAGTATCTTTTAGTTTATCAACCACATCTCTATTAGTTACGTCTATATTTGTCATTTTGCTATCTGATTGTACCTACCGCCAGCTCTCCTTGTTTGGAATTATATGCTGAATGATTTTTGGTCCAACAAACCAGCTTAAAATATAGCTGAAAACCCCATGCCCCAACCACAAAAATCCAGAAAATATAAACAATTCTTGATATTTTTATATCAAATCACGATTTATGATTATTGCTTCGATAGATTCATACATCATCTTTTCTTTTCTTAATATCCGATATATGTGGTTATTTGCATCCCCTTACGAGTAAGGCCAGTGGCACACTCAGTGGCAGTCTAATTTTTTGGTCATGTTAGTGGTGAGTTACAGGAAAATAACCCATACATGGTATTTCAAAAACTTAAAAAGAAAATGAATTATTTAATTTAAGAAAATATGAAAATATTTTTATATATTTATTTCCCACAAAATAGAAATTACTTGGGGAAAAAATGAACAGGTTTAAAAAAAATACAAATTCTCCTATAAAACTTGTTTATATTATGAAATTAATATCATTACACTCATTCCTGTCAAAAAAAAAATCATTACACTTATAAATTGATACCACTATTCTTATAAATTAATATTTATAGCATTTAATATTATGATCTCAATTTAAAATTAAAATAGTATCAATTGATAAGTGTTATAATATTAATTTATAAGTGTAGTGATATAAATTTAATACTATAAGTCTGTAAACAAATTTCACCTGAGAATGCTCTCAAAGAAAACTGACTTGGTCATCTATTCAACTCATCTTTTCTTTTCTTCTTCTTGTTGGGCTGAAATAGGATCCAAACACATAACCGTTTAATGGATCGAGAAACTTTTGAAAGGCCCAACAAATTATTGAAAGGCCATTGAAAAAGGAAAATGGGCATTAAAATATTGTGGATCCAGAAATTCAAAATATCACTTTGCCTACTGGAATAATGCAATTGCCACATAGAAACAAACGGTTTGAAATTAAAAGGGTTGGAAGATTGCTACAATGGGTCTTATGGCCAAGAAATACTCTTTCATTAGCAAATTTCATCTTGTTCATAATATAAAATTTATATTATTATACTTTTTAAATTAATATCATTACATTTATAACCTAAAATCATAATATTATATTATTAATATTAGTTTATAAGAATAGTAATATCAAATTATAAGTGTAATAATATATCCATTTTATATCATGAATAAGTATTAAATGAAAGTTTGTGTTCTTATAAAAAAACATGAATTTCAACTGTTGATACTTTAATAGGTCGACGTTCAAAATTGACAGAATCATTGCCCACTACTGGATTTAACTAAGATATAAATTTCGTATGCATTAATTGGTTGTGGTTTTCTTTTCTCATCTCATTACAAATTATTATTATTATTTTACATTGTTAGCAAATAAAAAAATTAAACTTCAATTAAATATAGTAATTTATGATATTCTTACATTGGCCATAGTTTACAGTAAACTAACTGGTAATGATATCAACATTTACAAATATTTTATGAACATTAGAGATAAACTTGTTTAGTATATTAATTATTATAAATTGGGACTATAAAAATATCAGTAAATATCAATAATTTAAAATTTAGAATTATATTTTTTAGCAATGTAAAGAATTACTACAATAATTAAAAAGAACCATTATCTTAAAATAAGAAGGTTTTAAGTGCACGAGACATCTGACGAATCTTATTCTATAAGGAGGTCTATATTTGATTCATGCACATACGATCCAAACCAACCAATCCTACCTAATTCTTTTCTTACGAATATTTGTTGAAATTCTTGCCCGTTTTCCTTTTTGAAACTAAGATATACATCAAAAATATATACGTATAAAATAATATGGCAAGAACTTTGATCAAACATAACATGAGAGAACTTGTTGTTGCCAAGTATTTATTAAACTTTTGATTGTGATAGTACATTTAAAGAAATTCACGCGTGTAATGTGGTGGTGGTTCTAAGAAGCACAAGTTCCCCTCATCATGAAGTCTTCCCATTTTGATTTTGAAATGAATCCACAATTAAATTCTAAGGATTGGTTTCATTACAAATATGGCAAAAACTCGTGTGAATGGGAGTTCACGTGAACTCTTTTTCTTCAAGTATCACTATTATAGAAATATACTATCAATATTATGCACATGAGGTATTATTGTTTAAAAATTAAGTATTTTTCAAACAATCATAGTGCGTATATCATAACAATGTCTATGGAATTTTTCAACATGCCTAAAAAATTTTCACTGAAAATAATTTCGTCCTAAAATAGTCTTATTGTCTATGACTTGCCTAAAAAAATTTCCAATCATATAGACATTTTCATTCATAAGTAAATTTGTCTATATAAATGTAATTCATATGTAAATTTATTTGTAGACAATTTTTAAACTACAAATATAGTTGCCTATAGAAATGTAAATTGTCTAGAGAATTATTTTTGTAGATAATTTATTTGCTTGCGAAAATTACAAATGTGTAGGCCGTTTGTTCATAGGTAACTTGTTTGCCTGGAGAATCATGTGTATGTATTTTTTTTATAGATTATTCTAAAATTGAAAGACAAGTCATACGCAATCTTCACTTTTTAAGGACCAAATTATTTTTGTAAGAAAATTTCATAGCCATTTGAAGATTTTCGTAGGCAATTCTCATTTCTTGTAGTGTACATAACAGTGTCACTTGAAAAAAGAATTCACATGAACATGGGTTCACAGAAACTTATATACAATTTAATTTTAAACCGTCATAGTTCGCATTTTATGCATTATTTGCACTGTGCCATTCAACAAGTGCATTTTAAATGGTATGGAACGTATTTCATTTCATATACCATGTTATCTCTGAGTTTATAAGGTTTCAACCAAATTATATAATTTTTTTAAAGTGTATGTGAGTTAAAAATTTAATTAGTGGAAATTTCATACAAAAGTCTTCACTGAAAAAGAATAAATTAAAATAAAGGTAAAAATTGAGGTATAATAACTCAATTTAAAAGTACACAACAAAGACGAATTTAGTTGAGCAAAAAAAAAAAAGCCACCTCTAAAGTTTCTAAAACAATTATATTGCACGTGAAAGAGCTTTGTTCAAGCAGACGATGATAGTTGCAATATGATTTTTTTTATTAAAAAATTCATTGCCGTGTAAAGTTTCTCCTAAAAATGAATTATCAAAATTAATCAATTAGTTTAATTGATTAATTGATAATTAAAAAGATCAATTAGTTTAATTCAACCAGACTAGTATGTAAGCAGATAGTGGATGAAATTAATATTTGCACAATTCCAATCAGTAATATAGCCTACATACTTTCCCATGCATAGCCTGATTCGCTTTGATTTTATCATGACGACTATTTTTTTAATTTTTATCAATTCCGTTATCATCTTATTTTATTTTATAAACTGTGACGACTTGAATATAATTTTATCTTTTGCTTTTAAAAAAAATGTATGCAAGTATAAATAGAAAAAAAGAAAGAAAAAAGATTGAGCTCATCTAACTACGACCTGTACGTGAGTAAATGACATTGTGAATTTGTATAAAAAAAGTATCATACAAAGTTACAAACAGTGCACCCCAAAAGAGTACTTTTTAATACAAAGTTGGAGTTATTATTATTGAGAAATTTTGAGTGGTGTAATAGTGTAATATTAATACATTATTATCTGTGTAGAAATTATTAAGGGGTCATTTATTCCCTTTAAGAATAAGGTGGCGATATTATAGAGCTATATAGTAATTGATGCAGGCTGGCCGAAAAACAAATATTTGAACGGCGGCCCATTATTATAAACTCGGCGGTAATAAAACAAATGTGTTTCAAGCAATGGTGTAGAAGTCGGAAATCGCTAGGCCGGCGGTTTCTCGCCGCTTAGCGTCTAGGCGGCGGTACGAATTATATTTTTAACAAAATAAATCTCCAAAACACAAAATACTATGTTTCCTAGCTTATCGCTCGACTTTCCTCCCATTTTCAAGAGCATAGAAGAAGCAAACAACCCGCAGTTGATTTGTTTGTTAATTTAATTCTCACGGTTTTGAGATTTAGAAAAGCAAAGTGGACAAATAAAGAACTTGATCATTGCTCAGAAATAATCCTCAAACAAAAACACCATTCACCAGTTCCTCTGCACCGCCACACCGAATTTCCTCAGATTTCGGCTCGCTGGATGCCCTAGGCGCTGCCGGAGTCATTCGACCTCAAGGCTTCGAGGGCCCGTCGTGCCGCCTTCACGGAGGCCTAAAGGAAAAATCTGGAGAAGATTGTCGACATGGTCGTGGCCCTCAAAAAGATTAAGTACAAGGATTACACTGCATTATTGCGGCACAAGCTCTACCACGATGAGAAATCGCTATTCGATGTGAAATTCGAGCCCGAATTGAAGCTTGATATGACTACGGAGATTCTGGATTTCTCCGGAGACTAGCCCGCCTAGGCTGCACCTAGAGCTGAAAACGATTTTGTTAGCCAATTTTAGAAAAATTGAGGGCGGTCGGCGGCGCTTAGGCCCAATTTTTTCATCACTGGTTTCAAGGGAAGTGGGTGACGCAGAGGGAGGTAATTGAGAGTGCGTTCGCGAATCGAAGGGATTATCTTGATGCCCATCAGGTTCTGGTGATGACACCTAAGGTGGATAGTGGAGGGAAGTATAGGCCTTTAACTCCCGATCGACTAAAGCTTAACATTGATGCTTCGTTTCGGACTGGGCTTGAGACGGAGTTATGAGGTGTTCTTTGTGATGAGGGGGAACAAGTTTTGTGGTCCTTTGGAGAATGGTGTGATATGGTCGATGTAGGGGTGACAGAGGCTTTAGTTATCAAACGTGGGATGGAGTATGCCCGGGACAATGCGGTTTGGGATTTGGTGGTTGAGTCTGATGCTCAAACTGTGGCATATGCTTTGCTTTATCCGAGGCATAATTTCAGTTTTGTGGGGATGATTGTTCGAGATATCTTGAATTTGACAAATGATTTTAATAGAGTTATTTTTGCAAGGAGAGTTGGAAATTATGTGGCTAACATGTTGCCTCTTTTTACTTTTTCTTTTGTTTATCATTTCTTTTCGGTCCGACTTCCGACCACATTGTTTCTAGTTTGGACACCGATTTATCAATTTATTAATATCATTTTTACTTTCTAAAGAAAAATGCTACTTCAAAAGAGGACTAGATTTTTTTTCCGGCACCTTCAGTTCACTCCAAGAAATGGGATAAATAATTATCCACATTGTGTTAAGATTTTGTTTTATTGCATGTTCATTACTCCTACGTTGTATGTGATCCTATTTATAATTAGTATTCGTAATCTTATTTTCTTATTTTGGGTTTCAAAAGGAGAAAAAAAGAAAGCATATGCTTGAGATTTCTAACATTTGGGTACACCTAGACATGTCAAAATGGGTCAGACTAGTTGGAGTGGGTTAGGTTGAGGCATTTACACGCTTGTTGGGGAGCGGACCCGTTTGGACTGTCCCGCATGGGCCGCGAGTTGGAGTGGGTTGAGGATGGGTTGGCCAGCAGGATTTAAAAAAAAATATATATATATATATATATTTTAAATAATATCATTCAATTTAATTAAAATACAAAAATAAAAATACAAAAGAATAATTTATTTCTCAATTGGAGCACGCAGTATATAAAAAGCGTTCTATTTATCACTACTACTTTGTGGATATTGTTGCTTAATCTTTTAGTGCTTGTTTTCAAACTCTTCTCATTTGAAAAAAGTGATTAAAATTGATTCTTGCAGCAAACTAAAAAATGAGGGATGTTTTAGAATTAAGTGCTTTCGACCAAATTATGAGAATTTGAGAGTGTTTGTGAAAAAAATCACTTTTAAAATGATTTTACTAAAATGCCCTTTAAAAAGAACTTCATGAAAATGTCTTGAATAAACCTGCAAATCATGTTTGCATGTAAAAAAAATTAAAATCTTCCTTTTCGGTCTTTGAAGCTGGCGAATCTCAAATGGAAGCAAAGGTGAGATCTTTCGGATCTCTTTCTCATAATATCTCGACATCGTTCTGAATTCGTCCAAATCTTATCATTTTGAGGCACCTCCCCTCTGTTCCCCCACTCAACTCTGTGATTTGTTGATAATCCCTACAATTTTTTTAATTGAAGTTTTTACGTCTTTTAATTTGGAGTGGGGGAAGAACTCGATTTTGGATCATTCTAGTGATATTTTCGATCTCGTGTAGGATGATGATAATTGTGATATGGAAGGAGACCTGTGTTTTCTGATGTGGTTGGCAAATATGGTAGACTAATAATTGCAAGGGTAAATTTGTTAAAGAGATGTATATTAATTTATTAAAATATGTAGAATCCACTTTGATAAAGCAAAAGCGGGGAAAATATACTTCTCAACAGCAGCTTTTAAGTAATTAAAAAAGTTATTTCATAGAGTTTGCAAACACTTATTAAGTGATTATTTTCAAAATAAAAATGATTCTTGAGTGCAAGAATAGGTTGCAAACACACCCTAATTTGTTGTAAGCTTTGTTTATTTTTATTATTCATCAAGATATTGTTCATTTTGTTGCTTAAAATTTACACAACTCTCATATGAAACATATTCATACTATGAAATTAGTATCGTTACACTTATAAAATAATATCATTGCTCTTATAAACTAATACCTCTAGCATTTAATGATATGTTCTTAATTTATAAACGTTATGATATTAGTTTATAAGTGTAGTGGGTAAAATTTAATGATATTAACAAGTTTCACCAAAAATATACTCTAAAATTTATTTTAAATAATACATGTATAAAAAATAATATCTATACATATCTAATAATAAAATGTTGGGCCAAAAAATTGTTATAATTTTCTAATAAAATTTTTAATATCTTTACAAATTTGATGTAGCTCAAATAGTATAACAAATATTTTTTATCTTCTTTGTATGCAAGAGTACAAGGTTCAATTCTCCATATCTACCACACACATATATATTAATTACTTTTTAATATTTTTTAAATTATTAATATTAATTTTGAATTTTTGAACTAGATCTATTTATACATATATAATAACAAAATATTATACCAAAAAAGAAAAAAAAATCAACAAAATATTATTACAAATTTTTGAACTAAATCTATTTATACATATATAATAACAAAATATTATACCAAAAAAGAAAAGAAAATCAATAAAAAATTATTACAAATTTATCATGAAAATTTAAAAGTAGCACATTAATGATTAATAATATAAAATGTTATATTTTGTAGTTGATACAGATATATTTTTTTTAAAAAAAAAAATCAGTTACTCCTTCCATCTTTTTTTAGATTGCTCACTTGATTTTGACTTGGGTTTTGATGAGGAAATTCTTTATTAATATTTGAAGGTAATAAAATAGCTTTTTGATAAGGGTAGATTGTCAATTTTAGTGAATAAGATAAAAAAATAAGTTAATTTTATATGTAATTATTAGTGACATGTGATGTAATCTAGTGATGTTTGTAAGGGGTAGCATAAACTGTATAGTTACTTTATTGTTATTTTGAGTATGTGATAAAAGATGAACTTTTTGGAGCAATCTAAAAAAGACGAAAAGTATTGTATATATGAAAATGTATAATTTATATACTTATTTGTATGATAATATTACATGATATTTGATTTAAATTGATTAGTCCAATTACCATAAATTAGTTGCATGAGCTATTGACATTAGACTTAAATTGTTAGTTGAATAATTTTTAATTAAATTATTAGTTGACGTTATTAGTTGAATTGTAAAATGACACTAGATTGGTTGTGATAAAGCTCGATTTTTTATTTATTTGTATGATTCCTTTATAGGATATAATATTTAAATTGATTAGTCCAATCATGGACGGATCCAGAAAACTTTCATGACGAGGACACAAAAATAAATAATATAACAAGTAGATTTTCCTGTGAACCCGGGTTCAAGTGAATTCTATTTTTTTAGTGTCACGATTATACATATACAATTATGCTCTATTACTATATTAAAAAAATGTTTGATTTTTTAAATAGTGATGGTGTATATACATAAAAGATCTACAAATTTTTTTAGGCGAAATATTTGCATGATTAAAGTCATTATATGTTGGGGATTATACTGAAAAGTATGCTTTTACTTTGTATAATCGAAACTGAATTCTCAGACTTATTTACTGAAATAAATTGTTTATCACTGATGCTTTAAATATGATTGAATGTTATATATATTTATTTGCATAACCGCTCAATAATTAAATGCGTGTTACATCAGAAGTTAATTTAGTGATACCCGATCACGTAAGATTAAATTAATGATCCCTTTGTAACTATAAATACGCCATTCACGACCTAGATGGAAATGAACAACCATCGCGAAAGGTTGAGGTGTAAGGCTCGATTGGTTTGTCTTGACCAAGAGATTACACTAGTGCATGACCGATCTTGTTGAATAGGACCTCTGAGAGGATAAATTCTTGAGGCCCGAACAAGGAAGAATTAGACCTCAGTGGATCGTTGTTTCTTAACCTTCGTCCCTTAAATAGGATCACGTGGGATTGGTAACTATTGCTTTGACTTATCATGGGTAGCGAATCAGAGAGATTCAATACTTTTTATCTTGGGCAATATTATTGGTCACATGTGATTGCTAAGATTTAATACGAAGAATCGTGTGCAGAGTACGCTTGCTTGATTTGCCCCTCGGGAGGTTCATAAGTTTTATCATACCAAATCTTGCAAGTGGAATTAGTTTCCTATATGGATAATAATGTTGAACCGTTCCTCGACCAAGGACAAAAGATATTAATTAACGGAAAGCTATTTCAGTGGCTTGAATTAATTAATGGGCTAGATAATCTTAAACACGGGAAATAATGACCGGGAGCCGTATTGACTGTAATATGGGTTAAGATGGATAGTGCAATATTAATTATGTAGTGGGATTAATTAATATTTATGGGCTTGAATTATATTGTGGCTCAATATTAGATATTCAAGATCCATTAGAAGGTCTAATCTTAATTCTCCTAAAGGCCCCCTGAGTAGCCCAACATATAGTCCAATAACTAAAAAGGTGATTAAAATAAAATAAATATTGTTGCTTTATATTTCCTCTTATTTTCGAAAATTATGGATAAAAGAGGGAGAAAGATTTTCTTTGAATTTTGTTATGGAATGAAGATATGTATTCTTGGAATACAAGATTGTCTCATTAAATTCAAGAAATCTCCCACTTGGTTATACATAGTGATATTTTCGAATTTTTTGGAAAATAGAGGGCAAGAAAGATTTTCTTGATTTTCTTGAAAAGATATTATGGAAGATATGTATTTCTTGAAATACAAGAGTATCTCATAAATTCAAGAAGATCTAAATCTTGGATTCTTGCACTATATTTTCGAAAATAATCCATATATGAGGAGGTGGGATTTTTGTGAAATATTTTAATTATTGGAAAGAGAATATATGGGATATATTCAAGATTTCTTGGTGACCAAGAAAAGTCTTATCCCACATTGAAAAATAACACAAATTTCGTCCCCCTCCTCTCCTATAAATAGGGGATGATTAGTTCATTCCCAAGTACAATTCCATGTGCTGGAAATATTAGCAAATCCACATAAGTGGTGCAACAAAGTTTATTTTTTCCTTTTGTTAATTGTTCGCGAGTATCCTTCCACCGGATTGTCGAGCAAGGGCTAAGGGAATACTTGGAAAGTCCTTTTGGTTAGTCCGTCCGACCAAAGCCACTGCCATCCCGAGAGGTACGTTCACGTAAACCCGTAGATTCCGCATGCGTAGGTTTTACGTGGTTTTTATATGCATGATATGTTGTTGCAATTATTATTTGAATTAATATAGGATTAATTCATGCTAGTAATAATTAATGAATTAAATTTGTATTTAAGTATTCACCCCGAATAGATCTGTGCAACCCATTCCCCAACATTATATACATATAATATAAGTATTACTTCTAATAATTATAATATATATAACATATATTTGAAAAAATATATGGGGCACGTGATCCCAACAAATGATATATAGGTCCATCATTGAGTTCAATTACTATAAATTAGTTGCATGTACAATTGACATTAGACTTTGGATTGTAAAATGATATTGGGTTGATTGTGATGAAGCTCGGTAACCATATTTTTTAAAATAAATACTAATCGAGACTAACTTAGGACAAAGAGTGTTGATTTCGGGAATGACACTGTCATCATCAAATAGTAGACTCTCTTTAACATCTTAGAAAGATAATTTTGACTAATGATATCTTATGGTGTGATCATTAATAAGAATTATAGATAATTATTAAAAATCTTGGACTTTCTTAAGGAGAATAATTTCAATCATGGGTCGTTATATGTTATCATGTTCGAAGTAATTAAATGGGACATTTTGAAATTTTTGACATGCAATGAAAATTGGGAAGACGATAATAGGTGACAATCAAAGTGGTTTAGAAGGAAATAATTTAAAATTGTAAGAAAAAAAATACCTTTAAAGTTTCATTATTTAACGATGTAAATTTTTTAAGCAGTTGGAGCGCCACCCATTTCTCATGCCTGATTGCAAAAGTAAAATATGTTCGTAAATCGTGTATTGCATCTAAATAAATAAAAAATGAAAAAAGGAAAAAAAAATCTTATTATTATTATTATAAGTAAAATATTTTTTTATAATTTATTTAACTAAAAATGAATACATTTTATACTCATAAACCGTGAAACGCACAGGTGATATACTAGTTTTATTAAAAAAGCTCGCTACCCGTTATGGGTTGGGTTGAGTAGTTCTCGACCCAAGTCCGCAGTGGGTTGACCCGTCAAAACTCGTAAAAATATGAGTTGAAGTGGGTTGTGGGCCGATTCAAACCCCCGACCCACTCTGACAGCTTTAGGTACACCTTCTTATAATTTTTATTTTTACGAAGACAATTTGTAATCTTTATTTTGAAATGAATTGAACACTTGCATTTTTTTAACTTTTTTTTATAATACTTAGATTTTGTATGCACTAGGTGCATCGTGCACTTTATAATTTTTTTAAAAATATAATTTATCTACATTTAAATATGTAATTTATTTTACGAACGCAAATTGCACATTTCAATACAAACAAACTGTAAATTTTATTGTAATAAATTATATGTTTAAAAAATACATTATATATTAAATGGTGCACACGATGCACAGAAAATAACTCTTTTATGATAATCTCGTGATCGATGCAAAAGTGATAAACTATATTGGACAAAATCAATTAGATCATAATTACTACTTATCTTATTTACAAAAAGATGATTTGGGTATTGTTGGTAGAAAAAATATAATTTTATATTGGTATTAACAAAGTTAAGTTGGTACTATAAAATTTGTTCAATGTAAAATTAATTTTTTTTTATAGGCATGTTCATTTAGCTATCACACGATTAATGTTCTTTTATAATATAAATCATATGCTTCAGTTATCACTATTAAAATACCTGATGTAATATAAGTCACACCCTTCAATGTTATGAGTAATATTGTTTATAATAAAAATTCACATCCTTCAGTTATCACAATTAATACCCTTAAGCAATATAAGTCACACTCTTTAACCAGTTTCACATATTATTATTGAAACTTGTTCACCCTATACTTTGCCAATAAAATTATAGATAAATGAGCATACAAATCTATACTTATAAACTGAAATTTATAACATTACATTTATAAATTAATATAATAACACTTATCAATTGATATCACTATACTTATAAATTGAATTTATAGCATTACATGTTATGGAGTAATTTATAAGAGTAATGATATCAATTTATAAGGATAATGATATTAATTTTACAGTATGCACGATTTTCACATGAAAGTTTGTGCAGATTAAATTATATATTAATAAATATTACTTCCTCTGTCCCAAACTTATTTTCCTATTTATCATCATACCCCCCTCTTGTGAGCGATTTTTTTATTAGTAAATAAAATAATTAGCTGACATGGTAAGAAGGGGTATGATAGATGAGTCTCTTATCTATCATACCATTCCTTTAAAATTAATTTATCATTTTAATTACTAATACAAAAATTGTTCACAAAAATATGTGCAAACAGTAAACAGGAAAATGAGTCTGGAACGGAGGGAGTATTAAAAAGGGAAAATTACAAAGTTGATACTATTATAATAATAATAATTAATATCATTACCATTATTAATTAAGATCAATAGTCTTTAGTGATATAATATTAATTTATAAGTTTAATGATATCGATTGATTGGAAAGAGTATTAGTTTATAAGTGTAGTGTTGGGAAATGAATTTAATAAAGAGGATTTTGATTAGATCCCAAAACCCCTGAGTATGACATGTTCAGGATAATCTTGATAGATGAATCAGGATTCAGTTTTAGAGTGTTAGGGATATTATCTCGCACTGCATATAGTCGGCAGATATAGAAACGAAACAGTTTTTTCTCAAGACTTCGAAGAAATCGAGATCTCAAGACTCGATGAGGATCTTGAGAACACAAGACTCGAGAGAACTCGAAGACTCAGAGAAATCAAGACTCGTCTTGAAATATCAAGGCACAAGAATTCATCAAGACTTCGAGAACATACTTGAATGCTCGATATATCCCAGAATGTTCCGAGGCACTAAAGTTGAGGAATATAGCCGATTGGAATCCAAATGGCGTGGACCAACGAGGAAGACAACAACCAGGGAAAAGTCGCAAAACTTACAAAGAATAGTATGGATTTGAATGTGATTCTCTCCAACGGTAACATTCAAATCCACACTATAAATACAAGTTCTTCCTTCATTATCAGGTGTGTGGAAGTGCGAAAAAGATAGCAACAATGCTACAGAGCCAAAGAGTGTTATAGCCAAAGCATTCCCACCCTAGAACACAAGTCTATAGATATACAAATATATTCAAAGAGTGTTCTAGAACCCAATCTAAGCAACCCACGATGTATCATAAGCTTAGAGAGATTTTCCCAACCATTAGCATTGAGGCTAAAACCATTGTAAGGGAAAATCTCACCATAGTTGGAGACAACACCAAAAACCCAAACCCAAAGGTGAAGTGAGGTAGTTGTTAGGCAAACCCGAAAAGGGTGATAAGTCCCGTTGGAGTGTGAACTCGTTTAAACATCTCGTAAGCGATCCCGTGGAGGTTTATAAGTCCCGGGCGAACCCGAGAGAGGGTTATAAGTCCAAAGTTCGAGTGTGAGCTCGGTAAATATCTATTGGCGATCCCGTGGAGGGTGATAAGTCCCGTTTGAAGGAATTTCCCTAGAGAGGGAGAGTGGATGTAGGACTGGTTGTCCGAACCACTATATATTGCTGTGTTGTTTACTGCTTTATGTTTATACTTGTCATACGCATTCGTTTATAAGCAAAGCACACACACGAGCTCAAAAGTTTAAAAATTGGAACACTCTGCCCTCATCCCCGTTTTTATATGCACCGAAATTAAAACGCGTCTTGCTTCACGCCAAGAAAAATAGGTTTTTCCATCGGACCAACAAGTGGTATCGGAGCGGTGCTCAAAAGATTACTTTTTCAATGTTTTTCGCTGAAGCGATCTTTTTTTTTTAAAACCTATCTACGATCCGATATCAACAAAAGCGGTACGAAAAAATGAAAAGTTTTACACAACAATGGAATAATAGAACTTTTCATTGATAAAGACCAAAGGTCAAGTTACATTACAAGTTACAAATGCAAGAAAACACGGAGGTCAATACATAACTCTAAACCCTAAACCCTTAAGCCATATCCCTAAACCTTCATCCAAACCCAAACCCGATCTATGGGGGTGATTAAGAGGAGGAAAGAGAGAGATTTTAAATCGATGCTCTCATTTTCCCCACTTAACAAAGTGAGGAGGCTTGAAAAGGTAATCTATGCCAAGAACCCGATGGACTCTCCAAGGGAGTGAGAGCGGCATTAATAGGATTTTTAAGCCAGGAGCCCCTAGGAGGAGCAAAAGGGCGCTCCAGCTGTTAAAGGGTGAGTTTGATATAGGAAGATCAGCTGTTATCAGATCAAGATCGTATATCAAACTCACGTTCATTTTCAGACTAAGTCTGTTGATGGTAGTCACGTCATAACGATAGACACACAAGGTGCATACGGTTAGGAGAAGTGTCTTCTCGATTCTGGCAATGAGAACCGCCGCCATGGTGGAAGAGAAGCTTTGCAACGATCGTATGTGAAATCGTTGACGATGACGAAAGCAGCAATAAGGGATGAACAGAGTTGATTTGAGAAGATGAAATCATGGAAAAAGGGGTAAAAGTGTTTGCCGGAAGTCTCACCGGAAACAAGGGTTCACCAGGAATACATGATTCTACAAAGATATGTATGGTGAATGAGTTATGTTGTGTAAAACATTGGTCCAATTTATAGAGGCCAAGCAAAGTGCGCATCTGCAAATTTGAGTTCTCAAAGCCTATTTTAGAAAAATTTGCATCACAAGGACAAATGTAGAAATCACGCGACCGATAATTGGATAAAGTTACGGTAGGATTGACATATCGAGTGTATCGGGCGATATCTACGCATGTCAAATCGCACCAACTTAGGGAAGAGAGTCTACTACTCTAAGTGGTAAGTTCGGGGCGATAACATTTTCCAAGAATTGTCTTAATCTGAGAAGAATCAGATTAGGTCAACAAAAATCTGATTACATACAAAGCTGATCAAATGAAGAAAATCAGCTGAGCTTGAAAACTTCACCAAATCAGATATATCGGTCTATATCAGTTGAAAGGGGGAACTTAAACTTTAGGGGAACTCACGGAATCAAAAGTAAATGATTGAGATCGGGCGAGGTCACAGACAAGACTGATCAAAATCAGATGAGTTAGATGAGTTCCGGAGTGAACTGATGAGCTGTGCAGAATCAGAAATGAAGAAAAGCTAAAGCCAGCAAATCAGAAGAAAAGGTTGCAAATCAGAAGATGAGCGAAAGAGACTGATCAAGATCAGACGTGATCGAGATCAGATATGATAAACCTGATATGCTAACCTGATATAATGACCTGATGCTATTCTGATATGTTGATCTAAAGAAGTTTGATCTAATCAAATAATCGATCGGATCAAGCAAAAAGGAAATCGATAGCATGAGTGAAAAGAATCTTGATGGCTCAATAAATAAAGTGGATTGAGACTCGATTATAGGTCAAGTGACTCGAGGGTCGATGTAAAAAAAGAGACCGAGGGTCGGGATGTTCAAATCGAAGAAATCCGAACTCGGTCGGCAGATGAGTATCAAGATCGGGACGTATAAGGTCCGTAGAAGAAGAGGAATGAGTCGAAGCGGAAGACGTAAGACCAAAGACCAAGACTCAAGACTTGTAATTCTTTATGTTTGTGTCTTTATTTCTTTAATAAGTTCATTGTAATTTATGGCGATAACATCTGATCAATGAAACTTTTATCTTTATGCTCAAAGATAATACCTCATTATCTTTTTTTTACATGTCTTTTTATTTAGATATGCCCGATTGAATGTCTCTGATCGATTATATGCTCATATATAAGGGAAACTATATGATCTTATAAGAAATTACTTAAGTATTTAGTAATGATCTATTTAGAAAAGATTCATTACTAAAGAAATTTGTTGAATGTTTTTAAATTGATTGGAGACTTACCTTTCTTGTAATAGGAAAAACCTCAAAACCCGAAAGTATAGGTTATATGTTTGTAACAAGATAGGTTTTAGCATCATCAAAAAAGAAATTGTTGGGAAATGAATTTAATAAAGAGGATTTTGATTAGATCCCAAAACCCCGAGTATGACATGTTCGGGATAATCTTGATAGATGAATCGAGATTCGGTTTTAGAGTGTTCAGATATTATCTCGCACCAGTGTATAGTCGGCAGATATAGAAACGGAGTTAGTTTTTCAAGACTCGAAGAAATCGAGATATCAAGACTCAATGAGATCCGAGAACACGAAAACTCGTGAGAAACCAAGACTCGAGAAATCAAGACTCGAGAGAAATATCAAGGCACAATAATTATCGAAGACTCAAGAATATAACATCTTGAATGCTCGAGATATCCTCAATGTTCCGAGGCACTAAAGTTTGAGGAATATAGGCGTGGAATCGGTGGCGTGGACCAACGAGAGGAAGACAACCAAAGGGAAAAGTCTGCGGAACTTACAAAAGAATAGTATGGATTTGAATGTGATTCTCCAATCGGTAACATTCAAATCCACACTATAAATACAAGTTCTTCCTTCATTATCGTGTGTGGAAGTGCGAAAAAGATAGCAACAATGCTACTGAGCCAAAGAGTGTTATAGCCAAAAGATTCCCACCCTGTAACACAAGTCTATAGATATACAAATATATTCAAAGAGTGTTCTAGAACCCAATCTAAGAACCCACGATGTATCATAGTTTTAGAGATTTTCCCAACCTTAAAGATTGAGGCTAAACCATTGAAGGGAAAATCTCACCATAGTTGGAGACAACACCAAAACCCAAACCCAAAGGTGAAGTGAGGTAGTTGTTAGGCAAACCCCGTGAGGGGGTGATAAGTCCCGTTAGTGTGAACTCGTTAAACATCTCAGAAAGGCGATCCCGTGGAGGGTGATAAGTCCCGAGGCGAACCCGAGAGAGGGTTATAAGTCGATTCGAGTGTGAGCTCGGTAAATATCTATTAGCAATCCCGTGGAGGGTGATAAGTCCCGTTTGAAGGAATTTCCCTAGAGAGGAGAGTGGATGTAGGACCGGTTGTCCGAACCACTATATATTCTTTGTGTTGTTCTTTAACTTTATGTTTATATTGTCATCATGCGTTCGTTTATAAAGCAAAGACACACACGAGCTCAAAAGTTTAAAAATTGGAACACTTTCTGCCTCATCCCCCTTTTTTATATGCACGAAAATTAAAACGCCTTTTGCTTCCCCACGCTGAAAATAGGTTTTCCAATTTACCAACACGTAGTAAATAATATTTACATGAGAAATAATTGTCTAAGCCAATGCTAGTATACCGCAATTAATTCAAGTTGTTTTATTTGCATCAGCAATCAGAGTAGCTAAGCCCAACTAAAATTAAATTACTTTGATGAAATCATATCCATAACATTTAGCAATGTTATTTATCACAAGATATACATAATTGATGGAAAATAAAATAAAAAAGTCCAAGGTGAAAAACAAATCCAACGGCTGAAAGACGGAGTCAAAGCGTCAAGTCCAAACCGAACCCGATTATCCTCCTCCCGCCTAGAAGGCTAGAATTCTTCGATTCAGTTTCACATTAATTTGGACCCTCTCCTCCAAAGTCCAAACACGCCCTCTATAATATTCCCAAAATCCAATATATAAACCCCAATCATCTCTACATACACCTCTCTCTGTATCTATCTATATATCTCTATGCGAAGGTCTCGATCGGGCTCCAATGGCGACGGCGGTGGTTGAGCAATTGGCGAATTTCCGATCCACGGCTCTGCCTCCGAAGCCGTTGAAAGTTTGTTTCTCGTACGCGGCGTACGCGAAGAACGTGATACACTATCTCTGTTCGTCGAATATTCCGGTGGAGCGCGGCCTCACGGAGGCGGAGGTCGCCGCCGTTGAGGCGGCGTTCGGATTCACGTTCCCGCCGGATCTCCGGTCGATTCTCCACGAAGGCCTCCCCGTGGGGCCGGGGTTTCCGAATTGGCGATCCTCGTCTAAACAGCAGCTCGAGATTCTCACGAGTCTTCCGATTTTGGGGATTTGTAAAGCTGTTTCGAGAAATGAATTTTGGACTGGAAATTGGGGGAAAAGGCCGGGTGATTGTGATGATGCGGTGAAATTGGCGAGGGGATTTTTGGAAGCCGCGCCGCCTCTGGTTCCGATTTACCGGCGATTCTATATTCCGGCGACGCCGTGCGTCGCCGGAAACCCTGTGTTTTACGTTGATGGAGAAATTGTGAAGGTGTGGAGCTTCGACATTGCTGGATTTTTTCAGCGAGTTGAGTTTAAAATGAGTGTTAACGACGACGTTTTGAGGTACCCGCGGTTGTGTAATTTGTTTCCGGCGCCGGCGTGGGCGGCGACGGAGGCGCGGAGGGTAGAGTTTTGGACGGAGTTGGCGGCGCGTGAGAGTAGGCGCGGGTGGTGGAGTGGGGCTTTGGGTGGGTGTTTGGAGGAGGTGTGTGGAAGGCTGAGGAATGGAGGGTGGAGAGAGGAGGAGATTATGGAGATGATGATGATGGACGGCTGTGATCAACGCAGTGAGTGTGAAGAACCAGTTGATTGCGTGAGAGCTATGGCGGAGAGATTGTTACGAGCGGGGTGGAGCACGGAAGATGTGGTGGAGTCGTTTGGATTCACGCCTTATTTTGATCCGAATGGAGACTATTGCTTTGAATTCCATCGCACACGAGAAAAATGTGATGATAATTTCATTCTTTTTTCACGCAAATTCATTACTTAGGTACCAAGATGAGGGTATAGGAAATAGGAATGTAATGAAAAATTTTGTTCGCCGATGAGAGGTATGATTATGTAAATAATAATTTGATTCCTTTTCCTAATAGCAAATTGGTTATTTAGTATGAAGATGAGGGATTAGGAATGTAATGAAAATTTTATTTAGTGATCGGATGTATGATAATGTAAATAGTAATTTGATCCCTCAAAAGTGAAGAATTTCTATATCAAATGAATTTGATTCCACTTTATCATGAAAGTCATTTCCTTGCCCATTTCTCCCCCTCCAACCAAGTACTTCCTTATAAATAATTTTGTGAGAATTGGAACTAAGGGTATGTTTGTTTTCGGACTCACCAGGATGAACTTAGAACTTTGCAATTCAAGTCACATACTAGTTGGAGATTTCCACATCCAATTTTTAAATTCACTCCTTTAAAATATACATATACATCTATTTTCACAAAATTTAATACAATCATTTCACCATTTTTCTTCCACCCACTTATTCTCTCTCCTACTTTTCTCTCACCCAATACAATATAATAATACAACATTAATCATCATTACATATTGATTTGACATAAAACAAAAATCTCACCCTACCTAAATCCCAAAACAAACACATATTTTTACTATTCATCAGGATTTTTAAATCCATAGAATTTTGAAGTCAGGACTTCCCCCGCACACTTAAATCCCGAAACAAACATACCCTAAAGGGACTGTTTGGTTCTTTTACCCAGAATGAGAATTAGAAATGGTAATTCATAATCACTGATTTCGCTTGGCTTGCTAGAATTTTTTAGGAATGAAATCAACTAATTTGACTTTTTGAAATGAGTAATATTTTCTTTTTTCGTATATTAAAGAGAGGAATGAGAAACATATCCCTAAAAATTTTAAGGAATGAGCCATTCCTTGGAGTTTGGGTTTACCTTAGAGGTTTCAAAAATGTCAACAACACTCATGTTTCATTTTCATTCCATTTCCCAGTTATAAAGGTTTCAATCAAGCAGCCTAACTGTATCCACATCATTTGTTTTTTTTTTTTGAACTAAAAAATTAATTGTAAGAACAACTACGAGCAGCGTAAAGGGGTTCAACAATAAGGGCTCTAAAAAAACAAAAACATGTGTGCTAAAACATACTAGTATGTGCTAAATTGACAATTTGATTAACATGAATTAAAGAGAAAAAAGAATTAGCACAATAAGGGCTCTCAAAAAACGAAAACATAAGTGTTAAAACAGAGTATGTGCTAACTTGACAATTCAATTAACATGAATTGAAGAGAAAAAAGAATTAGCACGAAGCACATGTTAAACATGAGTAATGTAATTCAAATGTAATGTAATGTCGATGGAAAATCGCACTATAAATGTTGTTTACTAGGAAAATTTTGTCCTTAACAAAATTCATTTTCTTTTGCACATTATAAATATATAACATTATGTACTATAAATGAACAACATCACAGTACTTGAATTGAATTAATAAAACTATTAATTATTTTAAGTATTTAATCTATAAATCGATAATAATATATTTTAAAAAACGTGCAGGTTCTATACTAGTTGCTCTTTTGTTACCCAGCAGAAGCAAAAATGATGTTTTTTTATGTTCTTTGTTAATAACAATTTCGTATTTCCATTATAATCAAGCTTCAAACTTGACAAATTCACTTGTTTTTTCTGGTTCATTCTTGTTAAGATTTTTGGAAAAAACTGATTTGCTTATCTGGTAATATAGATCTGTGGATACAGTGGCGGATCTAGAGGGGTACATGGGGATACATTTGTAACCCAAAAATGAAATGTACCCCTCTTTATTCTTTGTATTAAAAAAATAAAATTGTATTTTATTATATATAATTAGAAAAAAAAATACTTAAATGTATCCCTAAATTTTAAATTATACTCAAATGTATCCCCGCATTTCGAATCCTGTGGATAGTCAATGTTCTCGAAGATTTTTCTATTTTTTTTATATTACATTGTTGGGCAATGTACAACATCTGCATTGTTGGGTTGTACACTGGTACAACACTTTAAAACGTGGTAGCATAAAATTAACTGTTTTTCTCCGAACCAAAGCTGCTCTCTTTATCTTGTCAAAAAAAAAAAGCTGCTCTCTTTATGGGCTGTTGGGCAAGATAACAATTTGGGCTGCAAGTTATGGGCTGCGCCATTGGGCTGTAAAATAAATAATCAGGATTTGCATTAGCCCCTTTTTCATTCAAGAATTTGAATTTTTTTTGGATTTGGAATGGGTCCCCTCTTTTATTCTTACCAACATTGGCTAATAGTAGTTTAGATTCTGTAGTGGGTTTTATAAATTCTTTTATTTTATAATTGCAATTGTAATTTTTTTAATTGCTTATATATAGATTGTATTCTTATTGTGTATTATTAATTCAGGAAATGAGGTTGTAACTAATAATTACTCCTACGTCCCAATCATAATGACATTTTTACTGTTAATAAGGATTTAGTGGAATAGTGATAAAGTGATAAAATGGTGGGGTAGAAAGAGTTGTTTATTAGTATTTTATATGATAAAGTGATAAAGTAATGAGTAATTGGGGGTAGAAAATGTTGTTTATTAATATTTTATGTGATAAAGTGATAAAGTAATAAAGTGTGTAAGGAACTTTACCATTATGATTGAAAAGAAAATATGAGGTACTTTACCATTATGATTGAGACGGAAGGAGCATAATTTATTTGAAATCTATTCAATATATATATACATAATTGCATATCGAATTTGATTATACTAATTTTAAATATAACAGAGTTTATATATAAAAAAAAATTAATTATCTATTGATGAAAGGGGTGTCCTTGCCATTTTTCCAAAATTACGGGACGTTAATGAAATTTACCTAGTCTACAATGCTGCCTGCTTGTACTCCGATTCCGTTATTTGGCACGACTTAACCTTTTCAGCGCAAAAGCGTGGTTTCCTACAGCAACTGATAAAAATAAGGGTTTATTTAATTTGTGTGAAATTGGGCCAAAACAAAACACAAATCATAGAAAGAGCAAAAAAAATTCGGGACGCTAATGGCAACGGCGATTCTGAGATCTGGCCTTCGATCTGCCCTACGCGGCGGTGCTTCCGCCCCACGCGCTTCCCCAGCTTCTAGGCGCACATTCTCCGCTTTGTCCGGTCACGATGAAGCTGGTATGTTATTATTGATATACGAATGAGAATTTCTTGTTATGTTGGCGTTAGAGTGGTGTTTCTGAAATTATATGAATTCCTAATTTTGTTTTGTGTGTAAATTTTTATTTATGATTTCGATTGCTCCTATCTCCAATCTAGGGTTTCAATTGCATTTCTTATTCTCCATAGATCGTTACGCCTCGATGACCTTGTTGTTTGGCATTTGATTTGAATGGAAAAATTTAGAAATTATTTACTCATTTTTCTTTTCTCTTGTTTAATATAGCTGAGGCTGCCAAGTGGGAGAAGATAACATATCTTGGAGCAGCATCTTGCACTATTCTCGCGTTCTATATCCTTTCCAAGGGTCATCCGCACCATGATGAGCCTCCTGTAAGTGTTGTTTTGATGATCTATTTGTTTTTTTTCGTATTTCGTTGAATAAATATTTACAGACTCCTGATTTTTGTGGAGGATAAGCAAAATTGATTGCTTCTGATACTGTTAACTCTCTGGTGCAGCCATACCCATACCTGCATATCCGCAGTAAGGAATTTCCATGGGGTAAGCTTTTCAGATTTATCCTACCTTTTTCTTGTAGTTTATTTTTTTATGATAGTAGGCAATGCTTGTTCTTGCCCATTATGTGATTTTGTGTGTTGAATGTTAGTTTCTTTAGCAGGCCATGTATATGGATGATGGGGTAAGTGTTTGGATAATCAAAAGTGTTCTGAAGTTTAATTTTACTGTTTATTTTTTAACTTTTATTATCATTGGCTAGCTTTTCTTGGTCTTGGAAGGATTTAAATCTACTTCATTTAAAGCTTTTGAATTTTACAATCTTTATAAGAAGATAAGGACTGAATATAGTGCTTCGTGTTTGATCATCTATATATCCATGACCTTGTTTTGCTGAGTTTTAATACAAAGGAGACTCCTTATAGTTGACCTTGTTTTTTGTTACTGCAAGCCAAAGACAAGTCCTTGTAGTATTAAAAGCACAAGTATATCAAATTTGAAGCGTATTCATCAATCAAAGTAATACTTGCCAAAATTAATTCACTTGCTCACTATGCGTCAAAATAGTTAAATTCATGAAATTTGAATCTTCCCATTCATATGTTCTTTATTTACACTTTTTAATTTATCAATTTTAAAACTTATTAGACTTCTTCAGCTATTTGCTATTGTTGGTGTAGAATCTCTAAGTAGTCTCGTTGATCTATGCACTAGTTATTGAGGTAGAATCCCTGTATCCACTTCCTAATGAATCTCTCTTAAAATAGTTATCTTTTTCCTGCAATAAGAGATTTGATTCTACCAATATTCATTATCTAATCAATCTTAACTTCTATCTAAGTGGCAGATTTAGGTTAAGCAATATAATATTAGGATTGAAAAACTGAGTAGCTATAGTTGCATCTTCTGCATATCCATACCCTTTTCTCCGTTTGTAAACCAAGTTGTTGAAAAAACACTAGAAGTAAAGCCTACATCAAAGAGGTCCTGACCCTGGTATGATTATTCTTTTGAATAAGTAAACAAGAAAAAATATGAAAAGTAATGTATATTTATATGGAGACAGGCATAAATCCTTGAACAGTGTTCTGTGTGAAGCAATATTGCATCATTTATATCAAAATCCTTTGTTCTATCTTAAAATTTTCATTCTCGCATTGCTCAGCACTCAAATCGTATTAACTTGGAGTTATGCTAATGCAGGTCCGGATGGTCTTTTTGAGGTCAAGGAACATTGAATCCTCCAGTTTGTCCAACGTGAAGTCTTTGCAATAAAGGATGTTTCGTTCAATTGTTAAATGAATTTGAGCTTTTGTTATTTGAATATCCTAAAATTTGATACTATATGTCGTGTTGACAATCTCTAGACCCGTGTGGCGGTTTCTCATCTTTCATTTTTATTCACTTGTTTCCATGAATTCTTACAGCCAAATAATACTAAACTCAGGAATAGTTGAAGCATTTTCCTACAACTGCACTACCGAATTAAGACTTCATTTGCCTCTCATTGTCGTTCTTGCTAATTCTTACAAAGAATCAACTGATTTCATCTCGACATAGATAGCTATAAAAAAAATGTATTGAGCAAAGGAAAGAACAGGCAACTGTGCTTTACGATGGTCACTTTTCGAACCAAAAGTAATGCAAAATCAATAGTTATAAACCCTCGACGACTAATGAGAAAAATTAAGACTGTAAAGTATTCCCAAAATACTTAGAATTAATCGGAACAAACACGTGGGACACAATACCTCCCTCCATACACTATATGCTGCTTGATGAGGCTGAGCAGCAAGAATTAGCAAAAATTAAAGTAATATTACATCGCTATTGCAACAGATGAGATAAAGAATACAAAAGTAAAAGTTTGTTTTAACTACAAATCGCTCAGAATTACAAAAGTCACTAAGCAGTGGCATCATTGTTGCTGGCTTCTGGAAGGGTTTCAAGGTCCGTACGAGCTTCTATCTCTTGTTTAGGAAGTGACGTGGATGAATTTTCAAGATTGTTCTCGCTTACATCATTACCATTGCTGTCATTAAACGAAGTAGTTTTCCCATTCTCAGATGAGTTACTCTCGGAGTTGTTACTCTCAGTTTGAAGTGGCTTCTCTTCTGCATTGGAGCTAACCGAACTGACATTCTCTGTTCCTGCAGCAGTTTGAGGATTCTCTTGGTTTATACCATCATTAGGCTTGTTGGTTCCGCCTTGGATCTCGCCCTCTGATGAACTTGGTTGATCGGTTGAACTGCCTTTTAGATTCTCGTCGCTGTTGCCCTTCGTCTCTCCCTGCTCATTAACCTTCTCTTCTGTGACTCCCTTATCTGCTGGATTCTGCTGGGACGCTTCGTTTTCGTTCTCCTTTTTCTCGCTCTCTTCCTTAATTTCTTCACTTGTGTTCACCTTGTTCTCCTCTTGTTGTGTTGATTCTTGACTTTTGTTCTCGCTCTCTCCTGTTGTTTCTTCAGATATGGTCTCCTTATCACCAGCTGTTTCTTCAGTTTTGGTCTCTTTATCACCAGTTGTTTCTTCAGTTTTGGTCTCTTTATCACCAGTTGTTTCTTCAGTTTTGGTTTCTTTGCTCTCGTTGAATCCCGTTGTTTCTTCACTTTTCGTCTCAGTGTTCTCATTCTGGCCTGTTGTTTCCTCAGTCTTGTTCAAGTTGCTTTCATTCTGACCTGTTGTTTCTTCACTCTTATTCTCATTGCTCTCATTCTGGCCTGTTGTTTCCTCATTCTTGTTCTCGTTGCTCCCGTTCTGACCTGTTGTTTCGTCATTCTTGTACTCATTGCTCTCATTCTGACCAGTTGTTTCTTCATTCTTATTCTCAGTGCTTTCATTCTGGCCTGTTGTTTCTTCATTCTTATTCTCAGTGCTTACATTCTGTCCTGTTGTCTCCTCATTCTTGTTCTCGTTGCTCTCATTCTGACCCATTGTTTCTACATTCTTATTCTCGTTGCTCTCATTCTGGCCCGTTGCTTCCTCATTCTTGTTCTCGCTGCTCTCATTCTGGCCAGTTGCTTCCTCATTCTTGCTCTCATTCTGCCCCGTTGTTTCCTCATCCTTGTTCTCATTGCTCTCATTCTGACCTGTTGTTTCCTCAATCTTGTCCTCGTTCTGTCCTGCGGTTTCTTCACTATTGGTCTCTTTGCTCGTTTCTTCGCTCTTGTTCTCTGTACTCTCATTCTCTCCCATTGTTTCCTCAGTTTTGTTCTCTGTACCCTCATTCTCTCCCGTTGTTTCATCAGTTTTGTTCTCTGTACCCTCATTCTCTCCCGTTGTTTCATCAGTTTTGTTCTCTGTACCCTCATTCTCTCCCGTTGTTTCTTCATTCTTGTTCTCCGTACTCTCATTCTCTCCGATTATTTCTTCACTCTTATTCTCTGTACCCTCATTCTCTCCCGTTGTTTCTTCACTCTTGTTCTCTGTACCCTCATTCTCTCCAGTCATTTCTTCACTCTTTTTCTCCAAACTCACATTCTCGGACTTTTCTTCAACGCCCTCGTTGCCTTTGTTCCCATTCTCATTCTCTTCACGCTCATTCCATTTACTCTCCACACCTTCCTCTTCTTTGCTCCCTTCACTGCTCTCCAACGTCGTTTCCTTCTCTTCACCATCCGTCTTAACCTCATTATTCTCCTCACCTTCCTTATTCCCACCCTCATCCTCCTTATTCTCGTTTTCCTTTGCACCATCCACAGATTCTTCTTCGCTTTTTCCCTGTTCTTGCCACCGATCGTCTGGCTTATTCTCATCATCAAAATGTGGAGTTTCGTCTGGCTCATCCTGTTTGGGCTTCTCATCTTCAACCTCGTCTTCCTTCTCTTCCACCTTCGGCTGGAGATCCTTCCTCCCCAACTTGATATTACCAGCAACATTAGCATCTTCTAAAGACGCCTTCTTATCACGAGACTGCTGCACCTGGTAAAGCAGCCAGATTCCAATCCCCAGCAGCAAACATATCTGCACCACATGCTTCACTTTTATCCCTTTATTCCTCTGATTCCTACGGGGCGAATGCTTAAACATGACTATGTCTCACTACAAAGCCTCTGATTTGCAAAGCTGGAAAAGATCAAACAAGTATTTAGTAAGACTTGATGATCAGCTAAGATCATAAACCATAGATAAAGTTAAAAGTGCAACTTTTCTTGTTGAAAAGGTAAAGAAAATCAGGTGAAAGACAAGAAAACACAGTTGATCTAGGTGGTAACTCCAAAGAATTAAATTCTTAAAGTAGGCCAAGTACGGCAACCTAACAAAAATACAAACAAGAACACTAACAAACATGATCTTGCATCAGATCTACGTAATCCAATGTGTCATCAGATCAAAATCGGGTCGACCCGAATACAGAAACTCAAGTATCAAACAAGAATGGATCAAAGCACTTGTACCACACTATAAACAGAAATGAGAAACTTCTATAACTAAACATGATCTTGACACAGATCACAAGCAGAGGCCAAGCATATGAAATGCTTTCTAGTACACATATATTATAAATTGAAGACAAATTAAACTCTATTTCTCAAATTCATAGCTCAAATGAGAAAACCCATCAAATGCAATCGGACCAAAATCAACTAGAAACAAATTAAACATAACATTGATCAAGATATAAAAAGGGCAATTAACTAATTACTATAAAAGGATCAATTAATGTATTCAACAGATCCATAAAACTTTGGCATCACATTGCATAATCAGATAAAAAAAATCTAAAAATGCAAAAGAAAGAGATCAGGAATGCTAACAACAATAGTCGTACCTGATACCAGAATGCGGCAAAAGAGGCCTAAAATCCCTGTTTTATTGACGTTATAAAGTGAGCTTTTGCACAAATAACTATGGCCATTTGATTGATCTCTAAGAAAAGATAATGTGCATATGTATAATAAATTATAATTGATGATTGCTTTAATACAGTGAAAGAGGGTATGAAGTCAACTTCCGAAGGTTAAATGAAACTCTCAGAATTGAGATTTGAGCAATTGAAGATGCTTCTCTCTGAAATAGATCTGAAATCGGATTCACTTTGTGTATAAAATTAAATGTGGATATGAAGCTTTTTCTTCGATCTTTAGGAATTCGCCGTGATGTCTCCACGCACTTTTATGCGCATTGAATTCTGTTACCGAACCGACACTTTCTGTAAAACTGTATTCACGGAGATTCTTAATGGGGTCGGAGCACTTTTAACTAATTACAATTTACAGTTAATTAGGGCAACTACGGAAAACTAATTTGGAAATTAATGTACTTTTTTTCTGAGCACCGTAAATACATATAAATAACATAATTTGGGGAAAAGAAAATCAGTTGGACTTGCCATAAATAAATATAAATGCTCAAGTGACTAATATTTTGGATTTTTTTTTTTCGAACAGAATATTTTGGAATTTTAGAAACTGAAATAATATTTAACTGCGGTAAACTCAGTAAATTAATACTAATATCCTTTTTTTTTTTTGACGGAAATTAATACTAGTATCCTTGTTATAATACCCTTTATCAAAATGAAACTATCTTAAGGTTGATATTTGATAGGATAGACTTCTAATTTTCCTTAATGATATTTTATTACATTTCTTCCTATTAAATTAAGAGTTGATATACTGTGATACTTGTTCACCGTGAAATTGATTTTTTTTAACAGACATACTCTTTAGTAATATAAGTCACACCATTCAGTTATCACTACAACACTCTTTGTTATAATATAAGTCACACCCTTCACTTTTATGAGTAATACTCTTTATATAAAACGTCACACTCTTTACAGTAAAAAATCACACTCTTTAATAATATAAGTCACACTTTAAACCAATTTTAAGGTGAAACTTATTCACACTATATTTTGCCTTAAATTAGGGGGTTCAACGGGACATGGTCAATTCTCATTCTCATTCCCACGAAATAATGAAGAGAAAATTATTCTCTAATTTCATGAGATCATCCTTCCCGTGGGGATTTCCCATCTCCATTTGTCCTCTCTCTATTTTATTGTGTTTGTTTGATAAAATTATGTAAATATTAAAAATTATATATAATATAGAAAATATTATTTTACAAAAAATTAAATCATGCGGAATGTTAAAATTAAATATTTTTTTCTATAAAATTATAAATAAAATATTAAGATTACTCCAAAATACTTCCTGATTAGACGACCAGTTTTTGTTGGAATTCACGTAAATAATATAATTGTTTGTGGGTTGAACTTAAAACCATATTCTCTTCATCTCAAATAACTGATTTTCCTCTTTGAATTTTTTTTTTTCCGATCGACGACTGAAACATGCAACTAATTCATGGGTTTTGATTCTCTCCTCAAAAGGTTTTCTTTGGTGTGAGCATATCTACACGTTATTTTTTGTTTACTCCCCCGTAATGGGTTCTAGGCTGCTGAGTTCTCTCTGTGTACCATCATTCTTTGTATTCTTTAGGTGTTCCTCACCCTATTTCGAATAAAATTACCTTTACCGATAAAAAAAAAACCTCCCCCCTTAATGGGTCTTATTTCGTGTTTTTCTCTCCCTGTTATGGGTCTTGTTATTTTCTTTCTGTTTTATGATTTTTTTTTTTTCTTTGTTTGTTTTGTTCTTGTTCCTCGTGAGAAATTTTCAAATCCATGGTCGTATATCAAATTTGAAAGAGATCTGAATTTATTTTCGATCGAAGGATGATGATATGGATAATATCATTGTAGATCTTATTCTTGTTGGCCGTGCAAGAAGTTATGACTTATGAGACAACAAATCTCTGTTAATCATCCACGGAATTCATTTTTCAAGTTATTCAAGCATTTGGGTCGTGAAAAATGCACGAACGGGGCGCAGGATATTCCATCGGGGACGCGAAGGGAGCATTTTTGGTTCCCCATAATAACGGTATTATTTTATTGGGGAACTTTGCATCCCGCCACAAAAACTAAATCATCCACAAAATCCATTTTTCAAGTCAATTCAAGCATCCGGGTCGTGGAAAATGCACGAACGGGGTGCAGGGTACCCCGTCCCGGATGCGAAGGGGGCATTTTTGGTTCAACATGATAACATTATTATTTTGCTTTTTTTTGTTCCCCCAAAATCGATAACAAATTCATTTTTCAAGTATATTCAAGCATTCTTTGCATCCTCCCCACAAAATCATCCACACATAATTCATTTTTTGGTTCCCTATCATTCAAGATATTTTGTTGGGGTACTTTTCATCCCCCCCACCCCACCACAATCGGCCACAGAATCCATTTTTCAAGTCAATTCAAGCATCCGGGTTGTGGAAAATGCACGAACGGGACGCAGAGTACCCCGTCGGGGATGCGAAATGGGCGTTTTTGGTTCCATATAATTATTTAATATTATTTCTGATGGTTAGCACATTTTTCTTTTACCCATTCTCATCCTTTTGTTTGATTTGAGAATGTTATTACTTTTGACTAAATGATCTGTGTGATTGTAGTTTATTATTTATGAATAAAAGTCGTCATGTTAAAATAAAAGTTATTTTTTTTGGGAAAATAATTAGATATTCATAGTTTGGCAATTATTTTATTATATAAAATACCATTAAACTGACTGCATTTGGGCCTATTTTTCGGAAATGCTCGTAATTGGCTAAAATATTTTAAAAGGCCCAATAAATTCAAAAGTCACTGTTACTTTCAATGGGCCTGAAATATACCCACATATTAAAGAATCAAATGTCAAAATCTGAATACCAGTACGTGCCATCTTTCAGGGCGCAGATTTATATTCTCAATCACTTGAGTCGGTCCATGCCCTTTATAACCCTCGCACACAAGAAGAAGCCGCAGTTATCCACAACCTGAAAACTTTCACTAACCCAAAAATGGCATCGAAGCTCGCGGCCAGCGTCATCCGCCGCCATCTTTGCAAGTCCCTGGCCTCCGCCCGCCGCTTTTCCACCGCGGCCGCCACCGTGGAGCCGCTGGAAGAAGAATCGGGCGGGATATCAGTGAAAGGAGTCAAAATCTCCGGCAGACCCCTTTACCTCGATGTGCAAGCAACTTCTCCCGTAGATCCCAGAGTTCTCGACGCTATGCTCCCCTATTACGTCTCCCTGTACGGAAACCCTCACTCCAGAACCCATCTCTACGGCTGGGAATCGGAGCAGGCCGTCGAATCGGCCCGAGCGCAAGTGGCTTCTCTAATTAAAGCCTCCCCGAAGGAAATTATCTTCACGTCGGGCGCAACGGAATCGAATAACATCTCGATTAAGGGCGTTTTGCATTTCTACAAGGATCGGAAGCGCCACGTCATCACTACGCAGACGGAGCACAAGTGCGTGCTCGATTCGTGCCGCCATTTGCAGCAGGAGGGTTTTGATGTTACTTATCTCCCGGTTAAGCCCGACGGGCTTGTTGACCTGGAAACGCTCCGGGCTTCGATTCGGCCCGATACGGGCTTAGTCTCTGTGATGATGGTGAATAATGAGATCGGTGTGATTCAACCCATGGAGGAAATTGGGAAAATCTGCAAGGAATTCAATGTTCCGTTACACACTGATGCGGCACAGGCGTTGGGTAAGATTCCAATTGATGTTGATAAGATGAATATAAGCTTGATGTCTTTGAGTGGGCATAAGATTTACGGGCCGAAGGGGATTGGGGGTTTGTACATGAGGAGAAGGCCTAGAATTAGGGTAGAGCCCCAAATGAATGGGGGTGGACAAGAAAGGGGGATTAGGAGTGGGACTGTGCCGACGCCTTTGGTTGTAGGGTTTGGGGCTGCTTGTGAATTGGCAATGAAAGAAATGGAGTATGACGAGAAAAGGATTAGGGGATTGCAGGAGAGGTTGTTGAATGGGATTAGGGGGAAGCTAGAAGGGGTGGTTGTTAATGGGAGTGAGGAGAGTAGATACACTGGGAATTTGAACTTGTCGTTTGCATTCGTGGAGGGCGAGAGCTTGTTAATGGGGCTTAAGGAAGTGGCTGTGTCTAGTGGTAGTGCTTGTACTAGTGCTAGTTTAGAGCCTTCTTATGTTTTGAGGGCATTGGGGGTCGATGAGGACATGGCTCATACTTCAATAAGGTATGGGATTGGGAGGTTTACGACCGAAGCTGAGATTGATGTGGCGGTGGAGCTCACCGTGAAGCAGGTCGAGAAGTTGAGGGAATTAAGTCCATTGTATGAGATGTTTCAGGAGGGGATTGACATTAAGAGTATCCAATGGTCACAACATTGAGTGGGTGATGTTGGGTGAATAGAGATAATGGGAGTTTTCTTATTGTGAGGATGCTTATGGAGATGCAATGCAAGCCGAATATACGGAATGCTTATTTATTCAGAAGCAAGACAGGTCTTCCTTATCTTATCTTTGGTTTCTCTGTACATATTTTTCGATGTTTGATGCTTTACTCCATGGTTTTGAGGATAGCAAATAAATTTGCCTTTTAGAATATGGAACATTTACATTTTTGGTGGTACTTTAACATTAGAGATTCTAGCTCGTTGTGATGTTTTTTTATTGGCGAACTCATATTTAGTTGTTTTAGTTGTTTGCAGTTGGTTTGAGGTACTTGATGGTTGAAATGCTCATATGATGATGTTGAGTTCTAATATTTATTCTGGCATTTGATTTTATGTTTGGACATGTTTGTATTATAAGCAAATACTGTTAACATTGCTATTTTTTTAAGAGTTGGTATGCTGTGAAACTTGTTCACCATGAAACTTGTTTTCTTTTTTACAGACATACCCTTTAGTAATATAAGTCACACCCTTTAGTAATATAAGTCACACACTTCAGTTATCATTATGACACTCTTTGCTATAATATAAGTCGCACCCTTCATTTTTATGAGTAATACTCTTTATAGTAAAAAGTCACACACTTTACAGTAAAAAGTCACACACTTTAGTAATATAAGTCACACTCCTTAACTAGTTTCACCGTAAAACTTGTTCACACTATACTTTGCCATTTTTTAAATCTTAGTTTAGAGATTGTTTGCTTGCTATTTATGCTTTGTTGCATGTTTCTAGATTGACAAGGTTATAGCTAGTTGAAGTACTTTAGGTAAACTTTGTTTGCTGTGATGGTTGTAGATTGACAAGGTTATAGCTAGTTCAAGTACTTTAGGTGAACTTTGTTTGCTGTGATGGTTGTAGTAATGATACATATTTGGTTGCTATGCTTCTATACACCTTAATATCATTTTGAATCCTTAGTCACCTAACCTATGCTCATTTGCCCAATAAAACCTAAAAACTTTAGATGCAAAGGATGAAATTGTTAATTGGATTGGAGGGTTCTTTATGTATGTTGTATGAGGGTTGTAGAGATTATTATTCATAAAAGCATATTTACCTTTCCTTAAACTCTGATATCTACTTTGATATCTTTTGTTGTTGATGCTTTCAATATATACCGTTGTTGATGCTTTTAATATATACTGCGATTAGTTGTTAGTTTAGATGAATATAATTTGTAAGTGATTTTTCAACTACTAATCATCGACTTTTGAACTAGTAAGGGGTGTTTGTAAGAAATTATAAGTGATTATAGTCACCTAGAATTGTTTTATTTCTCCCTTATTGGGAGGGTAAAAAAATAAGTGTTTTGCCCTCTCCCCACTAGAGAGTTTGCAAACACACAAATAAGCTCTCAAATATGAGCTTTTTTTTAAGGATTATGAACTTTTTTTTGTAATCACTATTAACTTTTCTTTGAATTTTTTTATAAATACTATTCACTTCTATTATTAATTAATTTTTTCATAATTACTAATTTTAATCACTCAAAATGATATTGTTTGGCAAATACCCGTTAAGTATCCTTTAAATAATATCTTTTGTTGTTGATGCTTATAATATATATTAAATAATATCTTTTGTTGATGATGCTTTTAATATATATTGCTCGATTATTAAGTAATAATCGTTTTTATAAATGATTTTTTAATAAATGACTTTTGAACTAGTAAGTATCCTTCAAATGAATACAATCATCCGATATAATACAATCAACCTAAGTGTTAATTTTATTTTGTCATCCACTTTAATTATATAATTTTTTAGTAAAAATTGAATAAAATGGTGGCACATTAGTTTAAATATTAACTTTATTTCGTCATCTACTTCAATTTTACAACTTTTTAGTAAAAATTGAATAAAACTTTGAATTAGTTTAAATATTAACTTTATTTCGTCATCTACTTTAATTATACAACTTTTTAGTAAAAATTGAATAAAACTTTGAACTGAGGGTGGTGCCACACTGGTTTAAATATTAACTTTATTTCATTTTCCACTTTAATTATAAAATCTTTTAATAAATATTGAATAAAACTTTTGTACTTGAGTCCGTTCTGTTATTATTATTATATTTTGATATTGTGTTAAACACAGTAAAATTTCATTTATTTTTTAATTTTTTCTTTTGATTTTAATATTGGGTTAACATATCCATGAGTTCTAGTTATCACATTAACCCTATTTTATTTATTTTTTTATTTTTATTTTAATATTGGGTTAAATAGAGTGAATGGAGTTTTCTCACATATCCATGAGTTCTAGTTATCACATTAAATAGAGTAAGTGGTCACTTACTTACTAGTTGAATATTTATAAAAGAAAAAAAAAAATTGTATAAATCTGAGTCATGCTAAAATAATTCATAGGCATTTGAATATATTCAGGATATGATACGAGTCAAGTTTAATGATTAAAAAAATATGTTGGAATAAGTTAAATAGATCAAATAATCTAAGTTTCTGGTTTATGGAAGACCAACTCTTTATAAATGAAGAGTCTATTTTTACAAATACAAATTTTTATCCTCAACGGCTGAGAGGAAATATTTAATAAACTACACGACTCTACAATTATTCTAAAATACTCTCTGCACTTTTTAGGAAATTTCTAAGACTAAATATATTTGACTAAAATTCATGAGACTTTTTCTGATACATTGATATGTAACAGCATTTGCTACAGTTTTGTCCTTTGCTACAGACTATATGATGGAAATTTAAATTCCAAAAAATTGGTAAAACATCACTATTATATTTTTGTGATATTTCTGGGAATCGATACCTCTTTTCCTGGAATTGTTACAGGCTTTCACAATTCATGCTCTTTATCAGTGCTTTAAAACATTCTCTTTCACTTTGAATTTGAGGATAATGAATGGAACAGCTTGGGACTTTATGGAAATTTGAATGTCTGATGACTTTAACCTCGTGGTTGTATATGCAGCCTCAAAATCAAATTTGGTTGTTCGAGAAAAAAATATGAAACAATTACAAAAATATCAAGTTTCTCGAGTTTAGCTTGTGTTAGGTTTATTGAAGACTCGATTAATTAGCAAATAAGTAAAATATAGTGTTAGGACTAGATAATAATTTTAATTTTTTAATATACTTCTATTTAAAGGTGAGTACCTCCCCCGAGTTTATATTAATTTATACAAACAAATCTTGAATTTAACTAAAAAATAAAATTTGGCCCTCCAATGTGATTCAAATTTGGACTCAAAATATCACAAGTGGGAGTAACACTTATGTGAACCAGGTTCACACATGAACTTTATCACTGCAATGTGTAAATACTATCACACTGTTATGCACAAAAATTTTCACTGTTTAAAAACATAAAATATTTTCTAAACAGTGATTGTTTTTGTTCATAAAAGTGATAGTTTTTATATATAACAATGAGAGTTTTTGTATGTAACAGTGATACTTAAATAATCGAGTTCATAGCATGAACCAGGTTTATACAAGTTTTTGTCCACAAGTGGATAGGCGGTGGTAAATTTGTCCAAATTTCGCACTCCTCAAAGGCAAAGTATAGTGTGAACAAGTTTTACGGTGAAACTGGTTAAGGAGTGTGACTTTTTACTGTAAAGTTTGTGACTTTTTACTATAAATAGTATTACTCATAAAAGTGAAGGTGTGACTTATATTATAGCAAAGTGTGTCGTGGTGATAACTGAAGTGTGTGACTTATATTACTAAAGAGTGTGACTTATATTAATAAAGTGTATGTCTGTAAAAAAAAAAAAGTTTCACGGTGAACAAGTTTCACAGCATAGCAACTCCTCCTCAAAACCGGATGCAAAGCTCTTTATCCCTTTTTTGCATTAAATATTTATTTATTATAAAAATGATTTATTATTTTTAGTGTTATTTTAATTTCATCTTCTATTTTTTAATTAAATTTATAATAATTTTCTATTTAAGGCAACATAAGTAATTTTATTAAAAATTGAAAGCACATGAATTAGTTGTAAACATTAATAATTTAAATTATAAAATAAACGGAAATATGAGATTATATATTTAATATAAATAAATAATTGATTAATAGAAAAGAAAAAAGAAAAACAAAAAAATTAAGAAATTTCCAAAAAAATATTTTAAATGAGTTAAAATTTGAGTTTAATGATTGAAAATAATTTTACCGTTTGACTCAAATTTTGTGAAAATTTGATAATTTTGGATGCCCTATGATTAAAGCATGTCTCAAAATCTTTCCTCAAAATAGCAGATTAACTAATAAAAAAGCGTGGAAGGTACAAAGCAACAGCATCCCCAAAAAAGAAGGAAGATATATTTCAGAAAAGGTCACACGGCAACGAACAAACAAACAAAAATTGAAAAATCAACTTCAGCTTTGAATCCATGGGCATCCTTTGATCAAATCTTGATTCTGTTGATAAAAAAAATGCAAAGTAGGAATATGATTAGAAAAGGAAAAAAACATTAACCTCAAGATATTGCACAAGAATATTTTTTAGAGGGAAATGTACCATTCTGATGATGATTCAAGATTGGAATAAAGTTTTTGGGTGATTTTTCATCTTTTGTTACCATCTCTAGGAAAGTTTGATGGGACTGGACAAATGTTGCATGATTTATGTTACTATATTGAAATTATGCAGCTACAAAATGGTAGTATTATCATTGGATACATAATTCATAGGCCTAGTTGCTATGCAAACTTAGCATTTGCCAAGTCTTATTTTGAAGTATATTTTTTAAAATGATGGTTTTGTCATGATTACGTCAGTTTTATGAAATCAGAGAGCTGATGTGATTTTTAAATAACCATATTATACATCTCTCCGTTGCATAAAAGTGTCAGTTTTATAAAATAATGTATTTGCATATTTTATAAACTTTTAGAATCATTTAATTTTAAAAATTATGAAGAGTAATTTTTTTTTAAGGAAATGTAGAGTATCTTATGAAAATACACTATTTGCTTCTAATTCTTTAATGGGCCAAATAATTGAATCTAGTTTATACTTTAAATTTTTCGTCAATTTTAGCACATATACTTTTTTTCTCTCTCCAAATTTAGCACATACTTTTATTTAATATTTAAAAACATCCCAACTCACCATTTTCGATAAGGTCCGTCTAATATAATCGTCAAAATCCACCAATCTTATTGATGCATAACTATTAAAATATATATATATATATATATATCACCACCTAAGACTAAAAACGCGAGATATAAAAACATTTCGGGTCACTATTTTCTAATTTTAAATGGTAATATATTTTTTTTAATATTTACACATTAGCAAGACAAGTTAACTCCGACGACCACATCAGACGAACTTTGTCAAAAATTATGACCTGGGATGTTTTTAAGTATTAAGTGAAAACATGTGCTATATTTGGAGAGAGAAAAAAATATGTGCTAAAATTTATGAAAAAATAAAAATATGCGTTAAATTTGATTATTTGGCCATTAATAAATGATAGGCATTTGAAAGCCAATATAATATTAGTTATTTCCACATATGAATGAATAATATTGTTTGAAAATTTTCGATAAATTCAAGAAAATTTGAATCTATCTTATGGTTTGAATAAGATTGAAAACAAAAATCTTATTTTATTATTTTATTCATAACGCTCGTTTTCTTACATATAAAAAAAGAACCCAACAAAAAGAGAGAGGTGGTTTTTTCACTTTATGTTCTTAGATTTCCTATTACATAAATAGTCAAACCAAAAATGGCATTTATATATCATGGAATAAGAATTAGTTCATGAATAAATTTATTTGATTGAATCCTGATAACGATGATCACAATATGTATGAAAGGATTCAATCAAATTCTATTTCTTCCGCTGCAATTATTAATTTAGAGGTTAGTGAATTTCTAATCATCATGTTTAAACGGTACGTATTTTGTTACAAATTACTATATCATAATTTTAGAAATTTTTAAGCAAAAAAAAGAGAAATGATTTCGTGAGGGTTAGAGGTCACGAGTCTTCCCATTAAAGATATTAATTTAGATATACTATTATGTATAAAAAATACTCAACTACAAAAACTGAGATTGCCATATGATGACAAATTGCTTAAGTAAGCAAATAAAAGTAATTACTTGAGATGGATTATCTGTGAAATTTGTTGAAAACTCAAAGTTAATCAAGAAAAGCTTCCTAGAGCATCGAATTTGTAGCTGTAACGCCTATATGCATACCTGCCCTATATTTCCGCTCAAAATAAACAACAAATACTATACCACAATGTCCATAATTTATTCATTGTATTTTTAAGGCAAATTTAGATAATTGAACTTTGCGTGTTCACATCAACATTATTTTTCAGAAAGGACACCTCTCAGTCACTCGATCTATCACGGTGTTCAAGAATCTGCATCTCTTTTTTATTTTTTTACAGCTCAACAAAATATTCATCAAGGATTTTTGGGATACGACAAGGTACTAAAATGGGGCTTTTCAAATTTTTTAAATATAAATAAAATGTTAATTACTACATTTACTCTCTTATTAAGCTTTTCATTTGCCTTTTCACATAAATTAAGATGGTGTTTTGAATTTCAACTTGCAATTTAAAAGCATTTACTTAAAAAAAAATTAGATTTCACCAATTTAAAAAATAAATGTTTCTAACTATTAATCCTGAGTTCTAAAACAAGCGCTAAAAGCATCTCCATTCGTACACTATGTTGGAGTTTTACCGCATAAAATGTTCTCCATCCGTTTACTCTATATTAATTTTATGTTGGAGTTTTATGCTCTCTCCGTCCTACTATAATTGTCCCGCTTTCTTTTTATGGACATCTCACTATAATTTTTTTATTTCATAAAAGGAAAAAGTAATTCCACTATTCATAATTTTTATTCTCATTTTTCACACAATATTACAAAAAATATCACTCACTACTCCACTCATTACTCTACATATTTTTTCACCTCTCCTAATACTCAAAGATACACTTCATTTTTTATTATTTTAGTACTATTTCTTAACAAAAAAAAAAAAAACGAAACAATTACACCTGGACGAAGAGTACTATATAACCCTCCTATATAATGAATTTGCTACTCTATATATAGAGTAGCCAAATTTTAACGCTATGTTTTTTAGTAATTCATTAATTCAGTTTTATAATTTTATAGGTAGTATTTACAATACTTACATTATTTTTGTAATGTTGTGCAAGACTATAGGTAATTCAATTTATTCATTTAACTTTATAAATTTTAATTATCCAACTAACACATAAATTGCACATTTAAGTCCTCATTACTCAACTTTCTTAACTGGTCAAAAGGGGCAAGTTAATTCGGGACGGGAGGGAGTATTAATTATAGAATTTGGGTGAATTTTTTTAAACAAATAATATTGAGTAAAACATATTCCCTCCATCCTATTCTTTATGCCAATTTTGCCTTTTTTTTTTTGTCTCAATTTTTAAGCCATATTTCCTAGAATGGAAATACACTTTAAATACTAATAAACAATTCTTTCTATTCTCAAATATTAATTTTATCATATAAAATATTAATAAATAACTATTTCTACTTCAACACTTTAGCACTTTATTACTATTCTCATAAATCCTTATGAACAGTCAAATTGGCAAAAAAATGAGACGGAGCGAGTATTTCATCAAATGTAACATAACACTAATAAACAAATGTAAGCATGTAACACTGATAAATCCTTGCTTCTATACATATGTAACAATATACTTGCTGGATGAATCTTAAATTCTTAATGGACCGATTCCAACACACACAACACAAGCCCCTTTATTACACTAATTGTACCAAATCAGGATCTCTGCAACGTACAAATATCTCAAGAACCCAGAAATCCGAGCTGTATATTTATTTATATGATGATTGCATTCATTCAGATTTCATTAACGTCGCAACCTATAAAATATTATTACGACAAATAAAGCAACATGGAAGATGCCCACAAAAAAGAAACACTGATTTCTTTCCTCAAGGGTTGAAAAACAGGTTCTCACATTTACATTTCCAGCTCATCGGCTTATAATTCGAGCTCCCGTAATCTCGACCGTCGATTCCGATTGTTGAATTTATGGTGTGTTGATTTGTGGGGACCTGAATTGATTCGCAGTGGCCGCAAGAATCGCACCGCCTCTCGCACCGCGGCGGCTTTGAACCGATTTGGACTCGCCACCTTGCCTTTTCTTCCTTCATTGTTAACAAAATGTGAAATTAGAGCACGCAGTCAACACGCAGGGAGTGTGTGTGAAAAGGGCGGGTAATAACGGAGCTTACCTTGACATAATTGGGTGTTTGGGCTAGTTTTCTGCCTGAAAAATGAAAAAAGATTGAAACTTTATTTCGAATTGTGATTGCAGATATATGTGTGTGTGTGTGTGTGTGTGATTTTTTTTTTCAAGAAATTAAGATTGATGCCTTGAGCAGTGAATAATGTGAGATGGGATGTGGATGAAAAATGAAAAAGATTGAAACTTTATGTGGAATTGTAATTGTGCTGTCTTTATATTTTGTGTGTGGTTTTTTTCAAGATTTGTTTTTTTTTTTTGTAAGAAATAAAGATTGATGGTTAGTGGCGTACCTTGAGCAGTGAATAATGTGAGATGGGATGTGGTTGAAATAACAAGAATGAGAAAGAAAATGGAGAAATGGTGATGCATATGGGTGCATATGAGATAGTGATTGCAACCCATTTTCTTGATTTTGATCAGAAACACTATTTACAGTTATGAGTAGGGGAGTTGGGGAATTTTGTGGTGATTGAGACGTTAATGAAAAGAAATTGCAGGTTTGTAATGGCAAAATTTGAAGTGAGGAGTATGGGAACAAGAAATGAAGCAGAGAGAAGTGGATGGAAATTTGTCAATTGTAACAGAGAGAGCGTATGAAAGAATAAGATTGAAATATTTGAAACAAAACAAGGGTTTATGCTACGGTTTACACTCGAAAAAACAAAAAAGAAAATACATTGACAAGAAAGGACGAATATCTGATAAGAGTAATATGAGCTGGAAACTGGATGAATTGTCCTTCAACTAGACAAATATCTAAGACAAAATTTCGTAAGAGACATTATATGAGTTGGGATACAAACTAACAAAAATTAATATTAATCTTTTAAAAATTATTTTCAACTGATGTAAATGTGTCTCTAATCCTAATAAAGTTCCAAATTCGGACACCAACATTACTGATCTTTTTTTTAAGCAGCCAAATACAAATGTATTATTAAACCAAATATGGAGTACAAAAATTACTAATGTGATCATGATCATCAGTTAAAAATTTCAGTTCTCGATTCCTTTTAAAGAAAAATTCAAATTGTATAAGCTAAAGTAATACTAGGGGCGTGCAAAATTCGGTGAAAACCGAATTAATCGACCGAACCAAACCGAATTTTCAAGTTCGGTTCGGTTATTCGGTTTTCGGTTTCAAATTTTAGGAATTTCGGTTTTCGTTCGGTTAATTTTCAGTCAAAAACAAAAAACCGAAAATATATTATTAAATATATAAAATATTAATTATTATATAATTTTTTTAATTAATTACGCGTATTCAGTAATCCGTTCACTAGGGTTTCCAGACTTTTCAATTTTCAATTTTTCATTCACGTTCTTCTCTCCCACTCGGCCACTCCCAACCCTAGGTCGTCGCTTCCACCAACCGCTGCTCCCACCACCGCCAATTAGCCGCTCGCAGACTCGCAGGTGGCGTCTCTCTCAGGACGCGACGGCGCCTCACAAACTCGAGACCCTGATTCACAGCGCCGCCTTTGCCCGCCAATCAAGACGCCCCCACGATGGCGATGGCACAAGTAGCTCGGTCGAGACCAGCCCACCCGCACGCCGCCTCTGCAATTCTTCAAGGTCCAGTTCCTATTATTATTCTCAATCTATTGTTTTCTCTTTTGTTCTGGATCCTATTTAGTATTTGCCTGTAGTAATAGTTGTGTTGCTGATTCTTTTTAATGCTTTGAGGATGTGATGCTGTGATAGTTTTTAGTACTGCTAATTCATGCCTTCATCCACTAAAATTCATGCCTTCATCCTAGTTTTTAGTACTGCTAATTCATGACTTCATCCTATTTAGTAATGCTGTGATAGTTTTAAGTACTGCTATTATGCCTTCATCCACTAAAAAAAACTACTGCTATTATGCCTTCATCCACTAAAATTCTCAGGATAGTTTTTAGTACTGTTGTTCATGCTATGATGCTTACCAATTTGAATTAAGAAACAACAGAATAGAGGAAATGTACTCTTTAACATACATTATTTCCTTTTTTTCCAATTAAGAATGTCATGGACTCATGGATTAACTGTAAAGAAATTAATATGGCAGTTGTATCTAATAAATTAACACATATGGCGGCTGTTTATAATAAATTATTACTGCAAAATGTTAAAATTTTAAAATGGAAAAGAGATTAAGAACTCAGTTTGCCAATGTTATTTCTCAGTTTCTTATTTACCAATTTTGTTTCCCAGTTTCTTATTTTCTGTAACTAACAAAATTTATTGGCAATTACCAATTCAGGCTTTCTTAATTTTTATAACTAAAACTAAAAAATATGATGGTTTATTGTAGATGTCAAGCTCACTAGGAGAATCTGGAGGCATTGACGGAAATGGAAGCAATGACATCTCACAATCACTACCACTGACTGAGGATGTAACTCAAGCTTTTCAACCTTCAAATGTCGCTCTACCACCAAGACCTGCAACTGCAAAGAAAAAAAAAAAACAGAGCACAAAGAAGATCTAAAGTGTGGGATCACTTCACGACCATCGTAAGTGTTGATGGCACTGAAACAGCTAAGTGCAATCATTGTGATAAAATCTATAGCTCTGATACTAAAAAAAATAGAACTTCGTCACTTATTTTTCATATGAATGTTTGCCCGAAAAATACTCATAATCAAAAAACACGATAAGCATTGTTAAATTTGCAAAAAAATGAGGAGGGTAATGATGGGGTGGGTACACTTGGTACATGGAAGTTTGATCAGACTGAAGTTAGGAACGCACTTGTAGAAATGGTTATTGAAGATGAGTTGCCATTTAAGTTTGTGGAGGGGAGAGGATTTAAGAAAAGGGTAGCTAAAGCATGTCCTAGGTTTCATATTCCTTCTCGATGGACAGTGTCAAGGGACTGTTTTGTTTTGTGTGAAAATGAAAGGAAAAAACTAAAGTCTTTTATGAAGTCAAATTGTGATAAAATTTGCATTACCACTGATACTTGGACTTCATTGCAAAAAATTAATTACATGTGCGTTACTGGTCATTTTATCGATGAGGATTGGCGTTTGCATAAGAAGATTTTGAATTTTGTGCCCGTTTCTAGTCATAAAGGTGACTACATTTATAAGGCACTAGAAACTTGTCTTCTAGATTGAGGATTGAGAAAGGTGTTCACCATAACTGTAGATAATGCAAGTTCAAACAATACAGTTATAGCGTTCTTGTCAAAGAGGATGGTGAATTGGGGTAATGTTATTTCTAGTTGTAAATATCTTCATATGCGATGTATTGCACATGTGATTAATTTAGTTGTTAATGATGGCTTGAGACACATTAACCCTTCGGTGAAGCGAGCGAGAGATGCGATTAGATACATCAGAAATTCACCTGCAAGATGGAAAAAATTTCAAGAGTGTGTAGAGTGGGAAGTGATAGAAAGTAAGAGTTCTTTGTGTTTAGATGTGCCTACTAGGTGGAACTCAACCTGCTTAATGCTTAAAACTGCTGAAAAGTTTCAAAGTGCCTTTGAAAGGTATGATGAACAAGATACAAGCTTCACGGCTGATTTGTCCAAGGATGTGGTTGATATGGGGACCATGGGGTTCCAACTTTAGAGGATTGGAGTGTTGTTCGTAAGTATGCAGATTTGTTTAAGCATTTTTATGACTCAACTTTGTGTATTTATGGCTCTTTATATGTCATGTCTAGCTCATTTTTTAGTGAGATTAGTGATTTATGTGCTATCTCGAATGAGTGGGTTGGAAGTCAGATTCGGAGATCAAGACAATAGGCGAGGCCATGAAGAAAAAAATTGATAAATATTGGGGGGATCCAAAAAAATGAATAATTTTTTTTTTGTGTTTTGTTTGATCCACATGATAAACTTGAGTACATGGAGTACACGTTGGGTGCGATGTATGGGATTGAAAAGGGCGGCAATATCTTTTGTAGTGTGAAGAGTGAACTTTATGAGTTGTTCGATGAATATAAGAAACTTTATCAACCGGAGGGTGATGCAAGTGATAGTGGCAACAACAGCTCTAGTTCTAGTGAGGTGATCAATTGTAAAAAGATTGGTAAAAGGTGAGCCTCGATTTATAAATCAAGGCTTAAGAAGCAAAGACTTGAGAGTGGGATGTCCGGAACCAAAAAAAGTGAACTAGATACTTACTTGGGTAAAGCTATCGTGGAGGACGAGAATAATTTTGATTTGTTGAGGTGGTGGAAGTTAAACTCTTCAAGATTTCCAGTTCTTTCACGAATGGCCCGTGATATCTTAGCCGTTCCAATTTTCACTGTTGCATCGGAGTCGGCATTTAGTACCGATGGTAGGGTACTAGATGTATTTAGGAGTTCTTTAACTCCTAGAATTGTTGAAGCTTTGCTATGTGCACAAGATTGGATTCGAGGTTCACGACATCCCATATGTGTTGAAAAAGCAATTGGAAGAGCTTGAAAATTTTGAGAAAGGTAACAAACTTATTAATTTAATTTATCATAATTTTCATATTTTATCACATGATTTTGTAATTTTCATTTTAGATTTGTCAAATGTTGGAATTGGTGGAGGAGGATTAGCGTGCACCAACATTTAGAAAATTTGGAGAAGGTGTCAAGAATTTGGACGTACATGGAGGAATATGGATTGTTATGAATTGAAGGAGTTTTATCACTTTTATTTGTCTTTGTTGAATTATGTCATCACTTATTTCAATTATTTGTTATGGATTGAACTAATGGTATGTATTTGATGAACAATTGAACTTGATTTTATGTTATCACTATGAAGTATGAACTTGATGAACTTATTGATATTTGATAGATAGCATAAAGTACATATTTAGTGTGTGGTTTTTCCCATGTTTTATGTGTCAATTAATCTTAAGAGTTTGTTTTGATCATGGTGTATTATATTAGATTATAAATTTTACTTTTTGGCAGATTAGAAAGAGGCAAACGTTTGAATTCTATGTAAATAAAAAAAAAACTTCGGTCAAACCGAACCGAAAATTTTGGTTCGGTTAAAATTCGGTTATCATGCTTATTCGGTCGGTTCGGTTACCAATTATAAATTTCGGTTTGGTTTGATTTTGCTTTGGTTTGATGACCAAACCGACCGATGTTCACCCCTAAGTAATACTCCAACTAAAATATAGCGAAATATCTAAAATTTTAAGATTGGGGTATAAATATTAGGGGATAAAGTATTTTTTTCTGAGTAACATTAAATTATCACAAATAATCGAATTCGATATTGCAAAGTTTTTTTTTTTTTTTGTTCGAGCGCAAAATTTGATGAAGGTTAAAATCGCCAAAAGTAGCATTTAAAAGAAATATTGTAAATTCTTTTGGAAAACAAAACCCAATTTATCATTATGAAAAATATTTCTATACTTGTTTAATAGCATACCTAGTAGTTTTGATATACCAATAGGATGAAGTATGCATATGATTGGGACTGGGAGCTCGGTTTTGGTATTTGGGTCATGTAATCAAATGTAGATTTTTGAGTTGGTTGTTAGCTAGAAATACTTTTTGTTGTAATTTTATTTATAAAGATTCATTAGAAAACCCGAGACAAGGTGTTAGATCTTTAGGGTATATTCTGTTTCGTTTCTGCTCCAGGTTAGCGAATTTGTAAAGTGGTACTATACTAGGTACCTGATACCTATTCTTTCATTTTGTCTATCAAAAAAAAAAAAATATCTTGTAATATATGAATTGTAAATGTGATTGGTTTCATGTAACATAACGTCTCATAATTATTTTTTTCTTCCTATACTAGTTAGGTAATTTATTGTTTAATTTATATTGCTAAAAATATATTATATATTTTCATGTTCACGGACGAGGTTAGTAGTGTTAGACTGCTAATTATATAATTGTATATTAATAAAATATAATTTATAAGTTATAAGTCAATATGTTTGCTTTTAATTTTTTATTTGTTATTGTGACCTTAGATAAAATGTATGTACAATAGTCAATAGTATAGTAATTTTAAGAGAGGACTCTTGTGTGAGATGGTCTCATACATGAGACGGGTCAAAATTGACCCATATTAAATGAGTTCTAACCTATTTAGCAGAAAATCAATTATACCCTTAATGAGATCACGCTCCCAACCAATCTGGAAGAATATCAAAACACGGGAAGGAGAAGACGTCGGACTCACTTCGATCTCTGATTTAAATTCTGATAGTTGATTCAAACAGAACAAATGGAGATAACTTGCAATTTCTAATCTTCTTCATTGGTGAGAATAGAAGAGATTTAATAATTTCAATTCTCACTACTCTGATCTTCTGCGATTTCTGCATAATTGATTTAAATTCTGATCGTCTGATCTTCAATGGTGCAGAAATCGCCTCTGACCGCCGATAATAAATTTAGAGTAATGAAAATTTTAGCAAATTAAAATGTAGGAAGAAAGACACAGTGAGAAAGCGATCTGAAGGTCTTCATCTTCAACAATGATTTGGTAAAAAAAAAATTCATTGAAAGAGAAGGTCTAATAGGTACATCCTCATTTTATTATAATTCACATTTTGAATGTCATCTAATTTCAATTTTTGTAGACCCTAGTATTCTCCTCTGGCTCAAATTCAAATAGCTTGATTTTTGCTATTTTCAATTTTCTATTACAAATTTTGAAATTTATGTTATAGATTTACGCATTCCATTACAGAGAGAGGAGGAAAAGAAAAAAATAAAGGATTTTTGAAGAATGCGAGAAAGAAAATCAATAATACGTCAACATCAACTTAGCTACATGAGTTTTAAGTAATACCAAAGACTCCCCGGAAGTATAATGTTTGGTTAAGGGATTAAGTTTTTTAGGGCCCAGTAACTTTCACCCGGTTTGAATTTAGTTTCGCACATTTGAGAATCTCATACTTGCCCTGTATGTTTCGACATTTTTTTATTTTGGTCCCGGAAAGCAGTCAACTCGGTTGGTCAACTTGTCACTGTACACGTGGATATTATTTACATTTCTCGTTTATTTTGCAGTCGACACGTGGATATTATTTACATTTCTTATTTAATATTTTGTATTGTGCCCCACACTTAACCTAATATAGGTCTGGGTTTGGGTCGGGTTTTTACGGGTTGGGTCATATCAAATTTTTATTAATTAAGTGTGGATCGGGTTTTGAGATTTATATCCGACCCGAATCTATAAAACCCTTACTCTGCTTCGTCGTCTTCTTTCTCTCTTAATCAAACAAAAACATAAACTACTTCGTCGGCGGCCTCCCCATCGGAATCGACTCCAAACGCCTCCCAAACCTCTACGAGCTCGATTTAAAGCAACAAACAAACTCACCGGTAAATTCCCCACCTCAGTATTAACCGCCACAAATCTCACATTCTTAGATCTCATATTCAATTCATTCGAAGGAGAGGTCGCGGAGGCGGTTTTCCGGCTAAATCTGGACTTACTCTTCCTCAACAACAATAATTTCTATGGATTCGTGCCCCCAAACCTAAGCCAAACGCTCTCGCTTTACCTCACACTAGCCAACAACAAATTCACTGGCCCGATCCCCAAAAGCATAGGGCAAGCGTCGAACACGCTCCGCGAAATCCTCCGCCTCAACAACAGGCTCTCCGGCTGCCTCCCGATGCTGAACTCCGCCACTCTGTTCGACGCTCTTTGGAATCCATGTTTAGTGCCCTGCGAAATTGGGTATTCGGTTTCGCCCAAGAAGACCCGGAAACTGATGGGTTTACAAAAACGACATTCAACACCACCAATTAGTGTTTTTCACAGCCGCTTTGCCACCGCGACTCGTGCAGAGTCCACCAACAGCGCCGACCCGCTGGGAAACTACGATTTCGACCTATTCACCATCGGCGCCGGCAGCGGAGGCGTCCGAGCTTCCCGCTTCGCCGCCAATTTTGGGGCCAAAGTTACCGTTTGCGAGCTTCCGTTTTCCACTAATTAGTTGCTGTTTTTTTTGGATTATGAAATTGGTGACTGGTGTTATTGTTGAAGAGATTTTTGGTGAATGCTCTGTTTTTATAAATGCTTTTGTTTTACAATTGATCTCGTGTTCTGCATTTTTTTTATGATTCTGTGGAGTGGGAAAATTTAGAATAAATATTTTTTATGATAGTTTTACATATTTATACGAACATGAATTTGTGTTTGTTTATCATTCAATTATTGAGGGAGGATGGATGAGGTTTTCCATACAGAGTGATGGAGAATATATTTTATAGAGAGAGAGGGAGAGAGAGTGGAATATGTATATAAAATAGGGAGGTAAGGTCAAAGACGACTAATTTAAAAAAAAATAAAAAAAATTGTTATGACCCGAAGCCCAAAACTCGATCCCCTAAACCCGACCCGAAACTAGAAACCCAAAACCCGGCCCTTAAACCGCTTAAATAAGTGATTTAAAAAATATATTAAATAAATTAACATATACACACGTGGCAAAGAAAAAAAAAAAATAATATCCATCCGTTTTTGGTATTGGGTTAAGAGAATCCCAAGACCAACCGGTTTCGGGATTGATTCAAAAATGTCGAAACATACATGGCAAGTATGAGATTCTCAAATGTGCGGGACTAAATTCAAACAGGATGAAAGTTATTGGGCCCTAAAAGACTTAATCCCTTTGGTTAATGGTTTTTTTTTTCAAAATATAATCTTGGAGTTTATATTGAGAATCAATTAGTATTGTGATTGTTTGATATAAAACAAGTATTGGAATAATTCCACGTCGTAATTCCAAAATATCGAGAGTATCAGTTTATGATTCGGGTGTAACACACTTTAGTTCAGGAGTATCATTTGTAATTCAAAAGTACCACCACTCTCTCGAAGACAAACATTACTTAAATATGATCATCAAAATATATATAATCCAGTTGTGGAGTAAAAGTTAATTTCTACAAAGATATTGGAACATTGTCACTTTATAGTTTCAAATTAATCGGGAGTATCAATTTAATTTTCAAGAGTTTCACTTTTTGCTTCAGAGGTATCACTTATAAATGCAGGAGTATCAAAAAAAGTGATGTCTTAATACAAACGATACTTAGTTTCACTTTGTAGTTCCAAAATACTGGGAGTATTGCTTTATGGTTTTAGAGTATCAATTTTGTTTTAAGGAGTATCATTTATGAATTCAAAAGTAACACTCTTAATTAAAGGCAATCAATATTTAAAATTAATTAAGATGTAACTTCAAGTCTTCAACAAATGAGTTGGTGTCAAGACTCCTAGTGTTCGAATATTTTGGTGAGCTTCATACTACTCTGATATATCTAGCATCGCTCATCTCCAATTTTTTCTATCAAATATAGGTTTGTAAACAAAGCATAGCCAGAGGATTCACAAATAATCAACATCTTAGTTTGACTCCTTCTCAAATATTATAAACAATTAGGATCCACAAACAATCAACATCATATTCATTGAATTGAAAGAAATTTCTGGCCATGCTTGATGCAAGTGTGTGACCACCAACAACTCATCTGCTCCTAGCCATGATACCGAAGAAGTCTATGAGCACAAATTTGAAATTGAAAATAAAAAAGTAAAAACTGAATAAAAATCAAATATAAAGAATAATGAATGGAAATTAATGGTTTTTTTGCCAACCTTCGTACAACGATGGTCGGAATAAGTGGCACACAAACCAAAGAGAAAGAGAGAGAAACAGTAGAACGGAAAAGCTAGAAATGGTAGGGTTGTAATCGTGTACCTAGTCAAATGGGTTGTAATCGTGTACCTGGTCCAATGGGTCAAGATGATATAATATGGGTCAAATGAGATCCGTCTCATGTATGAGACCGTCTCATATGAGTTTTTGTCATCTTAAAATATCTATATTTCTTGAGTGATAAAAAACCCGTATAAGACGGGATATAACCTAGTATAAATTAATATTTATTTATCTTAAATTGTTAAAGCATTAATGTCCAAATTATATTTCGTTTCACCGTGATATTATGCATGTGTGCCTCTTCTTGATAATATTTCCATCCATATTCCTTACTCCTCAGTTTTATGCCAACGTTAAAAATGAAATTCGATCCATCGAGCAATACCCCCACACTAATTCGTTGGTCCGCTCATTTTAATATTGACCCTTTTTAATTTTATATTGGGCCGTTCTTTGGGCTTATCAAATGGGATCTTTTTCTTATGATGAACTTAAGCCCACTCCATTTTTCTACGCAATGCAATTCAACGCAATGTATAGTTGCTTACGGGTGTGTTTGCAAATAATTGTGCTTGAAAAGTGATTAAAATTGATTTTTATAGTAAAATTAAAAGTTAGTAGTATTTTAAAACAAAACACTTTTAATCACTTTTACTTAAAGTGAAGTGTTTGTAAAATAAAGCACTTTTTTATAAATTCACAAAAACACCCTTTTAAAATTTTTCTACACATTTTCTTTCCATATTATTAAACCCTAAATAAGTTTTATTATATTCACTATTCACTGCTCCACTTATTAAATACGATTTTATTCTATTTCTTTTTTGTTTACCCTTTGGTTTAAGAATTTTGCAGAGTTTACTTAGATTTTTTTAATATAAATAATTGGGTACATTTTGAATATTATTAATAAAGTGAGGACAAGATGGTAATAGTACTAAATAAAATAATAAAAATTAGAAAAAAGTTGTTGGGTTGCTGCTCTTGAGAAAAAAATGCTTTTAAGTGCTTTTAATAATTGGGTAGTAGAGTTTCAAAACACTCTATAAGTAATTTTGACAAAAAATAAGTGATTTTAAGTTGTAATTATGGTTTGCAAACATTCACTACAACTAGGTGCTGGTAGTTGGGCCCCACCTCGTGGGTTAATTTTCACTTGTGTTGTGTAACTTATATAGGGTTGCTACATTATCCTTGAATCTAATGCAGACTAGTCAACCAATTAACTCCACATCAAAATCATAATTATGTGGCAGCATCACTTGTCCACTTTAAGAATGTTTTTACCATTTCATTCACGACTCTAGCTTTTGAATTGTTAGCCAGGTTTCGACATTTATAGACCATTACATGCGCCTGGGTTCCATACTTTCAGCGTCATGCTCATCCTCTTTTGGGGACATTTTCTAATTATTGATATATGTATTAAAGTTTAAAGAATATTGTAACAATTATTGTATACCTTAATAGTGTATCAATTAATTAATAGTATTTCATTAAATTGTTCTTTAATTTGTTTTTTTTCATCTAACTTTAATTAGAGTCATAAAATGAACTTCTAACTTAAATAATGAGGAGACTTAAGGCCCGTTTGCAAACTCTTCCAAATAGGGAGAAACACTTATTTTTTTAAAAAGTCGAGTCTAACAACTTAAAAAATAAATGCTTCTCTACAGCTTTTTAGAGTTTCAAAACAAACACTTACTATGCACTCCAGTGCACTTGTATTCGAGTTGTTAACTAATGCTTTTAACATAAATGGTAGTACGTTTTCATTAAAGGTGTAAATTATTTTAGGGTTAATTCTAAATAAATACACGAACTTTTGGTCATATATCAATTTAATCATGATCTTCAAATTTTTTGTATTAAAGTCCAACCTTTAATATTGTTACAAATTGATACACGTTTTTTTTTCTCTGGTCGCGAAGAGGTGACTTGGCTCACCGAAGCATGTGTATACTTGTCAGTTAGAATGATACATATTAAATAATATTTTTTAAATTATCCCACATAATATTACACATTTTTTAAATAAATTAAAATAAAAAATAATAATTAAAAGAAGTTAAAATCTAAAAAAAAATAATTAAATATAAATAACAAATAAAATTTATATTTATTTCATAAAATTGATCGAATCTCAATAAATAATTCACAAATTTAGTTTAAGGAGATCGACTGCAATAAGGACAACAAGTGGGGGGTTGAGGGAGTGACAACAGACAATGTGTGAATTGAATGGGCGTAGAGAAACTAAGGGATTACATTTACATTTTTTTAATTTTGGAACATGAAAATATATTTAATTTTGAAACATTGATGGCGAGAATTAGTTTTTAAGATTTAAAATTTAGATTTAATAATTTATTTTATTTTTTTAGATTTTATTTATTCTGTTTTTAATGCACTTTTTAAATATTTTTTATATTTATGATTTAGACATTTCATCCTACGTGTAGTCTGACATAACAAAAATAATAGTTTCAGCGAGTCACATCGTCTCTTCATGTTCGGTGAAAAAAAAACGTGTATTAATTTGCAACAACATTAAAAGTTGGGTCTTTATACAATAATTTTGAAGGTCGTTGTGTATTTATTTAGAATTAACCCATTATTTTAATAATGCTTGATTTTATGGATATTCTTCTCAAGTATGTAAGTGTATTACTTTATAAGTTACTATGTACTTATTATTTAATTTGCACAGTAAAGAGTATTATTACGAACAAATGAATGAGTTTATGCAATTAAGCGTTTGAGTTCCTTCTAGGCATCTCCATGTACAAAGCCGTTTCTAGTAATATTTTGGAGTGAATCGAACTTTAAATTTTAAAAAATGGATCTCTTCTGCCTATATTCTTGTTCTATATAAGCTTAATGCTTCTGTTCAGCCTATCAGCTTACTTTCAACAGTTTATTCAATTCTTGCCCTTTTCATTTTCAGAGACTGATTAGGTTTTATAATTAATAATTAATAGAGTTCGAGCCTAGTAAAACAACATACGCTAAGTAAGGATGATCTTTGTTTTATATTTCATTTATTATATATGTATATATAAGGGATTAAAAAATAAACCCCTAAGAATTTGAAATATTACTAGATTTGAATCAAAGGATAGGTTAATATATTATTGAACTTGTGTGAACTTCACCGTGAACTCAATTTTTTGGCAAAGTATAGTGTGAACAAGTTTTACGGTGAAACTGGTTAAGGAGTGTAACTTATATTACTAAAGTGTGTGACTTTTTACTGTAAAGTGTGTGACTTATATTACTAAAGGGTGTGACTTATATTACTAAAATGTATGTCTATAAAAAAAACCAGTTTCACGGTGAACAAGTTTCACAGCATACCAACTCCAATTTTTTTAGAGTCACTGTTATACACAAAACAATCACAGTTTAAAAAAAAATCTATATTTTTAAATAATAAAATTTTTTGTGTAACAATAATAATTTTTGCATATAACAGTGATTAGGTTCATGTATAAACCTAGTTTACAAGAATGTTATACTTTTTAAAATGATGGGTCAATTTAAGTTAAAATGACAGAAATGGGTAAATATATATTTTCACGAGATAAAATATGACACTTTTACCAAAAATTATAAAAATTAAATAATACAAGCACTATATGTAATACATAGAGAAAGACACATTTTATTTGAGTCTCAAAAAATAATACAGAATGATATTTGCAGCAACTGTAAAAAAGAAAGAGTTAAATAATTGGCGGGAAGACCTGCATTAATCATTAATATGCTTTTTTTTTTTTTTTTGTGTGACAGGATATGCATTTAGTATATATTGATTGTAATGAAATTGAATATTCAAAAATCAGAGGTGGCACTAAATGGTAGAGATGTCGGGTCCATCCACCCCATGGAGTTTCCCTTCGTTTTAGTGCACAACTCTCTTTCTCTCTCTCTGTTTTTGTTTTGTATAAATAACTGTCTATCTATCTTGTACCACGCAAATCATCATCTGCAAAAAATAAGAATGAACATGTTATTTAACTAGTTGAATATTATAGTATTATTGAAGGCAAGAAAATGGGAGGAATAATGGGATTAATTATAGCTTGTATTGTTGGGTTGTTTTCATTGAGTAGAGTGAATTGTAGAGCAGCGAACTTCTTGCAGGATTTTAAAGTGACATGGGCTGATAACCACATTCGCCAAATTCAGGGAGGGACAGCAATTCAGCTTCTTCTAGATCAATCTTCAGGCACTTAATTTATCTATGTTTTAAAAACCGAACCGGATGTTGAGCAGGACGATCCCAAAAAAAGGTTGGACCGGGGTCGGACCGGTTGGATCGGATTGAGCCGGTATGACGTCATAATATATATATAATATGCATAATTTTTTAAAAAATTCAAAATATAGAGTATGATAAGTGAATATAAAGTATCTAAAGTCACTTCAAACTTCAAAGTTCAAACTTAAATTTATAAACATAATATAAATGTCCATTAACATAAATAGTTCCAACTTTCAAATTTCAATTTCCAAACAAACATAATAGAAATGTCATCAATAATACAAAAGTCACAAGTCATAACATAAAGCAAACATAGTAGATGTCAAATACAATACAAGAGTTTGAAATTCAAATCATCATCACAAATGTCTTATGATTGCAAAATAAATAAAAGTGAACAACAAGTCCAAATTTTATGTCGTAAATTGTCTTCCAAGTTCCTCATCCAACAAGTCCAAGTTGTCCAAGCCATCCAAGTCTAAGTTTCCAAAGTTGTCCAAATCAACATCATCATTATCAATGGGTGCATCATTCAAGTTAACATCACCTAATTTTCAGAAAAAAAAAATTGTAGAGAGATGGGTGCATCATTCAAGTCAACAAAATTCTCTCTCTCTACAAAAAAATTGAAATTGGACGCCTACATTGATGAAGAAGGCGACGGCGGCGGAAATCGGAGCAAGCAATGGAGGAAAAGCCGACGGAGAGCAGAGAAGAAGAAATGACACTAAAATTTTCCAATGTTGCCGACGACATTTGGAGGCGGTGGTGGAGGTTGGAGTCGGAAAATGCTCCGGCACCACTTGCCTGCCGTCACGCACAAGGATTTTTGCCCCAAAAGGTAGTTTTCTTCGGCGATTGAAGAAGATGAAGTTGTTGGCTCAAAGAGGTAGCTTTCTCCGGTGAATTTATAACGACGACGAACAGATCCATGGTAAAAATCGACGAACTGGTCCATGAGTAATGATGGACGGCGAACGGTAAGCACGTTTAATTTTCAGTAAAAAAAAATAAAAATATATTATTTTAATGAAAACTGGTCAAAACCGCCGGTTTAACGGTTGACCGGTTTCCTGTTTTGACCGGTTTTCAACCGGTTTTTCCGGTTTTAGGCATAGCGGCCCAATAGCGGTTTTATATACTGCTATTGGGCCGGTTCAGAGCGGTTCGCCGGTCGGACCGGGTTTTTAAAACAGGGTAATTTATCCACCTTACTTAATTTTGGTGATTGAAATTAATTTCTGACCAAGTCTGATTTTTCAGGATGTGGGTTTGCTTCCAAGTATAAATATCTTTATGGACGTATCAGCATGAAGATTAAGCTCGTTCCTGGTGACTCTGCAGGAACAGTCACCGCCTTTTATGTAAGTAATATTTAATCACCTAAAAAATTACATCATTTTTGGTTTAATTCACACATATATATGATTAATTAAGGAATTACTCTTGAATTATACTAGCGATGTACATTTTGTTGGACAAAAATTAAAATTGATTGTATGAGAATGTGCAATAGATGAACTCCGACACGGGCAACATTCGAGATGAGTGGATTTCAAGTTCTTGGGAAACCGCTCCGGACAACCCTACACTGTCCAAACTAACATCTTCGCCCATGGCAAAGGCGACAGGGAACAGAGAATCAACCTCTGGTTCGATCCTTCCAAAGATTTCCCACTTACTCCCTTCTATGGACTCATCGCCACATTGTGTAAGTCTGAATTTTTTAATGCCGCTGATAATAAGTGCTCGCAGGGCTTTAAGGCATTGCACCATCTGCTTTGATGTGTTGTACAACACTTTAAAGCCCTGTTGGCACTCCCCAACATGGTAGCATATAAATAATTGGAAAGTGTTGAATCATTAACCACAACTTTACCTTTTTTTTCTACGAATAGTTAGAATTTTCAATTTAGCCCGTTGTCTTTTTTACAGATTTTATGTTGATAATGTGCCTATTAGAGTCTACAAGAACAATGAAGTTCAAGGAATTCCGTTCCCAAAATCCCAACCAATGGGAGTGTACTCCACCCTTTGGGAAGCCGATGATTGGGCGACCAGAGGTAGTCTAGAGAAGATAGATTGGAGCAAAGCTCCATTCTACGCTTATTATAAAGATTTTGATATTGAGGGTTGCCCTGTTCCGGGCCCAGCAAGCTGCCCTTCGAGCCCAAAAAACTGGTGGGAGGGTGGCATTTACCAGCAACTTAGCCCGGAAGAAGCCCGGATGTACCGGTGGGTGTGGACGAACCACTTGATTTACGATTACTGCACCGACAAGTCCCGGTACCCGGTTACCCCACCGGAATGTGTGGCTGGAATTTGATGATACATTTATTCCTTCTTTCGTTGTCAATGAGAAGAAATCAATCAAGTGTGAATGGCTTTTATTTGGTGTTTCATGCTTTTTAAGTTTTGTTGTATACGTATGCACCAGGGCACCATGTTGAGTGACGACTCAACAGGGGTAAAATGGGAATTGCACAACTCCAACCTGGTGTACTATGTTGAAATATTTTGGGATTATTATCTTTGGTGTCAATTTCTGATTGGTTCACTGTTGAGCCCATCAGGTGTATGTTGTGTTTGCTGTTTCAGCCATTTATGTGTGTGCATAATTGTGAAATGTGAAAATGATTATTTATGAAGCTGTTTTCTTCACCTCTTGAATTGTTAAAATCTTTGAATGTGTGCTTGTATAATTTAATCTCTTATTTTTAAATACATATATACACACTCACACGTTAAATGTTTATAGCACGTAACTATTGCATGCAAATTGTATAATGTAATATCTATTTTAGAACGGACATAAAAAGGTCATTACCAGAATGAACAGAGAACACTTCACCTGACTTCGGTTAGTGTGGAAGCTCTTTAAAGTTCAGCCCTTCAGATATTACACATTGTTTTTATGCTGTAGTGCAGCAACATAAATTACTTCTTCATGCTGATTTTGACTGCAATGGGGTCTGAACAGTAAGGGCAGTTTCCAAATAGAACATCAAATGACCTGCAATCGATTGCGATTCCAAAAACAAAACTAGAAAAAATCAAAACCTTGGCCAACAAACTCACACAAAATTAGTTTGGCTAAATTAAAGATGATCAGTGCTAGGATAGAATCACAAACCGCATTTCTTTCCACTCTTCATCAGATATATTCATTAGAATAAGCAAAATTAGCAAATTGGAAAGGTATTTTATAATTGAAAATTTTGTTTAAAGATTCTAAAGCATATAATGGTCAATTTCCGCAATTAGCAACAAAGATCATTAAGAGGGTTTTTACTGAGCTTATAAGATGTTTAGGAGTTTATTAGCTCTCAAAAAGTGTTTGGTAAAAAAAGATATTTAATAGCTTATAAGAATCTTAGAATAAGTTTTTTACTGCTTATAAGCTCCAATAAAAGTACAACACCCTAACTTATTTTTCTAAAATCTTTTAAACCATACTTAAGTAGAAATATATTTTCTTAAAAAATTTAGAAAAAACAAAAACTAAAATCACATCACCCAAACCAGCCTCCAAATTAAGTTGGTGGTCCGACAACAGCGACCGAGGTCCAGCGTCAATCCCTTAACATAAAATACTAAAATATAGTTATTTTATACAAAAATTTAAATTAAAAAATATTCGTCTCAAATTTAAAATAAACTTATAAGTAGTTTAAAATAAGCTTAGCCAAACAGACTCTAAATATGCTTGGAACTGTTTTCTGAAACGGGTACGTGATTATCATGAACACAAATTTAAACATTGAGTGAGATCAGAAGAGCATGACGTACTGCCTTGTTGTCGTAATGGAGAGTAGCCAATCACTGAGGCAAACAGTATGAAACACCTGTTTGCAGTTTCCATTTTCACATGTAAAATCGGTTGCAGTTCCACTCATATCACCGAGTTCATCATCTACAACAAAACCAGAAACCTAACGATTATGAATTTGTCTTAGAAACTATGATGCCTACAAATAGAAAGGGTTGTTCAAATTACAGAATTACCAGTGGGAAGATATTGAGCATAGCAAATTCCACATTCGACCTGCTCCTCCTTCTTTTGGGCGTGTGGAGGTTGAGATAACTGAGTGCCAAAAATGTGGATAAGATTTTCTGGAAATGATTTGCCATTTGTCCTATTTCAAGAAAGAAGAATCTTGAGTCAACAAAATCACAAAAAAAGGCAAATACTTCTATGCATTCAAGTGCATTTTTAATTGGTAGTAGTTGTTTTACTTAAAGGTATTAGTTGTTTCACTGAACAGTATTAGTTGTACAACAGTTGCACCAGCACCCGAATGTTGATCCTTAAAATAATGTCCAGATGGTTGGATATGCTGTCCAGAAAGTCCAAATTGACTTGATCAGTTGTATGATTGTATCATCTCAAAAAGACCAAAAAGCTTGTAAGAGCAACCATTCAATTATTAAAGCATCATTTTCATTTTTTTTTATGTATCTATGATTTCTGAATATAGAATGCAAATTGATGATAATTCTCAACATCAAAGAGCTTGATATTAAATTTAGTGGTTGGTTGAAATTTGAAATATCAGACAATCAATGTTACGGAAGTTTCAGTGAATTGTGTGAATTTCGTAATGATACTCCAAAGAGGTTTTCAGAAATGCAGTACCATTTTTTACAGTTTCGCTTCCAAATATCCCTCAGAAAGTTGACTTGGGTATCTGAACCCAGGAAAGGACACCTACCAAATTAAAATTAAAATTAAAATCCAAATAATATAAGAAACTTCCCAGACCAATTGTAACTAAAGAGAGATAACAATAATATAGAAAATCATACTCGGACAGGGATTGCGGATCGTTGACATTTATAGACAGAATGACACAACAATCATTTCCTTGAAATATTAAAAAAAAAAAAAGAGGCGATTAGAAACAAGAGCATTAAATCAAGAAAGCAAAAGACAAACCATAAAAGTAATTAGTAAAGAATTGCATTATAACAAGATAAACTAACCAATTTTGATTTGGCGATATGACATTGCATAATGTGAATGTTTTGGATCAGTTACCCAAAGAGACCGATCGATGTCATCCAAAATGGACCAAAAATCTTGGAGCTTATCCACATGCTAGGCACAGTAATGATCAAAAGAAATCATGCATACAAAAAAAATATAAAATTGAATTAAGGGCCAAATTCAGAAACATGCAAGATATTATACCATCTGAAATTGCTGGATAACATCTCTTATCCTCGAGTTTGGTGACCATTCCAGATTAAATATATAAGGAGCATCCTGGTTCGCAAGATTTACATATCAGTTTTCCTGCACATTTTCTTGGAAGATCAAATATGGAAACAGGTCGGGATGGAGAAGAACAAACCGCTGATACTGAAGGTGGACATTTTGGGTAGGTCTTGTTCAGTGTTAGCTCCAGAATATGTGTTCTTCCCTTATTGTCCCTAGCCACCATAAACAGCTACCAACATTGAGTGAAGACACTATGTTACCCTTGTACATTCTGTTACAACAAGATTCAGAGATAACTTGAAATGAAACAATCTACTCTAATTGTTGAATTCTAAACAAAGTCTTATTGCTACAATGTATAATGTATACATAAATTTTCTAATTTCACTTCTTAGCTCCTATGGCTGCCCTAACAAAGCAAAATCACCATACTTTTGACATTGAAAAATTCTGTATTATATATATGAATATATTCGTTTTACAAGAAGGCTAATTAATAAGATACCAAATGCAAATAGACTTACATAATACGAAAGCTAAGAAATGTTAAATCTTCGCTCAATTTCACCAGGTGCTCCCATCCAACCTCTTCTACCTGCGTGATGCAATTGTGCAGAATGATCACCATGAAAAAACAGAACTAAGTGATAAAGTGTACAAGGAAATAAGAATCCAGTGAGAACCAAATTCATGAGGCCCAAATTTAAAATTCCAGTCAGAAACAGAGAGAAATTGGGGAAATTTACCTCGGCGTATATCCTGCGGCAAAAAGACGACGACATTGCGAGCTCCCGAAATCTATTTTGATCAGTAAATTTCTACAATCCAAATACGTATACTTGAAATTTTCCATGAACAATTCAAACTTGATCTACGGAATTAAAAAAAGAGGAGAAGATGTTTTACCTTGCGCGAGTCCATCTTTGTTTGCAAGTAGAATTGGAATCAGCGAATTATCTGTAAAATAAATAATAAGAAACAGCACAATGGCTTGCAGGAATTAACAGCACAAATTCTTCAAAACAATATGAGGAAATCAAACATCTAACAGGCATCAAAAAATTCCTGAGAAAATCAAATTTCCCCCTAAATTCTTCCGGATATAACGACCGGCGGCGTTTTGAAGTTGTTACAATCGGGCCTCTTATTGGGCCGGTTTAAGATTGAAAGTAGCCCTCCAACAAGGCCCATTTTGTAGTTCAACCCAACATTTATAACATGTGGAAAAAAAGAAAGAAAGGAATAATGTTTTTTTTAACTTCAATTTTATTCAACTTAAATAAAACATCCTGCAAAATTCTATACAGTGTAAAAAATCTTTCTAATTGATATATAGGATGAGGTTTAGGTCTTATGTACACCAGATGTATCGTCCAATTCAAGTATATTTTTTATATATACAATTTATTTTAATGAAGCGTTAAACTTATTTCCACTGAAACATTCATAATTGATCGAGGCATTGACATTGCAAAGGAGAGGATGAAGGTGAACTCATTATCAACCTCTCGATCGACCATATTTAGAAGCTCGACATCTCTGATGACCAGTTTTGTTTTATTTTAGTGTAGATAATTATGATAATTTTATAAATAAAAGGGTGGTAACTAGGGATGAACATTAAGTATTTCGGTTATCAAACTTAACCTAGCAAACTGAACCATTCATCATTACTAATCGATACCAAACTGAATATACATAAAATCGATACTTATTGAAACCGATTTTTCGGTTCGATTACGATATAAAACCGAATATTTTTGCTTTAAAATGGGTCCTTTTTTATAGCAAAAACATGTTCACAATTCCATAATTATGTCTAAATTCTCAAATTAAAAAACATATCTAGATTGAAAAAAACAACTTAATTTATATGATATATCGAAATCGAATGCCAAAAATTTTAAATTTCAAACCCGATATCAATACTAAATACTAAATTAATCGAACTGAATTTATATTTCGATTTGACTTCATTTTTCAATTATTATCAAATAGTACCCACCCCTAGTGTTACCACTTACCGCTAGAGAGCATGGTAAAATTTTTCTAAAAATGGCATTTGTGAATCGCGATAATGTGGCAATTGCCGAAAAAATAGAAAGCTTTTAAAAAAGAAATTACTATATAAAAAAGAGTCACTCTTGCGTGAGACCGTCTCACGGTGAGACGAAATGTAATTTGAAGTTAACGACTTTTAACACTTTTGGGAGGGTGAATGTTAATTGTCTTTAAATTATGTCAATTAAATGCCACGTATGGCAAAATCTCATACGAATTTTTGTAAAAAAAATAAAAAATCCACTATACAAAGATATCAAAATCGTGGTCCTTTTCATGATACGAGAAAGTAGAACTTGAATACGTGAAAAAAATGCTTCCCTTTTTTTTTTTTTGCATCTAATTATCATAAATAACTCACCCTACAAAGGATTCAGAATCATAATGAAGATTGCAGGCTGTCCATACCAATAAAAGGAGTGAAATTAGCTTTCATGCATTGTACTTTATAAACTCTATTTATCTCGAAATATTTCTCCCATTTAAAAGGAAAAAAAAAAAGGGATATCAAATCAACAAATTATTAGAGTGTACAACCTCTAAAGAAGCCAAATTTTCAAAAAAAAAAAAAAAAAGGCAATGATTAAGGTTTCATTTGACTAAGCTTATTTTAAATATTTTATAAATTAATTTAAGAGCTTATAAAATGTAATTTTTAAATAGGTTATCAGTTGTTAAAATATTTGACTAATATAACTTATAAGTTCTTTAATAATTTTTAAAAATATATATAATTTTTTAATTATTAATTTATTTATTTTAGAAAATGATTTTTTTAAATAAGTTTTTTTTCGGAAAATAATTTTCTTTTCTGAAAATTTTTTTTTTTCAAAAATATTTTTTTTTCTAATTTTTTTCGCAAAAAACGGGACGGGTTTGATTGATTCGAACCGGGTTTCAACTGGGATGTCTTAAGATAGGGTAGAACTTATATAACTTTTATAAAATAAGTTGGGATATCCCAATTTATTTTTTTGGAGCTTATAAGCTCTAAAGAGTTTTTTTTTTTTTTAGATTTTATAAGATGTTAAACATCTTATTTTGTCAAACAAAATTAAGGAGTTTATAAACTCTTAAACAACTTATAAATTATTTTAATGAGCTTATAAGTTATGTCAAACGAGTGTTTGCAAGAACTTATGGTTTTAAAAAAGTGATTAAAATTAGTGATTATGAAAAAAATGATTAATAGTAGAAGTTGATAGTGTTTGTAAGAAAGTTTTAAAAAAAGTTGATAGTGTTTGGAAAAAAAGTTAAAAGTTTTAAAAAGGAAAAATGTCAATTCAAGGTCTGAAAGATGACAAAACTATCAATTTAAGGCCTTAAAGATTTTTCCTATCGATTCAAGGCCTGGAAGATAGAAAACTATCGATCTAGGGCCTGAAAGATAAAAACTATCAATTTGAGGCTCCCACATTTTAAGGCCATGTTTGACACTTATATTTCATATCCTTATTTCATGTTCTTATTTTTTTTATTTTTAGGGTTTACAGTTCAATGTTTAAGGTTAAGGGGGGTTTAGGGTTCATGGTTCAAGATTTAGGGTTCATCGTTTAGCGTTTAGGGTTTTAGTGTCAAACATGGTTTAAAAATTTATAAGCCTCAAATTGATAGTTTCTATCTTTCAGGCCCTGGATTGATTAGTTTTCTGTCTTCCAGGCCTTGAATCGATAGGAAAAATCTTTCAGACCTTAAATTGATAGTTTTATCATCTTTCAGACCCTGAATTGATAAAACTCTTTTTTTTTAAAAAAAGACTAATAATCTACTAAAAGATAAATAAAACACTCTAAATTACTTTTGCACACAATTTTAGGTGACTATAATCACTTATAAATTTTTGAAAACACCCCCATAGTACACCCCCGATTATTACTTGTAAACCTTCAACATATAATTTTTTTTTTAAATTACTATAAGTCCGAAATGTACCGCGGCATGTATATGATATATTTTTTTAAAGGTAATAATTATGGTAGTTTCCTAAAATAATTAATTATAATAATTCTTCTACCATCAGACACATGATATATCTTTTTATCTCGCTATAGACAGAAACTGCAAACATCACAAAAAAGGGACCCAGAACCACAATCGCACCGCACATCTTTTTCTTCTCGCTATAAATCGGAACCGCAACTTTTCGTCTCGCTATAAACCAGAACCGCAACCTAAAATGCAATCAAATTGCACATATTTTCTTCTCGCTATAGATCGAAACCGTAATCACCACAAGAGAGAGACCACCACAAAAGAGAATAAATATCTTTTCGTCTCACTATAGACCGGAACGGCAACACCACAAGAGGGGGGTCATTCGAAACCACGCACAATCACACTGCAACCGAAGCCGCAACCACCACAGAAGGAAATAAATCTAACCTCTTCGTGTCTCAAACTCAAAACATCAAAATTTTAGATGGTGTGGAGCTCTAATCCCTTGAGCTATGCACACCTCCATTTTATGAATTATTTGAAACTTCACAAATTAATACTAAATCAAATTGAATATAATGATAAAGCGCTCAATTTTTTTAGAATATAATTCATTTCAGTAGTCAAATCTGGAAAAACGTCGAATATTTATCGGACTTTTGAATTCTAATCAACCTTAAATTCTAATTCCAATACCGAGCCTAATATTTATCGTATTATGAAATTGGCTTTAGTGGATAACATTTCTTCAATATTAATCATATCTTGAATTCTTTTCTAAGCTATATAATCCATTTAACATCTATAAGTAAAAAAATCCGAAGCATTTAAGTGGTATAAAAAAATATATATATTAAAAGCAGAGGTAGCTAGAGTCGAGTCAGCTGGGGCCAATTATTAAAAAGTATGATACGATACACATGATGATGATGATACGATGACTAATTATCTTATCTTATTACACACTTAAACACACCGACAATTTATCCAACATCAGACATGTGTCGTCCTCTTTCTTTGTTTTTTCTCCATTTTATTATTAAAACTAGTGTAGAGCCCGTGTCTTACACGGGATTTTAAATAAAAAAATTAAGGGAGAAGAACATTCCACTACAAAGTCATTCAAAACATTACAATCAGATACAAAGTGTAAAAAAATTATGCACTTTAGTTCAAATTTGAACTATAGTACGGTGCACTTTAGTTCAAATTTCTGTATTTTGTACCTGGTTGTAATGGTATTCTAAATCTTGTATCTGTAATTTTCTCAAAAATTAATTATTTAACTTATTAAAAATTTTAACTTTTCATTTATAAATATGTATGACAGGGATTACAACTATATTTTATTAAAAAAACTATATTTGATTTTAAAAAAATGTAAATATTGTGTAATATTCATTTGCTTAAAACTTGATTAGTGTTTGCAATTTATTTGGGCATCTGAAAAACTGAGTATCTGAAAACAACATTAATCACTCAGTTAGAAAGTTTTCCACCAGCATAATATTTTCAATCTCTTTTAACTCAATATAAAGTGTTATGAAAAAAATATAAGAAGTGTACACATTAATATATATGTAATCATTTTTATCTTTTTTTATTGTTAAATTTAAATTCAATCCCGGCGAATACATAAAATAAAATATTGAGTGAATGTGATTGTTTGAGCGTTGTCGCCGATGATGGTGGCAAAGCTTCACTTTAAAAGATGGTTGCAACTTTCAAACCATGAGGATCTTCTATTATCAAAACCTGAATCATATCAAGAAATTGTTATCACATGTATTAACAATCTAACTTATTGTCTAACAATCTAAAATGATTGAACTATTATTACATATGCAAGCAAAAATTCATGCAAAAATGCGTCGCCCGTGTGTCGCCCGCGATTGCCTAGGCGGTACCGCCCACCCGCGCGCACCCGCGTCGCCCGTCGGATCCCGCATGCGCTCGGCCCCTCCGGCCTCGCCCTACGCCCGTGTGCGCCCGCAAGTGTCCGCGTCGCGCGCGTGCCTCCCTTGGCACGTTTCGCGTGACGCACGCTGCCTACGACCTTGTTTCGGATCCCGTCTTTTAATTCTTCGTCTCCGCCTCCGTTTCCGATCCGGTTACAATTTATTTAAAAATAAATAAACCTAGATCTAGACTAGTCTATTACATTGATCAAATCAAACAAATACTAATCTACTCGTGGATTTTCTCACGAGGCAAAACGAATCCGAACGAATCGAATTAAAAAACCACAATTTATATGCATGCATAAATTAAACACATTAAATTCCATGACAATTGGATACCTGCAAAAAAGATCTAGCAATTCTACTATCCAATTTCAAAATTTAATGACAGCGAATTAAATTACAATTTAAAATTCAGAGTCCGAAACCTAGGCTCTGATACCAGTTGTTGGGGAATTATTTGCCCTGATCTATTCGGGAAGAATATTTAAATACAAATTTAATTCTAACAATTATTACTAGCATGTATTAACCCATATTAATTCAAATAATAATTCAACAACAAATCATGCATATAAACAATTCACGTAAATCCTACGCATGCGGAAATACTACGAGTTTACGTGAACTTACCTCTTGGAATGACAATGGTCTTGTATGTGAAAACACACCAAAAGTCATTCTCAAGTATTCCCTAGTCCTTGCTCGATAATCCGGTGGAAGGATACCCGCGAACAATTAACAAAAAAGAAAAATAAACTTTGTTGCACCACTTTTGTGGATTTACTATTTTTTCCAGCACATGGAATTGTACTTGGGAATGAAAGAATCGTCCCCTATTTATAGATAGGGTGGTGGTCGAATTTTTAGGAAAAAAACAATGTGGAAAAATCTTTTCTTGATCTCCAAGAAATCTTGAATATATCTCATATATTCTTTTTTCCATAATTAAAATATTTCACAAAAATCCCACCTTATCTTGCCATGGTGAATTTTCAAAAATAAGAGGGACCAAGAATCCAAGATTTGGATCTTCTTGAATTTATGAGATATTCTTGTATTTCAAGAAATACATATCTTCCATAATATCTTTTCAAGAAAATCTTTCTTGCCCTTTATATTTCAAAATTTTCGAAATACCTATATGAATAACCAAGTGGGAGATTTCTTGAATTTAATGAGATAATCTTGTATTCCAAGAATACATATCTTCATTCCATAACAAAATTCAAAGAAAATCTTTCTCCCCTTTTATCCATAAATTTTGAAAAATACAAGGAAAAATAGGCAACAAATTTGTTTTATTTTTTAACATCTTTTTCAGTTATTGGACTTTATCTTGGGCTACTTGGGGGGCCTTTAGGATAATTAAGATTGGACCTTCCAATGGACCCTGAATTATAAATATTGAGCCACAATATTATTCAAGCCCATAAATATTAATTAATCCCACTACATAATTAATATTGCACTATCCATCTTAACCCATATTACAGTTAATATGGCTCCCGGTTATTATTTCCCGTGTTTAAGATTATCTAGCCCATTAATTAATTCAAGCCACTGAAATAGCTTTCCATTAATTAATATATTTTTATTGTTGGTAAAGGAACGGTCAACATTATTACTCATACCAGAAACTAGTTCCACTTGCAAGATTTGGTATGATAAAACTTATGAACCTCCCAAGGGGGCAAATCGAACAAGCGTACTTGCACACGATTCTCCGTATTAAATCTTAGCAATCGCATGTGACCAATAATATTGCCCAAGATATAGGGTATTGAATCTCACTGATTCTCTTCCCATAATAAGTCAAAGCAATAGTTACTAACCACACGCAATCCTATTTAAGGGATGAAGTTTATGAAATAACTGTTGTGAGTCCTTTTTTATGGAGAATATTATGTGGCTAATTTGATAACAACTCACAAACAAAATAAGTACGTGTACGATATACAGTAAATAACAGGAAATTGTTGACCCAGTTCGTCAATAAATGACTACTCTAGGGGCATTCCAAGTCAGGGATGTCATATTGCGAGGTTTACATATACAATACACAATACTTCTCGTGGGGAAAACTTTTACGAAATATGGTGATTTGGGGAGTAGGTGTGAGTACTTGGGAATTTTACTGAACTCCTCCGGAAATTTTCTGAACCCTTCTCTTCTTCTTTTTTCTTTTATTTATAGTACTTTGACAAGCATGAGCTGGCTTAGCAAGCATGAGCTGGAGACTTATTGTCTTGCAAGAACTCATGTGATGCTGCCACGTTTTTAACTTCGTCTTCCTGGTTGACCTTTGGATTTACTTGTTTATAAGGCGCTCTTTTTGTCGTCCATATCAACTTTTTCTCGACTGATTGCCCTGTTCGCCCCTTTGACCATATCAATTTTATACCGGAACACTGTCCTCATCGAGCATATAAGAATGACTATAATGCTTGCCAAAATTGACGAGCATACTTGCTTGATGGGCAAGTTGGCGAGCATACTCGCTTGGTCGGCAAGTGGCGAGCATACTTGCTTGGTCAGCAAGTTGGCGAGCAAACTTGTTTGGTCGGCAAGCTGGCGAGTACACTTGTCCATCAAACATGATTATTTTAATAGTTGATTAATACACGTGTCCCTCTGACGTGTACAAATTACTCGAGTAATTGTATCGAACACAACAATACCCCCCAGCCGGGCCGCTTTGTATTCATCATGGGGGCCCGACTGTTGGATATATTGAGTCGCGCCAATTGTGAGTGTCGCTTCGTCTTCTGTGTCAGAACCCTCGTTTTTGAACTTTCAAATTTTTTTGCAGCATCTATAAATACATATTTTGCATCCTCAGTCCTTCTTCCTTCTTTTCATCTTCTCCTCTTTCTTTCTTCACATTCCGTCCCGTCTAAAATTTCCGACAAGAGCTTGATTATTTCGGCGAAGGGTTTCTTTCAGGTAACTATTTCGTACGCTCTTTAATTCCAATTATGACTTCTCATTCAAATTCTACCGCTTCAATAGAGTCAAACCATCATAGTTCCTCTTCCTCCTCTTTCCATCTGATCTCCCGTAGTGGTGCTAATGAGCCAGATATGAATGCCTCGGGTTCAAGATCTCGTTGGCAAGTTCGATAGCCATTTGCCATTCTTTCATCGGATTCCGACGATGCCCTCAATGAATTAGATCGGGATTTAGCCCGTACTGATTTTTTAGATGATTCGGGTGAAGATTCTTTATCCCTACCCCAAATCGAATCTAGGGTTGTAGATAATCGTGATGTAAATAGGGGTGCAGATCATTTGAGGAAGGAAATCCCAATAACTAAAAATATTGATGAGTCGAACAGAGGATTCGACGGCGAACAGAACACGGAGCTCGACATCCCTGTTAGTCTTCCTCATAGCCCAACATATACCGAGTATAGTGCTCGTTATGATTTTGAATTACCAGAACAACCTCACAGGACCAGGGTTGAGAATGAATATCCAGCGAGCAAAATTGCGAGCGTGATTGATGTAGATATGCTCGGCCAGTTGTATCGGAACTACGAGACCCCAAAAGATGTGTTTTTCTGGGCGCCTGGTCCCGATGAGCGAGCAGACTAGCCTCCTGAGGGTTGTGTTGCTGTGAACTTAGATACAATGGAAGCGGGTCTTCGATTCCTACTTCATCAGGCTATTACTCGTTTGCTCGTAGAATGGAACATCACCATTACACAGCTAAAGCCGAATGGGTGGCATATGATTATGAGTTTTCTAACTCTGTTCGACAAAACAAAGCCCGTGTACTATCCAACAACAGCAGAACTCTCTCGATTAGTGCATTTATCTTGGCCCAAGGGCGAACACAGATGGTTGTTCATGCAAGCAAATGCCAAATGCAAGGTCATCGAGGATGTGCCTAATAAGATCACTGATTGGAAAGAGAAGTTTTGGTTCGTCGGGGGTGATTGGAAAAGCCCTGCTTCTGGATGTGAACCAAATGCTCACTTAGATATCCTCACTGATTTTGGGGTCTGTCGAAGTAAGTATTTTTGTGTTTTTGCTCTTCACAATGAGCTGATTTTAACTTATTTTCTTGATCTCAGGAATTCAAGCAGCAACGGACAAAGAGACAAACGACGGTTATTTCAACAGTATCTGGCAAATCGATCTTGAGCCATATTCAGAACGGTCAGTGAAGACGTTGAATACTGCTGACCAAAGGAAGAAGGGAGGATTGTACGTGCCCCCCACCATTTAGTTGCCGTCAATCCAGCTGGTAAGGATTGTTTTTTATACTCGCAAATGTGTTGTGTCCTTTGTTCCTGGTTTCTCTTTCTTTTTTAATAAATTCATATGTCTACAGCTTTCCCTGTCGTCACTGTTGTTGTAAGCACATCCGAACATACTGAAATGGCTCGAACTAAGAGACCTCAAGAGCTTGCTCGAATTCAAGCCGAGAGAGATGCCCAGTGAGCAAACCGAGGGGAGGCGAGCAGAGTGAAAAAGGCGAGCCGACTAGCCGCGCCCAGACCGGGCGAGTCGAGTCAGCCAAAGAGGACAACTTGTCCTATCGAGCAGGGATCGAGCGACCAAGCTCCCTCGCCAAAGAGATCCAGAAGGGCACCTGACGAACAAATCCGATAGCTCCGACGAGCATTAATGTTATTGAGACGACCCCCACTGCTGAAGCGACCAGAATAACTGCCTCTGTGGTCGGTCCGATCACACAAATCGCCGAAATAGAGGTCGGCACATCTACTCCACCCCAGCAGGACCCCGAACCTGGACTCCTTTGAGTTCCCAGCTCCGTTCTCCTGAAGATAAGTCGTTTATGGGATGGGATCCTGCTCGGGTGAACAGGTACGTTTGCTCGTCTGTTGGAGTGCCTCTTTGTTCCATCTTATTTGGTCATTTAATTGTGTCTATTTACTCGGGTGAACATGCAGGTTGAACATATTGTCGCCTCTGATGCCAGAGTTAAAGGACTATTACTGCTCTCCTAGTGTCCGCAACATTCCTGGCCTTCCCGAGCATGTTCAGAAGGAGTGTGAGACCCCCATCCGAGCATGGACTACTGAGCTCGAAGAGGCCACTAAGGGTCTAACTACTCTGGAAACCATGCGACTTGGTCTAGTGCGTCATGGCCAATCTCTGGTTTTTCTTGAGAAAGCTTATGCCGAGTCCGCCCAACTTCATGCCAACTACGTGGCTCTTATTACGAGTTTCGAAGAGAAGGTGCACGAGCTGACCAAAACTCAAGATGAAATAAAGTTGGCTCAGGGACAAGTATCCTCAGCCCAAGCAGAGGCTCGTAAAGCTCAAGAGGATGCTCGTCAAGCTTGGGAAGATGCTCGCCAGGCCAGAGAGGAGCTAGGCCTTGCTCGGGAGGAGCTGCACCGCAATCGGGAAGAGGTGGTTGGCATTAGGAGAGTTCAGGACGAGCTGAACGTTGAGCTCCGGAAACTCAAAACTGGCATCGAGATTGCAGAATGTGAGAAAACTCTGCTCGCCCAACAACTCCTCACCGCTGAAGAGACCAACACTCGTCTGGGTCTTGAAAATTTGAAATTGCACACTGAAGAGTATGTTGATTCCATGTCCAATTTCTCCTATATATGTGCCTTTGCAAATGCCATCCGTTCTGCTAGACAAACACTTACTGCTGATCAGATTGCCCCGCTCATAGCCCATCTCGAGAAGTACCTGATCGACAACCCCCCGGATCACAACCTTCCAATATCTAATTTGAGTGATCTGTGTGATTTATCCAATCTTCCTGATGGGATCGAGATTGATGACCCTATTTTGGATGAGGAAGATGGTTCGGATGCGGTTGTTGAAGGTGTTGTCGACCAAGCTCACCGAGCCGAGCACGGGTTTGATCAGGTGCAGGGCGAGCAGAGTGGTCCACCTGAAGTCGAGCAGAACTTACTATTTAGCGAGTAGACGAGGCTTGATGGTTCTGGGGGAGTTGCTCCCGAAAGGACCGAGCAGACGGGGCAAGACCTGCTCAATACATCTCTTCCACCCACCTCCAATAATGAATTTGTTCCTTAATTTTGCTTTTTGCTTTGTTGAACAATTTCTTCTGAACTACCATGTAATTTTTGTCTTGTTGAACAGTTTTGTTGTTTCCATTGAATTGGCTTGGTTGAACAATTTCCTCTTATTTGATCGTGGAGGATGGATTTTGCTGATGAACGGTTGATGTTTGTTGTGCTTCCCCAGTTTATGCCATCTTTTCTTCTGAATGAATTCGAACATGATCTGTGTCTATGTTCCACCCTGACTTCTTTGGTTGTTTGATTATCTTATTGAGGTGCAATCAGGTTGATCGTCTTATTTAGCTGCGACCAAATGGGTTAACTTATGTGCAACCCCCCCTTTCTTGTTTCGTAATCGTCTTATGTTAGCCGCGATCACTATTTTGCTCGGGTCGTCTTATTTAGTTGCGACCCCGTACTCATCACTCGCTTTGTTGCGGGTATCTGTAAGTACGAGTCATCTTATTTAGTTGCAACTTCGTACCCATCACTCACTTTACTGCGGGTATCTAAGTACGAATCTTTTCGTCAGGTGAACATAAACTTCTGTTCGTTCGTCTTTGTTCAGGTCATCCGGCTTAGGTGTGACCTCTGATAGGCTTTAACTAGAAGAACTTAACAAACAAAAATGCTTCGCAACACGTTGTTATTCTATTACAACTTTGCATTTGAAGAAGACTGTTTCTATTACACATAACTATAGACATCAGACTATGGTTTTGAATTTAAACTTTGTCTTGAAATAGACATGAGCTGACCTCATCTCGTCCGCAGAATTGATGTTGACAAGTATGAGGCGGATTAGCCTGTCTACTCTTCTTCAAGTAATATGCTCGAGCAACAGCAGCATCAGCGTTTGCCCCTCCTGGACAAGCTGTGATTATGCGGGCTGCCGTGGACATGAGCATGTGGAGAGCACGCCTGCTCGCCTATATCAGGCACGGGAAATAGCCTCTGCTCGCACCATTTTATCCCCTTCTATAGATGCCTGAGCATCAGCATCCGCACCTCGACATCCCACCCCCTCGGAGGAGATTTTTGGGATGCGTAGGGGACTAGTAATGTACTACTGCATAAGCAGTGAGTAAAGTGGAGTGGCAACCATGACTCTACCGAGCATCTCGAGTTCGAAACGAGCACCAACCTATGCTCGGAGTGACAATACCCATTTAGAAGAAAATACTTCTCCCGATTTGGGTTGGCTTTCCCAAATTGAAGGGAGAGTATTTTCCTTCGTGACTGCGATACGGGGTATAAAGCTCGTACTAGAGCAAGCGCCAGGACACATGATTGAGTCAGCAAAATAATTGCTGAATCGAGTGTCAAAAATTTCGTCTGGAGTCATACCAAACCAACTATCTCCCGATAACTGAATTTTCTTCTAATAGGCTTGCAGTATTTTTTTTCTTTTTTCTCTGTTTTTCTTCCACCTTCTTCAGCTATCAATACGCCTATTTATACTACTATCCCAAACAAGTGCTGGCATATCTAGTTGGTGTTGGCCTTCTTGCTTTAAATCTTCATTTTGACATATGTCCTTGTCTTTGCCAGTTCTTATTCAAGGATTGACACATACCTCTTTTGGTTGCCACCACTTCTCAACTTGTTTTGACACGTATCTTCTATCTTTTAATAGTGTTGGCCAGAATTTCTTCTAGAAGATTCATAAATTTGTGTCGGACACGGTGTGTTCTTCCTTCATGTTTGTCCTGCTCGTCTTAGCCGGATGGCTGACTATGCTCGGGTTTTTTTTACCCCAATAGTTAGCCAGTTATGCTCATCGTTACTGATAATACTTTTTCAGATTTGACGCATTCCACGAATAGGACAACAGAACTCCATTCAGTTCTTCTAAATCATATGCCCCGTTTAACAAACGTTCTGTAACTCTGAATGGACCTTCCCATGCTCGGCCGAACACACCACTTGGTACTCCCGTTGCTAGTCTTAGAACCAGCTCGCCCACGTTGAACCTGCGTGTTCGGACTTTGGAGTTGTAGAACTTTTCTGATCTTTTTTTATACATAGCATTCCTGAAATCGGCCTCCATCCTTCTTTCTTCCAACAGATCTGCACTTAGGGCTAGCGCTTGGTCGTTAATGTGCTCTCCAAAACTCATTGTCTGATGGCTCGGAATCTTTACTTCTGCCGGTATAACAGCTTCCGCACCAAATGCCAGGGCAAACGGGGTTTCCGCAGTTGAAGTTCTAAAAGTAGTACGATAGGCCCATAATATTTCTGGTAGCTCTTCAGTCCATCCTCCCCCCTTGGAATTATCAAGTTTAGCCTTGAGGGTATGCTTGATAATTTTATTGACAGCTTCAACTTGTCCGTTTGACTGGGGGTAATATGGAATTCACTTCCATCGAATTGTTTGCCATTATCTGTTACCAATGAGTGGGGAAGCCCAAAACGACAAATGATATTTTTCCAAACAAAATTCCACATTCTTTGTTCGATGGCTTTAACAATGGTTTCAGCTTCTGCCCATTTAGTATAGTAATCAACGGCAACCACGGCATATTTTACTCCCGATGTGCCAGTAGGAAACATGCCGATCAAATTGATTCCCCATTTAGCAAATGGCCACGGGCTGTAAATAGACACTAGTTCTTCGGGTGGGCTATGGATAAGTGGGGCGTGTACCTGACACTTATGACATACGCGGGCATACGCGAGCGAATCTTTCTTGAGGGTCGGCCAGTAATAACCTTGTCTGATGATTTTATATGCTAGGACAAGCCCACCTGTATGGTTTCCGCATACTCCATCATGAATCTGTTCCAGAATCACATGACCCTCTTCAGGAGTAATACATTTCAATAATGGAAGTGAGAAACTTCTTTTGTATAAATGCCCGTCTAGGATAGTATAACGAGCAGCTTGTAATCTGAGGCGAGTAGCTTGTGCTTTATTTTTGGGGAGAAGTCCTTTTTGTAAGTAACTTAAAATTGGAGTCATCCAGGTTTCTTGTTCGCCCGTCACATGGGCGACCACAAATCTGGGAATTAATGGCGAACAAGTTGTGAAAACCACAATGTCTGTCGTGCTCGTCACTCCTTCTGCTGTTGCCAATCGTGCCAATGCATCAGCGAACAAATTATCCAATCGTGGTAATAATTCTATGTAAACTTGTTCGAATTGTTCAAGCAGCTCCTTTGCTAGTTGCTGATATTGTGCCATCTGTTCGCCTCGGGCTTCGTACTCGCCTAATACTTGGTATACGATTATTTGAGAATCGCTATAAATCATCAGCCTCTGAATTCCCATTGTCATAGCCATGTGTAACCCAGCGATCAAAGCTTCGTACTCGGCTTCATTATTTATGGCTGGGAAATCAAAACGGATGGCTGTCGTGAAAGTTTGTCAAGTTGGGCTGATGAGAACCACGCCCGCTCCGGCTCTTGAACTTGTTGATGAACCATCAACATACATGTGCCATGGTTGGTCGACACCTCTTTCGGGTATTTGAGGATATGTCAATTCCACCATGAAATCGGCCATAGCCTGGCCCTTCATTGCTGTTCGTGGGGCGAACGTAATGCCAAATTGACCTAACTCCACCTCCCACTTGAGTAATCTGCCCGCAGTGTCTGGTCGGTGGAGAACTTATCATAATGGGAATGTGGTTAACACCTCGACTGAGTGGTTGAAAAAGTATGGTCGCAGTTTTCATACACTCATAACGAGAGCATACGCAAGTTTTTCCAGTGGAGGGTACCGGAGCTCGGCTTCTTTGAGTACCTGACTTACCTAATAAATAGGCAAATGTGTTGCCCCCTCTGCCCGAACGAGCACAACGCTAATTGCATGCTCTGATGCGGCAAGATACAAATAAAGTTGTTCGCCTGGAACAGGCTTAGATAATGTTTGAGTATCTGCCAAGTATTGTTTTAATGACTCAAATGCATTTTGGCAATGGTATGTCCATTGGAATCTCCCTTTCTTTAATGCGTCAAAGAAAGGTTTGCATTTGTCTCCACTTCGTGATACAAACCGGTTTACAGAAGCCAAACGTCCAGTTAATTTTTGAACTTCTTTCACACTTCTGGGGGCCTGCATGTCGAGCATAGCTTGAATCTTTGATGGGTTCGCTTCAATTCCCCATTGACTAACCATATGCCCTAGGAATTTTCCCGAATGAACCCCAAAACTGCATTTCTTCGGATTTAACTTCATGTTGTACTCCCTGAGAATACCAAACGTTTGTGCTAGGCGGATAATGTGGTATTCCTTATGCTCGCTTTTTACCACAATGTCATCAATGTACACCTCAACTGTTCGACCTATGTGTTCGTCGAACATCTTGTTCACCAAACGTTGATACGTTGCTCCAGCATTCTTTAATCCGAATGGCATGTGTTGCCAACAATACATATTCTTTTCGCTGCAGAAAGCCATATTCTTTTGATCGTCTGGATGAATGGGTATTTGGTGATACCCAGCAAACGCATCCATGAAGGTCATGAGCTCATGACCTGCTGCATTATCGACCAAATAATCGATATGTGGCATCGGGAAATTGTCTTTCGGGCATGCTTTGTTTAAGTCAGTGAAATCTATGCATAACCTCCAAGTTCCGTTAGATTTTTGGACGAGCACAACGTTAGCAAGCCATCTTGGGCACTTTACTTCTCGAATTAATTTATTATCGAGCAATTTCTTGATTTCACTATCCATAGCTGCATACTTCTCCGGACTGAATTTTCTCCGCTTCTGGATTATTGGAATTTGTGTTGGGTCAAGGTTAAGAGAGTGACATGCGTGTTTAGGATCAATGCCGACCATGTCCTCATGTGACCAAGCGAACACATCCAAGTTTGCCCGGAGAATGCCGACCATTTCTGTTCTGAATGGTTTCGGTAATTCTGAACCAATAAACACTTCTAATTCTGGTCTGATTGGGTCGATATTGACCGACTCCAATTGTTCAACAGGTATCGCTCGCCTCTTTTTTTCTTCCATCGAGGATCTTCGATCGACCCCCGGTGCTCGTCATCTACCTCCATAGGTTCAAAACCTATACGAGGTTCTAAGTCCGGTAGCTCGTTTGGTGGATCAATGTTCATTAGATCTGGAACATGAATTATCATCCCGGGTTCTGTGTTCGCCCGTGGAGATGTGCTCGTTAGAGGAGGTATAAGCGTCCTCGACAATATATTCGCCTGTTGGCTTGATTCTCCGGTCTCCCATGTTTGCTCCATCATGTTAATGATATTTTGCTTTTCTGGCGCGCATGACAGCAAACAATCTCGAGCTTTTTTCTGGTCGCCTTTTACGCTACCTGCCCATTCTTGGGTTGGAAACTTAACACAATAGTAATAAGTCGAACAGGCAGCTTTGAATTCCTAAATAAACGGGCGACCTAAAAACCCGTTATAAGTAGATGGAGCATCGACGATTACAAAGTCTAGCATTCTAGTTCGTCGGATCTCTGGATTTAAAGTTGACTCTAGCTCGACTCCTAACCTGATCAGACCATAGAGCCGAGTTATAGATTCCCCGAAATCCATAATGGTGTGATCACATGGTTCTATATAACTACTTAGGTCCTTAACTTGCTTCTCCATTTAGTGCAGAGTGTTAACGAACAGAATGTCGCATATGCTCCGGTGTCGACTAGGAGGCGATGCACATTCAAATCGAGAAGACGAGCGCTGATGGTTAGAGAGTCATTGTGGGGGGTGATTATGCCATCGAGATCATCTTCCGAGAACATGATTTGGTGAGAGGGTGGCGTGCTAGTTGATGTGCTCACCACCTTCACCTGATGGGTGCTTTGCATGGCACGCATTTCCATCTTCTTCCGCCTGTTCGATAATGTTGGTGTCTGGTAGAATTCACCCACTTGACCATAATCAGGACGAATCATGTTGATTTCTTGACTCTCCCGACCTCTACTCATGGTAGGAGCCCCTCTCTTGGGTAATTCCAACTTCTTGCGAGATTCCTCGGGATCACTATCAGATGCCTGTTCGGCCTTACACTTACTGTTGGTCCCGGTGCAAACGAGTCTTACACGTGTATGGGGGGGAATACACGTGTTCAGTATTTTTTTTTTAAACTTTTCTTTTACTGAGGTCAGCTTGGGTCAGATAATCCTGAAGATTAGGTCCTGAGAAGCACAAACCACTCTGAGTCAAAGTCTACTGAGACAGTGATCCTGAGCTGCTTCAGAAACCTCAGATAATCCCAACTGAGTCCTGAGTTTTCAGAGATCCTGAGTTGCTTGGATCAGATAACTAACTTACTGAACCCTCAGAAGAGTAAGTTCAGTTTGGTAACTATCTGTTCTAGCTACTCAGATGTGCGGAATGGTTGGCCCTTTAGTTTATACTCGTTTTAAGCTTTGCTGAAAACCTTCCTTTAATGGAATAGTGATTAGGCTGTGATTCAATTACATGCAACTTCCAGTGGATTGATTCCAACTGAAATATCAGTGAAAATGTGCTTTCAAACTCAGTGATGCAACAGTTAAGCACAAATAAAGAAAGCAATAAACAACACAACAGTTTATAGTGGTTCAGAGACTCAAGCTCCTACGTCCACTCTCTCTGATCCTTAGAGAAATTCACTAATCACTTCCTGAGCTTTCTGACTACCTCGCGTAGTTTACTTACTCAACCCGGCCCTGAGCTTTCTGACTACTCAACGTAGTTTACTTACTCAACCCGACCTTGAGCTTTCTGACTACCTCTGTAGTTTACTTACTCAAACACAAACAAGCTTTCAGACTACCTCTGTAGCTTACTAACTTCTCCTCTAGAGCTTTCTGACTACTCCGCGTAGTTTACTAACTCTTCACAACTCTTCTGACCAACAAACACACTCCAACTACCTTCTCAAGGGTTTGGGGTTTTCTCGGTTGGTTTCCAACTAGGATGAGATATCCTTTACAATGAAGTACAATGCAAAGGCTAGGATATCTCGACTAAGCTTCGGATATGTCTTATCAAGCTAGGCTTAGTTTAGTGAGCTCTCTTCAATATAAAAGCACTTGGGAAATTCTAAGTTTTTCGAGTGCTTTAACTTTGCGATAATAAGTCTGAGCTCTTGAGTTGCTTACAAATTTCCCGTAACCTTACAATGTAGAGGGTCACAAGTATTTATAGGCATACACCAAGGTCACTCTTGAAAAACTATCCGTTGGAGGAGATAACTTCGTGAGTTTCCTCTTATGGTGTGTGAGGAACGACTATATTTAAGGTTTGAAACTCCCTAACACGTTTTAGGTAATAGCCTTTCATGTAGCCGGTCTTCACTTTTTGCAGTCTGGAACTTTTGTACTTCTGACATCTTTTTTGTGACACGCCAATTTATCGATTAATCGATGGTAATGCGATCTTTGTCTTCCTCTTTTTGACTTTTGTCTCCAGTTAAAGGTAGACACCTTCAACGGCTCTTTTGGTTACAAACTCTGAGTTGATATAACCTTAACAACACTCTGACTTAGTTCCTTTTGTCTGCATTTGAATGTCTTGGCAAATATCTATTTCTCTTAGGAATCGTGATCTTCTCAGTATTGCATCATTCAGATAGATATTCTCAGTGCCTCGGAACATTCGAGTTTATCTTGAGCATTCAAAGATATTCTTGAAGTCTTGATAATTATCGCGCCTTCGATTATTCTTGATCTTGATTCTTGATCTTACATCTTACGTGTCTTGAGTCTTACGAGTCTTGAGTCTTTTTGATTCTTGACGTCTTACGAGTCTTCACAGATATATCTTGGTGATATCTTGAATCTTCATCTTAGAGTCTTGATTCCTCGGTTTCATCTTGAGTCTTGATATCTCGATTTCATCTTTTGAGTCTTGAAACTTTCCGGTTTCATCTTTGAAACCGAAACTTCGGTTTCATCTTGAAACTTCGGTTTCTTGAAAACATCTTGAGTCTTGAAATCTTGAGATCTAATCGATCTATATCTGTGACTATACATTTTGCGAATATCATCCTGAATACTCTAAAACCGAATCTCGACTCAACTATCAAGATTATCCCAACATGTCATACTCGGGGGTTTTTGGGATCTAATCAAAATCATATATCTTTATTAAATTCATCTCCCAACAATTTCCCCTTTTTGATGATGCCAAAACCTATCTTGTTACAACCATAGAACCTAAACTCAGGTTTCAGTTTATCCTATTACAAGATTGGTTTCTGAACAGAGAATCTCCCAACAATTTATGAGAGTCTCCCAATAATTAATCATTCAACAATTTCTTCAGTAATGAATCTCTCAAAGGATTTATCACCAAATACTTATAAACAATTTTCCATAAACAATTAATTCAGAGACATCATTCAAAGATATCAAAAAAGTAAAAGACATGTAAATAAGATAATGAGATATTATCTTTTGAGCATAAATGATAAATTTTCATTGATGATGAGTAGACTGTTACAGGTTACAATGAAATTTATCAGAACAAAAATAAAAGACAAAAAGATAGAAAAAATTACAAGTGCCTTTCTTGTAAGTCTTGATCTTGATTTGGCTCTTGACCTTACGCTCTTGATTGATCCTCTTCAATTTCATCACGCACCTCCAGGTTGAACATTCCGAAATACCTCTTCTTCAGAGCATTTATTTCCTTGATGATATCCGGATTGTTCCCTGTCAGGCCTAACTGTCCAGCATATTGAGCAATTTCTTGAGTAATGGCTTTTTCATTCACCAAGTCATTACCAAGTCTTGGAGGAGGGTAGGTATATGGACCGGGGGCTACTATCTGCACCTTTCCTTCATCCGCAAGGTTTATCCAGCTTTGGAGATATTTAGGATAGAAGGTTAGGAGATATTCAATAAAAGCTTCATTTGGATCTGAGCTTTCCCCTTTCCATTCCCTGAGCACTTCATAGTAGAACCAGAAGGTTCCCTTGACCTCTTCCCAACTATCATTGAATTTGATGGGCATCCACTTGTCAATGTGTGGCCATTTTAGTGCTTGTGAAGTCCCTCTCCGTTTGCTCACAAACTTTTTATATCCACTCCTTAAACCTGCTCTTCTTCATCTATTTTCTTCTCGATCACAGCACGCCTTTGAGAAAGCGAAAGCGGCTTTTCTTAGCTTGTTATATCTGGAGTGTCTTGAGCATTCACCGTGTTGAAGACTTTCTTCGAGGTTGACATCGCACTCTTCTAATTCTCCAATCAGTTTCCTTTGCACTGGCTTAGAAGCCTTAGCACGCTTGCTCTCAGGTTCAACAATGCCCAAGGCTTTCCTCTTCATAGGCAATTCAAAGAAGAACTGGCTTGTTCCAACCTTAGCTCTAAGACTCGGTTTCTCTCTTGCAACATCAAGCATGGTTTCCTCGAAAACACGAGTGTAGATCGAACTCTCCACCTTCTTGAACTTCAAATTTGTCAAGAAACTTCGACTTCCTTCAAGGCTTTGGATAGGCTATACATTTCAAATTTCCTTTTATAGCATTTTTCTCCAAAGTACGTGCCAATAACTTCCTGAGGTCTTCATCTGGTCTTTCCCCCTTCTTGGCACCGTAATTTGGAAGAAGTCTGGAGAGTGTTGTGTCCATGTGATATTGTTCTTTGCTTACACAGCGCACCTCTCCTGCTAACTGATCTTGTTCATCTTCCAGCCTCTTGAGGTGGTTTTTAGCCATAGAGAACTCTTGAGAAAAGATGGGCAACCGGCGGAGAGAGCATCTTTAAACATCTCTGTCATCTTGGTCATGAGCATTGAGCTCATTTCCTCAACAAAGAGACTTGATCGACGCCGTTCTTCTCTCGCCAATTTCACCTCTAGAACTTCGGTATTCTCCCTGGTGCTTACATTTTAAGTTCAAGACTTTCATTTCGTGACTCCTCCGAACTTCTCATTCAACTTGTCTTCCATGGAGGTCATCTTTGAGGTCGAGTGTCTTGGAGTAGCACCGATTCAAAGATGAACTTCGGATTCTCTATCTTCGAGTTTGGGTGGCCAATGTCTCTTCCATCCGGCGATCTTGTTCATCATTGGCTCAACCTTTTCTAGCTTCTCCATCAAGGGAGTGAGATCGATCTCAGAACATTCTCGCACCTTCGTGCCGGATTGATCATCCTCGAGGTCGAACACAACCCCGAGGGTCGGTCTACACTGAGCATCGGCTTCATCCTCGAGCTCCGGTCTCCAATCGAGCCTCGGTCAGACATCGACAATTCGAGTTAAAGATAGAACTTTCAGTAACTTTGGCATAATTGTTAATAGTGCCAAAAGGTACCTGAAGAGTGCTAACTTCAGTCTGAGGTTGAATGATTTCAGGTTGATCAGCACAAGAAGTTTCCTTCTCCATCTGAGACTGATCCTCAGCATCTCCCTGTTGGTCCCCATCTTGAAATTTGTCTCTGCTGCTAGGGGCACCAACTTCAGTAGCTCTCCTCTCAGCTATCTTCTTATGAACCAAATCATCAAAATCGAAAATTTTTCATCCCCGAGCTTTGTCTTCCCGAAACCCGAGAACTTCGGTCAGAAGGTCGTCTCCTCATTCCACCAGTCTTCCCCTCTGAATGCAGCAATGTTAAGCATCTCCGGAAGAGTCTGATTGAGGATGAAAACCGTTGTCCTTAATCTGAAGAAGATATCTTGCAGATCAGGGTATGTGTTGAGCTCAGGGTAGCGGTCAAGGATGAACCGTTCCCCTTGCTCCTCCATTTCGGTTTCTTGACTTCGCCCTTCTTCCATCTCGGGCTATCTGGTTCAGTCAAAGCATCAGCTGAAGGATCAAGAAGTAGATCACTCAGGATCTCATCCAAAATAAACTACTCCCGAAGTCTCAAAGAAGATCCGAATGTTGTGCAATCAGGTCCTCGCCATTTCATCCGAGTTGGTTCTGGGCCTGGTATGCGCCCTCGATTGACTCGAGTTGACTCTTCTCTCGAGCGGACATCTTTGGTAGGAATCTCGAGGCTGAGTTCCTTTTTAAAATTTCTGAGAAATTTTATCTGGGCTGAGCGATGTCTCAAGCACCTCAGAGAAGACCTGCTTCTCAGCCTGTTCCTGTGCCTTAGAGATAACCTAAGCCAAGACTTTTAATGGCAAATTCTGAGCGGTTTGGCTCTCAGGTTGAATCTCTTCAGAATCACTGACATCTTCATCGGTGAGAACCACCAATCTTCTGCGCTTTGGAGCAAGGTTCTTCTGCTTCATCAATTTTACACCTGCTTTTTTCTTCGCCTCCAACAAAACCTTCCCCGGTTTGTTGGGTCTCTTCAGCAGCAGCAACTCTTGGTGATTCTTCTTTCTTTTCTTTCTTCCCTCTGATGGCCTGTTTCTTCACAGCAATGGGCTTGAAGAGCACCTTGGACTTGGGGAATGGGGTCGAATTGATCGAGATAGCCCCGTCCTTCTCCCTTTTTACGACCTTGGCTTGTTCACTCACTGTCTGAATCAAGAATCTGAGCCAGTTGAAGTCGGTGGTGGGTGAAGCCTCGATCGCCACCATTAATCTCGAGCTTTCCGGTACTAATAACTCAAAAACTCCCCGAATGACTCATGATGCATTTGCTCACAATATCTATCAAAACTCTATATTGTGGCTTCAAATGCCTCTTATGCAGTGTAGCCTCAAATTTTATAGGATTCTCAACAATCCTATCTAAATACTCCTGCTCTCTACCCAACATATACACAGCAGGATCCTCTCCTCTATCACAAAGCTCAAAAACATCGTTTAAATTCTTCGGAATTATATACAATTCCCTTTCAAAATTGATGTATTTGGATGAATGCTCTAAATGTGATACTGATAATCTCGAGAATGCATACCATCCTCTTCATCTATCTTCATATTACTGATGAACTCGATTACCTCTTTCACAGCGTTCTTCTTGGTCGGTCGAACTGCGGCGAGATGAGTGAGCTTGGCCAAACGGATCATATGGAGAGCCTCCTCTTACGGTTTGGAGTTGGTTGTGCTATCGAAATGAGACAACGAACTTCGCACCAAGGTTTTGTTGGTTTTTCGCTAATATGTCGAAAATGGTAGGTGTCATTTGAGAGATTGAAGATTTAGGGTTTAGGATTTTCTGGGCAAAGGGAATTTTCTTGCAGAGGATTTTGGGAACGAAGGGTTTGATAAAATTGGGCTTGAATGGCTTCTTGGGGTATAAATAGTTTCGAGATCATGGGAATTCGCGTTGGTTAAGTGAAAAGCAACGGTTGAGATTAATCTCCGATTAATGGGTATCTTGAAATGATCGATCTTCCGAAAAAGTAAGCGCCAAAATATCCTCATTGGTCATTAATGTAACAGAGCATTAAATGATTGTTGACCTTCTTCGGAATTTCAAAAGATCCCGCCCAAAAACATTCCTTAGGTGTTTTGTATTTATTGCAAATGATTACTGAGCTTCACTTAAGCAATAAATGAGTTGCATGAGTCATTACTTCTTCAGACTAATTTCTCTCTATCGGTCTTCTTTAAAAGCTTGACCTTGATGAAATGTCGATTATAATACTTTTGGCAAATCTTGAATGGGTTCAAGATAACAAAATCTTGACCTTCATGAAATCGAGTTTCTGAGACTTCGATTCGATATTTCCATTTTATCCCGAGTTTCTCGGTAGAATTACGAAAAACTTCATGCATCCGAAAACCTTCAATTTTTTTGATTTTACTCTATACACCGATCTAACATCCCTAATTCAATCGAAAGTTCACGAAATCTTGATTCAAACCAAAGGTTTAGTCAAGATATCATTTCTCTCTTATCGAGATGAATTTTCTCCATCCTTATGTCCTTTTTCTCGACATGACCTCTCGATGAAGTGATGTCCGATATCCACATGCTTGCATCGGTGTGCAATACTGGGATTTTGTGAAATAACAATGGCACTATTATTGTCACAAAATATTGGTACTTCATTAGCTACAACTTTATAATCCCTTAATTGTTGTCCGAGCGAAAGAATATGAGCACAACAAACAGACTTCCTACAACCATGTATTCAAAACTTCAATAAGATCTTGGTTGCTCTTGAGGTCCTGCTTTTTCAAAACCAAGATATCGCCTTATTTCCTAGAAATTGACAAGTTCCCTGTAGTGGACTTCACACAATCTGCAACCTCCATAATCAAGATCCGAGTAACCAAGTTAATTGAAGGTTATCATCACCTGGATACCATAATCCTCTATTCACTGTGCCCTTAAGATACTTCAGTATCTTTTTGGCAGCCTCCATGTGACTAGCCTTAGGATTAGTTTGGTATCTTGCACATATCCCAACAGCGAATGTTATATACGGCCTACTTGCTGTGAGATAGAGCAATGATCCAATGATTCCTCTATAATCAGTATGACTCACTGATTTGCCTTCAGAATCAGGATCCATCTTGTAGTTAGTATTCATAGGAATCCTAATGCATTGCAATCTGCACACCATATTTGGCAATCGGATCTCGGTGTACTTTGCACGGTTGATGAATATTCCTTCCTTTGATTGTTTCACTTGAAGACCTAGAAAGGAATTCATCTCTCCCATCATTGACATCTCAAACTTGCCTTTCATCAGTGTTGAAAACTTTTCACACAGCTAATGGTTTGGAGATCCAAAAATGATATCATCAACATATATCTGAACCAGTAAGATATCTTCCCCATCTTCTATCCTGAACAGAGTTCTATCAACAGTTCCTTTGACAAAACCATGGTCAGTAAGAAACTGATAAAGAGTATCATACCATTCTCTGGGTGCTTGATTAAGGCCATACAAAGCTTTTCTGAGCCTGTAAACTTGGTCATTCTGTTTGAAACCAGGAGGTTGTTCCACATAAACCTCTTCTTTAAGCACACCGTTCAGAAATGCACTTTTCACATCCATTTGATAGACTGTGAACTTCATGTGGGCAGCATATGCAAGAAACAATCTGATGGTTTCTAGTCTTGCAACAAGTGCAAAGGTTTCATCATAATCCAAGCCTTCTTCTTGGGAATAACCTTGTGCAACTAGCCTTGCCTTGTTTCTTACAATGTTGTTGTTTTCATCTCTTTTATTCTTAAAAACTCACTTGGTTCCAATGACATTGTGCCTTTCAGGTCTATCTACTAGCTCCCATACTTCATTCCTTGAGAATTGATTCAACTCATCTTGCATAGCAGTAATCCAATGAGAATCTTGTAGAGCTTCACCAATCTCAGTAGGTTCTTTCTCTGATAGGAAGCATCAGAATAGTGCACTCTCACCATGGAACCTTCTTGTTTTAACACCTTCAGTTAGATCACCCACAACTCGACTTGTAGGATGACTATCTAACCATTTCCTTCTTGATGTTCCCCTTCATCAAGATCCTCAACATTTGAAATGTTAGGTTCGATTAATTCAAGAAACTTCGAGGAACAACAAAAAAAGAGAAAGGGAATCATCTTCCTCGTGGAAATTCTATTCGAAACATTGTCGAGAGACATTTGTTCCCCCTTGGTTGATAGATTCATAATTTGCCTCACCTGTGACCACATCTTCATTGGCATCACATACCGAAGTCTCCAACGGTGTCTGTTCGGATTGGTCACCTTTGGTGTGTTGGCTTTCACGAAGTCTCACCATCCTGAACTTCTTTATCTCGAGTCCGAGTCACCCAATCATAGATAGTGACCGCTTCTTCTTTTCAAGTTCAAATGGATGATTTGTCATTCTTTTTCAGGGCTTAATCTGGTGATCCTCTTTTGTCGGTTCATTTTGATCATGTTCCTGCTTTCTTCCACCACAAGTAGATTCATCAAAAACAACATGAGGTGTTTCCTCCACAATAAGAGTCCTACAGCTTGTAAACTCTGAAGCTTTTATTGACTTCGAATATCCTAAGAATATTCCTTCATCGCCTTTACTATCAAATGTTTTCAATCGATCTTTACCATTATTGTGTATGAAACACTTGCAACCAAACACACGAAAAGAAAGAAAAAACAAGAGGCTTCCTTTCATTCCAAAGCTCATAAGGTGTTTTGCCTTGACTCTTGGTCAGATGGATCCGTTTCGAGAGAGTAGCATGAAGTGTTGACGACTTGAAATTTCAAAACCTTTTAGGAATATCGACTTTCAAATTATCATTGTCCTTGCAAACTTCTTTTCGAGTCCTTTTCCTTCTTTCAAAGAACACCATTTTGTTGAGGGGTCCTTGAAGCTGATGTTTCATGTGAAATTCCATTTGCTGCACAATAATCATATATGATATGATTTATAAATTCAGTTCCTTTGTCGATCCGATTTTGACCACACTCGATTTTTCTCAATATTGAGCCTTTTCAGTGAATTCTGGCAACTTTATCTTGAGTCTCTTTCTTACTGAGTAAGAATATGACCCAAGTATATCTTGAGTAGTCATCAACTACTACCAATGTGTATTTCCTGCCATTAGTGCTCACTGGTGTTATAGGACCAAAAAGATCCATATCAAGAATGGCGAGAATTGATACATCGAGAAACATCTACTTTGCTTTTAAATGATGCTCTAATTTGTTTTCCTTTTTGGCACGCATCACAAATATGTTCCTTACTGAACACTTCATTAGGCAACCCTCTTACAAGAGCTAATCTTGCAAGCTTATCCAGGGTTTTGAAATTCAGGTGATTCATTCTTTTATGCCATAACCAACTGGTATCTGTGGAACTTTTAGCAACCAAACATGTATATTTAGGAGTTGAACTCCAATCAGCAAGATACACATTTCCTTTTCTGGTACCAGTCAGTAATATTTTCTGTGTTGTATCATCTTTCACATAACATAAGTTCTTAGAGAACTCAACATTGAAACCCTTATCACATAATTGGCTTATTGAAATCAAATTATGCTTCAATCCAGATACATATGAAACACCATGGATATGAACTGAGTCGATTTCCAAAGTTCCATAAGTGGCTAATTTGTCTTCCATAAACATCAACATACACATTTACTACTCTGGGTGCCTTAGCAGTTTTCTGTGTATGTGTGCTAGCTTTAGCATGAACATGGGCTTTTGAATTTTTCTTAGGTTCAGGCCTTTTGTTCATTTGCTTTGGCTTCTGTGCAGCCGGTCTAAATCTTTGATGACTCAGGTTCAGGTAACCTTTACCCTTAGGCAAGTGGGGTTCAGGTTGCCTGTACTGAAATCTGGGTCTTTCAGTATACTGAGGACTTGGTCTCTTCAGTTGAGAATGTCTCTGCTGAGTGTTTCTCATCTGAGGATTCCCCTGATGGTTCAATGTGGAGCCTTTTCGTGGTTTGCATTCTTAGCCTGAGGCTTTGAAGTACTTGCCTGAAACTTTCCAACTGAGTGCTCAGGTTTTCTAGCCTTCACCTGAGGTTTGGGCTTTCCTACCTGATCATTCAGTTTTACTGAGACCATATGTCTTTTTCCCTTGTCTACAACCTTGGGCATTACTTCAGAGTCAGTTGGTCATCAGACTTAGGAAATTCTGCTCTAGGATCGTTTCTCTCATTTTCTGTTCCTCTGGGATTCACCACAGTAAATTGGAATGGTCCTTCAGAGACCACTCTCCACATACGTTCATGTTTGGAATACAGGTGAGCCTGCATTCTCAGTCTCCATAAATCATAGTTCTCCACTGAGAACATGGGAAGTTTCTTAGAAGACATTTTAACTGAGTCTTTTAAGAATTCAGCAAATAAGACCAGTTCAGATAGACCACAAGTATTTTTAGCAAATAAAACTTTGGTCAACAAAGTAGGTGGTCAAGTTGAACCACTGCTCTGATACCACTTGTTGGTCCCGGTGCAAACGAGTCTTACACTTGTATGGGGGGAATACACGTGTTCAGTGTTTTTTTTTAAACTTTTCTTTTACTGAGGTCAGCTTGGGTCAGATAATCCTGAAGATTAGGTCCTGAGAAGCACAAATCACTCTGAGTCAAAGTCTACTGAGACAGTGATCCTGAGCTACTTTCAGAAACCTCAGATAATCCCAACTGAGTCCTGAGTTTTCAGAGATCCCGAGTTGCTTGGATCGATATACTAACTTATTGAACCCTCGTAAGAGTAAGTTCGGTTTGGTAACTATCTGTTCTAGCTACTCGGATGTCTTGAAATGGTTGGCCCTTTAGTTTATACTGTTTTAAGCTTTCTTTGAAAACCTTCCTTTAATGGAATAGTGATTAGGCTGTGATTCAATTACATGCAACTTCCAGTGGATTGATTCCAATTGAAATATCAGTGAAAATATGCTTTCAAACTCAGTGATGCAACAGTTAAGCACAGATAAAGAAAGCAATAAACAACACAGCAGTTTATAGTGGTTCAGAGACTCAAGCTCCTACGTCCACTCTCTCGATCCTCGAGAAAATTCACTAATCACTTCCTCGAGCTTTACGACTACCTCGCGTAGTTTACTTTACTCAACCCCCTGAGCTTTACGACTACTCCACGTAGTTTACTTACTCAACCCGACCTTGAGCTTTTCTCGACTACCTCCGTAGTTTACTTACTCAAACACAAACAAGCTTTCGGACTACCTCAGAAGCTTACTAACTTCTCCTCTGTAGAGCTTTTTCGACTACTCCGCTTTAGTTTACTAACTCTTCACAACTCTTCTCACCAACAAACACACTCCAACTACCTTCTCAAGGGTTTGGGGTTTTCTCGGTTGGTTTCCAACTAGGATGAGATATCCTTTACAATGAAGTACAATGCAAAGGCTAGGATATCTTGACTAAGCTTCGGATATGTCTTATCAAGCTAGGCTTAGTTTAGTGAGCTCTCTTCAATATAAAAGCACTTGGAAAATTCTAAGTTTTTCGAGTGCTTTAACTTTGCGATAATAAGTTTGAGCTCTTGAGTTGCTTACAAATTTCCCGTAACCTTACAATGTAGAGGGTCACAAGTATTTATAGGCATACACCAAGGTCACTCTTGAAAACTATCCGTTGGAGGAGATAGCTTCGTGAGTTTCCTGTTATGGTGTGTGAGGAACGACTATATTTAGGGTTTGAAACTCCCTAACACGTTTTAGGCAATAACCTTTCATGTAGTCGGTCTTCACTTTTTGCAGTCTGGAACTTTTGTACTTCTGACATCTTTTTCAAATGACCATCCTTTGTCGATGTCGATATGGTGCGATGTTGTCTTCCTCTTTTTGACTTTTGTCTCCGCTTAAAGGTAGACACCTTCAACGGCTCTTTTGGTTACAAACTCGAGTTGATATAACCTTAACAACACTTTCGACTTAGTTCCTTTTATGCGCATTTGAATGTCTTGGCAAATATCTATTTCTCTAAGGAATCACGATCTTCTCAGTATTGCATCCTTCAGATAGATATTCTCAGTGCCTCGGAACATTCAGGTTTATACTGAGCATTCAATATATTATTGGGTCTTCAGTAATTACTATGCCTTGATCTTACATGTACGTGTCTTGAGTCTTACGGAGTCTTGAGGTCTTACGAGTCTTGACGTCTTAGTCTTGAGTCTTCACGAATATCTTGGTGATATCTTGAATCTTCATCTTTGAGTCTTGATTCCTCGGTTTCATCTTGAGTCTTGATATCTCGGTTTCATCTTGAGTCTTGAAACTTTCGGTTTCATCTCTGAAACCGAAACTTCGATTTCATCTGAAACCGAAACTTCGGTTTCATCTTTGAAACTAAACATACTGAGTCTTCAGAATCTTCAGATCGTAATCTGATCTATATCTGCTGACTATACATTTTGCAGATATCATCCTGAATACTCTAAAACTGAATCCTGACTCAACTATCAAGATTATCCTGAACATGTCATACTCAGGGGTTTTGGGATCTAATCAAAATCATATATCTTTATTAAATTCATCTCCCAACACTTACCCCTACGATCACCTAATTTTTCTGTTTGGGAGTCTCTGTTCGCCAGCTTTTTGAGGAACTGCGTAAGACGATTCTCTTCATATAACTTCTAAAGTTGACGAAGTAAATCGCGACAATCTTCGGTATTATGTCCGATGTACTCATGATAATTACAAAATTTGGAAGCATTAAGCCGATTTTTATCTCTTATGATTCTTCGTGGCTTATCCAACATATCCCGATCCTTAATTTGATTGAATATTGTTTCTGCTGAAAACCCCTAGAAGACTTCGTAGTGCTTGTGCTTTTGTTCATTCTTCAAAAGGTTTAAAAGATCCTGGGGGTTTATACCCCCCCCTCATTCATTACTTTTTTACCAACAACTCTTTTTGTTGCTACTTCTTGGCCTAACCGTGATTGGGCGAGCAGATCCTGCATAGATATAATCTTGGCTGCTCTCTCTCAAAATTCGGCATATTTGTTCGGCCAATCCTGATGCATGGCTTTCCACATATCCGTATTTAGGGTCAGGCCTCCGACCACCGTGAGGATCTTGGCATCCTCTTCAACTGGGGCTCCATTGTACAAACATTTATCAAATCTTTCAATGTATGCTCGATCTGACTCACCCTTTAGTTGGGAGAAATGTGTCAACCTCTGTTTTGGTGCTTGGCGAGCACACATGGATGAGAAATGGGACAGTAATTTCTGTCCCAACTGGGCGAAAGACGTGATGGACGCAGCGGGCAAAGTAGAAAACCATCTATGGGCACGGTCGCCCAATGTCATGGGGAATGATCGGCACTGCGTTGCGTCGGTGGCGCCCATGGCGATCATAAAGTCAGAATATTTGTTGAGGTGAACATGTGGGTCAAACTCAGCATCGAACATAGGGATTGACGGTCGGATCTTTGCCACTTTTTCTTGTACTTCGGCTGCCATGATCACCGGCGTTAGTGGCGAGCAGGGCATTGTGCTCGCCCGAGGGAGTCCTCTCGTTGAGGTCAGGTCGGCCTGTAAGCCCTCGATTGCTTTCTGCATTTCTGCAAATTTCATGGAACTGACAGACTTGGATCGGGGCTGTGTCCCATCATGAGGACCCGGGGGGTCATGCTCATGATAGGCGATCCTCCTTTTCCATGTTCGTCCTTGACTATCCAATCGATGGTGGATAGACAATTTAGTTCCAGCCGATTTTTGTTGTTCCTGTCTGTCTTTCGGGATGTGGGCGATCATGAGGATCTGAGGGAGCCGGAATGTTCGTTGGCTGTTCCCTCCCGGGATCCTGACGCCTATGATTGCCGATTCGATCTTTAACGGAGAGCCTCAAATGTCCAAACGCCTATGGTGCGGACCGCCCGAGGTCGCTTTCGTCGTCGATATATCATCGGCCTTTTTGTTGGCCGCCGCTTCTTCACTTTCACCTTAACCTTTCTTTCTATCGGTGTATCGCGAGCGTCGATCATCATCATCTTGAACTTTAAACTTGGCCAACTCCATTTCGGCCCTCTCTTTCTGTGCTCGCAACAAGAAAGTGATGGTCTTTGTTGTGGCCGTCGGATCGTTGGCAATATCTTCAAGATTGACGGTTTCCACGGACTGATTTTTGTGAGACTGATGTTGAGCCTCTTTCTGAGCGTGAGGTCGGCTCTGTCCCGACCTCTCCACCTGAGTATTCCTAGATTGAGGCATTATATTTCTTTTTTCTGTCTCGGCTATCTACAAGATTGTGTATGGGCTGGTTTTTTCTACCACCCTTCTTCTAGCGTCAATTGTTGTGAGTCCTTTTTTATGGAGAATATTATGTGGCTAATTTGATAACAACTCACAAACAAAATAAGTACGTGTACGATATACAGTAAATAATAGGAAATTGTTGACCCAGTTCGTCAATAAATGACTACTCTGGGGGCATTCCAAGCCAGGGATGTCATATTGCGAGGTTTACATATACAGTACACAATACTTCTCGTGGGGAAAACTTCTACGAAAGATGGTGATTTGGGGAGTAGGTGTGAGTACTTGGGAATTTTACTGAACTCCTCCGGAAATTTTCTGAACCCCTTCTCTTCTTCTTTTTTCTTCTATTTATAGTACTTTGACAAGCATGAGCTGGTTTGGCAAGCATGAGCTGGAGACTTCGTGTCTTGCAAGAACTTATGTGATGCTGCCACGTTTTTAACTTCGTCTTCCTAGTTGACCTTTGGATTTACTTGTTTATAAGACACTCTTTTTGTCGTCCATATCAACTTTTTCTCGACTGATTGCCCTGTTCGCCCCTTTGACCATATCAATTTTATACTTAACACCGTCCCTCATCGAGCATATAAGAATGACTATAATGCTTGCCAGATTTGGCGAGCATACTTGCTTGATGGGCAAGTTGGCGAGCATACTCGCTTGGTCGGCAAGTGACGAGCATACTTGCTTAGTCAGCAAGTTGGCGAGCAAACTTGTTTGGTCGGCAAGCTGGCGAGTACACTTGTCCATCGAACATGGTTATTTTAATAGTTGATTAATATACGTGTCCCTCTGATGTGTACAAATTACTCGAGTAATTGTATCGAACACAACAATAACTAACCACTGAGGTCTAATTCTTCCTAGTTCAGTTCTGAAGAATTTATCATCCTGTATGTCCTCTTCAATGCATCAGTCATGCACTAGTGTAATCTCTTGGTCAAGACAAACCAATCTGAGCCTTACACTACAACCTTTCACGATGGATTGTTCATTTCCATCTAGGTAGTGAATGGTGTACTTTTAGTTACAAGGAACTGTTAATTTAATCTTCTGTGATCTTGGTATCACTAAATTAACTACAATGTAACACGTACTATTTAATGAACAGTTATGTAGTAAATATATGTAACATTCAATTATATTTAAAACATCAGTGATAAAAAATTTATTTCAGTAAATAAGTCCGAAATTCAGTTAGTCTGATTATACAAAGTAAAAGCATACTTTCCAGTATAATCCCAACAATATGAGGACCTATGGGCCACACAACAAGTAATTCCCTAATCAGATTAAAGTTGGTTGATTAAGTATTAAATTGGATTTAATATTTAATTTATGAGAATTAATAATATATTAATTTGAAATTAATTATTATTACTGTTTAATTAAATTAGATTTAATTAAATAGGAATCTCAAATAATATATGGAATATTATTGTAGGACAATATATATAGGGAAAAACATATCTATGAGATTTATTTTGCAAGATTAGAAAATATATTCCTAATAAAGATAGCTTAAATTTAATTAGCTGATCTTCCCCTATATATATGAGACCCTAGAGATTCATTATTTACTACAAAAAAAACTAGTTTCTCCATAAAATCCCTAATTTGAATTTTCCTAGCAAATTCGCTTCGAGATTCAACGGTGGCAAATCTGTGCGGATTTGAGCAAGGGGATTGCGTGGATAACATAGTTGAGAAATCTGCGTACGATTTACTGTAAGGTTTCTCTTTATGTTTATACGTATTCAATTATGCAATTATATGTTCGTTGTTGGTGAACTGTTTAATTCCGTTGCGCATGTATTACGTGTTTACGTGCCTCTATATTCCAACATATGTAAATATAGGTTAAATTATCACAAATTAACCTAAATCGAGCTAATGATATATCGCAAATAAATCTCACGTCATGATCGAAATCGGGCTTTGTCCCGAGTAAATTAAAAACAATACCTTTTAATCTATGTAAATGTAAGTCGATTTGAACTGAATCAACCCAAGTTAAAATTCATTTTACACAGTGATGTAAAAGCCCCGATTAGTCCCCGCCTAGGCGCTAGGCGGTCATCGGCCGACCCGATTTTGCCTAGGCGCCGCCTAGACGACCGAGTCGGGAGCTAGATGTCCAACACTAAGGTATTATTTGATAATGAGATACTTTGTTCTTAGAATAAATTGATGATAAGACAAAAATTGATAATTTTCACTACACTAAAATTCCAAAACATAATTTTATTTAGTTTTTTTATGTTAAATTATTTTTTTGTACCCTATAATGGATAATATATAAAAAAAATGTGTTTCAATTGTTATTTAGATTTAGATTGTTGTATAATGAATTTGTTAATTAATTTTGAAGTGTAATTTTGTTATAATATATCAATAAGTAGTAAATAAAACTCATTTAGATGAAAAAAAATAAAAGAAAACCGAACCTACTAGTCCACGTCTAGACGGCCTAGGCGCTAGGCGGTCCATATCCACCCGACTATCGATTTTTGACTTTTGCACCCTTGATTTTATATAAATAAAATATAATATTATTCTTAATTTACAGATTCGTAAATATATTGTCATTCTTTTATCACCCACAAAAGTTACGTGTTTTAAAAAAAAATCCCCAAAACTTCTAAAAAATTCAGATCGATAAATCATGATGACCACAATTAAGTTTTTGAGAGTCAACTATATGGTTGTTCTTTTCTAAAACTAATCAAACGGAAGCTAGAATTTATAAATTATTAACCAGAGAAGGATTAGACACCACTAAGAGCTAGTAATCCATTAACAATATATATTTTTTGTTTCACTTTTCGTTGTTTTGTATGTACTATATATATTGTAAATTGGCCTTTCATGATTCCATTGGTCTTTTTCTCTTTGTTTGGAAAGACTAGACAAGTTTGATCATAGGCAACATATTAGTTAACGTTGTGTCATATATATATTCAACTAACCTTTCTTTCTCCTCTACAATTCTTTGATTAAGATATTACAAATGTTATTGTCTCAAGTGCAAATGTTGATAGAGTGGAAAACGATCTTTAGTTTATTGAGATTAGAAGCAACCAAATTTTGTCTAGAAAGAGTGGAAAATGATTGGTCCGCGTCATGGATGATCTAAAAAATCACTTAATTAAACTATTTTTTTATGAACAAATAAATCAAGATATTTATAGAGACGCACTTAATTTGCAAATGATGAGGCCGCTTTTTTTTTTTTTTTAATCATGTTTAATTATTTTTTTTGAGTTATAGTATCACTTAAAGTGATGATGTTATATCATATAGTTGAGAAATTAAACAAAAAAAAAAAAACTCAATTTTTATAATTAAGGGTACCGCAATTTTTATTTTTTTATTTCGACAACTCCAGGGTCCAACAATTGGTCAAATCTATTTTAACTTGTTTGAAAAAATAAAAAATACTCTTAAAAATGTCTTATGTTTTCAAACGTAAAATTATTTTAAATAAGTAATTTTAATTTTCTCGAATATATTTGATGAAATTGTGAATGTAGAAAAAAAGTAAAAAAGGGACCCGTGTTGTTAAATGGAATTTGAGGTGTAAAACTATACAATCAGAAAAGAAATTAACATGTAAATAATATTGGTAGTAAAATTAATTTGGCCAAGTATGGTATGCATTTAGGTTCTGAATGCACAGTGCATTTATAGTCAATTTTAAAAACATACAATTTATATAGGAAAAATATTTTCTAGGTCCCTAAATTATTAAATTTTATTTGAAAATATTTTTAAACTATTATTTTTTATTTCAGGAAACCCCTAAACTATTAATTTTTGTTTCGAAAGGTCCTTAAATTATTTTTTTATTTAATAAAGTTTCTAAACTATTGATTTTTATTTCAGGCAGTCCTTCTTGACTCTTTTTTTTAATCATCTAATAGAATCCTTAAGTAAATGCGCACATCGTCATTCTCAAAATTGTCAATATAGACCATTGTTTTACTTAATAGTTTCGTTAGATTATTTTGAAAATTCTGTCAAGAATGACTGTTTAAAACAAAAATCAATAGTTTAGGAACTTCAATAAACAAAAAAATAATTTAGAGACCTTTTGAAATAAAATTTAATAGTTCAGAAACTTTTTAGAACAAAAAAACAATTTAAGGACCTTTTGAAATAAAAAGAATAGTTTAGGAATCTAAAAATACATTTTATCTTTATTATACTAAAAGTTACAATTTATTACTAAATCTTGTAATTAATATTATTAATTAGTATATATTTTAGTATAAATAAATATATTTTTTATTATAACAAATTGCATGTTTTATAAATAAACTTGAACCCACTCAATTAATTTAGGATAAAAGAGTTAAGATTATGATATATGATGTTGATAGATGATGGTGATAAGTGACGACATCCATGATGATTAGGTTATCAAATCAAAAGCCGCAGCTTCCATGAAAGTCACTTGACATGATGATTCATTTCGTTACACTTCCACACCACCATTATCTCTATTTATTGGAATTTCATATTCTATATTCTCAAAATTTATTTATTCTCCATCTCCTTTTCCTTTACACAAAAATATCCATGTGGAAACATATTTATTGGAGAAGTTAAAGGATATTTAAAGAAGTGTCACGATTCATTTTGTAAAGTTGATGAGGCATGCATAAATATTTAGACACAAATGTACACAAATGTCATACGAATAAACACTAAATGCGTTACTACATACAGAACAAAAATCAATTTTACTAGTTTTTGTGTGTTGCTTATCTTTTTTTCAACAATTTTTTTTTGTATTACTACATAAACATAGTGTGTTACTGCATGAATAAAAAGTATGTTATTCATAGGCAAAATAATATATCCCACTAAAACAAAGGAAAATCGTACAAAAACAATCAAAACCAAATAACCAAATGAAATATACATAAAATATCATATAAAAACTTCAAATTCGTCTAAAAAAATAATAAATTGAATCTAACCTAAAAAAATCAATTCACCAAGTTAACCTAATTTAACGAGTAGACACTAAATGTGTTATTACGGAATAAAAATCAATTGTGATAATTTTTGTATGTTGCTCATCTTTTTTCCACAATTTATTTTTGTATTACTACATGAATATAATGTATTACTGCATAAATAAAAAGTATGTTATTAATGGACAAAATAATGTATCCCACTAAAAACAAAGAAAAAATCGTACAAAAGCAATCAAAACAAATAACCAATTTCATGTAAATACTTCAAATTCATCTAAAAATAAGAAAATAAATTGAATCTAACCTAATAAAATCATCTCACCTAATTAACCCACTCTTTTTGTAATCGAGCAACTCAATTGAAACTATTCATTACAACACCCCAACAATAACCCCACAAAGCAAAATTCGTAAAACAATACCACAACAACAACCCCAAAATTGAGAAAGAAATCCCAAAATATAAAAAATCGCATTAGTACGGGTAACAGAAGACCATCACAGTTTGAAGAAGAGAGGGGAGAGGCGGTCGACAAACGGCAAGGAGGTGGTGCCGGTAGGAATCGAGAGAGACCAATATCGAGAAAAAATATACTCCCTCCTTTTTTCCGTAAAGAATGTTGTGCTTATTTGTATTTATATGAATTAGGGTGGGTGGTTTGCAAATTGCACGGATCTTGAGTTTGTGCAATTATTGCAATTTGTCAAATGCATAATATGAATAGTATTTACTACTTAGCAAAAATAATTAAATATATAAATAATATTAAAAAAATTGATGGGGTCCACAAATTCTTGACGGGACGGATCCTACGACAGCCTAAACTCTTTCTAGACCCTCCACATTGTCATTCCCATGGACGGATCTTCTAGGGGGCTGCATCGGGCTTCATTCCAGTGCAAGTCCCTACTAATATGTTATATATATGTATATATAATATGTAAATAAAATTCAATACACGAATTTAAGCTCAGTCAAATATTATTTCTTATTTTATATTTAACTTACTAACCCCAATCTAAAATTAAAGTTCATCGACACACTCTCTATTCAGTTATTAAATTAAGATACAGTTTGATATAAATTTATTTTCTTGATCTATTGTGTCTCTTCTTCTTCTTCTTTTTTTTTCTTATTAAAATTTAATTAAAATATTGAAATTCAAGAATTTCATCCAAAAAAAAAAAAAACTATTATAATTTTGAATGTGCTTTCTTGAGGCTCTCACATCCAAATATTTAGAGTATAATCATCTGAATATGATTCTATTTTTTTATTTAATATATTTATTTATTTAGCTTGTTCAATATTTACATTGTTCTCTCAATTTTTGTCATTTTCTTTTGAGGAATATGTATGAACAATTTATTTTTTATTTGTTATATATTGTAATAATGTTAAATTTTTTGCCACTTTAATATTAGAAAAAGAGAAATTATAAATATAATAATAATGTACTAACATAATTTAAATGGGATGTTTTTTTTTAACGATAAAAGTTTCTTGAAATGATTAAAAAAATATTAAGCATAAATTGTATGATTTTATTTTTAACTAAATATTATTTATTTTAAAAAGCAACATATTTTATAAATGAATGCCAAGTTTTTGGAATATATTTTAATAAAGTTATAGATAAATTCGGACTTAATTATTGATGTGTTTTATGTTTTGAAGTTTCACATAACACTACTTAAATTAATATATTAAAAAAATATTATATATAAATATAAAATTTTAATATTACGAAACTTTAAAAAAATTCACCCTAGCCACCTCTAAATTCTAAATCCTTCCTGGTCATCCCTATCAATGGCTCACTCACTCATGGGTAGGGGTGGAAATATCAGACACGACACGATAGCACGACATGAAAACGATACAAAAATTACGGGTTAGTGTTTAGTCTTATCGTGTTCGTGTCGTTATCGTTTAAACACGACAAATACACGAAATTCTCGTATCGTGTTCGTGTCGTGTTCGTGTCAATCCGATAAGTTTGAATTAAAAATATTTTATTATACATATGACTTGATATTTTATAATTTTATTAGAAAATTTTATGTTTTATCGTGTCATATCGTATTAACGTGTATTATCGCGTCATATCGTGTCGTGTCATATCGTATAATATCAAAATTTTAATATAAATTTTATTTTAAAATTTATTTATTTTTCTTATCGTGTCATATCGTGTCATGTCGACATGAAATTCTTTGTATTCGCATTGTGTCAGCACAAATTCTTATCGTATCGTGTTCGTGTTTGGCCTTATCGTGTCGACACGAAACACGATCCGATAACACGAATTGCCACCCCTACTCATGGGCACAGTTAGTTAGTGACCTAGCTAGTGGTGCTAAGTACTGTTACTATGTATACTAAGCAGCATACGTTATTATGATAAGTCAAACAGTTTTATTTTAATATTATCCTATATATTTAAGAGTGTCTCCTATGCACCAAGTGGGCACTGTGCATTCAGGTATAAGAGTGACTTATTAAGAAAATGAGACCTCGCTATTAGTGAAAAATAGAATCTATAATAAAATGGGAGGATCAAAGTGAGTGCACAGATCTAAAATCCGTTCACCAAGTGTATATGAGACCTTGCCTATATTTAAATAAGACTGTTCATTCGAAATTAATGATTCCCGATCTATCCTGCCTTTTTTTTTGGGTAGATTAATCCGTCCCAATTTTTTAGCTTTAAGATCTATTTTAAATGTGATAGATCCACAAGATATCATATTATTTATTTATTTTAACCAGTTTTGCACCATATAAATTTTCAAAAGAGATCAACTTCTACTATAAAATAAATATAAATATTTTTTACAAAAAATATAATCACTTTAGCACGGGCGTGCATACATGTTACATACTTTAATCCAAAGAAATAAGTAAATAAATTTTCGTAAACTGACTAAACTACAACTTAACACAATTAAATTCTAGTATCACTTTTTATTTCTTATTACATTCAAATTTTATTAAAAATAATAAATAATCTATATTTATCACGAATCTATATAATTATAATCTAGATAACAAAAATACAATTAAAGCTAAAACAGTTTGGCAGCCTCAACATAATTAGCAGGCAGGCCTCATTCTTCAAAACCGCACACTTGACTAAAGACGCACGATCAAACTAAATTAACCATTAAAATTTGACTTCTCTTTATACTCAATTAATTAGGCCACGTCCTAAATTTGACTCATATAATTAAAAATAGCAAATATAAAGACGACAGATACGAAATTAATAAAATTCAAGATTTGGGAGTTACTCAAAAATAAAATTCCAAGCATTGGACCACATAAAAGAATATAATAATAAGGTAAAAATGAAGTGAGAAAGAATTTGGAGAAGATAAGATAATGGTTGGTAAATTAACATCAAGGAGGTTAAGTGGGGTCAGTGGAGTCTAACCTGACTGAAAACATATACGTCGGGGGAAAAAAATAAAAAAATTAATCAAAGGTGTTGATAATTGGTTAGAGAGAAAAAGATATGGGAGACACGAGAACATCACGTGGGGTATGGCCCACCAGTCCTCATAAAGTTGGGGCATCTCAACGCCGCCCTCAAGCCCACGACCCCACTGTCCCCATTATATTACTTGTTTTATTCTTAACTAAATCATCTTTTTAATTACTAATATATTTTGGAGCCACATTTTTTTGGGACGGTCTCACGATAAGATGAAGTATAATTTAAGTATTAACATTTTAATATTTCAGAAAATATGAGTGTTGATTTGTGTTAAGTTGTATTTGTTGAAAAAATTGGTGAATAAGAAATGATGCTCTCAATATAGTTGTGAATTTGTGTGCGAGCGCGACCTGCGTACACGAATATCGCATCGAGTTGGTCACAAGCCAGAATTCAGTACAAGGAAGAGTTACAATAGAATTCTAATCCGAATTTGAATATCAAAGCTCATGATTCATCAGTTTCGTTTTTTATGCTCTATGTATAGAGCAATTCAGAATGGAGTAAGACACTGCTACAACATTCTGCTGCACAAAAATTTTCTGTTTTTTCGTTGGCCTTTCGGTGGTGTAAGTTAGACGATTTTCAGTTCGCAAGAGCAGGATATTCATACTAAATATCATGTTGTGATTATTGTATCCTGGGAGACGGGTGTTCTAACAATCACTAGCACCGAGTGTCAGAGACATCTTTCGCTTTAAGGAAATCGTGAATTTCACAAGCCTCAATATTATTATTATTTTCAGTCATCTCTTGTGTAGGATCTTACAGTATCTCATCTCATGGATGAGATCTCATATAAGTTTTTGTCTATTTTTTGATAACTCGTTATCCGATTCAAGGACTGACTAATCCGGGGATTAGAACCGATCGTCTATTAGCGGGGGCCCCACTTCAAACAAGAGTTAATATCTATATAAATGACTCATCTCAAAGATTGATTGAGGTTCGAATCTGAAACTTAAAGAGGAGCACACTCCTAGTCCTAAGTCCGAGACCCACACCACTATGCCAATTCTTGGGTTTTTTTTTAAAAAAATTACTAATATATTTTGTAATATGTACTCTTATGGCTTGCTCTTGTATGCAATAATTGCATCGTGCAACTTTTTAATGTATTTTATAAATTTATAATTTGTTATATTAAAACTCACAATTTGTTACATTTAAACGTGCAATCTGTTACAAATATTAATTACACATCTCAATATAATAAGTCGTTAATTTTAGTATAATAAATTGCAAGATTTTAAAATATATAAATTATACGGTGCACTTAATACACATGAGACCTACTTTAAAATGATTTATTTTCAAATTTAAGAGCTCATTTTCGCGGTGGTGATATGGAGCTAACCATTCAATGCAAATTATTAGTAATTTGACAAGTCTCACAGGCATGTGCCGCAAGAATTCTGGATAAACGTACTCGTCATGTTTTAGTTAAATTTAGTATTGTATTTTAATTAAAATTAATATCATATTTTGTTTTATATTTTTAATCAAATTTAATATCACGTCTCAATTATATTAATTTATATATTTCAGTTAAAATTAATATTCTATTTAAATCAAAGTTAATATCACATCTGTGCCCAATAGCATGGCACAGTAGAGACTGACCTTTAGTAATTCATTTGCAGGATTTGACTTGTAATTTATATCAGATTATTACTACCAACATATGTTGAATTAGACTAAATAAGATACCAATCATTGACCTATATACCAACATGTGGAGTACAATTCCTCTGACTGGAGCTTATAAAAATATTAATCCATAAATTAATTTCAGGTCGAGGGCATCGCAACTTGATATATTTTTTTAGAGTCGAGTATTATCTTCTTATATAATATTAATTTGGCTTACTAGTACGTCATGTATTCTATATTTTATGGGTACTTATAAAAGAGTTGGTCTTCCATAATTTAAATTTTATAAAATTATTTAACTCATTTCATCCATTTCAATATTTTTTTTTAATATGTTCACCCTAAAGTCTTTATAAAATATACTCTACAAAAGTAAATGAAAATGGAATGTTTGAATCAAAATGAACAATATTACAAAAAAATATTGAATTCTTTGTTAAGGTACATCGTACACTCCTCTATCTCCTCGTTGCTTTCTGCATGTTTGGTAATTTACGCTCAATCTCCAAACACTTCCGGAACAGTACACAGACAAATACACGTGGGCCAACGATCTTTGTACCCCCAACCCCATAACATTTTGTTATTTTAATGTTATATTGTCTAACCATTTTAAATTAGCATAAATTTTAATGTTTAGCATAATTAAATTATAGTATATATGAACTATTTAATAATACATGAATAAAAATTCGAGATGCAACATAAATTTGTATCTATTAAAATTGAATCAAATACCAAAAGATAAGAGATAGGAAACAACTAATTATTTAAATCTAAGCACTCATACATATAATCAATCACCAATCATAGACCAATAATTGCGAGATACTATCACAAAAAGGCTAGTCATGAAAAAAAACAGTAACCAATAATCCCTTCATAATATATATCTTAATAAAATAATTACGATATACAACCACTACACACACAAAAAAAAAAAAAAAAACATGATTAGTAATTTCCTAATCTCTAGAAATTAGACGACCTTAATTATCTCCTTCTCCTTAATTTCTACAAGCCCTTAACCGAATAAAAAACAGGGTTGTGGGATGGTTCCATCATTAATATTTACTACTACCAATTTCCTTTTTTTCTCTTTTTTATTTAACTTAATTTACTTAATTAACAAGCAGCTGATTGGTTGGAAAAGGGATTGTAGAAGTGCGGCTTGGACTGAGCCATAACAAAGGGGCTCTTAGCCGCGCTTTCCGCAACGCCGCCGCCGCCGATTCTCTCACACGACGGACACATGGAGAGCGTCGCCGCCGGCAGCTGCATGTAGAGCGGCTGAGCTAGCTTCATCGCCTTCAGCTCCGCCACCTCCTTCTGCAGCCGGCGATTTTCGTCGGTTAACGTCTCGCAGCATTTTTTCAAGAACTCGCAGTCTACTTCTGTTTGCTTGAGCTTAGTCCTGAAAAAGGAAAAATCAATAAATAATTAATTACTCCAATATTTAATTGGATTGGATGGACCATTAATTAATGAACCAAGAGAAAAATTGTCGATGATCTGATTTTTATTTTTTTAAGAAATTAAAACACGCGTCCACTTTATTTATTGGGTGTACAAGTTAAAAACACCTGGCCCCTGAAAATATATTTGTATGATTTTCTGCACCCATTTCTCCACCACCCCTGTCTGGTCCACAGTGCCATGGCGTTTTAAGTTGTTGTACTATATGCATAATATGTTATACCTAATATATATGGACTTTTCTTGTGTTTTTATTAAAAAGTTTGATCAAAATTGATGAATTTCAGAAACTGTGATCGCACCTGGCTCTGCGATTCTGGAACCACACTTCAACCTGGCGAGGCCTGAGCTTCAAATCCCTCGCCAAATCCTGTTTCTGTTTCTGATCCAAAAAGAAAAAAATCAGCACAAACAAAACAAGGATGCGCACCACATGTTCGACAAATTGCCACAGAGAGAAAAAAAAAAAAAATTACAGGATTAAGAGTGCTGTGTTGCTTGAAGCTTTCTTCCAACAGCGCAGATTGGGCTTTGGTAAGCCTCAATTTCTTCCGGCCGTTGGATCCATCATCGTCTTCATCGCTAACACGAGAGGAAACCCGCTCGATGTCGACCTCTTCACTGGCGGCCTCCCTCTCCCTTTTCACGCTGGAAAAAGACGAGGCGGCGTTGTCCTGTCTGTACAAATCGGTAGCAGAGCCGGCCTTGTCGGAATCGACCTTTTTGACCGGAATTAGATCGGAGAGGCTTAAGGTGAGCGACGGCTCGATAGTTTTGCCGTAGAAAGAGGCAGGTTTTCTGGGCTTGAGGTCTCCGGTGGACGGGGAGAAGCCGAGGCCTAACACTAGACCCGTATTGCATAGATCGTCGAAACCCATGAAGAATTGGGATTTGATATTTGAGAGAGAAATTATGAAATTAAGTGTGTGAATTTGGAAATGGGGGATTTGGGAATGTGGGTGGAGGGATTTGTAATGTGGAATTGGTGGGTGGGTTGGGTGTGTGATGGATGTATGATTAATAATAATCAACAGAAAGAATAAGTATTGGGGGAAATTTTGGGTGAGGAAATGATGGAAAAGTCACTCCGTCTATCTCTCTCACACTGGGTGTGTGTTTATATCTCACACACACAGTTGACCAATTTCCCCACTTATTGTTATATATCCCCCAATTATGATGACCAACAACGAGGAAACTAAAAGACGCCCCCCACAGTTATTTCAGTAGTCAAGAATACGTGGATTCACATGGAAATAGGGAACAGAATCATCATTTTTGACCTACGTATTTTTGGTGGAGTTGGAGTATATACGTGTATGTGTACATCAATCATTACCCAACTTCCAACTAGACACTATCTCATGTTTGTGCTTCACGCTTTCACCGCCTCAAATTATGTCTCATAATATTTACGGGGTTTCCGACATGGAGTCTGATCGATTGCTTTACGTTCCAGTTTTTCGGTCATTTTGAATTGAATAGGCTTTAAGATTTTGACCAAATTTCACTTATAAATATTCATCTGATTCATTATATTTATTATCACTGAAAATATTAATAAATTTTCTGGTTTGGTAGTGCCTCCAGACGTAGTCATTCCTGACGAACTAGGTCAATACATTCGTGTTATTTAATTTTGTTTATATCAATTTCTCTATAATTACAGTTAAAATCCTAACATTGTATGCATGGTCGTGTAACTCAAATGCAACTTTTAAACATGCTACTCGTTTTATTAAAATATGCAACTTATTTTCATCGACACATATTGCATATTTCAGTGCAATAAATTATATGTTTGAAATATGTAATTTGTTTATACTGAAATGTACAATATGTTTTCAAAGATACAATTTCATGTTTCATTATAAATAAATTGTATATTTTAACATAATAAATTGCATGTTTAAAATATACACTTGAATTTGCACGGGCGATGCATCTAGTGCACATAATTCCCACTCGATATCATTATTATTACATTTTACTATTTGGAATCATATTTAGGATATGGGATGGGGCCAATAATTTGACAAATGGTTGGTGAGATTAATTAGCGGTTAATCAGGTACATTTTTAGTTTCCAAAGAAAGTGAAAAATAAATGGGAATAAATAAAAAAGGTAATTAGAGTGTATTAGAGAGCAGACCACATGACATGTCCCTTACACCATGTTTGTTTAAAAATGTTGGGAATGGGATGTGATGTTACTTTTGCTGACTAAATCATTTCCACTTTTCCAATGAAGAGGATTGTGGAGGATGGAATGTATTGTCCAACTGCAGAAAATGTGGGATAGGATATGGGATAAAGATGCTTGCGCACTAGCTAGGGGTTGAGGATAATTGCTTATTTCTTTCTCCATCGTTTGTTAGTGAGAGAGTAAAAAGGGAAAGATGAAAAAAGGGTAGGCCAAACACACCTTAAGAGGTGGGTAATTTCATGGAGCCTATAATGGTTGATGGAATATGATTCATAAACACGAATCCGGATCTTTGCTTAACTAGAAAGTTGAGGGTGGGGGTGGGGCCTACCAATCTCTAGGATTGCAAACACATTAAATAATTCATTGTCGGCTAAGGTGATGAGAAGTTAGGCCACCAGTTTAATTAGCATGATTATTGCCCCTCTTAACAGACTAGTAATAAAATAACAATTATTGTGTGCACTTTCTTGGCTTCAAATTGCTTTTTACCAAGTTGCCCCTTTATTGCCAATTTTTACATCATTTTTACTTTTGGTTTTTTGAGTTTAATTGATTTTTTTCTTGACTGCCCTGCTAGGCGGTGCACAACACATCAATGCGGTGCTGCAACACCCCGCTCAACACACTGCAACAAGTGGTACAACACCCCACTCAACACACTGTAGTGTTGTGTACTGTTCAAAATGATAGCATGTACAACAACATTTAATTTTATGTGGATGTATACATCCAGAATATATGATTATGCATAGGGATGAAGGAAATACCAAAATACATTTATATCGAAAATTTACCATATTTAAAAAATATCTATTTTATGAAAATATAGAAAATTTAGGTATAGTAAATATAGAAAATATATACAAAATATTTTTCGACATAGATTTCGGTATATACAAAAATATTGACAAAACGGTAAAATTTTGACAAACCGAAAATTTTGGTATAATGAATTTTCGGTACGACAACGATATGATATTTTTTGGTATCGAAAATTTCGGTACGATAACGGTATGACGAAAAAAAATTCGGATAACGTCCACCACTGTCCTAATTACGCATATAATTGAAAGGAATATATATTTATGCATATAATTGAAAGGAATATATATAGGTATAATAATTGAGATACTTATAATTATTATTTTTTTATAAAATGATTTACAAAATGAACATTAATATAGGTAATTTGTACATACCCGAGTTCATATGAATAATTTTTTTTTCCAAGTATTAATGTTATACATACACACTATCACAATTATATATATGAAGCGTATCTATTTTAAAAATGAAAAGCAGTGACACTTCATATACATAACAGTGATATCATGTATACATAACAGGGGAAAATTCATTTTTGGTCGTACATGGGGAAATTAGAGTTTGTGAAAAATGAGGGAATTAAATAGAGAGTCTTGAAATTTCAATTTTTGAGGTTTTTTTTAATACCGAGGACTGAATTCGAGCTTTTTTTCATTGGTTCCGTCAGTCAAAGGCGGGTCAATTGACAGTAGAACCAATTTTGAGAGGAAAAATGAACTTGGGTGACCAATTTTGAAAGTGAAGAAAAGTGGGTGATCAAACTTGGAAAAATGTAAATTTTAGTGCCCAAAAATGAATTTTTCCCTAAATTTGACACTCAAAAAAGGAAATTTACGTGAATTCGGATTCACATGAGACCCGTTTGATATTATAATGTGAAGAATACACCATTATAAATGCTAAATAGGAAGATATATATGTGAATAAATGAGGTTTCTTTGTTACTTGTATCATTTGATCTCAATTTAGTTTTTTTGTTTTTGGTTTGTCAAGTGGGTGTCGGGTGTGTTTCACCCACAAGTACGTACTAAATTCAATCATATGCAAAGATGGCCCCCATCAAACTATATTATTGGTTCAATCCGGCGTGATGCACCCATTTGGCACAATCTATATGGCCTATGTTACAGCATGATCCTAGCCGTTCACCTTTCAAATTTGGAAATTATTTATTTTTCTATTTGATTAATTTGCAATTTTATATATTTATTTATTTGAATGAACCGATTAGGTATTCCAAAATCATATTTCGGAGTTATAGTTCATATTTTTATCACCAAACGTGCATGACTAATTCCACTTAGCTTTGTCTTTTTTCATAATTGTTTCATTTGCATACGTTATCGTATACATAGTGATGAGATTACTTATACACACATAAGAACAAAAGCTTATCTTGCCAAAACCAAAAGAGAAAAAGAATAGATTATTACAATAAAAAAATCAAAATCTTATGTGCACCTGTTGAACAATGTATTTCATATGTATTTTGTTAAATATATAACTTATTTTACTAAAATATACAATTTATTTATATTAAAATTTGTAATTTATTTTTATTGTAACAAGTTGTATATTTTAAAAATGCACATTAGTTGCACAGTGTATTTGGTGTATAAAAGATCTATCCAATAAAAAATATTTAAGATAAGTTTTGTATGCATCAGCTGTACCGTGCAATTTAAGTACATTTTTTACAAGTGCAACTGTAATTTGCTTTATTGAAACATTCGGCTTATTTTACACTGAACAATAAGTTGAACATTTTAATAAAATAAGTTGTATGTTTAGAAAAATACAATTGAGTTGCACTTTGCACCTAGTGCACTTGTGATCTTCTCTTTGTTTGGATGTTGTATGATTATATCCTCAAATTAAATAATTCAATCTCAAATACAGTCTAGCATTAATATGTCGAGTGGTTTAAACATTAATATGAAAGATGAAATTTATTTAATTCGAATAATTGGTGCAATCCCCTTACAACATTAATTAATTATTTTGACTAACTTACGCGCAAGAAACTAGTTTGTCTAGTAGCTTTCTGTTACTATTTTTGTGGGGGACACTCACATGGTTTGAGAATTAAAAGATTAACCTAAAATATATAAAGTAATGGCTAAATTTTGTATTCACCCAAATTCATCGTGCACTCATAACATATTTTAAAATTATATAATTTATTGTACTGAAATATGCAACTTATTTACATTGAGTTGTATAGCTATTAATATGAAAAAATAATTGCATAATTTTGTATAAACAAACTGTTTATCACAACATAACAAATTGTATGGTTCTAAAAATACTATGAACGTACAGTGCATCTGAATGCACATAAAACCGCCTCAAAAGTAATATATCCGCTCGAACCAGCACTTTATCGAAACGATTGGGAATAAGTAGGAATCTCTTATGCTAATCATATTCTAATCAATCCTCAAATATCATCTAATCAATCAATTATTATATTAATAATAAAGCACAATAAAGTTTTGGATATCTACTTGCGTCATCACTATTTGTTGCTCGTGATTGCAAAGGTCAGGAACACATTGAATAGTGTTTGATGGCTAATGATATCATCTGTTCCACTTTCAGTGTTTCACTCCATGTTTCATACTGTGAATATATGACAAATGGAGATTAAAATATTATCCAAAGACCCACCATAATCCTGGGTCCATGTGTTAATGGTTCGGGAAATGAAACATATTTAAAATATGAGAAAATGACACAGAAGAATGGAACTGATTTGATGGCCTAAATATGTTATAGTATTAGAAGAGGATATTGCTTGGAGCTATAAATATTCAAAATTAAGCCCATAATGTGCACGCACTAAAACAATTATATTGTATATTAATTGTTTGGATTTTGGAGTGCCATGTTGTAATACTATTCGATTGGGTTGAAGTATCTTGTACTTTAATTTATAATATATAAATATTTTTTTAGAGACGGTCTCACGATGAGACGGAGCATAAATTGAACATTAACGCTTTAATACTTTTGGAGAAGTTGGTGTGATTTGTACTAGATTGTATTTCATCTCATGTATGAAACTGTCTCATATGATTTTTTTCATTTTTTTTATAAAAAAATATTGTATATTAATTACGGTAAATTCTCATGTGCACTATTTGCATCAAATCTATTTGGTGCAATTTAATTTTAGGAGTTATTTTTTTAATTTTTTTCAGTTTTAGTTTTTTTTCTTTTTCAATTTCAGTTTTCTTTTAACTTTAATTTCAGTTTTAGGTTTTTTTTCTCTCCCGGGCCTAAACCCAGCCCGAGTGGTTCATGGTTCACCCGGTCCGAATGATTTATATATGATTTAGGGTTCATTGTTTAGGGGTTATGGTTTAGAGTGTATAATTCATTTAAATTAAAATTGAATCTAATTGCACTAATTGCACCTTATGCAATTGGTGCACATAAGTGTCACTCTTTAATTACGTATAGGATAAATAGATCCGGTTATGTACACTGTATTTTATGAATGTAAAATTTAATATGGAACTAGAGGTTAATTTGAATTCGTGATTTTTTTAAATTAAAATTAAGGACAAGACATGTTCCTCAAGCTTCTATACTCATTTTTGTATTGTTTGGACTTGAGTACTTTTTTTTTTTTTTGACAAATCACTAATCCATGGAAAGATACATCAAAGAACATTGTCACACAATCCAGAATGGAATCTCGTCGTCGGACCAATCGTGAGGACCGGGAGAGATGTTTGCGAATTTGGCTAGATTATGAGCCACAGTTAGATATTTCCGTGGAGTGTAGACGAAGTCCCGTGCTAGGACTGCCAAATTCATCAGCCGAATCTTGTCCAAGGGAAATGCTTCATGCCCGTAAAATGTTGCATTTGTAGTAATAGCCTTGACCGCCGTCTGGGATTCTGATAGGATGTGAACTGGGACGCAGTTCAGTAACTCACATTTGGAGAGACCCAATGCAATTGACTCAAGCTCTGCTGCAAGTACAGTACCCGATGGCCGGATAGAAGAGCATCCCGCCCGTAATGGCTTGCCAGTGGCATCCCGAATAATGTAACCTACCGCATATGAACCGGTATCATCGTTATAAGCCGCATCCACCTCAAGCGTGTAGTCATGGACGTCCCGGGCCGGCTGCAAAATGGTGAAAATTGTGGCCTTTTGTAAGCGTGACGAGCTTCCCCGTATGCACATAGGTACGCATCGGCTGCATAAGGTAGGAACTTGTGTTGTATCTGTTCACCTCGAATAGGCCATTGCTGGAGGGAATCGTGAGTGATCGTACACCTGGTCTTCCACACACCCCACAACAAAACCGCCCATCGTTCAAATTCATGATTAAGTAATTTGGCGCGCATGTAATGGAGAATCTCAGACATGGTAGTAGGCGGGATACGTTTGAGATGATACCAGAAACCAGTTTGCTTCCATAACAGCCTGACCGCCAAACAGTAGATAAACACATGAGACGTGCTGTCAAATGCACCACCGCACAACACGCAGGCTGGGTCATCTCGAACATGTCACCGAGCGAGAGTAGCTTCTGAGGGTAGGAAATCGTGAGTTAGTCGCCAGAGGAAAACACGAATTTTTGGTGGAATGCTCAGGGCCCACACCCATTTCCACCAACCTTCCTGAGCAGATGTATCTGAAGGACCTAGCTGGAGTAGCATACGCTGTGAAGCACTATAATCTTGTTGGTATCCGGTCTTAACTGTATAGTCCCCATTAGTAGTGTGACGCCAGTATCTTGTGTCCCGCTGCGGTTGTCGGGCAAGCGGGATACGCAAGATAACTGAAGCTTCATGCAGAAAGAACGCCTGAGTAACCACGTTTGTGTCCCAAGTTTTGTCTGTCCTGATGTAGCGCGAGACCTTCGAGTTGGCAGATAGGGCCCATCGAGATCGAATCCTTCCAGATGATAAATCAGGGACCCATGCGTCCTTGTAAGCCCAGATAGAACTCCCGTCGCCAACCCTCCATAATAGAACGTGTTCCATGATATCTCGGGCCCAACACAACGATCTCCATACGTAAGATGGGTTGGAGCCCAAGGGCGCCTCCATTATATCAATGTTACGAAAGTACCGTGCACGGAAGATTGACTCAACTAAGGAGAGTGGAGCTTGTATCATTCGCCACACGTGCTTTGCCAATAAGGCTTTATTAAAAATGACTAACCTCCGAAAAACAAGACCACCCTCGTGTTTAGGTTTGGCAAACAAATCCCACGAAGCCCAGTGCATACGTATGTTCTCCTCTGTGGAACCCCACCAAAATCGATTCATAAGCAATTCCAATTCCGCACATAGGGAAGCCGGGATTCGGAAATAGGACATAGCGTAGGACGGGGTCGCCTGTAGGACTGACTTAATCAGAACTTTCTTCCCGCCATCTGAAAAATTCTTTGGCGTCCAGCGTAAAATCTGTTGTTGCACTCGGTCCCTTATGTACCCAAACTGTAAGCGCTTAGCCTTGACCGAGAATGTGGGTAAGCCCAGGTATAACTCATGACCCTGAGAGGCACGGATACCTAAAATGTCTCTAATCTCCATCTCTGTAGGTGCTCAGGTGTCGTTTGTCTAAAAGTAATTGCCGATTTACCATAGTTGATTAGTTGGCCAGATGCTCGTTCATATCGCCGGAGACAAGCTAAGAGATTTCTTGCACCAGCTAGCATAGCCTGAACAAACAGGAGACTGTCATTTGCAAATAAAAGATGTGCAATTCAGGGCACCCCCTAGCGATACAGACCCCCTGGAGCATCCCATCCCGTTGATATATAGAGAGTGTTGGGGTTATACTGGAAAGTATGCTTTTACTTTGTATAACCAAACTGAATTTCTGTCTTATTTACTGAAATAAATAATTTATCACTGATGCTTTAAATATCATTGAATGTTACATATATTTACTGCATAATTGTTCAATAAATAGTACGTGTTACATTGTAGTTAATTTAGTGATACCAGATCACAGAAGATTAAATTAACAGTCCCTTGTAACTAAAAGTATGTTGTTCACGACCTAGATGGAAATGAACAATCCATCGTGAAAGGTTGAAGTGTAAGGCTCAGATTGGCTTGTCTTGACCAAGAGATTATACTAGTGCATGATTGATGCACTGAATAGGACCTACAGGAGGATAAATTCTTCAGCACTGAATTAGGAAGAATTAGACCTCAATAGTTCGTTATTTCTTAATCTCCGTCCCTTAAATAGGATCGTGTGTGGTTAGTAATTATTGTTTTGACTTATGACGGGTAGAGAATCAATGTGATTCAATACTTTATATCTTGGGCAATATTATTGGTCACATGTGATTGCTAAGATTTAATACGAAGAAGTGTGTGCAAGTACGCTTGTTCGATTTGCCCCCTTAGGAGGTTCATAAGATTTATCATATCAAATCTTGCAAGTGGAATTAGTTTCCGGTATGGATAATAATGTTGAACCGTTCCTTGACCAAATAGTTTCCTTAATTAATGGAAAGCTATTTCAGTGGCTTGAATTAATTAATGGGTTGGATAATCTTAAACACGAGAAATAATAACCGGGAGTCATATTAACAGTAATATGAGTTAAGATGGATAGTGCAATATTAATTATGTAGTCGGATTAATTAATATTTATGGGCTTGAATAATATTGTGGCTCAATATTAGATATTCAAAGTCCATTAGAAGGTCCAATCTTAATTCTCCTAAAGGCCCCTCAAGTAGCCCAAACATAATGTCCAATAACTGAAAAAAAGTGTTTAAAATAAAAGAAATTATGGTTGCTTATTTTTTTCCAATTTTTTCGAAAAACATGAATAAAAGGGGAGAATGATTTTCTTTGAATTTTGTTATGGAATGAGGATATGTATTCTTGGAATACAAGATTATCTCATTAAATTCAAGAAATCTCCCACTTAGTTATTTATGTGGGATTTTTGAAAATTATGAGAAATAAAAAAAAAAGAAAAATTTTCTTGAAAAGATATTATGGAAGATATGTATTTTTGGAATACAAGTATATCTCATAAATTCAAGAAGATCCAAATCTTGGAATCTTTATCCTAAAATTTCGAAAATACCATAACAATAAGAGAGTGAGATTTTTATGGAATATTTTAATTATGGAGAAAAGAATATATTGGATATATATTCAAGATTTCTTGGAGATCAAGAAAGAGATTTTTCCTCCCTATTCCCCTAGTAAAAATCGGCCATCACCCTCTTATAAATAGGGGATGAATTTTTTATTCCCAAGTGCAATTCCATGTGTTGGAAAAATTAGAAATCCACAAAGGTGGTGCAACATAATTTTATTTTTCCCTCTTGTTAAATTGTTCGCGAGTTCCTACCACTGGATTGTTAAACAAGGATAAGGGAATACTTGAGAAGGTCTTTTGGTGTGTTCGTGTGAACGGGATCCATCTTCTCGACGGTTGTCAATTCGAGAGGTTAGTTCACGTAAACCCGTAGCAATTCCGCATGCGTAGGATTTATGTGAACTGTTTATATGCATGATTTGTTGTTGAATTATTATTTGAATTAATATAGGATTAATTCATGCTAGTAATAATTGTTAGAATAAATTTGTATTTAAATATTCATCCCGAATAGATCCGGGCAAATAATTCCCCAACAGAGAGTAGAGCCGCGAAGCCTTGTGTGCAAAGGACGAATATGTAAGGTGATAAAGGGTCGCCTTGACGCATACCACGAGAAGGGACGACCAGGCGGGTATAAGCGTTATTCACTCGAAATGTGTATGTAACCGATTCCACACATCGCATGATCAAGTCGATCCACCGGTTGTGGAATCCCATCCGTACCATGAGGGCGCGAAGATAACTCCATTCTACCCTGTCGTATGCCTTACTCATATCGAGCTTCAAGGCGGCGTACCCCGTCTTCCGTTTAGAAGTCCGGATCCAATGCATGCACTCATAGGCTATGAGAACATTATCCGTAATAAGACGGCCCGGAACGAACGAGCTCTGCATGGGATCAATGAGCATTCCCAATATAGGGCGAAATCAGTTGGTGATAGCGCGTGCCACAATCTTATAGATCACGTTACACAAGCTGATGGGCCTGAAATCCTTCAGTGTTTGTGGATTCTTAGTTTTTGGAATTAGGGTTACGTTTGTGGAACTCCATTCTGCCAATGAGGCACCGTCATTGAGAACCCGGAGAGCCGCTGAGATGACTTCTGGGCCAGTGGTCTGCCACGTTTGATGGAAGAACGAGGCTGGGAAGCCGTCCGGCCCGGGAGCCTTTGACTGGTGAATATCAAACAAAGCAACACGAATGTCGTCCGGCGTGAAAGGGGTCAACAGCTGGTCGTTCATAGCCTGTGAGACAGCCGAAGGAATATGCATAGTAACTTCATGAACACTGCCGGCCGAGGGATGTTGAGATGTAAATAGGGTGGAATAGAACTCAACGACAAGGTCAGACAAATTGTCTTGCGTCGTACACCATCGCCCATGATTGTCCCGAAGTCCCGATATAGTATTCCGTTGTCGCCGTGTCGAGGCGAGACGATGGAAATAAGAAGTATTTTGATCGTCGGCCTGAAGCCATCATGAGCGGGAGCGCTGCAGCCAATGAAGTTCATCCTTCGCCTGTAGGGAATTGAGTTCGTGTTAAAGTTTGTGAATATCGCTACCGGAATTGCCCTCTAACGCTAGCTCCAATTCAGTTCGTTTTTGAGCAATTTTTCGCTGAAGCTGACCACACATTAGGCTGGCCCACCGTTGTAAATCTGATGCTACTCGACTCATCTTAGCCGGTAGATTGTGCGCATTCCAGCTAGTAGATAAGACATACGCAAAATTGTATTCCAAGAATCACCTGTTTTCGAACATAAAGCTGACAGAGTGCTTAGACGTTGTTGGCTGAACAGATTGAGACAAAGTTAACAGCACAGGCCTGTGATCGGAACCGTGAAACGGTAAATTTTAGATAACAGCTTGTGGATAAAGTTGTCGCCACTTATCGTTTGACAGATATCGGTCAACTCGTTCCCGGACAACGTGAGGCACACTCTGCTTATTCGTCCAGGTAAAAGACGGCCCCGTAGCGCCCAAATCAACGAGCCGAGCATCTTGTAAGGCCCCCGTGAACTGGAGGATTTGTGAGATTGGTCTCGGCGGCGCACCCCCTCGTTTTTCCTATTGTGAACATATTTCATTAAAATCCTCTCCAATTAACCAAGGCATCTATTGCATCATTAGAACATTTGACAGATATCGCAACAAGATTCAGGAATAAATACGTTCGTGCACAATAGGATTTTCGTAGAATCCAGTAAATCGCCACACAACATCATCAAAATGAACTAAACAATCAATATGGCCAGACGAGTAAGATAAAATATTGACATTGCATTCCGAAGACCAGCACAAAACCAAACCACGCACATACTATTAGTATTTACAGTAAAGACTTGAGTACTTTATACTCAATAAATGAATATCACCTTTACGTTTAAAAAAAGGTGAGGCATGTTTAAATTCATTAAATGTATCATTAATATGATCATTTGTCCAAAACTTTTTCTAATTAATTAATTATTTAATAAATTTTAATTTATTACATGTGAGACGTGTCACAAGATATTATATATATTTATATAATATACTCCACCCTATCTCCCAATTATATACGTTGATTGGATTTTGCACAAGAATTTTTTTTTGGAAAAGAAAATTAGAGAAGTAAAATTTCTATTATAACTATATTTAAAGATTTTATTATTGCTAACATAATAAATGTATAGGGTTATATTAGTATGAATTTGATCATATGCTTGTAGGTGGGCACAAATTTATATGATAACTGCTTATGTTGCACGCCACATATGCAAGATCTTCATCATCATTTAATTAGCTTCTTTAATTAATTAAATCTTCTCATTTATATATATTTCATATTTTACCAAATTTTATTAATTATATTAAAAAAAAAACCCGATCCGGACCCAACCCGATCCGAACCCGGACCCAGCCCGAGTGGTTCATGGTTCACCCTATCCGAATGATTCATGGGTTTAGGGTTCATGGGATAGGGTTTAGGTTTATATAATTAATGAGAAGATTGAATTAATTAAATAAACTAATTAAATGATAGTGAAATTTATGATATGTGGCGCGCATACATGTTTACATATGTTTATCTTACGCCCACCACGATATGATCAAATTCGTATATTAGTAAATGGGTGTTTTCAACTTCTAATGAATAGTGTATACGTGTTTTTTTTTAAAAGTTGTTGTGATTCAATTTATTTTAAAAATAAGTGATTTTTGGGCTTGATTAGTATTTCAAAATAGGCGTAGTGAAAACAAAGTCGCACATTCTCTAGCTTTATACGCTTTTACTTCTGGTTCATCGTTTAATTCACCATCTGTTCTAGATGCTATTGTTGACATTGTGCATGTTGATTTTATGATTTACTTTCCTGTCAAAAATAAAAATAAAAGCCCTAAATGAACTAGGAAAACTATTTTATATGGAAAATAAAATTTTGAGATTTTTAAAAATTTTGGCTATATACACAAGTGGACTGTCATGTAATAAAAAAAAATTAAAGTGTTACATGAAGTGCACATGCTTATTTCGACGAGATTTTAAAATTTTCGACAAAAAATAATTAAAATTGACACATTTTGGACTAAAATTAAAAAAGAAAAAATTTATAAAATTAAAAATAAAATTATCCAAAGTTAAAAGACTAAAAATGATATATTTCTCTTTTTGAGGGTTGCAATTCTTTCAAAAAGTGTGTTTTCAATTGGGTGAGGCTGATCGGGAAATTTGGTGGCCCACCATCTTGCTCATTTTGCTTTCTCCTGTTATGATCCTTTTTTCTCAATGTCTATTCCTGAGACAATTGTTAAGCTATTGATATTTGATACCGATATTTCCAGTATTTTGATTTATATATATATTTTCTCGTAAAAAATGTAACATTTTGGTTGCATGTTCCATTTTGGCATTTCGTTCCTTTTTTATTAAAAAAAAATTCATATGAGACGGTTTTATGCATGAAATGAGATATAACCTAGCACAAATCATATTCATCCCTCTCAAAGTATTAAAGGACCAATGGTCAAGTTATACCCCGTCTCACCATGAGACGGTCTCATGCAAGTGTGCTTCTTTTTATTATTTGTAATACATATTATGTGTCAATACCGATGATTTGCACCGCTATTTAAAACAAGATAAATATTAAAATAAAATAAGGGATTTGTGCGATTTAATTATTGGACGACATCCTGAAAAATAAGGGGTCTGTGCGGTTCTATTGCTCAAAATATATATATATATATATATATATATATATATATATATATATATATATATATTATTTTATTTTCTTATTTTATAAATGGTACATAATAACTTTACCCTTTTAAACAAACTTTTTACAAACATCTCTACATTAATCTCATTTCACTAATATTTACACACAAAAATATTATTGTTTTTGTTTCTTTCTCTAGAAATTAGGACTAAATCATCTTTTTTTTTAAAACAACTTTGTCCATTTTAATATGAATAAACAACTCTCTCATTAAAATTCAGTATGATTTTGTCTTGAGTAGTCTGAAAAAAGGAGGAAAAAATATCATTTTTATCTGAAACAAAGGAGGAAAAAAATATCATTTTTAGCCTTGTAATTTTTATTTTTTTAATTTTAATTCGAAATGTATCAATTTTAGTTCTTTTTTGTTGGAAATTTTAAAATCTCACACTAATTTCGCCGGAATAAGCACTTGTACCTCACTTGACACTTCAAAATTGATCATTTTGTTTTTTAACATGACAGTCCAGTTGTGTAGGTCATCAAATTTTTTTTTTTTTTTAAATCTCAATTTTGAAGTGTCACGTGAGGTGCAAATACTTATTACGACGAAATTCCGGTGAAATTTTAAAATTTTCAATAAAAAATTACTAAAATTGATACATTCAGAACTAAAATTGAAAAAGTAAAAAATTATAGGACTAAAATTGGAATCGTCCAAAATTTCAGGACTAAAAATGATATTTTCTAAAAAAAAAGGAGAGCAAAAACATTTGGGAGAAGATAAAAACTCGTATGAGACGGTCTTATGCATGTGACAGAGTATAACTTAACAAAATTAACATCCACCCCCATTTTTAAAGTGTTAATGCTCAAATTACATTCCGTCTTACCGAGAGACGGGCTCATACACGTGTGTCTCATTTGAGAATGAATGAAGGGGTAGACAAAGGGGCCCCCACCAATGATGGGGAGTTTGATTTGGTTGAGCGTAGAAATGGGGGAATGAATTCAATTATGATGAGGTTTGAAGGTGTCCGTTGGTAGTTCCTCTTTTTCCGCTCAGCCCCCCATTGTTGTTTCCAAATTATATTCATACAATTTGTGCTGCCTCTAATTCCCCCTTTACCTCACTTCCCCTATTTTTGCTTGAGGGACAGCTTGCACAATGAGACGTCTCAAGGTTTTGGCATGACGTTTTAACACTTTGAAAGGGATAGATGTTGATTTGTCCTAATTTATACTCCATTTTGTGTATGAGACAGTCTCGTATGAGTTTTTATTTTTTTTGCTTTCTTTGGACATCTATCATCTCCCTCATTTTCTTTGGTAAATTCTTATATACACCGTTATATTGTGTATAGTTTTTTGATAAAATTTTGAATAATATAAGTTATATTCACTAACAATAATTTTTTTTATTGAATAGCATATTATTAGCTGATTTTAGTGAAGGGTATTCTTTGTTTTTACCGGATAGTATTAGTTCATCAATATTAATTGTTTTTTTTAGTGAATAATATTAATTATGCTTCAATTGCACCGTGTAGACAATGTTGCTCCTACTTTTTATATATATATTTTTTTAAACTCTACTTTTTATAAGATTGGGTAGTTGAGTAAATGAACCTGATATTTTTTATTCGATTCGATCATAATACAAATTCGAATTATTCAAATTAGAAAAATGAAATGAGATATGAAAAAATATTTGAAGGTTTTTAAAAGGAATAGACGGCCCTAATATACCAGAAGAAACTTTTCATTTCCCTTTAAGATATTACATGGAAACACAAACGAAGTTTGCTTTAACTTGTTCTGCTTTCAGCACTTTATAATTTTAATTGAATCACCCAATGATTAACACAGTGAAGTTCAATTATTTTATATCGATATCCAGCCGAGCCCAAATGTACAATTTAATGCCCTACATGAAAACTTATATATAATATATTTGGACAAAGTCTAGTATGAAAATTTTCACACTAGACCTACTCATATATTAGTGTAAAAGGGACTATATATCATATGAATAAGGGTGCAATAGTGTAAAACTATTAGGATGGATCCAGAATTTCGTCACAAAGAGGGCAAAAATTTTCGAAGAGTAAACAAGGAAATTTCTATATTACATTGGTGTTTCACCATGCTGGATCTTCAACAAATGGAACCAGAATATGGTGATTCGTTAGATATTTTTTTATTGTTTCATGTGTCATCCATCTATATTGTGAAATACAAAGTAGAACATCAATAATATAGAACTGGTGATCTCATTCCATTCCAAATGGGACAAAATGACAAAAATTTACGAATTAAAGATATAAATACAAATTTTGCCATGTATATATATATATATATATATATATATATATATATTTAATCCCAAGGGGACGAGAGCCCCCCGCACCCCCTCTAGATCCGTCCATACAACTAATATTGTTCAGTGAAAAGTGAAAATCACTCATTGATAGCGACCAAATAATATTGTTAAGTGAAATAAAGAATACTGTTCACTGAAAACTGCTAATAATGTTCAGTGAAAACAACTAATAATATTAAAAAAGACGCATCAATGACACGGTACAACTGGTGTGTACAAAAATTTGTCATATCAGATTGCACCGACTCCCATTAAAGCAAATGCTTTTAGGCTTTAGCATTGCCCCCACATCTGAGCATATCTTGTAAAATTTTACCATTCCATGATTTCTTTGGCAATACTTTCTTGAAGGAGTAGTGACATTTGCATGTGGAAACATCATTCTTTCGTTTAAAAGTTGGAGATATATACACTCCACTTTTGGTGACTGAATTTTCATCATCTAGAAAGCGATAGACACATTTGAGCTTGGAGAGCTCCACTTGATAATTTTTTTTCAATTTTCTCCAAGTGGTTCCTTGAGAAATGGTTCTATTTAAAAAAAAAAAAAAAAAAAAAAACAGCGGTTAAAAAAACCGTTGTCCAGATCAAAAAACTAGACAAATGTTCATAACCGGCAGTACAAGGGTAATTGATAGCGGTTTTTGAATCATTGTCCAAGGTAAAGCTTGGACGAACCGCTCTCCAAGTGAATTAATTTTTTTTTTTTTTTTTGTAAATCTTTTATTTTTTATTTTATTTTTTTGTTTTAATTTGTAAATTCTTTTTAGGTACAGTTCAAATATTTCATTCTTTAAATTCTCGTGTTATTTCTTTTTTAATATTAAATGATATATAATGAGATTAACACAAACTCTTATGTAAAATTTGTTCATAATATTACTTGTTTAAATAGAAAATTATTACTTGTTTAGATAGAAAGGTATAACTTGTTTAAAGAAAGTATTACTTGTTTAGATGAAAAAGTATTACTTGTTTAAAGGAAAATATTACTTATTTAGATAGAAAATTATTACTTGTTTAGAAGGAAAATTATTACAAGTTTAAAAGAAAGATAATACTTTTTTTAAAAAAAGTACAAGTAAAAAATATAATTTTAATATAATTTAATTTAATTTTAATTTAAATTTATATAAAAAAAATATTATATAAAAATGTGATTGAATTAATAAATAAGATAATTGAAATAAAGAATTTAAAAAAAAAATTGTAAGAAAAAACATTTTTTAGAACATATAGAATTAATTTCATTAAATAAACGCAAGAAAAGTATTACTTGTTTAGATGAAAAAGTATTACTTATTTAAAGAAAAGAATTACTTGTTTAAATAGAAAAATATTACTAGCTTGTTTAAATAGAAAGATATAACTTGTTTAAAGAAATATATATATTACTTGTTTAGAAGAAAAAGTATTACTTGTTTAAAGAAAAATGTTACTTATTAAGATAAAAAAAAAAGTATATTACTTGTTTAGAAGGAAAAGTATTACAAGTTTAAAAGAAAGATACGTAGTGTTCTTTTAAAAAAAAACAAGTAAAAAATATAATTTTAATATAATTTAATTTAAATTTATATAAAAAAATTATTATTATATAAAAAAATGTGATTGAATTAATAAATAAGATAAATGAAATAAAGAATTTAAAAAAAAAAATTGTAAAAAAAATGAATTCTAAGACATATAGAATTAATTTCATTAAGTAAACGCAAGAAAGCTAGTGCCCGAGCGGAATTGATCCCCGCTCAGGCGCCCAAGGTCCCGTGTTCGGTCCCCCATGGGAGCGAATAGTTGTCTCAATTAATTGGGAGACTTCGCGGCTTATATATGAGATGCTTGGTGGGTCTGTGCCTAAAAATCGATATTTTAAAAAAAAATGTTGGAGAGCGGTTAAAAACCGCTGTCCTAGTGTATATGCTTGGACAGCGGTTGAAAACCGTTCTCCAAGTGACCCTTGTAATGCGGTTAAAAACCGCTGTCCAAGTGCGATTTCTTGGACAACGGTTTTTTATCAGCTGTCCAAGCTTGGAAAACTGTTACTTGGAGAGCGGTTATAACAGCTCTCCAAGGTCATTTTTAACAGTTGTCCAAGTCCAAATCTGTATTAGTGAGAGAGAAAGAAAGAAAAGCAAAGAGCTTACATTATAGGGTTGTGGAATGTAGTTCATTGGAGGTCCCACTTTAGACAACTTGGTTAAGGATGTTTCTATACCAATCTGCTAATCTTTAAGTTGGCGGTTGGATATTTAACAACTGAGATATATGTGTGTGCTTGCATTTGTGTGTAGCGCAAAGTTGTAGCAAATGGGGTCTCCCACCTAATTCATATCCACAACTAATTTCAATTGTTATTTGTGCAAAATGCAAACGAAAATGATGTGTGTGTGTTTCATGAATTTTCATAATTTGCTTGTTTTTATATATGTAACATTCGAAATCTTGATTTTAACATGTTATTTTAATTTACTGATTTATTGTTTTGTTTCTTGTAGATCGTATGAAATTTTATTGTTTGCAGGATTTTCAGAAATTGGGCGGTGAACTTTTTTAATACAAATTTTCCTATGAAATTTATTCATAATATGAAATTCATATCATTATACTTATAAAGTGATACTATTATTCTTATCAACTAGTACATATAACATTTAATACTATGATATCAATTTATAAGTGTAATAGTATCAATTGACAAATGTAGTAGTATTAATTTATAAATGTAGTGATATAAATTTTATACTATGAACAAATTTTATAGAAAATCTACTCTTTTTTTTTAAAAAAAATGGAGCCATCAACAATATGGTTATATACAATGAGACTGTTGGGAATATTTGGAGAACTAATTTGCCCCCAAAACTTTTACTAATTTGAAGACTCTTTTTTAGGCAAAAATTATTGTGAACTCGAGTTAAGTCAAATTTTTTTTTTTCCAAGTATCGCTATTATGTATATGGAGTGTCATTATTTAAAAAAATTATTGAATGTATATTACTTTTTAAAAAGTTAAATACTTTTTAAAAAGTGACAATTTGTATGCAAAATAGTGACAGAGGAAAAAGAGAGCTCACGTGATCCCGACTTCACATGAGATCTACTCATCGTTTTGTAGGAAAAATATTGTATGTGATCATTAGATTGTTTATTTAAAGATTAATATGATATTTATTTGTTCATAACCCCATTAATTCTTTTAAGTTTTAACTCGAATTACTGCCTCAAATTTCTATATATATAATATAATTGTCCATAATTTTATTTGACTCGATTTTGAATTGATTTTTTGTTTATATTATAAAATGTTGGAATATATATGAATATATAGAAACGTTAACTTAATTATTTAGTGTTGATAAATTGATTATATAATATATGTTGTCATTAGTGAAAAGGAGGATCCACAATAAAAAAATGGGTTGATTGATTAGAAAGGTTAGAATTGTTTTATGATTATATATGTGTTATATATATGTGATAGAATTATTAGAATTGTTAGATTAATGATTGACTAGAATGATTATAATTGTTAGATTGATGATTGATTAGAATGGTTAGAATTATTTTATGATTATATATGTTATATATATGTGAGATAGAATAGTTAGAATTGTTAGATTGATGGTTGACTAGAATGGTTAGAATTGTTTTATAATTATGTGATATATATATATATATATGTTAATTTTGTTAAAATTGTTAGATTGATGGTTGACTAGGATTAGGATTAAAGTGAGTGCACGAATTTAGAGTCTGTACACCAAGTGCATATGAGATCTTGTCATAATACATAAATTGAAAAGATAGGGAAAAAATTCCCCTTATTAAAAACATCGAATTGATTCTTGAATTTATTTTAGAAGATATCAGTATTGGTACAAAATTATGAAGAAACAAATGTCATTCACTGATAATGTGTATTGTTTGCGCTCAAAAAAAAAATGTGTATTTTTTAATTTTTCCTTAATTGTATATATTCATAATGATTTGTTTGAATAAACCTTGTGTTGCACAATGCCTGGACTAATCACCTAATATTAAAAGTCAAAAAGACTATAATTTTATGTTCCTCCAAATAAAAAGGGTATAATGAATTAGGTTTCTCCAAATAGAATCGCTTGAGGAATTTAATTAATTATTTAACGATGATTATATAGGTTTACTAGAATATAGTTTACGTACGTTTACGCAATTACATCTGTTATATGGTGATCAATGATCATATAATGCATACTTCATATATAGGGTCTTTTAAACACTTTTTTTTTATCAATTAAACACATTGTTTTTAACTTATTAGATTTGATATTTTAAATATATTTGAATCTAAAATGGAGTAATCGAGTAAAATGGAGTAATCGACACAGGCATGATACATGGTCCGGAAGTGGAAATATTAGAATCAAAATGGAATAAGCAACTCACGTATGTCAACGTCGCAATTATTGGGTTATATAAATTTTCAGATTTTAAGATATTCTAATTATTATCAAACTGGATAGCAGTGTAGAAAGAATAAAATGGTTGTGGCATTTATAAAAGTTCACATACTGCTCTGCCTTGACTTGAAGTGGAAAAATGGGACTCTCGATAATTGACGGTGGGTTATGCTTCTTCAAATTAGTCAATTTTTTGATCGAATATCAAGTTATAAAAAAAGTAAATTATATAGTGTAAGATTATTTCAAAAATTTGTTGTTGTTAGATGAAATTTCAATTTCAATTATATCAAAAAATAAAATTTCTAACTTTAATTTCTCACAAATGATAAATTACAATTCCATGTTTTTTTTTGGTAATTTAAATATTCATGAGTTGAAGAACAAAAACGTTTATTTATGATGGTTGTAATAATAAATCAGAATGAATAGGTTTATTGTACAAATTTGTATAGATGCAAATCAATCAATTTAGAAAATTAATTAATTCGCGAGTCTAAGATGACCCGATCAAGCTGGTCAAAGATGTGTTAAGTAAAGTAAAATTGAATCTCAATTGAGATTTGTATATATACAAATTTGTATCCTAAACTTTGTCAACGCGTACCTAAAAATAGAATAAATCCAAATTTATTCCAAAGTACTATATTACAGAATATGTGCTTTATTATGTTTCTCTCGAATATTTTCTCTCTTGCTTTTTTTCTGAAAAGACAAAAAGCCAAAAAAAATTAAAAATTAAAAAAAAGTTAGCTGCGAATCCGAATGAGAATCAACTTGGATTTGAGCAATAATATTTAAGAATGATTATGGTTTGTAAGTCCTCATGACTTTAATGAGGATCGGAGCACGAATGATGAAAAAACTGATTTTGAGACAGAAACAGAGTATTCCACATTATTAACATGAATCGTTTCAATGATGACTCAAATCTGATATTTAATGATGCTTTTGTTGAATTTCTAAAATTAAGAAAATAAAGAAACGGACGGTAAAGATGGGTGTACATATTCTGGACATCCAAAAATAAAATATGAATTAATTAAAGTCAAAATAAATTATAAAATTACTTTAATACCCTTAATTTGTTTAACTTTTATTTAGTGAATAATAACCATTTTTCCTTCTTTTTAGGCAGACTCTCCAACTACCGAGAAAAGATAAGAGTTTCAAGATTATAATATTAACTTATTTAAATGACACATTAAATGCATAAATTAAATATTTTAATTAACTTATAAGCAAATACACTGTGCAGATTTGTTAAGCGTGATGCTGATTTTTATAATTTTACAATGCGTAGATTTTTTGGATAAATGTTACTTATTTTTATTTTTTGCTATACACTATTTAGAAAATATATATACTAAAAATATCTACTTGCAAATATAAAATATAAATATACCTTGCAACAATAAAAATAGGTTTTTTTGTATATATCTTTTTTATTTTGACGGTAAAAAATAATAATATCCCTTATCTATTTAAGGCGAATCACACTCAATTCATATGGTGACTTTATTTCAAATCTCTAATTTTTTGTAAGAAATTATTTATGATATTATTATTAGTTTTTTAATTTTTTAATCTCAATAATTCATTATTTAATTTTGATCTCTACCTTCCATTTATCTCTTATCTATTAATTATGAATCACCCCTATTAATTCGGTTGCTAACTTGCTATATTTCAAATCATTTGAATTTTTATGAGAAGTTATTTATGGTATTAATAATATAATTTTTAATCATTAATATTAATTTTTTTTAATTTAATCTATGTCATTCAATCTTTTGTAGAATAGAGGTGATATAAATATTCTAATTCTTATCTTTTACCAATTTTTTTTATCGCGTCTGTCTAAAGACTTTCTTCGCCTGTATTAAGTTTTTTTTTCCATCTCATTTTTTTCTGAAGACATTTATTGGAAGATTCATAGAGGTTTCTAAGGTAATTCATTTTTAAATATCACTCCATAATTTATTAATTTATACTCCATTTTATTCTTTTTAAATATCACTAGCATGTAACTCGTCATATCACGCGAGATTGAAAATAGTTTTTATATCATTAATTTTAAATTAAATACTTTAAATATTTAATTAATTTGATTAATTCAATGATAGAAATAATTTTTATTTTTTAATTTAAATTATTCTCTCTTATTTTTCCTAATGTCTTTTTAGTCTATTAGAATATTTACAATAATAAATATCGTTCTGATATTTTCTCTCTTTATTATATCATACTAGCACTTAACCCGTGTACTACACTGAATTCAAAATAATATTTTTATTATTAATTTTAAATTAAATATTTTAAATATTTAATTAATTTTATTAATTCAATTATAAATATACTTTTTAATTTCTAATAATGTATGTGCAAATTTTCATTAATTTTTTATTCTAAATTACTCCCTCCATTCCTCCTAATGTCTTTTTAGTCTATTAGAATGTTTATACAATAAATATCGTTCTGATATTTTCTCCCTTCATTATATCATATATACCCATAATAATTATTTTTTATGGTCATTTAAATTTTCTTATGCCAACATTAACCTTAATTTTTTATAATTAAATATTTCTAAAATTACTTTTGGCTGAAAAAATTATTCACACAACATATTTGTAGAAAAAAAAATTAATAACCATGAAAAGTAATCATGAAGGGTATTTATGAGATAATAAGGGGTAAAAATGTCAAAACGGCGTGCATTATATATGTAAATAATATATAAGACCGAAATGAGTATGATATTTAATTTTAATGGGAGAAAGTAATTTAGAATAAAAAGTTGAATGAAAATATGCACAAATAATATTAGAATATAAAAAATATACCTACAATTAATCAAATTAATTAAATATTTAAAATATTTAATTTAAAATTAATACTAAAATTTTTTTGAATCCCACGTAGTGCGCAGAGTTACGTGCTAGTATGATATAATGAAGGGAGAAAATATCATAATGATATATATTATTGTAAATATTCTAATAGACTAAAGAGACATTAAGAAGAATGAGATAGAATAATTTAGATTAGAAAATAAAAATTGTGTTTATAATCGAATTAGTCAAACTAATTAAATATTTAAAGTATTTAATTTAAAATTAATGATATAAAAACTATTTTCAATCTCGCGTAGTATGCCGGGTTACACGCTAGTAATATTTAAAAAGAATAAATTAATAAATTATGGAGTGATATTTAAAAATGAATTAGCTTAGAAATCTCTATGAATCTTCCAATAAATGTCTTCAGCAAAAGATGAGACAAAAAAAAAACTGGATACAGACGAAGAAAGTCCTTAGATAGACGCGATAAAAAAATTTGGTAAGAGATGAGAATTAGAATATTTATATTAATTCTATTCTACAAAAGATTGAATGACATAGATTAAATTAAAAAAACTAATATTAATGATTAAAAATTATATTATTAATACCATAAGTAACTTCTCATAAAAATCCAAATGATTTGAAATATAGCAAGTTAACAACCCAATTAATAGGAGGTGATTCATAATTAACAGATAAGAGATAAACAAAAGGTAGAGATCAAAATTAAATAATGATTTTACTGAGATTAATAAATTAAAAAATTAATAATAATATCATAAATAATTTCTCAAAAAAAATCAGAGATTTGAAATAAAGCCACCATATGAATTGGGGGTGATTCGTCTTTAGTAAATAAGGGGATTTGATGTGCAATAAAAAAAGAGTAGTAGTATCATTATCTTGTGTATCTCGACACATTAATCGGACTATCGAACCTAAAGTCGTAAATCACAAATACTTTTGTAATAATCTAAATTAAATTCTCTATAAATTATGCGTTTATATAAGTTTATTTATATTATAATTAGATGTGACAAAAATAGTAGTGATATTATTTGGTGAGTCTCGATTCACTAATCGGATTATCGAACTATAAATTATAAACCACGAACCTTATTATTATTATACCACATTAAATTAAAAAAAAAACAAATGACAATTTTTATCCAAGTCTTATTTATTTTACAATTAGATATGAAAAAAAATAAAATTAAGAATGAATTGAATCACTCTTTAGTTAGTCTTGGTATACTGGTCGAAAAATCAAAGAGTAAATATAAACCACAAACTCTAGCAAACCACTCTAAATTAAAATTTCTCCAAAAATTACTATGCTTATCTATTTTTCTTATATTATAATGCAATAAACAAAATTAATAGTGTCATTGTTGTAATAAGATATGAAAAAAATAAAAAAAATAAGAAATAATAGTGTCATATTGTGAGTCTCGATTTAGTAGTCAAATCATCGAACTCTAAATCCAAAACCACAAATCATATCGTACCACTCTAAATAAATAAATAAATCACAAACCACATGAAAAGAACTAATAATATTCATAATAATTAAGAATGTCACTAAATGATCTATATCCAAAAAAATTAAAAATTTAAAATTAAAAATTGCTAAATAATTGTATAATCAATATTTAGATTAATGTATATAGTGATCAATTAATTTATTAAAATTCAAGTAATTAAAATTTTCAAATTAGATCCGGATGTTAGAAAAAGAAAGAAAACTGCTTAAAAACCCAATATTAAAATTATTAGAGAAATATAAGAATTTTATTTTTATGAACAATTATTCCTTTAAAAAAATAGAATATAAATATTAATAATATGAAAAGAATTGGAGTAAAAGGCAACCTTTGGAACTTGCGCGTCTTAAGTTGGAGAGAGAAACAGTTAGAAATAATATTTCATTACTTTTCTTTAAATAAGGGTATTTTAGACAATTTAAATTATATAAAACATTAATATTACAGGATTGCTATTTTTTGAATGTCCATATTATGAACATTTAGCGCCACCCAAAAAAGGATACTATAGCAAATGTTTTGTACCACTCCTGCAAATTGAAGAAAAGACGTCGGTGACAGCATTTCAACTTTCAAGAAATCGGGTTAATAATAAATTGTGACCTGAATTATTATCTTTTTTATAAATTACAATTTAATGGAGTACTAATTTTTTTAATAAAATGCGATATGTATTATTAAAAATTAACGGACTCTAACCCGACTTGTTGTTTTTGAGATCCTTCTATTGAATTTCTTTAATTTGATATTTGGTAAAATATTTTTAACATTGTGGTATATATAATACTCTCCCTGTCCCGAGATAACGTGCACCCCTATTCGGGTACAGAAACTAAGAAAATTTATTTTATTGATATTATTTAAATCAATTATAATGATATTGTGAGAGTGTAAGTTTTGAGTGTTTTGTCATTTTAGGAAATGTGCACGTTATTGCGGGACGGATCAAAAAGAAATTTGTGCACGTTATTGCGGGACGGATGGAGTATATCATTTGTAATTATAGGCGATATTTAGCAGGAAAATTTCATAAAAAAAAAATTGGATTGGAATCGATCACTTTTTACTAATACATGTTACATTTTATTAAAAAAAATAATACATATTGCAATTTGTAAAAAAAATAGTAAAAAATTAACCCCAAGAAACCGGGTGTGTTTTGAAATACTTAAAACAATTTCCAGAAGCATTTATTTTCAAAAGCTGTGAGAGAGAGCTTTGAAAATAAGTGTTTCTGAAAGTTGTTTTATGTGTTTCAAAACACACCCTAAGTATTTTGGCAAAAAAAATTGTTAGAGATTTTATTTCGTTGAGGATTTATTTAATCAACATTTTTTTTATCTTTTGATAAGTAAAATTTCATTGAAAAAAAAGAATGTAGTATATAAAATATCCAGTATAAATTTCAGGATTTACAATTTCTTAACAATCAAATATTTTCCTCCAGTTCTCTCATCATTCAGCAAATGTAAAGTTACAAAATGATGGGAATTTCACTGAACATCAATTTCAAAATCAGCTCTTTAATCAACATCTGATTCAATGGATTCAAATTAATAGAGAGAATTTCATCTATTCGGTATCGATTCTCTCCAATTAGTCTAACTTGATAAGTAATATTGTCTGTAATGGATAATAATAATGCTACAAGTGAAAGTGATACTTGTATTTGAGCATATTTTTAAGTTTCTTCTCTTCTACTATTTGAACAAACATGCCCTTCATGTTGCGTTTCTTCTCTTCAACTGTATATTCTAATATTCTTATGATTTTGTTCTATTATTTTAATTTTTAAGGTTAAATTATGTGGTTAATGGATAAAAAATAAGTAAATAGAACTTCGTTTCACGAATTTACGGATCTCATTTAATACCACGTCGGTCTAAATAGTTTGAAATGATATACTTTTGGTATATATATATATATATTTTTGGGAAAAGGGCAAATAAATGTATAAGTTATTGTCCTTTCAAAAAAAAAAAATGCACTCCCTCCATTTTTATTAAATGTCATTTTGGGTATTTTCAGACAAAATAAAAATATTTTTTATACTAAAATTAACCTTAATTAATAATAATTAAATATTTTTAACAATAATTATTATTGACTAAAAAATAATTCACTGAGCACTTCTTCAAGAAATTTAAAATTTGAAATAATCATATTAGAGGTGTATATAAAATAAGACTAGGTCTTGTATGCACTCGGGTGCACCGTGCACTCATAGTGCATTTTAGAAGTGTGCAACTTGTTATGCTAAAAAGTGTGACTCGTTTACACAGAAAAGTGCAACTATTAATATGAGAACATAGTTGCATGCTTCTATTTGGAATATTTTGAAATGCTAAAACGATATTTTAAGAAAAATAGGAGGGAGTATAAGTTATTGTTAAAATATAATGATATACTTTTGGCAATAACAATTATTATCACAATTACACTGTTAAGTTGAAAATTTGTAAACATTATTAAATTTGTGAGAGGTTATATTGTGACAAAAGAAATTCTGTTGACAATATTGTTATCACCTATCACTAATAAATCCTACTATTGTTTATCTTGAATTATAAACATGCCCACAAACATTTGATTATAAAATAAAATAGATTTTTTTAACATATATGTTGACAAGCTAAATAGTTAAAATTAACAAATATAACGCAGTTATCTAGCTGAATGGTTTATATATGTTGATGTTTAGACATACATAACAAAACCTTGTACAAATTTCCACGAATTTAGATCCATATAAATAGCTAATATCAATTTAGAAATTTCTCAAACTAATATAGATTTGAGAGATCTGTTAGCAAATTTTGTGATATAACCTGAGCCGACCTTATACTGAAATACTGTATAACTTCGGACAAAAACTCGCATGATCGGGTACAATTTAGCACAATCAACACACACTTTTTTTAAAATGTTAAAACGTCAATGTCCAAATTATAATTCCATCTCATCGTGAGATGGTCTTACACAAGTGTGACTCATAACTTATTAATTTCTACTTATACAAATTGTATGATAGTGTTTAAAAAATTATAGTATAACTTGTTTTTATTGATTCAAATTGTATGATAATGTTTAAAAAATTATAGTATATTTTAATGTAATAATTGTATATTTAAAATATGTTTGAATGAAACGGTGCACCACATTCACAGAGTAAATACTTATTTATTTATCATCAAACATCAAAAGTGCAACCAAAATATCTTTAAAAAAATAATCAATGCAGAGCTTACTAGATTCATGTAATGAGTATAGCTTTTACATTCATGTTAAGCTTTATCCCACTAAAAAGGCGCTAGAAAGGGAATTCGACTTACTTTAATTCTGAAAAACATATTCTAAGCTTATCATCAATGGAATGTCAAAATATTCCACAACACTCGAAACTTTTTCATATGTCAAACCATTAATTTTGTATTATATCTTTCTTTTCTTTTTTTTACGTACGATGACGTTCACATTGGCTATCTTTTATATTTTTTCTCTATTTCTTTTTCGAGAATAATGTGAAGACAACATGCGAAAAGTGGATCAATAATTGGTGCATTAAATTCTGATGTAATTAAATGATATTCTTTTTTTTTTTTTTACTTTTGTCAAAGTATGTATCTATCTTCTTTTTTTTTTGAAAGGGAGCTTGTATCTATCTTTAAAAGTTATGAAAAACACAAAAAATGAAAGAGCATTTAAAAGTGTAAACATGTTATTGCACCGTCTAGCAAAACATTTCAACCAGAAGTGGACCCAAAAATTTAAAACAGGAGAACCCAACTACTAAAATTAATAAAACATGGTCTTTCTAAAAATAAGATCATAAATTAGTAATAGCCTATTTAAATTCAATATATAAGATTCCAAAAATATAAGTGCCTTTAGTGAGAATTTTGTGTTTTCATAACCGAACCGGACAGACCACCGATCAGCGGTTCAACCGGTCGGACCGGTTCAACCGGCGGTTCAACCGTTGAAATGGTTTCTGCCTAATATTTTCTATGTTTAGTTAAAAAAACAAAATAAATATACACCTACAAAAATTTAAATATATATTTTATAACTTATCATATCATATTTAAGAAAACACATCGAAAGTGTAAGAGAAAAATGTGAGAGAAATAATATAAAAGGGGAAGAAGTGTACCTCATATATTTATCCCACATCGAAATTGTTAGAGGAAAAAATGTGAAAGAAAATAATATAAAAGGGGAGAAGTGAACCTCATATATTTGTCTCACATCGAAAGTGTTGGAGGAAAATGTGAGAGTAAGTATTATAAAAAGGGTGAATGTGGACCTTGATTCATATATTTGTCCCACCTCATACATTTATCCCACATCGAAAGTGTTGGAGAAAAATGTGAGAGGAAGTATTATAAATTTTGTCTCACCTCATACATTTATCCCACATCGAAAGTGTTGGAGAAAAATGTGAGAGGAAGTATTACATTTATCCCACATTGAAAGTGTTGGAGAAAAATGTGAGAGGAAGTATTATAAATTTTTTCTCATCTCATACATTTATCCCACATCTAAAGTGTTGGAGAAAAATGTGAGAGGAAGTATTATAAATTTGAGAAGGTTTTATGTAAAACTGGTTTATCGTACACCACTCATATTATTGCTTGTAGCAACTAATACTAGTATTAGTTTCTACAAGCAATAGTATGAGTGGTGCACGTTAACTAGTTTCATATGAAACTTTGCCCATAAATTTTGTCCCACCTCATATATTTATTCCACATCGAAAGTGTTGGAGAAAAATGTGAGAGAAATATAGATTTAAAATTTTAAATATTTAATATTAATATAATTTAGTAATTTAATTAAAAAAAAAGGAAAACCGGTTTTTTCCGGTTGGCTGGTTGAACCGATTTTTGACCGGTTCAACCCGGTTCAACCTTAAAAGCGGTTCTATATGTGTTTTTTAACCGATTTATCGGCCGGTTCCCGGTTCAACCCGGTTTAAAACATTGGAATTTTCTACAAAGGGGGGAATGCAAACATAAACACTGTTAAATTTAAGTTTATAATGAAGCAAAAGAAATCAAGAAAAAAAATTGTAATATATACACAGTATACCTCACGATGTATATTCTGAAAGCATACAATTTGTTACACAGAAATGTACAATTTATTTTACGAACACAATTTACGCATTTTAATGTAACAAATTGTATGTTTTAATACAATAAGTTATATGTTTCTAACATATATTATGAAGTGTTTTTTAAAAAATAAATGAATTTGATCGTCTACTCCCCCAAATGAGCTTTGGTTTGTTTTGTCATGTTTGTCTCGTATTTTAATTTTTATCCTGTAGAAAGTTTCTCTCATTAAAAAAGAATGATATAAAGTGAAAAGGGGTAGCTAAAGTTGTTAGAATCGTCTCTTGCATGATCGATGGAAGACGATAATTATAAATTTATAATAGAATTTGGTAAGTGGATACATGATAAAATCGAATCAGAGATGAAATAATACCTAATTAGGTCTATGATTTTTTATTTTTTTTAGGAGCTCAAAACAAGATTACAGGATGTGTGGATCTTGAGCAAGAGACATAATGTGTCTTGGAATATCATCGTTCACCCAAACTTGAGGGAGAGGAGATTTAGTAGTCAACTTTTGCTAAATTGTGGTCCGCTGAGTTATGAGACCGTGGGAAAGGAAGAAAAGAAATAGAATAATATAGAAGAGTTTTTTTTTTTTTTTTTTTGACAGGGAGTGTACAAAGAATCAAGATAATGTTAATCTGCATAATTGAATTTTGTTACGAATGATGTGACGGAAGAGCATGCAAAACGATGTTTTTCCTTTTAAAATGTGCAAAGCCAGGGTTTGTAGACATGGGTCATGATAAATAATTTGACTGAAAATCCCACAAACCACGAGATAAGAATAAGATCAATAATCGATCTACACATCACATGCAACATGTGTAGTCATGTACTATACATTGAAATATCTAAAATTTTCAAATACTTAAAAATGAATTTTAGCCAGTTGGTTATGAAGTATGATCAATTGCTTTATGTCCCATCTATTAAAAAAAAAATTTGCTTCACGTCTCAATTTTTCGGCGTTTCAATTGATTTATTATATTTATTATCATAAAAAATATTAGTAATTTTTTTGGTTTGGTGCCCTTGACATGGTCACTCTTGACGGACTGGGGCCATACATAGTCATTATTGATGAATTGAGGCCTGACATAGTCATTCTTGATAAATATGGTCAACAAATTTTTGTTATTATTTCATTTTTCATATCAATTTTTTCATATTGTAGTTAAATTCCTAATAGAAATTGAAGCACATTTTAAAAAGTGGACAAGACTTGATAGCTCATTACCTTAATTAATAATGTGATTGTGCAGGATGTTAATAAAACCGTGGAGGTGATGGAAGAGAGATTACGGAGTTGGTGTTGGAGTATCATTTTTTAAGTTGGATTTAGAGTCCTTGGGCCCTTTTCTTTTGGATTATTAGACTTTTCAAAATTTTTGGTTTATTTAATGTTAATTGTTACTTATAAATCATTTAGGTCTTTTTTTTTTTTCATAGTGATTAGGCCTATTTAATATTTTTTTTTTGATTAATAAAAAAAAAAAAAATAATATCACATGAGCATTTTAAAAAAAAATACTACTCCCTCATATTATTCGTTTTTTGCATTATATTAATATTTTGATTAAATTATTTATGAATAATTAAATTTGAAAGAAAAAATATATTTTTATTATCTATTTATTAAGTGATTGTTGGATGCGAAAATTGAAAAAAATTGTGTCCAAAACAAGCTTTTAATTTATGCATTTGCAGAAAATTATATCAAAACGAATAGATTGAGGATCTATGTTGTGGCAAAGACAGGTATTTTGATTATCGGGACCTTAATCAAAACATCAAAAATAAGAATTAACCAATTTAATATTTTGAAAGATTAATAAATGTTATAAAATATTACTTTATGTCTTAAAATATTAGCTTAATAATCATAAAGTTCTAACAATGAACAATAAATTTTTGCAAATGATTAAAAACAAGTTCCTGTTCTTTGGAAAAATCGCTTGGGGATTATTTTTTCCCTTTGATTTTCTTCTATTTTATCTTGCTCTTAATTTTTTTTTTCCATTGAGGCCTTTGTTTTGGGGTGATTAGATCTTTCAACTTTTATTTGATTAACTAAAAGGAACATTAAATTGTTTGAATGTTGATTTAATATGTCATTGCCATTAGGTTTTTTTTTTTTTTTTACCCATTAGGCCTTTTTAAATTTTTATTTGATTAATAAAAAAGAAAAAATTTTATTTTAAATTTAAAATATTAAAATTTCATTTCTTTTCTTTTTTTTAGAAGTAGTAGATAATTTTTAAATTTCTTTTAAATGACTTTTCTCTAACGTTAATTATTAGTCCACTATGCATTTTTTTGGTCTTTTACTTCTCATACATAATATATAATACCTATAAATATTTATACTATTTTTTTTTTTAGAGGAAAAATTTCTTTTACATTTGATATGGAAAAATCATGTATTATTTTTTAGGTTAATTTTAATATGTACATATATAATTAATCCAATATTTTGAAGAATTATTTTAAATGAGTTGGGCCTAATGTTTTATTATATAATTAGAAACCGAAATAATTTATTTTATTTTAATGTTAATTTATGTTATGTCATTTAAAAAATCCAAATTTTTTTTTAGACATTAGGCCTTTTTTAAATTTTTTATTTGATTAATAAAAAAAAAAAATTTCTACTCTCATTTAAACTAAAAAATAGTTTATCACTCCGATCCACCAAAATATCATCAATGTTACATATTTTATTAAGTAATTGTTCAATAAATAATTGATTGTGAGTAAATTATAATGATAATTTAGTAATTACCAGATTGTTGGAAGATTAAAATAAAAAAAAATTGTGTCCATAAAAAGTACACCATTTACCTTTCTAGATGGAAATGAACAATCCATTGCGAAATGGTTGAAATTGGTGGCCGGAGGAGTATTATATTTTGTTACTAAGAAATTAACACTTTAAAATAACATACAATAAATAAGAATTAACCAATAAACATGTTGATAGCTAATAAATCGGACAAATTATTGTGGAATATGTCTTAAGATATTAGCTTAATCAAGTTCGTTATTTCTAATATTCGTCAATAAATGCAAATGATTGAAAAACACTTTGTAATGTTCTTTGACTTATTACGGGTAGAATTAAGAGAGGTTTGAATAAGTTATAAATTTGAATATTTTATTGGATCTTAAATGCCTCTATTTTTAATACAATTTGAGAGAGTGGATCTTACTCTCTCCATAAGTTTTATCATACCAAATCTTGCAAGTTAAACTAGTTTCCTGAAACTCATTTAATGTTGAACCGTTTTATATCGATAAAAGATTTTTAATTAAAACTTTTCAACAACCCATTAATTAACTAAATAATTTTATTTAAAAAAATAATAACACAAAATTTCATTAGAATGAATAGGGTTAAGTAGATAATTCATAAATAAAAAAGTAAATGATTTTTTAATATTTATTTAATTATTAATCCATATTATGGCTTTTATATTGATAATAATATATAATCCTATAAATATTTATACTATTTTTTTTTCTCCTTAAAAAAATTTCTTTTAAATTTGATATGGAAAAAAAAATGTTTAAAAATAAAATAAATTTTGTTGCTTAATTTTTTTCTATTTTTTCAAAAAAATATGAATAAAATTTTGAAAAATTTTCTTTGAATTTTGTTAAATGAAGATTGATTCTTGGAATGTTTTATTATATAATTAAATTCAAGAAATAATCATTATACTTATTCATATGGAAAAATTTATGTAATTTTGAAATATAAAATATAAAGAAATATTTTTCTTGAAAATATATTATGGAAGATATGTATTTCTTTGTATAATCTCAAAATTCAAGAAGATCCAAATTTGGAATCTTGATCCTTATATTTTATCAAATACACTTTAAATATCAGTTGAGATTTTTATGGAATATTTTTATTATGGAGAAAATAATATATAAATATATTCAAGTTTCATTGTAGATAATTTAGTGATTTTCTTCCTCTTATTCCATGCAAAAAATTTCGAGCAACCCCTCAAAAGATAAATAGGGGATGAATGTTTCATCCCCAAGTGAACATTTAAAATTGGTTTTAGTGTAAAATATCATCGCCGATAAAATATCAAATATTTTGAAACGTGTTTATTGTGTATTTTCAAAAAGGACCCAATTGTGAGGTACAATTTCATGTCTTTGGAAAAATTAGTAAATCCACAAAAGTGGTGCAACAAAGTTTATTTTTCCTTTTGTTAATTATTCGTGTGGTTCCACCGGATTATTGAAAGCAAGGACTATGGAATACTTGGGAAGGTTTTTTGGTGTGTTTTTCATAGACGATATCCATTGGTTCCAAGAGGTATCGCTCACGAAATTGCTAAGTAATTCCGATGGTAGGATTTACGTGAACTGCTTATATGCATGATTTGTTGTTGAATTATTATTTGAATTAATATAGTATTAATTCATGCTAGTAATAATTGTTAGAATTAAATTTGTATTTAAATATTCATCCCAATAGATCCGGACAATTAATTCCCCAACATATACATAATTAATGTTGAATATTTTTTTTTTTGGTAAAAAATTAAAAACACTATTAAAATTGATAAATCAATAAAAACTACAAGATTAACATTGACACAACCTAAAAATCTTAAACACCGAAATAACCTAAATTACAATACATTGACATTATTAACTCAATATATTAAGATTTTATTATAAACTATTAATTTGTAGTAATTGAATATGAAAAAAAAAAAATAATATTATGGCTCCCAATTAACTAATTCAACCATCAAACATACAATCGTAAACCATAAATCTTATCAAACCCAACATAAAAGTTATATTCAACTTTTTTAAAAAACTAATTAATTTTAGTTTTATTTATATAATAATTTTTTTCAATAAAATAAAAAAAAATGTGGTATCACTTTTTTTGAATTTTCTTATGGAATGAAGATATGTATTCTTGGAATAATTTTTAATCATTAAACCAAGAACCCTATCATACCTAAATTAAAAAATTTTATAAATCGCTATTTTTGAAATATAAAGGGTTTCATTTTATTGTAAATTTTCTTTACGAAAATATAAATAATTAAGATATGTATTTCTTTAATGAATTTTGATTCACTAATCGACCATCAAACCTTAGATCTTGAAATACAAAATTTTTGTACCAAATACACCAAAATTAAAAAAATTAATATGGTTCTAAAAAATTTTAAAACTTATTGAGAAAATAATAACCCTATATATAACATTTATTATTTTTTTTTTTTTCAAATTACTTTGTTTATCTAAATTTTATGTTATATTATAATAAAATATGTGGAAAAAATATAAATAAAAAAAATGTTTCATCCCCATCTTGTGAAAATTCTCGACTCTCGAATATAATCATACCATAAAATATCAAATATTTTGAAATCTTAAACTAATAACTACTATGTTTATTCAAAAATACTATATTTACCTAAATTAGTAAATCCTCAAAAATAAAATTTATTTATTTTTACAATTATTTTACTTAAGTTCTATATATATTACAATTAAATATATGGAAAAATAGTAGGGACACTATCTTTTGAGTCTTGATACACTAGTCCATTGCCATTCATCGAACCGTTCATCATAAACTACGTAATCTTATGATCATTCTAAATATTAATATTTTCAAATTAATTTTTTTTAAATTTTATTATTTTAAATTAGATATAAAATTAAATTAGTAATGTCATAATCTTAGTAATTCCTTGTTGACATTAAATTTGAATTTAAATATTCAAATTTTATATTACCACTCTAAATTTAATTTCCCCAAATTATATTCTTCTAATTCTTTGTAAAATTTAAAAATAATAAAAATTGATAAAAAAAAAAAAACTTTTGGTATTTTGTGAGTTTCAACCTAACTAATTTAATTATTAAATCCTAAATATTAAACTTTTATTATTTATTTATTTGACCATTTGAAAATTATGAAAAAAATATATGTCTAATTAAAAAATTATTTCATTGCATCAAACACATTCTCATTTTCATAAATCTTATCAAAGTTGTTTAAACATATATTATACTTATCTAGTAAAATAATTAATTTTAGTTTTATTTATATAATAAATATTTTAATAATATTAAAAAATGTAATCACTATTTTAGATTTCATTCAATTATAAAAGAAAAAAAATATATATGAAAATGTGCAAAAGGTTAATTGCTTTAATTAGGAGGGGGATAGGGGGTGTTGGGATGGGGGGTTTCATTATTAAAGAGTAATAAATGTGGCGGGAGTTAATTAATGTTCTTTCTTTTTTATTTTCTTTTTTACTTTTTTTTTGTGGGTTGGTGACCCAGTGGGTAAACTTAGCCATCTCCTGCCATATCACATCTTTAAAGGAAGGTTGACTCAGGTCGATCTCGCTAGCGCTTCTCGATAGCTGTCAATCTGAGCAGATCCCTAGATTTCCGCTGGTAAATTGTGCAGACTAGCTAAAATAGACCGTTGAACTTGTCCCATCACTGATATATGTTGGTTTCGAAATGGTTAAGGAAGATATTATGTTATGAGTCCCTGACACATATCTTGTCAACTTTAATGTGTGTTGTCCTTCTCGGTCGAACTCCATTGACCTTGGTTTTGTCATGGTGGCAAGCTGAAGAGCTTGCCTCACGGCCAATGTTGACCGAAGCTATTCTTATGTTAAGTTCTTCATGATAGGAAAGAGTGTGAAATACAAGGTCGATTCCACCTCGTAATTTCTTGGGAAAAAAAAAAAAAAGAAAAGTGGGAGGAAAAAAAGGCTACAAATGAAATGCAATTTTTTTGTGACTCGCGCCGGTACAAAGTCAATTTTTTTTTTTTCAAACAAAGTACAATTTTTTTTGTTCTTAGAAATACTAAAATCGTGCGTTTATTTGCATTAAGTCATTTCTTCCTATTTTTTTATACCTCCGAGTCATTAATTCTAATTTCTTACACACAAAAAAATAAAATTATATTCTTTATTTATAATTAATGTATATATATATAAGGTAAAAAAATGGATCCCTAAAAATTTAACACATTTCTTGGCCTGAATTTGATCGGTCATTGGCCTCATAAAAGGATCAACACTGTGTTATAGTTAAGTCTATCTATATTCGAATCTTTAGGTTATTTTCTTTTACATTTTCGTGGAAGAATATAGGCAAATTTATCACTAACCCATGCATATATTATCACTGAAAGTATGATCGATTGCATTATTTTTCCATGTTATAAATTATTGAATAACTTTTTGTGTGAATTTGCAATGTGCAAATCATCTTAAAATGGGTAGATTAAAAATACGAGGGGCAACCCGTTTGGCTAAATTATTTTAGGGTCCGGTTATTGACACCTCCATAATTAGCAGATACATCCGTTTAAATTTTAATTTTAAGGAAAGAGACATAGATACCCTTATCCATCTTCTATCCCCTGTTTCCCCAAAGAAAGCGCCCCTGTCATCTATTCTTCCTCCGTCGCCGCCACCCTTAGCCACCGGCGCAGCCGCCGCCATTTTTACTGTGTTCATGCGCCAATCTTCCACAGACCAAAGCCCGGTCACTTCTCTTTTTCCTATAGATAGCCACCTGCAGATTTTTATAATTAAAGCAACCTCGACGGACTGTTCTTACGCCTTTAATTTCCAACCCTAACTATTTCTCCCCGAATTATCTATCAGTCGATATTACACCCACCTTTGTTTTCTTGCTGTCTTCTGCCCTAATTAAAATAATTAGGGTTTCTTTCACACTTCAAGAACTTATCAATTATCATCAAAATCGAAATCAGAACTCTATAATGAAATCTTATAATTAATAATTTATTGGTTGGGGGTCTTCCCCTAATTCTCCAAAGAGACAAAGGATAAGAAAATCTTAAAATTCGGTTTTTTGGTTCCCTTTTACTAATCTAGTAACCAAACAAAAAGAGAAAATTGATTTTTATGATGAATTTGATGGCGTTCTCGATGATGGTACGTGGTGGAGGTGGTGCTGGGGGTGTTCTGTTTGTAGGGAGAGCGAGAGATTGCAGTGAACGAGGGAGGAAAATTGTAGAAAATTTAGTGTTTATTAAGGGTATAATTGGTAGTTAAATGTTAATATGGGTGTATCTACTAATTATGGGTTTATTTTCCACATTTCCAAAGCTTAGACCAAGAATGTTAAAATGGACCTGAATGATAGCCCATCTATGGCCATTGAAATTATTTTGTGTGAAAGGGCTGATAGCTATAGTGGGCCGGCCCAACAAGCTATCAGAATTCAGAATATGCTAGACTTCATAGTTGTTTCACGGAGAAAATATGAATATTAAATCAATTATATTTTGTTAATCTTCTCTTATCAAATTGGATTGCAAATTTTATTATATCGAGAAGATTTTTTATTTTTTTTAAGAAAGTTATCATTCTACTTTGACTTTTGCTTCATCTTCTCCCCGTACTTAAAAATAAAGGGATTTTATACTTAAATCAGAATAGATCTAAAGATTTATTCCATTAATTCACTACTATGATTTTAATACAATGATCTTGTTTTGTGTGCAAAATATTTGAAATAATTCGCAATTCATTATTATGAGTTATGACTCATGACAGCAGACTAAAGAAAATAAAAAGGGTTGTTGGTCTATTTTTAAAATATAGTATAATTTATTTATTTTGAAATGTGTCATTTATATTGACGATATAATTTATATATTTAAAAAATATATTATATTGTGTATGGTGCGCATGATGCAAAAAGATCCCACTAAATAAAAAGAGTGTTTTTTTTCTAACGAAAATGACGTTTATTTTGGAGAAGAAATGTGAAGTTTAAATTTCGGATTAATTGGGTAACAAATCAGCAAGCAAATTGCAATGTATTATTAATCACTCGATTCGAACGTAATAATTGATAAAGACAGAAAATATTTGCCATAATCCAGAGTGTATTTTATACCATTATTCATTTAAATTTCAAAATTTAGATTCTAAGTAAGGTAATAATTACACTATGCGCTTTTTTTTCTCTTTTTTCAACGGGCTGAAATTTACACTAGTTAAACCGGAGTCTAATTTAAAGCCGAATAATACGCCGTCGTATCAAAAAATTACCAATAAAAATTAAAGTAGAGAGAGAAAAAGCGTGAGGTAGTGGAGTCCACAAACTTTCTTGACAAGTGAAAGAAAAAACAAGCGTACTAGCGAAAACCCAACTTAAGAATCAATCAATTTGCTGTAAAAATTCAAGTAAACAGCTAGAATTAGGGTTTGGATTTGATCAGCAATCGCGATGTCAAGTTCTCGGTCGGAGAAATTGGCAGTGACACCAAGAAGCGCCGGAACTTTTGCGCTGTCCCCAAATTCGGGTTCTGCTAGGGTTTTGAAATCTCCTTTAAGCGATGAAGCTATTTGGAAGCGGCTAAAAGAGGCAGGGTTCGATGAGGAGTCGATTAAACGCAGAGATAAGGCCTCTCTCATTGCTTATATTGCCAAACTGGAAGCAGAGGTCTGATTTTTTCTTTTTTCACTCTTTATTTGATGGTTGGAGGCGGACAATTTTTGTAGTTTTTTATGTTTTCTTGACTTTTGCCTTTGTACATTTATTGTAATTGTTTCCATTAATTTATTTCCGTATTGGGTGTTTGTAAATATGGTGTGAATTTGTTCATGCTCTGATTTAATCTGCAAATAAGGCTGTTTTGTTCATGTTTCTTTATGTGTATATTTGTTTTAATATGGTTTGTATGTTTTAATTAGATATATGATCACCAACATCACATGGGGCTCCTCATTTTGGAAAGAAAGGAATGGGTGGCAAAGTATGAGGAAGCCAAATCCTTGGCTGATTCTGCTGAGCTGAATTTTAAACGCGAGCGGGCTTCTCATGCATCAGACTTGACTGATGCCAAAAAACTGGGAAGATAGTCTCAAGAAAGCTCTTGGCATTGAGAAAGAATGTGTAAAAAATGTAATGCCCACTTTGTGTACATCTTTTGATCCTTTCCTTGTTATTGTGATATGTTTCTGATTGTGATAGTTTATGCAGATTGAGAAGACATTGCATGAGATGCGTGCTGAATATGCAGAGGTGAAGGTTGCAGCTGATAGTAAATTTACCGAAGCAAGAAAAATGGTCGAAGATGCCCTCAAGAAGATGACTGAGGCTGAGGAGAAAATGCGCAGAGCGGAATCTCTGGAAGCAGAGGCCGCTCGATATCACCGAACTGCTGAAAGAAAGTTACATGAAGTCGAAGAACGTGAAGATGATTTGAGGAGACGAATATTGTCATCCAAGTCTGAGTACGTTCTATTTGATTTATTTTCCTTTTCTATTTTCTCTTTATATGTATGTAAATGTCGGATCATTTTTAGGTGATGTTTGTTTTGGGTTTTCAGTGATTTTTAAAAACCGATTTTCAAAATTTTTAGGGGATTTTTGAAGTTCTGATAAATATTAAGGTGTGTGTTTGTTTTTGGATTTTGAGTAGGGTGCAATTTATCTTTATATCAAATCAATATGTAAGACTGAATGATGTTGTATTATTATATTGGTGTTGGGTGTGATTGGGTGATTGGATGCGTGTTTTTATTTGAAAATATTAAAGTTTAAGGAGTGATAATTAACTGTATTGGAAAGTGTGATAGTAAGCTATATGTGTGGTAGTGGTGGTTTTATTAAACTGGATCTCAAAATCCTGAAGTAGAACTGGATCTCAAAATCCTGAAGTAGAACTGGATCTTGATTTGTAAATCCAAAGTCTTATTTTTAAAACCCAAAACAAACATCACATTATTGATGAAATGGTTGGTAAGTTTTTATGTTTGTTATGGTGTAGTTTTGATGCTAAAGAGAAAGAAATTCAGCTTGAGAGACAATCATTGTCGGAAAGGCAAATAGTCGTGCAGCAATCCCAAGAAAGGTTATTGGATGGGCAAGCTTTGCTGAATCAGAGAGATGAGTATATTTTCAATAAAACACAAGAATTAAAGATATTTGAGAAGGAGTTGGATGAGTTGAAGCAAAATATTGATAAAGAACGTGCAGTCCTGAATGAAGAGAAAAATGTTATGGTGCTGAAAGAAAGTTCTTTATCAGCAAGAGAGGAGGTTAACTTATACATTTCCCTTTCGTTTAGATGTTGACAAATTAATTTTTCATCGTTATGCTGCATTTGTGATCTATACATTTGCCTTTATGTCTTGAAAAACAAGATTATTCATGCACATAATTTTTTCATTCCTAGGCTGTTATCAGAAGAGAGTGTGATCTTCTAAAGAAGGAGGAAGAGGCACTTTTGTTGCAAGCTAAAGTGAAGTGCACAGAATCTGTAAGTCTATTCTTGATCAAAATGGTATTTGCTTAAAGTTGTTGGAACTGGAAATTAAAACCCGAAATAAGTATTGAATTTCTTGTATGCAATTATCTTGAGGCATCATCTTCAACCAAAGTGTTAGTTGAATGCTAATGTGAATAAGTGATTTAAAAAGAATAGAGAAAGTATGCTGCACAAATTATAATATCCTGTGATGAAAAGAATGTAGTAGCTTACTTGATTATTTTCATTGTTTTCCTCGATGAGAGATTATTTAAATTGTGGACTACTTGTACGAAATCTGTTTAATATATTACTTGGAACCCTTTGATCAAGTTCTTGGTGCATTTGCAGGATAATGCCCAACAAGTAATTTCTAAAAACGAAGCTGCCTTGGCAACGAAGAACAATGCTCTGGAGATAGAAGCTCAAACTAAGCGCAAATTGCTTGAAGATGAGCTTAATACCAAGAGGCGGGCTTGGGAGTTGAAAGAATTAGACGTCAAGCAACGTGAGGACTTCATCATAGAAAAAGAACGGGATTTGGATTTTGAATCTAGAAAACTTAAAGAGAAAGAGAAAGAAGTGGAAGAGAGGTTAAGCCTGGTTGAAGAGATAGAAAAAAATCTTTTGTATAAGGAAGAAGAGTTGGAATCGAAGAAAAGTTCTCTCAAACGTGAGAAAGAAGAAATTCACCAAATGAAACTGGATCTTGAAAAGTCTTCTGAATTGTTGGAAGAGAAGAAAAAGAATATCAATAATGTAGAGGAGAATGTGGATGCAATGAGGCGTGAAACTGATGAATTACTTGCGCTTGAATTGAGACTAAAAGAAGAGATTGATATTATAAGTGCACATAAACGGGAACTGGAGGCTGAGGCAGAGAGATTAAAGGCGGAGAAGGCCAAATTTGAAGAGGAGTGGGAGTTAATCGATGAGAAAAGAGGAGAGCTTCTAAAAGAAGCAACTGCTATTGCTGAGGAGAGGTCAAATATTTCTAAGTTTCTGAAAGACGAGCGTGATAACTTGAGAGCAGAAAAGGAAGAAATGAGGGACCAATATAAGCGTGATCTTGAGTCTCTCTCCCGTGATAGAGAGTCTTTCATGAAAGAACTTGAGCAAGAACATAAAGAGTGGTTCGGTAAGATTCAGAAAGAACGTACGGATTTCATGCTCGATATCGAGATGCAGAAAAAGGAGTTGGATAGCTGCATTGAAAAAAGACGTGAAGAAATTGAGAATTACCTTGCTGAAAGAGAGAAGGAATTCGAGGAAGAGAAAAAGAAAGAACTTCAGAATATTAATTTTCTCAAGGAAAGAGTAGGGAAGGAATTAGAACATGTGAACTCTGAAATGGAGAGGCTTGGTGCTGAAAGGAGAGAGATTAATCTGGATCGTGAAAGGAGGGACCAAGAATGGGCCAAGCTGGATAAAAGCATAGAAGAGCTGAAACTGCAGAGAGAGAAACTAGAGAAACAAAGGGAATTACTGAAAGCTGATAGAGAAGATATTGTTGCTCGAATCGGGACTTTGAAGAAGTTGGAGGACGTAAAAGAAAGATTGGATTCTATTGCCGTTGTTGAGATGCAGCAGTCCAGCTTGCGATTGAAGAGTCAGAAGCCATCTTCTCAGAGATTTGTAAATCAACAGAAAGAATTAGTTTTAGTTCAAAATGGAAATAGTAACAATGGGTCTGGTGGAAACGTTTCTGATGAGTCTTATTCTCCTATTTCTGCTTCTTTCTCATGGATCAAACGATGTGCTGATACACTTCTCGAGCCAAGGCAGAATAGCAAAAAACGGAGGAAAGAAAACGATGATATGGGTCATGATCCAGTAGATGCCTCCCCATGGTACCTTCGCTGAATACCAAAGTTCTATGCTTAGACTTTATTGCATCATATATTATTTTACTTAAATTTTCTTTTCTGCAGTTTGGTGCAGAATTCCTCAAAGATATCCAAGATTCAAAATCCAGTTGGTGCAGAGACCACTGTATATATAGATAAAATTGTCACGATTGAAGAAGTAACCTCCTTTGACATTGAAAGAGTCACGAGGGACAGTGAGGTAGTATCTGATTGTATATTTCAGAATCATTTTGGCATATTGTAGTAGAAGTCCTAGAGTTGTGTTTTTAATAATGGTGCATATGGAAAAATGATGTCAACCTGCTGGATAAAACTGCTTTTTGGTCGTTCATCTGCATCAATAGTAATTTTGCTGATTTTCTTTTTTATTTACATTCTGTCATATCTCTGAACAAGAATTTGTGCTAAAAGTTTTGCTCACTTGAAGGTTGTCACATCACTTTAGATTGTTTTCGTCTTTGGTGTTTAGAATTTGCAGTCCAAGAATTTGTTGGGCAGGATTATCATTTTATACTTTTGAAATGATCCCAAATTCATATATTGCACACACATATCTTTTTTGTTTTAGGCAATGTTTATGCTCTTGTGTATAATAATCATCCACATTGTATAAGAAGCATAATCATGGTTTACCATTGCAGAAAGCTGCATTACGGAAAGAGGATGAAAAAGTTGAGAAGAATGGTGGTGTGGAATTGGAGGTTAATGTAAAGCTCTGAGATTATCAGTGAGAGATTTCCGACTTTTCTCTGACATCTAATTGACCCAGAATAGTTACTCATAAGAAGTACATACCTCTTCCCTCTCTCTGGTTTCCTTTTTTTGCTCGTAATACTCTTTTGTATTTTATTTTCTTTAGGCAATGCATAGTGTGGGTTTGGATGATGCTTGCTTTATAGGATGTGGAAGGTGGGCTTTGCGTTGGAGGGTTAAGTGTGTAAAATTAGTGATTAACAAGGTGGTATAGGTTTATTGTAATGCAGCATGTAGAATGGTAGAGATTTTTTTGTGGTCGGTGTTCGTTTTGACAAGTAGTCGATGGTGTCATCATCTCTTTGTTTCTGGTTGTGTATTGAGTACATATTGCTTTTAATGAGTTGAATGACTTCTCTCTTTTTCTGCTTCTTTGGATGTAAGAGATGATGATGATGATATATACTGGTGTTTTTGCTTCTTTGGATTATTTATCCGTTGGTACACTTTTTTTTGGGGGGGGTAGTGGATTTTTCTTGTTAGAACAAGAAAATTTTTGTTTTGTGGAAATCTTTATTAGCATTTACACCAGAACGTATATCCAATTGAGTAAAGTAGTTACGTAGAGGGACTAAAATATATATTTAATTTGGTGGGTAACGTGGGCTGCCTCTACTAAGTATTAACTAGCAATTGTGTATGAATTAAATTCCCCTCTAAACTTGTAAATGTGAAAATTGGATAATATTAATACTTGTAATTTCTCCCGTTGACAGTATCTTGGTCGTTAATTTACTATATTTAAACTAGGTTGTTCGGATCCTTCGTAATGTTAGGTAACGCAAATTAAGTTATCAGCATATATTCTCCTATCATTGTGTATATGTGTCTATATATACTTGGGACTGCCTAAACAACAATTGAGACTAAGTTGAGAAAGCTTCAGTGCAAAACTATTCCATCGAAGAAAAAAAATCAATGGAGGTGAGTGCTCGTTTCTCTTGCATTATTATGTGTGTGACGAAACATTTCAGTATATATATATGTATGTATATATTTGTGTTTGGTATCGGAGATCGCAAAATGTTTTGAGACTGAAAGTGTCTTGGATGTTTAATTTGTTGTAAAAGATGGAGTTATATATTTATTGGGACACATGTAGTAGATGTTCCTGTCCGTTTGTAGCTAGTTAAAAAAAAAATTATATATTATTAGGGAAATTAAATAAACGAATTAATTTCACTCTCTATAAGTTCGGACTTTTAGATGAGACGAATTTTTTTTATGGTATTAGAGCCTTTAGGCTCACGCCAATGTCCAGGGTTTGATTCTCGCTAAAAACAACTCCACCTATATTAAATTGTCCACTCGATGGGCCTCCTTCCAATGATGGAGTAGGAGAATTTAGCTTTATCCACTCGATGGACCTCTTTACAACGATGAAGTAAAATAATTTAGTCACGAGGGAAGTGATAGGAAAATTAAATAAATGAATTAATTCTAAAATTCTCTATAAATTTGGACTTTTAGATGAGATGAAATTATTTCATGTATATCTCGATAGTATAATTTTATACAGGTTGCTAATGAATAGTGATAGTCAAATTTGGGAGAATGAAAATAACAAATTAAGAATAAACAAACTAGCATAGTGTTGTTTGGGGAAAAATAAACAAAAACATAAAAGCTCATTATCTCAAAGGGGTGGGAATAGGTCAGGTTAAATAAATTTTACAAAAAAAAAGTTTGAATCTGATATTTAATTTTAGGTCCAAGCCTGACTTGTTATCTAGGCTTGACTTGTTATCTATTATAGACCTTTTTTATATGCTAGACTTACCTTTTTAGTGAATATGTTACCTAAAAGCCTTTTAAAAGCTTATAGTAAAATTATTTTTTCACAACTCTATTAAGGTTATTATTCATCATTAAAAAATAAAAATCACACCCATCAAAGTTTTAAGTATCTCAATAACAAAAATAACAATACTAAATGCTTCACCAAATTATAAAAAATAAAGCAATAATAAAATTATTATAAAAATTAATAATTGTTAAAAAACATTATAAAAATTAATAGTTGTCGTGTTGCGTTACTTGCAATAGCATACTAAATATATACTAACTAGTTACTATTATTAAATATTATCTATTGTATTAATATTATTTTATAATTATATAATTATATATATATATATATATATAGTTAAATAGGTCGGTATGTTAGGTTTCAAAGACCTACGAAAAAGCTCAAGTCTAATCTATTTAAATAAACAAAGTTTTATAAAAGCTTGATCCTGACTTATTTATTAAACGAATCCAGTCGAGTCAAGTTTTAGTAGGCCGGGTCATAAACTCCTATCGGGTAGTCTGTTCTATTTCAACTCTTCAATATATAGTTACAATATTTTGATGGTTTATGAGTCCCCCACAGAACTTTCTAAAAAATATACTCCCTCCGTACCATTTTTTAATGAACTTTTACTGTTCATAAGAATTTATGGGAATATTGATAAAGTGATAAAGTGTTGGGATAGAAAGAATTGTTTATTAGTATTTTATGTGATAAAGTGATGGGTAGTTGGGGGTAGGAAGAATTGTTTATTAGTATTTTATGTGATAAAGTGATAAAGTGAGATGTCAATTTTAAGAAAGGTTCTCTAAAGATTGGGACAGAATAAAATGGAAAGAGATCTCTAAAGATTTGGTGGGAGGGAGTATGAAAATTTGAAATGAAACCAAACAAATATGGTTTCTATAATTGACATCTTACAAATTGTTATTGCATAAGTCTCCGACAAAACTTATTTATTGTATGAAATTTAAATAATTATACTTATAAATTAATATCATTATTTTTATTAATTGATGTCGTTACACTTATAAATTAAAATCATAGTAAAAAAATGTTATTATTATTAATTTATAAGAGTAATTGTATCAATTTATAAGTATAATGATATTAATTTATAAGAGTAGTTGTATGAGAGTGTTGGGTAAGACATATTTGTGTACAAGTTAGGGCTTATTATTATATTTTTCAAGTATTATTGTCATCTAGGGCCAAGAGGATTGAGAGCTCATTGATTATTGGCCCAACGGCTATATGAATTTTTTGTATAATAATTATGACTAGTATGAGCTGAAATGGCTGAATTGCCCAATTGGCCCAATTAAGCTTTTATTGGGTTATATCAATACATTTTCATAAAAAATTGTAAAAGATAGTCTTATACATGAGACGATGTACAATTAATCCAAATTATGTTATGTTTCGTACAAGTGTATTTGATACAATTCTGTACTGAAAAGGCTGATGTAGTTCAACCTTTGTATAGTTAGGACTCGGGATAAACACAAAAAAGTGTATAATAATAAGATAAGTTTGAGATTAGGGTTAAAGCCTTAAAGTGGCATACAGATCTAACATGTTTATGCATTCATTGGGGGTGTTTTCAAAAACTTATAAACGATTATAGTCATCTAGAATTGTATGCAAAAATAATTTGAAGTGTTTTATTTATCTTTTAATAGCTTAAATAAACTCTCATAAGCTATAAATTATAAGCTTCAAAAAAATTCTTTTAGTAGCTTATTAGTCATTTTTAAAAACTTTTAACTTTTTTTGCAAATACTATCAATTTTTTTTTGAATTTTCTTACAAACACTATCAATTTCCACTATTAATTATTTTTTTCATAATCACTAATTTTAATCACTTATTTAAAACCATAAACTTTTGTAAACACCCCCAATGCAAAAATTCGTCTGACTTTTTATTGTTAATTTCTTAAATACAAGTACTTGTATTATAAAAGAAAGTCGACAAACACTTCACGGCTTCAAAAGCCACCTCCTTCAGGCTTCAACAATAGGTCAATAGCCTTTTCAAGTTGACCTTTAAGGTTGAATCACTATTTCAAGTCTTATTTTACTATTTCCACAACACTCGATGAAGATCATCCTAAAGCTGTGTTTGGGGTACCAAAAATATCATTGATACTTACAAAAATTAATCACTACTGGTATGACTTATATTATAAATTTAGGGTATAAGAGTGATAAATAAAAGAAATGAAACATATTACTAAAAGAAAGTATCTTTATAAATAAATCAATTTCACGATAAATAAGTTTCATAACATACCAACACATACATGAAAATTTCACAGTTTGAAAAATGAATTTTTTAAATAGTAATAATCTTTTTACATGATAATAATAATTTTATGGGTAACAATAATATAATTTATGTATAAATCTTATTTACGTTGCTCATCTTTATTTGTTTATATCCGATAAGAATGACTTGTCAAATTTGGCATTTGGATGCGGACTTGAAATTAAAAAATAATAATGAGTTTATTTTACATGGTTCACATGTAATTGAGTTGGTATCTGTGAAATTTATTCACCATGAAATTGATTTTTTTTTTCAGACATACACTTTAGTAATATAAGTCATACCCTTTAGTAATATAAGTCACACACTTCAGTTATCACTACGACACTTTTTTTATAATATAAATAACACACACCCTTCACTTTTTTATGAAGAATACTTTTTTATAGTAAAAAGTCACACACTTTACAATAAAAAGTCACACACTTTAGTAATATAAGTCACACCCCTTAACCAGTTTCACCATAAAACTTATTCACACTATACTTTGTCCATTTATTTTTTTAATTTATATAATCGCTTCCAAAAATAATTATAAATAACAAAATTAGAAAATCTTGTACAAGTCAATTTCGAATAAATGTGTCATCAAAATAGGAATTTAAAACAATTACTAAATGAACCAATTTAACAATTTTATAAAATGCAATCTATACTAATAAAAAGAGGATAAAAACATGTGTGAAGTCCGAGTTCACCGTGAACTTGATTTTTCTAGTATCACAATTTTATAAAAAAAATCCATTGTTATGCATAAAAACTATCACTGTTATACATAAAACTGATTTATAGGAGTATTACTCTAAAAAGTGACCAATTTCAACTCTAAACTCGTTTTCCGACAAAATATAATTTATAAATAATATATTATATATCACAATACTAAAAAAATTTGATAGAAAATTTTTGAAAAAAATGAATCGAGTTTGAAAACTGTCAATTTTTACTAAATACAAGTTGTATTTGTTTAAAGAAATAGTTAAGGTTGCAATTGGTTAAAAAATAATTGTATAAGTTGCAATTTTTTATTAAACGATAAGAGAATGTTTTATGTGAAATTGGTTTCTTAGACACCACTTCATCTTATTGTTTTTTAAAATTAATACTAATATAATATTAGTTTAATACTAATATAGTATTAGTTTAATGATATATATAATATTAATTTAATTTCTACAAATAATAAGACGAAATGGTGGTGAAACCGGCAGGTTTAAAATATATGAAATTTTTTTCAAAAACGATAAAATTATAAAAGGGAATTGAAAAGTTTGTGAATCAAACAAAGCGTTAGTATATACCTGTGCATACAGTCGTCGTTTTGGGGTAGACACTAGTCTAGTCAGAGAACAAGCTTGAGAGAAATGGAAAGCGGCGCTGTGTTTGCAGGGTTACATCCCACCCAACCCCACCTTATCGGCCCGGCCCGTTCCGCCATTAAACTTCTCCCTCCTCTTTTCTCTCCTCCTTCTCTCCCTCTTCAGGTATCCGTTTTCTGCTATCCAAACCACATTCTCTGTAATGGATTTTTGCGCCTTCTTCGCCTTTCTTGTCTTTTTTTTTGTGATTTTAATTGTTTTTGCCGTGCATTGTGTATTTGGATGTCTGTTTTGTTTGCTTATTGAATTGATTGTGTGTAGGTACAGAAGCAATCGCGTTTCGCTTCTTTCAGTAATCAAAATAATGGTAATGGAAATTCGCTTCGAGTGGCTTCGCCTAGCAGGTACTTCTGTTTGATTCCTGCTATTTGTTTTTACTTCGTTTTGATTTATATGAAATTGGGATTTTTTTTATATGTTTTTCAAATTTTGGCAGCAATGTAGCATTAGAATTAGCGGATATTGATTGGGACAATCTAGGTTTTGGGTTTATGCCCACTGATTATATGTATACCATGAAGTGTTCCCAAGAGGAAGCCTTTTCTGGAGGTGAGTTGAGGCGATTTGGGAACATTGAGTTGAGCCCGTCTTCTGGTATTTTGAATTATGGGCAGGTTAGTTTTGGTGTTCAATTATTTGATTTTAATGTCCAAGAAGTATTGTATTTAGTTCTTGAACTTTGGGTTACTCAATCGATGCATAAGTATGTTTTACAAATAAATTTGTAGGGATTGTTTGAAGGGTTAAAAGCTTATAGGAAGCATGATGGTAATATTTTACTGTTTCGTCCCGTGGAAAATGCAACGAGACTCAGGGTGGGTGCAGAGCGCATGTGTATGCCTGCCCCGACTGTAGAGCAGTTTGTGGAGGCTGTAAAAGCCACTGTTTTAGCAAATGCAAGATGGGTAATTTTTCAATTATATACTGTTAAATTGAGATACCAATTTGAGATTCCAATTTTAGATCCTAATTTCTAATTTAATTCCGATTTCAGATTCCTCCACCGGGAAAAGGTTCTTTATATATAAGACCTTTGCTTATGGGGAGTGGGGCTGTTCTAGGTCTTGCACCAGCTCCTGAGTACACCTTTTTGATTTATGTTTCTCCAGTGGGCAACTATTTTAAGGTAATGCGTTGAATGATCAACTTTATCAACTTATATGATGCTTTCTGTGCATTAAATAGCTTGATTTTGAATTTTCTCTTTGTCTTGTGTATGCTTTGTGACAATAATATTTCAATTATAGTGCACAAGCTAGTAATATTCACTCTGTCCCTTCTGTTGAGTACTGGAGAAAAATTAAATATTCTGAACCTGACTATATACCCTTATTTAAGGCATGTCTTTTCATTTAGGTGATAGGAACAAATTATCAATGGATTTTTTTTGTGAAAATATTATTCTATCTGCTGCATATTCTTATACTCCCTCACCTAAAAGATCTCTTAATATTTTTATCCTACATCGCATACTTTTAATTCTTCAATTATCTTTTATATCTTTCATATACCATAACTTACTCTTTCCTTTAATTCTTCAATTACCTCTCACATCTTTTGTCATTTGGAAGGCATTAAAATATTGACGAAGGGTAAAAAATGTCTAAATTTTATGTTCCTTAATTTAAGTTTAAATCTCTAAAATGACACTTATTGCGCAATAGAGGGAGTATTCTCTGTACCTAGTCTCTCATATACATCAAGACTTATGTTTCTCTGGCACCATGACGTATCTTGCAACTAATTAAGTGTTTTACTTCCATTTGGCAGGAAGGTTTGGCCCCAATTAATTTAATCATTGAGACCGAGATGCATCGCGCGACGCCTGGTGGTACTGGAGGAGTGAAGACCATTGGAAATTATGCTGCAGTATGTGATTTTTTGTGTAGATTATGACTATTTCATTGTTATGCTTGAATTTGATATTTATCTATTTAGGAGTTTTATCAATTAAGGGCCTGAAAGATGGTAAAACTATCAATTTAAGGCCTGCAAGATTTTTTCTATCGATTCAAGGCCTGAAAGATAGAAAACTATCAATCCAGGGCCTGAAAGATAAAAACTATCAATTTGAGGCTTATAAATTTTAAGGCCATGTTTGACACTAAAACCCTAAACCCTGAACATTAAACCATTTATCCTAAACGATGAACCCTAAACCTTGAACCATGAACCCTAAACCCCTAAATCGTAAACCTTGAACCGTAAACCCTAAAAATAAATAAAATACGAAAATGAAATAAGGATATGAAATATAAGTGTCAAACATGACCTTAAAATGTGTGAGCCTCAAATTGATAGTTTTTATCATTCAGGCCCTGGATCGATAGTTTTCTATCTTCCAAGCCTTGAATCGATAGGAAAAATCTTTAAGGCCTTAAATTGATAGTTTTGTCATCTTTCAGGCCCTGAATTGACATTTTTCCATCTATTTATTACATTTCTTCAATACTGACTCTTATCTGTCTTTAATAATTTTGAATATTTTTCCCCTATTCCAGTCTAATTTGAGTACTGAAATGCTTTTGTTTGGGGGTATTGAGGTGGGTAATGGGAATGAATGGGATCATTCCCATTAATAGTGCTTGACAATTTTTTAACCAAGTAGTAATAATGCAATCACCAATTCCAATAGTGATTGACCCTTTAATGATACCAACTACAATTCTCATTCTCAACCCATACCAAGTGGACCCTTAGTTCTCATTTTGATGCTTTGTTATTCATGTTTTATACAAGAGTCCAGATAAGAAATCACGCACTCTCTTATTAATTACTACTCCCTCTGTCCACAAAAACTGTGCTCAATTCTTTGGGCACAGATTTTAAGAAAAAGTAGATAAGCAAAGGGTATTGTAAGATATTGTGGGGTCAATTTATGAATAAAGTGAATTTTGTGGGTAAAGAGTACAATGGCAATTTGAGTAATTAAGTGATGATTGGAGGGTGGAGATAAAATGATTGTGTCCATAAAGGGAATGAGCACACTTTTGGTGGACGGATAAATAAGAAAAGTGAGCATACTTTTGATGGTCGGAGGGAGTATTTTCTAGCTTTATTTCTGCTTGATGGGCTCTCTTTTAGATTATGCAAGTGTGCTCACTCTTATGTAAATCATCTTCTATACTCTAATTGTTAAGTTCTATGCTGAAGAATCCTTGTATCTCCTGAAACATCACTTATAGGTTCTGCGAGCACAGAGTGCTGCAAAAGCAAAAGGGTATTCTGATGTTCTGTATTTAGACAGTATTCACAAAAAATACTTGGAAGAAGTCTCCTCCTGCAATGTGTTTGTTGTAAAGGTATGGTATCTACTAATGAACGACATGATTTCAGTGCATGATTCATACTTGGTTAAAGACATGATAGTTTTCATTTTCTCTGTTTTGCTTCTTTTTGTATCCCTCTCATACAAATCATGCTTCCCTTTTTTATTTGAGGGGGTTGGGTGGTGGTGGTAATTCTTTCTTATCGTAAGTGCTTACTGAGTTACTCTTGTTTGTGGCAAGCTAATTGTGTATAAAGTATAAACAAGATTAATTTGGTGTCTGCATATTACTTATATCTCATTTAAAGTATTTTTCCCTCTCGTTCGTGATATATTCTTCTTTGCATTTGCTGGACTTTCAATTATTTATTTCTTAGTTTTGTTGGACATAAAGCTTAGAATTCTAATCTGAAATTGAAATACTTATCTCTCAGGACAATGTGATATCAACTCCTGCCATAAAAGGGACCATCCTACCTGGGATTACGAGAAAGAGCATACTCGACGTTGCTATTAGTCTAGGATACAAGGTACTTTACTCAGTGATTGAGTTCTTAAGATTCTGAATTATGGGTTTGTTCCAATGCTTCACTTTACACCTAGAGACACCTGTCAAGATAAATTCAACTGCTCATATACTTGATTTATGAGTAAGCTGATATTGTTATACACCTAATGTGGCAGGACATTCACTAAATAAGATGAGTTTAGGGTTAATATCATTTTTGGTCCCTAAAGTTTTATCTTTTTCCAGTTTTGGTCCTCTCTTTCACTCACTATCAAATTTGGTCCCATCGTTAGTTGATCGTCTGTTGACTGACGAAATCAACTATTTTGTGGGGGTGGATGGGTGCTAAATATAACTATTTATAGTTTTAAACTTAAATGTAATTATAAAAAAATTTAAAAAACTTTTAATATTATGTTTCGCACTCCCAAATAGTTGATTGATTGATTCCGTCAGTCAGCAGATGGTGGGACCAAATATGAGAGTAAAAGTGTACTTTTAGGACCAAACTTGATAATGCGTGAAAGTGGGGGATTAAAACTGGAAAATGGTAAAGTTTTGGGGAACAAAATTGATATTATCCCGATGAATTTATTTGTTAAACTAAATGTGAATCTCCCTCCGTCCCAATACAAGCTTCCTGTCTTTCCACTTTGGGTGTCCCTACACAAGCTTCCCACAACATTTATGGAAACCTATTTACCCCGCTACATCAAATAATTATCCCTCTATTTCATTTTATTTACATCAAATGCCACCCCTTTTTACTCTTATTTATCTTACACTTCACTTTATTCTCTCTTCAATTACATCAATTGTACTACACTTCACATCACTTGTACATCACATTATATAATCCTTAAACTCCGTGAAATCTTCCCAATGGAAGCTTGTATTGGGACGGAGGGAGTATAAGTTTGAGGCTTCCTTACATTCATTGGATGGGCAATTCTCTCTTCTCTGACTAGTCTTGAGGGTTTTCTTGTAATTTTCTAGGCTGAGGAACGCTTGGTGACGGTGGATGATTTGCTGGATGCTGATGAAGTCTTCTGTACGGGAACTGCAGTTGTGATTTCACCTGTAGGCAGCATAACATATCTTGGTAAAAGGTTAGTCACATATTTCCCCAATTTTAGAAATGCTTCATTATAAATAGTTAATCGATACAATGATTCTGATTTGAATTTGAATTCTGTTGACTTCCTTGAGATCTTTTTCCACCAAAAATGGTTATGCATTATTTATTGTGCTCAAAATGGGAGTTATGTTATGTTCATTAACTATGTGCAAGCAAATTCTTTGTTAGTTGGTCTATTTCTAGGAACATCCTTTGTTTTGAATGTAATCACGACCTTAGTACATGTGAGACTAACATGTATGACTATATATTACTCCCTATGTTCCTAATTATATGTGTGATTTTATCCATTCACACAAACCAATTTTTCACTAATTAGGATATCAATAAACTATTATACCCTTATTTATTACTACTTGATGAATTAATAAGCAAAAAATTACAGGATGATGGTACGTATATATTAGGGGTATTGGTGGAAAAAAATTAAAGTTGTGTTGATATTATCAATGTGACAAATAATTAGGAACACCATTTTGGATAGAATCAGACAGTTAATTAGGAATGGAGGGATAACTACCTCCGGTGCACTTTAGTTGACGTTTAAGGATGTTACACATGGATTAAGAAAGTCATTGAATAACAATAAATATATGTATACTGTCACAATAAATAAGTAGAAGGACAAAAGTGGAATTTGATCATTTGAGTCTCTTGGGTAGTGCAAAATGACAATTATATTGGGATAAAATTTCTCCTCTTAGTCCTCTAGAAAGACAGTTCAAGTGGACCCGAGGGAGTAGCATATTCTTGAACCAAGGAAGGAGATTAGAGATATTTTTTGTGGTCTATCTACTCATTTATATCAAAAAGTCTTGTTTATGGATATTCTTTCATCTCGTATCTGATAAACAATCACGTTTATTGTACTTCTCTCTATTATTTCTGGTGCTTGATAATTGCACAATGGTCTTATATGCATGTTAAACGCGATCAATGCATATTAAAACTATATCATTTGATTCATTCTGAAATGCTTCTATTCCTTATTGCAGAGTAACCTACGGAGGTGATAGTGTTGGGCGAGTGTCTCAACAACTGTATACAACGCTCACAAGTCTTCAAATGGGGCTCAGTGAGGATAAAATGGGTTGGACAGTTGAGCTCAAGTAGGCTGGCTTTACTATCAGTTATTTGGATATTTTCTTGACTTTTGTGTTTGAATTAGTGGAAATTTGGATATTCGAAAGAAAGGCTGTTGTAATCTGCACTCTCAATTATCTTGAACCTTGAAATCCCTTGGAATAATTTCATTTAAGAGTGATGTTATTGCTAAGTTTTTTTCTCTCTCTATACGCTTCTCCTGTAAATCTCGATCTGGTACAATTTGAGGTAATTTTACGAGCTTATATTTTTATCAAATGAATGAATGTACAACTTTAAGTAAGTCATTAGTTCAGTCATGTTACTTCATTTTGGATCATGTTATTCATATTCGGGAGCTTTTTATGCATTTTTTTAGGTGTAGTAATAGTAATCACTACTACACATTTGAAAACTGAGATTCTTAGACTTGGGACAACCATTTTTTCAAACAATTTTCCAAGAATGAAATGGAGAGCGGTTTTATAAAAAAAAAAAAAAAGATAGCGGTTTGAAAATCTTGCCGCCCAAGAATAAATCTTGATTACAATGGTTTCAAACCGCCTAATACTTTTTTTTTCTTGTAACCTATTTTTTCAAATTTCTTTCTCTCCAAGTAAAAAAATTTTATAAATGTTTTTCTTTCAAAAAAAGACAAATTTTTAAATCATATATCCCTCTCCCCCACCAAAACTTAGACTCCCTCTCCCCTCCGCCCTTGTGTTTCAAATTAATTTCTAAATCATCCAATTTAAGTAAAAATCTTTGGGTATATTTGTTTCAAAAATTTAATTTGAAAATTTGTTTATATTATATGAAAACAATATAAAATATTTAAATTTATATACATATATGAACCAAGACCTAGCTTGAGTAATGAACCATTAAATTATCTTGCCTTGTTGTTTTTTTGAACAAAATCTTGTTGTTTATAACACTTAGTTTTGTTTATATAAATATATTCCGCCATTGTTTTTTTTAATTCCCCCAAATCGTACATCTTATTTGATTTGTTGTTTATATTCTTGGTCTCTCGAAGCAATGTCATTCAAACCCAATCGTCATGTGTTCTCCCCTCTTGGTATCTTATCAACCGAAATTTTAATTTATAAAGTAGATGATCTGCCCTGTGACTTATAAGTAGATGTATCCATCTTTGCATAGATAGTTCTTATCATGTTGAAACATCCGGTTGTGAATATTGTTTTGTTTTTGAATCTTTAATATTGGCTTTGGGTATATTTGTTTCAATCCCGAATTTAATTTGTTGCTTCAATCTTAGTTTAATTTGTTTATATTATATTAAAAACACTTGGTGGTTTTATTACAAAACAATATAAAATATTTAAGATTGTTGAACCTAATTAAATCTTATGTTATTGCGATCGTTCAATGAGTTTGGACATGTGGAAGGGTATATATATCATCGTGTAGGTTTAATATACATTGAATTATCCATTGAAAGTAATGAACCAAAAAGTTATTATATATGTTGCTCTTTGTTGTTTTTTTTGAACCGAACTAATCTTGTTGCTTATAACACTTAGTTTTTGTTTATATTATATATGTTGCTCTTTTTTTTTTTTGGTGGCTCCATTTGAAATATTATATTTTTTTGGAATTTTGTACCTTTAGTTGCTCTTTTTTGTTTATATTCTTGGTCTACTTCAAGAATAAAAATTAATGTCATTCAAGCCTAATACACATGTGTTCATAGTATAAGAGTATGCTATCAAAATCCTAATTTTAATTTATAAGTAGATGATGATCTTGAAAAGAGTGACTTATAAGTAGATGTATCATGTATCTTTTGCATAGATAGTTCTTATCATGTATGAAAATCCGGTTGTGAATATTGTTTGTTTTTGTTTATTAAATGTTGTTTCTTTCGCTATTATTTATAAACAAATATCATGTCTTTGTGTTTGCCATATCCCTGAGATGATGGAGATTGATGGGAGATCATGGGTCGCATATGATCATGGTGCATATGATGACTTGAGAGAGTGACATCTTTATGCTCCCCACCACCACTCAAGCCATGAATATGGGGGGAAGCGCACTTTCGGGTTGCCAAGTAGTTACAATGTCATCTATTAAAAGAGAGCTCGTATGTCGAGGGAAAACACTTAGTGTAATTTTATTAAAATTGAGCAGTTTTGAAATCGATAAATATATTGATTGATTGTTGAACCTAATTAAATACTATGTTATTTTCTAACTTATCGTTCAATGAGTTTTGTTACATGCAATAGGAAAAGAGAGTTGAGTCGTTGTCCTTCTACATTGAGGTCATCCATCAATCGAGGGTCGTGATCCCTATCGTCTTTGCCTAAAACCAATTGATGGATCGTACTAATGATGCAAACTTCAAAATGGCGAAATCTTTTTGAAGGAAAGATTATGGGGCGAAGTTCAGCTTACGGTATGTTAATTATATATTTATTGAAAGTTGTAGTATGACCCTTAAATTTACTAAATTGGTTATTATGTTATATCGCGTATAGACCACCCTTCGGAGGTCTTGACCTCACAAATGCTTTCGAAGCAAATATTATGCATGCTTTGTGGAGTAATGGCCAAGAATTTCCGGACTTGGTTGAGAAGTAACACACGAGATCCGAACCATAGTCTTTACTCGGTATAGTCTAATTCTCCTTTACGTGTCGAATAAATAGCCCTATGGTGGCTCCATATTTGGGAGGAGTTTGTGAATAACCGCGAATGCTATGGAGGATGATTTCGGTAAAATTGATCAATGTCATTTCCTCGATTTCTAATGCCCTAAGTTTTTTAAAATTTATCATATTTCTATTATATTTTTGTATAGGATCGAAGCAATAAAAATCGCAAATCAAGCCAAGTCGGTGGAGGCGCGATATCGTGGATCGAACAAAGGTTATTATGCGAATAAGAGAAAATATGGTGAGATCAAAATCCTAACTTTTAATTTTTTTTTATATATTCACTTTTTAATATATCTAATAAAATAGGGACACGCTCATCACTATCTTAGAAAGAGGAAAAGAAGAAAAAAAAATGGAGAGAGTAAGTTTATTGTTTAATTTAGTAAATTATTTGGACTATTTCGATCATAATTGTATATTTATATTGTTAATCAAATGTTAGAACAACAAGATAATGACCATTGAAGAATATTCACGATCCCAATGCACAACGCATCATCGAATTAATGGTAATCTATCCATTAATTTATCTTTCAATTACAAACTATTATTTTTAAACAAATAATTAAATAATAATCTTTTGTTTTTGTGATTTACAATCGTTTTCTATATTCATCGATCAATATTGAGAGAATGTTGTTTTGAATATTGGTATCTTTCGGCCCCCGTGATGATATATATTTCATGTTTTTTGATTGGCTGTATGGTCGCCAGATGTTTTGGTATATATATGTTATTTATGGTTTTATTATAGTGTTTTTGGTTTATGTTATATGATATTGGGCATACATTTTAAGTTTTTGGTTTATAGTTTTTATTATAAGATTTTTAAAATGTAAATTAATTATTAAAAAAAATGAATATTTTCAACATTTGTCTATAAATAAAAAATCGAATTAAAAAAATATATGGTAAGTCACTTGAGATGTGGAAAAACGCTTGAGGTCTTTTCTTGGAAAAGATTTTTAGCCACTATGTCGTGTCGGAAGGAGAGATGAGATCAAAAGACCAAAATCATTTTCACATAGTTGTCGCTAATGCTATGTTTTCATTTAATTAACCCTCGGGGTTCCTATTTTTTTTGTGATAGATCTAATCTCAAAATTATATGTCTTCTTAAAAAACTTTACTATATCATTTCTCTAATTATTTGTTTTAATTAAAATAGTAAATGTGAACAAAATTTTCTAACTAAATATTTTCTTATTCAAACAATAATATATATTATTTTCCTACTTATCTCACATTCATGAGGATCTTTCCCGAAACTTGCTATTATGCTTATTCAATGGCCAATTTTGGTTGAAATACAAACTCACCTTTAGCCCCTTATGGAATGATTCATGGTCATCCCATCACTTTTAAAATGTTAAGCGTCATATGTTGGTTAAAGATATTTGGGTATCTATAAACGTGGAGACCGTCTCGAGAGGAAGTGGAATAACAAGCGTTGAAGTGTAAAACCATGGATTGGTTAAATGAGGAATGTGAACCAGCAGAAATAATTGGGAAATCTTGCACCTTTTTCGAATGGCAAATGTTGGTGACAAATACCAATATATTCTAAAATATTTGTTATTAAAGTTCATTATCTTATTGGAAGCCTGAAAAAATTGAGAGTTTAATAAATAATTTTAAAATTCCAAATTAATTGGGAGAGAAGAATCATTTACAATAACTTTAACACCACAAAAGGCTAAAACAGCTGACTCCACTTTTTGCAGTTTTAGTTGACTTGTTTTTCCCAATGGTGCTGTGCTGGGCTTTTGTTTACGATATGATTCTTTTTAAAATCTTTCAAAAAGCTTTAACTATTTTAATATCGTGTAATGCTTTCTTTTCTTAAAATTATTTATTCAAGTTTGTTTGAAATTTTAATTCATCATTATATACTTTCCAAATTAATTTTAAAATCTTAGTAAACATAAAAAGCAATCAAAACAGTTTTAACGATAATGGTTTTAATCAGTTTTTTATGTTCAACCACCATAGCCCTTTTTATTTTTTGTATGTGTTTACTTTCGATTTTTTTTATTTTTAATTTTTTATTTTATAGTTTAATTTTTTTTTTTGATTCATAAAATATTAAAAATTAAAATTTAAAAGTAAAAAAGGCCAAATAATATTAAAAGTTGGTTAAAGATATTTGGGTGAGCTATATCTCTCTTTATAAATAATAAATACCAAAATTATAGGTCAAATAAAAAGTTCTTCTCCCCCAAGTATTTCTTTTGTTTGAATTTTGGTGATATATCAAATAAATGTTATAATATGGATTGGTTATTATTAATCACATATTGAATCTAAAAATTAGGAATGTGATACATCTCAATTTTTTTGGCCAACAAATGTGGGGTATATTTTATAAACATTTTTTAAAATTTTGTATTCATGTTTATAATATTTGCACATATATATGCTAAATTTATCCATGTAAATTCATTAATTTTAATAAAGTCAATATAATATAAAAAACTTTTTTTTCGTATATATTCGACTGTCCATACAAAACATGAATTTTTAAATTGAGTATTTTTAAATGGACCCATAAATATAATTTGATGGAGTTTATTCTAATTTAAAATCTCGTTTCAATCGATAATTTGAAAAGCGTAAGTTCATTTTTAATATTAATGATACAATGATTTGTTTTACTTTTAAAATTATGCATATTTAATTTTATTTTTTTTTTTTAATTATAATTGATAATAGTGTGATGACCTATTGTTAACCTTTTGAAATATTAAGTAATATACTGTAATATATATTAATGAGGATTAAATGGCTCAAGATCCAAAAAAGTTAAATGAAATTTAAATAAAGTGAAACAAATTGATTAACATTAAGGTAAATTTAATTTAGTAAATTATCAAACTAATTAATAGAAACGCAATCATAATTTAAATGCAAGTGATTATATTTTTAATCAATCATGTTATTTGACCTTTATAATTTCTAGATAATACCATATATGGACATTTTGTTTTTGTTGCTTTATAGAAGATATAATCCGCGCTTATTTTAATCCCATTTTTTTTTTTCTAAATTGGTCCTAATTTTAGTCAATTATTGATTTATTTAAATTATTATTGATTGAATTTTTAAATTCATACTATATTTGATTGAAACAATTTGTATTAAAAATAAAACATATTGGTTTACTTTTATCTATGATACGTGAGCTCAAGTCTTTTTATCATTTAAGAAAAGATTTGGAGAAAAAAATGGAAAACAAAGATTGAATCGAGAAATTATTTTAATTTTTTTTTTTTATATTCATCTCTTTTTCAATATTAAGATAATGTTGTTTTTAAAAATTGGTAACATGTAATTAAATTTTATATTTGTTCATGATATATATTTAATTTTTTTTTAAATTCCAATTTTCCGTTTATAGTTTATGATTTTTCGTTTTTAATGTTTATATTTCCAAAATTTGTTTTTAATATATATATGTGGTTTTTTGGGGTTTTATTATAGGATTTTTGGTTTATGTTATGATATGGTATTGGACGTATATATAAAATTTTGTCTTACCTTATAGTTTTTATTATAAAGATTTTTTTTTCATGTAAATTAATTTATTTAAAAAAAAGTTATGAGGCCAATGAAGGTTAATGGACTAATGTGTTTTAAATTATGATGGATTTGTTTATCGTTAAATATTAAAAATTAATTAAAAAAAATATATTTCTTTTTAATCTTATAGTTTTGTCATTTTTATGTTCATCATATGATAGTTTTTAAAATTCAATTTTAAAACATTCCTTGACCTGAAAATTATGGTCCATTTTATTTTTAATTTTTTTATTTTAATTTTTGTCTTGAAAATTACATACTTTTACCATTTTTTAACTTTGATTCATATAAATTATATGATAAAAGTTAAAATTTAAAAGTCAAAAAAGAAAATTATAAAACGGTTTTTTACAAAAAATAAAAAAGTGATAAAATTATTATTCAAAATAAAAAGTTCTTTCTCTTAAAAGTATGTATGTTTGAGATTTTTGAGATTTTGGATAAATTTATATCAAATAAATGCTATTAAATGTGTAATTTTACTATAAAGGGACTGTGTGTGTATTACAATTCAAGGTGCATAGTTGGTTTCCATGTCCTGCACCAAATTAATTGATAATTATTCGCGTGACATTCATCTCACTGACCGACACTTTTAAAGAATTTATACAAATATTTAGGCCAAAAATAAAATTTTCTTAAGAAAGTTAGTTGTATAAAATAACTACACATTTTTAAACCGGCATCGTAGCAATTCGACTGTCCATGTAAAACGTATCTCCCTGAAATTTAAATTGAGAATATTTTTAAATACAAATTGGAAATATAAATATAATTTGTTATTAAAAGAAAAAATATATGCTAAATTTAATAAGAATGAAAAATAGGGCTAAAATCGATAATTTGTACTATACACTTTTTGAAAGAGTCAAGGGCGCCGATTTGTATAATTGATTAATGAAATGAACCCCAAATTATTAACAGTTGTCACCTTTGTCATTTTAAAACATTTTGTTCTCTAGAAGATTTCTTTGATTAATGACCGGTTGACCTATGTGATTAACCTTTTGAAATATTGTTAATATACTGTAATATATATTAATGATATTAAATGGTACGTAGGGTACCCAAAGAAAAGTTAAATGAAATTAAAGTTGATTCAATTCAATCGAAACAAATTGCATGGTTTAGATTTTTTCACATACAATCAAGTTGTATTATTGATTTAGGATTAAAAGAATACGATATAATTTAAATTTAAATGCAAGGTTATAAAGACTCAGAATTATGTAAGATCTTATCATGTTATTTGACCTTTATAATTTCTAGTTTATATATATATATATATGTATGGGACATCAAGTTTTGTAATCCATTAACTTTGCATTTTGAAATTGATCCGATTGTTTTGACTTTTTTATTTTAATTCTGAAATTTTTTTATTTTTCTAAATTGGTCCTTTAACCTCAACTTTCTTATTTTATTTTATTTTTAGAAAAAATTGGGATTTTGAGTTTGGTCTAAAAACAATTATTGTATTTTTTTTTTTTTAAAAGATTCAAAGTTTTACCATCCATGTATAATTATTTTGTTGTCCCTTTAATTTTGAAAAAAAAATACAAAGACTTGAACTTTTTTTTTTTTTAATAATTTTGGTTCTTTTTGAGTTGGGTCTAAAAACAATTAGTGTATTAAAAAAATATAAAAAAAATTTTTTTAAAAAAAATGAACGGATTGGTTTACTAGTTCTATCATACCCCTTAGTATTAAAAGTCCTTTACCATAAAAATATCATACCCCTAGCAAAGATTTTCATAATTTTATTCATTAAACTTCTTCTTTCCTTAGTATTTTTTCCTTTACTTTTTGAGTAAGTTAGTAGTTTCAATGAAAATCTATTAAAAGTGTTTAAATATATTCACCTTACCTTTCAATTTTTACTTGTTTAAAAGAAAAATTTTTTGAAAACCATAACGCCCTTTTTTATTCATTTCTCCTCTTCTCTTTAAATTTAAAAAAAATTATTTCTTTTCATGTATCCAATAAATTTGATTTTAGAGTAACTCTAGTGTGAAAATTTTAATGTATGCAAATCTATAAAATTGTCATAAATCAATCATATTCACTCTAAACACTAAATAATGAACCTTAAATTATGATTTATTCGGGCCGGGTGAATCATTAACCACTTGGGCCGGTGAACCATGAACCACTCAATTTTGTCTTACCTTCACTAATTACAAAATTTAATTGTAAATTAAAGTTTTTTCATGTATGAAAATCTTTGTCATGATTTTAACAATCAAACATGTATAGTTATGAGGTCAATGCTGGTTAATGTGGACTAATGTGTGCATCTAATGATGATGAGTTGTTTACGTTATTAATTAATTAATTAAAACTCAATATAACATTCCTTGACCTGAAAATTATGGTCCATTTCTGTCGTCTTAAGGAGGGGTATCATGATAGTTCTACACCTCATCTATCTTAGATCTCCCTAAAAGTCACTTTATCATTTCGTATACTAATAAACAACTCGTTCGCTAAAACATGAGTCAAATAATGAATAGATAATTTAAAATATAACGGAGAGAGTATATAAAACAAATTTATATGATATTATAATCGAAAAATTAAATATCAAATGATTTTCTTAAATTTAACTTTATACTCCTTCCGTCCCGAGATAATGTGCACCCCTATTCAGGCACATAAATTAAGAAAATTTGCTTTATTGGTATTTTTTAAATTAATTATAATGATATTGTGAGGGTGTAAGTTTTGAGTATTTTGCCATTTTTTAGAAAATGTACACATTATTGCGGATCAAAAAAAAATTGTGCACATTATTGCGGGATGGGGAGATAAGAATCAAGAAAAATAGGCGAATCAAGAAGCAATCAATATTTATCAACTATATATAGTTAAAGGATGAGAGGGCAAAAAAAATTGGTCCTATAATTTTTTTATTATCCATTTTTTGAAAATATTTAACTATTCAATTTTAGTTCCAGTTTAGTCAAACAACTATTAATTTGTCGTTTTCTTTCACGTGCAAGTCACGGCCAGTTAAAATTGGGAATTTTGAGCTCGTAATTAATATGGACATTGTTAATAGAAAAAAATATTTTTCCACAATTCTGGGAATTTTTCTTACTCTTTCCAACTTTTTTATTTTTAAAAAATGATTTTTTTTAGGATATAAAAGCACGCTCATTTTTTAAATAGAAAGTTCCTTGTTTAAAAATCAAGATGGTTCTCTCAAACTCCTAGTACTCTTTACTTGTTCACACATGTTCAGATAACGATAGACACACAAGGTGCATTTAGGTTAGGAGAGTGTCTTCTCGGTTGTGCAGACATAAATAAAAAACCCCGTACGGTTTGATGGAAGGTTTGATTGAAGATGAAATCATGGAAAAAGGGGTAAAGTGTTTGCCTCCCACATGATTCTACAAAAGAAGATATGTATTTTTCTAGAACCCAAAAACAATTGGTCCAATTTATAGAGGCAAAAGGTGCGAATTCACCATAGTTTGCAAATTTGAGTTCTCAAAACCTTTTTATAAAGACAAGGAGGGTGAGAAATCAAGTCCGGACTATAATTGGATAAAGTTATGATAAGAATTGACATATCGAAGAAGTGTCGAACGATATCTCCCTCGCACCAAACTTAGGAATAGAGACTACTACTCTAGACTAAGTTTTGTGATAAGAGTTTTCAAACCTTAATCTAGACTAAGGTCAAACAAAAATCGATTACATAAAAAGATCTAATGAAGAAAATCGGTGCACTTCAAAAACCTACGTCTATATATCGAACTTGATCCTTTCAAAAGACAAGATCAAGGCACCAACATCAAATGGAGTTTTGATTGAGTTCAAATGATTGTTACGAAAAAGAGGAAACCAAATCAAGATAAAGCCGAATCCACGCCATCGAGAACAAGGTTACCGTCGAGAAGATGAGCAAAAGAGATCGTCGAAATCGCTGCTTAGTCAAGATCGAGATAAAGGGTTCACCAGATATACGATTCTACAAAAGAAGATATGTATGGTGAATGAGTTATGCCAGTGTAAATGGTTCATATAATGACGATGCTAAAAGATATGTTAATCTAAAAGAAATGTGTTGAAAGAGGGGCATCGCTCGGGCAAATCGCCCATCATCCAAGAAAATCGCTCCAAGAGACAAGGTCCATTGAAAGATCATGGTTCAGGATGAGCTTTGTAAAGCAAAGTAAAAAGAGATCGACGATAGCGAATAAGACCATGATCTTTATGATTTTTTTTTAATCTTTACCCATTGGTCCCATAAACATACAATCAATGAAACCTTTATCTTTATGCTCAAAGATAATACCTCATTATCTTTTTTTTCAACTTTTATTTTTTGATATGCTCAAAGATAATATTGAATGTCTTGAATGTCTCCGATCCGATTATATGCTCATATAAAGGGAAACCTCCTATTTTAAGATTCATTCTTGGGTGTATTCAATTGAGATTTAATTGAATTTTTTTACCACTTTAAAAAGTCTGTGTTTGATTTAGAAAATCCATATAATCCATTAGATCCCAAAACCCACAGTATGACATGTTCAGGATAATCTTGATTTATTTATTTTTTTTATTGATTTACATGGATTTTTATAGACATGACAAAGGATTGAACACGAATACACTTTTTTTATTGATTTACATGGATTTCCATAGACTCCGGCGCAGAACTATTGATGCAAATGTATATGGAACACACTTGTATATAAAAAAAAGTTATCCAAATTATTTAGAAAAATACCAAAAAAAATTTAGTTCAAAAAAAATACATTATTATTATTCATCATTATTATTCACATCTTCATTCCCATCATCTTCATTTCCATCACCATTATACATCGGCTTCATTTCCCACATAGCATTAGCAATACTCGTTCTCCATGCATTAACTTCCGTTCTTTGTTGTAGTTGACTTTGAGAAAGCAATTTTGTTCTTTGTTGTTGTTAGCTTCCTTACTTGTTTAAATGAAAAGTATTACTTGTTTAAATAGAAAAAAATATTACTTATTTAAATGAAAAGTTTTACTTGTTTAAAAGAAAAATATTACTTGTTTAAAAGAAAAGTATAACTTGTTTAAATGAAAAGTATAACTTGTTTAAATAGAAAAGTATTACTTGTTTAAATGAAAAGTATTACTTGTTTAAGTAGAAAAATATTACTTGTTTAAATAGAAAAATATTACTTGTTTAAAGGAAAAGTATAACTTGTTTAGATGAAAAGTATAACTTGTTTAAATAGAAAATTATTACTTGTTTAAATGAAAATTATTACTTGTTTAAATAGAAAAATATTACTTGTTTAAATAGAAAAATATTACTTGTTTAAATAGAAAAGTATTACTTGTTTAAAAGAAAAAGTATTACTTGTTTAAAAGAAAAATATAACTTGTTTAGATGAAAAGTATAACTTGTTTAGATAGAAAAGTATTACTTGTTTAAATGAAAAATATTACGTGTTTAGATAGAAAAGTATTACTTGTTTAAATAGAAAAATATTACTTGTTTAAATGAAAAGTATAACTTGTTTAGATGAAAAATATAAATTGTTTAAATAGAAAAAGATTACTTGTTTAAAAAAAAAATATAACTTGTTTAGATGAAAAGTATAAATTGTTTAAATAGAAAAATATTACTTGTTTAAATGAAAAGTATTACGAAAGTTTTTTTTCTTCTGACCTTTCGTCTTCAGAGTCCTCTGAGAGAATACGTTGAAATCTCTGGTTGTTAGAAGAGATTTTGGAGAGTAAAACTTATTCATATTTTTCGAAGTTAATCAAAGAAAATCCATAGAGTATTAAAACTCATAGACTGTTGAATACATAAATATTTTTTAAGACTTTTTAAATCTGTATTGAATACCTCAAGATTTTAAAAGACTTTTGAAAATTCGGATTGAATACCCCCAAACTTTGAAAGTCTAAAAAAATTCTGCAGACTCCACAATCAATACACCCCTCTTAACCGACATATGACTTGCGTGTGATCGAAAACAAAGTTATTTTATACTTTACGAACAATCGAAATAGAGTTAAGAGACATAATTTAATAGTTAAATCTTTCAGACAAAAAATATAGATAACAAGAAAGTTATAAAAAGAAAAAAACTTTTTTTCTTGAAGGAATGATAAGTAATACTGTAGTAATAAATTGAGAGTTGATTTGATCATGTGCATCATGAATTACACCATGCAACTCAATTTTCTCTGAAAATCACACATAGAAAAGATTTCATAAAGAACTATTTAAATATTTTTTCTCGTGAAAATTCAATGATCAAACATATACTGATCATGTGCATCATGAATTACACCATGCAACTCAATTTTCTCCGAAAATTACACATAGAAAAGATTTCATGAAGGGCTATTTAGATATTTTTCCTCGTGTATACCTCCAATTTTAACCGACACATGACTTGCGCGTGATAAAAAACAAAATTATTTTATACTTTATGAATAATCAAAATAGAGTTCAGTGACATAATTTAATAGTTAAATCTTTTCTGACAAAAAATATAGATAACAAGAAAGTTACGAAAGGAAAAAACTTTTTTTCTCAAAAGAATGGTAAGTAAGATTAATAAATTGAGAGTTGATATGATCATTTGCATCATGAATTACACCATGCAACTCAATTTTCTCCGAAAATTACACATAGAAAAGATTTCATGAAGAACTATTTAGATATTTTTCCTCGTAATAATTCAATGATCAAACATAACTTGGTGAAAAATAATCATGAGAAATTTCAAATGAAATGCCGTGTAAACACAAATGCTGAAATTGGGACGAAAGACAATTGTTGCATTATATTAATGGATAATGATGGTAATTTTTTCCGCACTCTAGTTTTGAGTTTGAAAGCACTCCACTAATACCATTCCTTCATTCATTCAATTCCACATCGATCTCTTCTTCTCTAGCTTTTATTCTCTCCCCCCTCTAGCAATATACACCCACAGAGTTCAGATAATATATCCAATAATAGTATTGAATGATGAATTTTTTGTGGGGGCAGTCTCACGTTGAATATTAGGTTAATTGTCCAATAAACACAATCCTTACTTCGCAAATTTAATCTATTTTTCTATATTGCCAAAATAATTATAATACTATTAGGTATTCATTACAAATCAAATCAATGATTTTTTTTTTCATCAATCGAATCAGTGATCATTATTTGAATGAAGAAAGTTGATTTTTAACTTAGATATGGGACTACATACTTAAAATTGATAAGAGAATATATTATAAGTTAACAATTTAAATAAAATTAATGATAAATTTTTTAAAGAATCGTTTATATAACTTATAATCTCATTAAAAATAAATATTTTATTATAATGAAAAGTTACAAAAATTTAGAAAATTAATATTCTAAATATATACTCTCCGTCCCAAGATTACTTGCACATGTAAGTAGATGGACGAACATATTAACTTATTAAGAGAGTGAAATAATGAGAGGAATTTGAGATGTAATTTGTAAATCTTTATATATAGAGTAACGAAAAGAGTTGAATTGTGGATAAGACTTTTGCAACTCCAAGTTCACTGTAAATTCTATTTTTTTAATATCATTATTATGCATAATAGAGATACAGTTCATATATATATGGTTAATAGAAATGTTACTCTGGGCATATGTGGCCCAAAAAATAATTATATTTTATGTAAAATTGTGAATATTGTAAGGATGAAGTTTATGAAACGTGTTCCTTTTTAGAGTGTTCAATTGGACAAGTAATATTGGGACGTTCCAATAAAAAAATGTTAAAGTAATCGCAGGACAGATGGAGTGTGTTACTAAACAATTAATCATTTAATTTTTTAAAATATTATTTTTTATTAAATAGTACTCCTCTTTCCCTCTCTTATCTGAATATTTATTATTAATTCACACGAGTTTTAAAAAATGAATTATTTATTAGTATTAAAGGGGGATAAAGTTATTTTTTGAATGAGGTTAAATAATAAAACAATGATATTTATGTAAATTACAAGAGATAAAATTGACTTTAGTGTGAAAAAAGTATTGACATTGGGTGTAATATATATTGAGATGTATGAGGAGTATTATAAGAGAAAAAAAATATTTTATTATCATTTATAGAAATATTCAATTAAGTTTGAAACATACATTTTTTTGTTAATGTTCAAATAAGAGAAGAACGGAGGGAGTACAATACTAATTTTTTGAAATAAAATTTAAAATAAAAGATATAATATTTATAAAATACTATAATACTAATACTTTACTTTTTTTCAGTGTTTTTATAACCGAACCGGCAGTCAAATCGGACTGATCACCGGTTGGCGATTCAACCCTTAAAATGATTTATGTCAATTTTTTTAATATTGTTTATGTTTTACATTTAAAAAAAGACCAATTCATCAATGGACTTGTAATATATAATATTTAAGATTAATTAATCAAACTTGAGGCATAAAAATAATATAACGGTGTTGATTTTCTTGAGAAAGAGGTTTTGTCCCACATTAAATAAGTATTAGATGAAATGTAAGAAAATGGGAAGAGATTTGTCCCACATCGAATAACTATTAAAAGAAATTTTAAAATAAAGTTATTTAAAAGGGAGATGATGCATGGATTTTATGGATCTCCTATCCCAAATCGAATAAGTATTAAAAAGATATGAGATGTAGTAATATAAAAGGGAGTGAAGGTGGATTTAGATCCTTACTCAACCTCCTATCCCACATTGAATAAGTATTAAAAAAATGTAAGATGGAGTGCTATAAAAGGGGTGAGGGTCTGGATCCTTACTCACAAGAAAAATTAGTAAAAAATTGATTGGTATTAAAAATAATAATTTTTTTACCTAAATAAATAATTAATAGTTTAAAATTCAAAAAAAAAAATTAAAATTTTAAAAGAAACCGGTTGAACTGGTTTTTACCGATTTTTACCGGTTCTGATCGATTTAACCTATAAAACGGTTTATAGGGGGTGATCGGACTGGTTTCGGGTGCGGTTTCCGGTTCAAGCGGTCGAACCGGCCGTCCGGTCCGGTTTTGAAATCATTGTTTTTTTTAATATGCTCCTTAAATGAGTCAGTTTTTAGTGCAACATGACATGAACTTTGACTGAAACGTGCATGACACTAGAGCTTTATTGAAACATGTACGATAATATATATAACTAAAGCGCTACACTAGATTTTACTAAAAATGTGAAATGAAACGAGACACGACTTTGATAAAGTACCTGTTTTGAATCTCTACGTGAATCCAAATAGTGTTTTTTTGTTTTAAAGAATTAAGTTATATAGATCACACCAACTTCTTAACAAAACACTGCCACTCCATTCAATTGAGTTTGAAAACAAACCCTAAAATGACATACTAGCTTCAACTGAAATTTGTATATCAAGTGAATACAATACTTAATTGGTGCTTTAAAATAGTTGAATACTGTATTTTTTTAGCTGCAGGCTATGGGAAAATTACTAATACGCCCCTTAAAAGTTATAGAAATTTCTCCCGTGGGGCCTAGGTGGATTGGCGTTTGGGTTTCAACATATATAAAGATGGATGATGAGCTACCAGTTGAGAGGCACAGCAGCAGCAATTAATTAAAATGGGTAGAGCTCCCTGCTGCGACAAAACCAAGGTTAAGAAAGGGCCTTGGTCCCCTGAAGAAGACGCCACCCTCAGATCCCATATATATATATCTTTTTGAACAGTATTAGTTGTTTCACTAAAAGGTATTAGTTGTTTAATCATGACATTTTTACGATGAAGATGGTCTATCATCGCGGCTCAGTTGCCTGGAAGAACGGATAACGACATCAAGAACTACTGGAACACCAGCCTCAAGAAGAAGCTTCTAGGAAAGCAACGCAGAGTCCAACAACAACAAACACGACGTCGTTTCACCAACAACAAATTAGCATGTCACGATAATAATGATGATCACCATTTGATGACCCTTTACACGCCGCCGCCCTACACTGCAGGAATCCGGCAGCCGGATTCGTCCGTCGTGCCTCAGATTGAACCTAATTTTAGTTATGAAGCTTCTGATCATCACTTTGCTATGGAAAATGAGTTTCATATAAATAACGTTGCAGCGTTTGATGGGATGTACGGGAGCATGCCGCAGGGGTTTGACGGAGTTAACGGCGTGTCTGAGATGGATAACAGCGCCGTTAGTTCCACATCTTCACAAATCTCGGGGGATACTGCTAATTCTGTTTTAATTATCCTTTAATGGGTGCTAATTATAATCAAGAAATGTTGTTTCCACTTTTTGATGAGCCTAGGTTACTCACAATAACGTTGGTACGGTCACATTCTCAGCTATACTTGAATACGGAATTTCTTTCCGCTTCTACTTTCACTTTCATTTTATTATTTATAACTATTATCATTCTTATTATTATTATGTGAGGATTCTTATTTTAATTTGTAAGTTCGTTCCTCGAGATGGAGAGAATAGTAAGCCTATTGTGCACCAGACGTACGGTAAAATTGTGCATAACTAATATTTGTTAGTGAAAATAACTAATACTGTTAAGTATAAAATATTTAATACTGTTTAAAAATACACTTGAATTGCACACTGCAATTGATGCATACAAGACTTTATCCAGAATGAAAAAACAAATCGAGTTTGTATACATATTAATACTATTGATTCCCTAATTAAGAATTCATGATTGTGATTTCGAAATCCAACTTTTGGGTGAGACAGTTCAATTAATTATCGGTGACCTTGAATATAGTACTTAACTAATTAAGGTGGGACTGATCCCTTTTAAATTGCATGAATGAGGTGAATATATATGTGGAGATTTCCACATATATCTATGAAAAATTCAAAGAAAAAAAGCAGAAAAGGACGCGTTTCTTTTGACGTTTTTGGCCACAAGTTGTTAGGTGTTAGCAAGTAGAGAGCATCCAAAAATGGCGGTATGTTGTTATTGTTATCTACAAAACTTACTGTTAATTAAAGTGAAAAAGTTATGCAATAGCACATCTTGCCCCCCAATCTCCTGCTCTCTTTCAGCTCTCTGACAATCAACAATTGAGTAGCTTATCATTAACTCTTTAATGTCTAAATATTGAAAAACAAAGAGCATCTCTACCATAAAATTTATTCACAGTACAAAATTTATATTATTACATTTATAAATTAATATTATAACATCTATCAATTGATATCATCACACTTATAAAAAGATATCATAACATTAAATGTTATAGATATTAGTTTATGAGAGTGATAGTTTCAGTGTATAAGTATATAATGGTATCAATTTCATAGTATTTACAAGTTTTTGTAATAATTTGTTGAGAAAAGTTTTTATACTTAATTATCCAAAAAAAAAATCACTATATTGGAAATAAATCACACACCAATTTATTTATTTTTATTTTGCAGTTTGATACTTGGGGCAATTGGCCCCTGTCTGAAAGAAGCCACAAAATGGACCATATTCTCCATGGACATCTACACGAAATCAATATAAATTATTTAAACATTTAAAAAAAAAAAAAAGGAAATTGGTTTGATTGGCTATTTCCCAAAAGTTTAGATTATACTGTAATTAAAGCAAAATGTGGTAATTTTTTCTCATCAATATTAAATCAGGTTTTTAAAAGTAATTGCTAATTTGTATGATATTGTTTGTCTCCAATTTTTATTTTTTTTTCCATTGATTGATATTAAATACTTAAATTCCAGAATATAATTTTAAGATTCAATTTTTAAGTTGTCTCAATAGAAGGTTTGTTTGGATAAATTTTTGGATGGACACAAAAAGATAAAAGGAAAAAGTTTGGGTGGCAAAAGAGAATCAGGATGATGGAAAAGCAAAACCCACATTTTGTGCGTAATATATAATAATGTTTTGAATATATAAAAGGGGTTATTGCCCGGTCAATTATAGGTTGTTTTTACAACAGAAAGAAAAGCAGAGATCAGAAAAGTGAAATACTACGTACCAAGGCATATCTTTCTTACTCGTGTTCTCAGATATTCTTGAATCATTCAAACTTGTGATACAATATTATTTTACCCAATTTCATCATTCTTAATTTAGTACGTCACTAGTACTATATTTCAATTTATGTTTGATCTCGTATTTTGTTATTTTTAACATGGATTACTTGTTGGTCAATGGTGTAAATTTCGTACACATGATGTGTATTAATTATTTTGAAATATAAGATGAAATAGTAAATAAAATAGCAGATTTCAAATTCAAAAGAGGTGGCACTTTTTAATTTCAATACTTAAACTTATATGATGAACGGGACGGGTGAATTAATTCTAGCTTGAAATGATTGAGTAGTTAATTGAAAACTTGACTGCCTGTGCATGTAAAATGATAAATTCATGCATAAATTCTACAATTATTTCGGCACTGTATATTTTCGAACGCTTTGAACTTGGGTTTATGAACCTTGACTCCCTGAGTGTATATGAAAATAAAATACTTGTCAAAATGTGTTTCATAAAAGACTAGTCCATTGTAATAAATATTCAATGAATAATATACTTATTTAGCTCTTCGGCCAATTATTTCATATTTCATTTGTATTGAACCCAATAAGCAATAGCGTACCTCTTTTCCTTTCAAAAAAAATAAAATAATAAAAAAGCTCTTTAATGCAATGCTGATGTGCAGATTAAATGGTTAGTCTGCGATAGTACTGTATTACTTGGCCTTATGACCCAAATTGTCAATATCCGTGCCAATCGGCCCAATTCTTTCAGCCATTTTCGGCCCAAATCGTAATTCTAACTACAGATGTGATTTCACAGCCCAACAGACTGTATTTGCATATGCCGTATTAATTAGTAGTCCAGATTCAGGTTCAATTACCTATTTAACTCCACTAATTCAAAAGTGTCTATTTAAAAAAACACAATATTAAAAAAGAAATGGCATGCATATTAGTTGAATTTGGGGGAATAAATGCCACCAAGATTGGAGACATAGCTAAATCTGTAGATTGTCTCATGTTCCATTATAAATTTGTGAAAGAAGTGGAGATGAAAAAAAGAAATAAATTAACAGAGAAAATTGAGATCAAAGATTAGGGCATAAAGTAAAAATATTGTTTAGTTTGAGTGAGATATTCCAGGCGGGATACCTGGGATCTTCTCACTACCATTTGACCCCGGATGATGGGAATCTTGCCAACTTTTAATTTTTAAAATATGAATATTTTTGTGCCAGTAATTGACGGTTTATATTACTCTACATTCTAGAAAAGTTTGTCCACTATTCTTTTTTAGAATTCCCGCAAAAGTTTGCACATTCAAAAGAGAAAACCCCTTACTAAATTATAATACTCTCACAATATTAATATATTTATACCAAATGTCATTATTTTTGAAGTCCACATATACATTCAGTCCAATTAATTCATTTACTTTATACATAAAAATTTATCATATTACCCGCCAATATTTTACTCATTACATATTTTTTTTAATATGTGCATCCAAAAGTTAGGACAAATTTTATTGGGACCGAGGGAGTATAAAAACACCGCCTAATTAATGTTTTCACATTTTTCCTTTGCGACCACTCTTTGAATTAAAGAATTTCCCTTGTTAACCTTTAATTATGAATAAGGGAAATAAATGCATCAGATGGTCCAAAGACTTAATTTGGGGTGAGCTACAAAATATTGAAATATCATACTATTTATATATATATTCATGGGTATGGGGAATGGGCCATTATTATGTACATAGATAGAGACAAGATATAATGTTGAGATGGCCATTTATGTCTTGATGCGAGAAGAAAGCATACCAAGGTGAATGGTGGGAGACCCTACCCATTTACTATACCCGACTCATTTACTGCACATTATTTTTATTTGCAGGTGTTCTATGTTCTCTTTACTTTGCATGTGACTCATGTGAAATCCACATGAACCACCATACCCATATTCTATCTACATTTATAATCATATGACATGACACGTCTTTTTTTAATTTTATTTTAATTTTCACTCAATCCTATGTTTCATGCACAAGGCCTATGATCATATTCTTTTCCATTTTTCCCTTTTCTATTAATTTGATTATCAAGTTAATTTTAAAGCCAGCTGGCTAAATTTAGGGCTTCTTTGGCTAAATTTATTTTAAACTTTTATAAACTCTAATATTTTATAAGTTATTTTAAGAATAGTTTATAAAATACAATTTTTAGGTAATTTATAAGTTGTTAAAGTATTTTGTTAATAAAACTTATAAGTTGTTTAATAGTTTTTAATAAATATTTTTTAATTTTAATATAATATAATATAATATAATTTATTTATTTTTAATAAAAAAAATTCAAATAATTTTTTTTAAATAAAGAAAATTTCTTATTTTTCATTTCTGAAAATATTTTTTTATTTTTTAAAATAAATATTTTTTCCTGAAAATAATTTTTTTTTTTCAAAAATAATTTTTTTTTTTAATTTTTTTTTTCCACAGAAAACGGGACGGGTTGGGTTTGGACCGGGATGTGTTAAGATATGATAGAGCTTATATAATTTTTGTAAAATAAGTTAGGATATCCCAACTTATTTTTTTAGAGCTTATAAGCTTTAAATAATTTTTTTTAGATCTTATAAAATGCTAAACATCTTATTTTACCAAATAAAATTAAGGAGTTTATAAATGGTGCCAAACGAGCTCTTAATTACACGCTAGCTTAAAATGTGTTGGAGGGAATTGGAAGACTCATAAGATAGAAATGGGAATGTTTTGGAATACAAGAAGTCATTAGTTACAAGAAAGTGCTAATTAGTGACACGTCGATCTAATACGACTTTTAAATATATATATATATATATATATATGGTCGAATGCTCATGCACGGCTTGCCTAATAATGTTAATTAATTTGTAGGCACACTTGCATGAGATTGTCTCACGGTGAGACGAAATATAATTTGTGCATTAACATTGGAGTAGGACTCTTGTGAAATATTGCACCATAATGTTAAGTGCAATACCACATAAATAAGACAAAAAATTGAAAAATTCGCTGGTCTAGGCCCGGGCGGGTCGGGGGCGGATCTGGGCGGACCAATATATATTTATTAAATGATATATTTATTAAATATATGTTGTAACCTAGTGGTTCAGGTATGTTGTTAAAAATACTTGGTCGCAAGTTCAATTCTTATTGAGTACATAATTTATTATTTTTTGTCAGGTTTTTATGTGTTACTACATCTATGTGTAAGTGTTACTACATTGTTATATTAAAATAACTTCATATCTTACTTAACACGTTCTAAAACATAATGTAACACATAAATGTTCATAAGGTAACACATTGTTGTTCATATGGTAACACATGAGTATTCACATAGTAATATTACGACATGTATACAGTGTTACATATTTAAAAAAATAAGTGTTACTACATGAACAAAAAGTATTACCTTATGAAGAAAAACGTGTTACCACATGAACAAAACCAGTACAAGCGCAAAAAAAAAAATTCCAAATCCAAAATTACATATTTAAAGAAAAACTTGATGTGTTACTATATGAACAAAAGAATGTTACCCTATGAACAAAAGAGTGTTACTACATAAACAAAACATGTACAATCGTGAAAAAAAATCTCAGTCTAAAATTACAGATTTAAAGAGGAAAAAGAACAAGAGAAGAGAAGAAAAAATCTAGATCCGAACTCTGACCCGCGAAAAAAAAAACTCAATTCACCTACAATTATACATATCACTTGTATGTAATATTGTATACAAAATTTTGCGTTAACATTTACACATTTTGGGAGGAGTGGGTGTTGATTTGAGTTAGTTTGTATCTCATCTCATATATTTTTATTTAATAATATATTTTTTTACTAATCAAATAATAAAATCTATATATATATATATAAAAGCAGAAACCGTCTTAAATTTGGAAACCATTAAATTAACCCGCCAAAAATTATTTTTTAAATTGAGAGACAAATCTATGAAAAAAAAAATATTAACAAATAATAATTGATTGAGAAAAAAAATTTATAATCTTTGAGAAAAAAACTATTTTTCTTAAAAAAACATAAAATCTTTAGAATAAATATTAACAAATAATAATAGAAAAAATCTTAGAAATTTTAATAAATATTAATAATTTGAGAAAATATCTTTAAATAAAATGGTATTTTAAAAAATATTTCATTATTCAATGATTTTAGAAAATCCATTTAAAATGGATAATTTGAGAAAATATCTTCAAGATTTACAATCCGAAAAGAGGAGATGAAAAAAGCAGTAAGAAAAGTTGATTAATTGCAAATCAGGTTATACTTAATTTGGATTTATTTAAACTGCTCCTTCTAAACCATTTAAGATAAAGATAAACCTATGTCCGTTAAACAAAAATAATATGATTAAATTATTTATAATCTATATCTATACATATAATAGGAGTTTGAATTTTTTTTAATATTTGAGAAAAAATAGAAAAAATCTTTGGAATCTATCTATATATATATATATTAATTTCTAATTATTTAGGTATTTAAAATATGTATGAATATTATAAAATATGTAATTCGTATTTATTAATTTATTTAACTATATAATATTATTAATTTATCTTTTTTCGGTAATTTTTATTTTACTTAATTTAAGATAAATAAAATATTCATTCTAAATTTATTTTATCTTAGTGTGAAATATATTCAATTATTAATTTCTTAATAAATAATTTTATTATATAATTGCTCTTATGTATATCTTAACATAGTTTATGTGGTAAAAGTATTTTATATTATAATTCATTCACTTTTAGTTTTTTTTTATTATTACATATTAATTATTTTATTAATCTTTTTTTAGTTTATTTATTTTGTTTTGATTTGTAGATTTCAACTTCATATTAAAATGGATAAATAATATTTGACACAATAATCTTATTCCAAGGTTTAAGAAAATTTACTTAGATACACCTTAAACAATCATTCTTTCATATTTAGTGCATTTATGCACATATTTATATTTTTAATTTATTTAATATATTATTTATTGAAAATCTCGTAATTTTTTATTAGAAAACCGCGTAACACGCGGACACTGAACTAGTTTATTATATTTCTAAGAGTCTAAACAATAATCATATTAATTCGTCCTATTGCCAAAAATATTTTATGTTAACTTTAAAATTTTCAAATCTTTATATTAAAAAAAATACTCACTCCGTCCCAAACTCGTTTTCCTGTTTACTGTTTGCACATGTTTTTGTGACCGATTTTTGTATTAGTAATTGAAATGATAAATTAATTTTAAAGGAACGGCATGATAGATAAGAGGTTCATCTATCATACCCCCCCTTAACATGTGAGCTAATTATTTCATTTACTAACACAAAAATCGCTCACAAGAGGAAGGATATGATGGTAAACAGGAAAACAAGTTTGAGACAGAGGGAGTAAAATATAACTATATGTATACCCATAAATAAAATAGGTAATTGTAATAATAATTAATGGATTGAGAAAAAATCTTTGTAATCTTTGTAATAATTTCAAATATCTTTAATTTTGAATATTTTTGGAACTTTGAAATATTTTTCTTTCCTAATACATCTAATCTAACAAGTATTATGAATAATTTTTTGCTTAAATCCAATTCTAAATTTAAAATTATTAGTAATATATTTGCAACTTTGGAATATAATAAGTGTCAATTTATTATTTTTCGATTGAGATCTTTAAGATTTGCAACGAGAATATTGATAATAAAGTATAATATTTGATACTCTGCTGGTTTCATGAATATGGGCTTACATATAATTCACACAATCATATTAAAACATAATTTTCTTGCACACCATTTTTCCATAAAAAATAAAAAATATTTTAATATTATAATATATTTCAAATAAAATTATGATCAAATCTAATAATTTCTCAAAAAAAAATTCATTAGATTTTTTCTAAATTTATTATTATTTTCTACATTATTTCCTCCATCCCCATATCTATATATATAGAAACATTGGTCATTCTACTTTCATCACATTAGAAGGTTCAAGAGAAACCCCCGCAATCCTTCTGTTGTTGCTTGAAAATTAGTTCAATCGCTTAAATTCTCAGGTGAAAATATACCCAATTACAAGATCTTAAATTATTATTAATATATTTATCATATCATTCTACTTTTCGAGTTGATTATGACACTCTCCGAGACATAATGCAGTTTACTAATCAGTCGCCTTCGCAGCTGCCTTTCGGTGGAAAGACAGTTGTATTCGGAGGTGATTTCCGACAAATACTGCTGGTCATCCCTAAGAGACGCAGACAGGATATCATGCGTGTGACGATCAATTCTTCATACCTGTGGGATGCGTGCACAGTTTTGAGATTGACGAAAAATATGAGACCTCAGAACGTAAATTCGACTGAATATTTGGGAGAATTAAAATCCTTCTAAGAGTGGATGGCGGCAATTGGCGATAGAACTGTTGGAGACGAGACCAATGACGATGCGAATATCGAAGTGCCCGATGACCTTTTGTTATCCTATTGGCACGATTGTAAGTAGCACGTATCCAAACTTTAAGAATATCGGGGATGACCTCAAATATTTCAAGGATAGAGCCATACTTGTGCCCACTCTTGAGGTTGTCGATTCCATCAAAGAAGACATGATAAACATAAACGACCATGAGGCAAGAACGTATTTAAGTTTCGACAGTGTGTGCAAGTTGTTGGGGAATTATTTGCCCCGATCTATTCGGGATGAATATTTAAATACAAATTTAATTCTAACAATTATTACTAGCATAAATTAATCATATATTAATTCAAATAATAATTCAACAACAAATCATGCATATAAACAGTTCACATAAATCCTACGCATGCGGAATTGCTACGGGTTTACGTGAACTAACCTGTTTGGAATGACAATGGACTCGGTTCATAAGAACACACCAAAAGGCCTTCCCAAGTATTCCCTAGCCCTTGCTCGTCAATCCGATGGAAGGAAACTCGCGAACAATTAAAAAAAGAAAAAATAAATTATTTGTTGCACCAACTTTGTGGATTTCTAATTTTTCCAACACATGGAATTGTTCATTGGGGATGAAGAAATCATCCCCTATTTATAGATTAGGTGGTGGCCGTTTTTTTCATCATGGAATAGGGAGGAAAAATCTTTTTCTTGATCTCCAAGAAATCTTGAATATATCTCATATATTCTTTTCTCCATAATTAAAATATTCCATAAAAATCCCACCTTCTCTTGTTATGGTTATTTTCGAAAAAAACAAGGATAAAGATTCCAAGATTTGGATCTTCTTGAATTTATGAGATATACTTGTATTGCAAGAATACATATCTTCCATAATATCTTTTCAACAAAATCAAGAAAATATTTATTTCCCTTATTCTTTCAAAATTTTCGAAAATATCAAAATAAATAACCAAGTGGGAGATTTCTTGAATTTAATGAGATAATCTTGTATTCCAAGAATACTTATTTTCATTCTACAACAAAATTCAAAGAAAATTTTTCTCCCTCTTTTATTTATTATTTTCGAAAAATAGGAAAATTAGGCAACAAAATTTATTTTATTTTTAAACACCTTTTTCAGTTATTGGACTTTATGTTTGGGCTACTTGAGGGGCCTTTAGGAGAATTAAGATTGGACCTTCCAATGGATCTTGAATTATCAATATTGAACCACAATATTATTCAAGCCCATAAATATTAATTAGTCCCACTACATAATTAATATTGCACTATCCATCTTAACCCATATTCTTTGTTAATATGGCTCCGGTTATTATTTCCGTGTTTAAGATTATCTAGCCCATTAATTAATTCAAGCCCTTTTGAAATAGATTTCCATTAATTAATATCTTTTGTCCTTGGTTAAGGAACCTGTTCAACATTATTATCCATATCGGGAAACTAGTTCCACTTGCAAGATTTGGTATGATAAATCTTATGAACCTCCCAAAGGGAACCGTCGAACAAAGCGTGCTTGCATTCTTAAGTATTAAATCTTAGCAATCGCATGTGACCAATAATATTGCCAAGATATAAAGTATTGAATCTCGTTGATTCTCTGCCGTAATAAGTCAAAAGCAATAATTACTAACCACACGCGATCCTATTTAAGGGGCGAAGATTAAGAAATAACGAACCATCGAGGTCTAATTCTTCCTAGTTCGGTCTTTGAAGAATTTGTCCTCCTGTGGAATCTATTCGATTACATCGATTATACACTAGTGTAATCTCTTGGTCAAGACAAGTCAATCCGGCCTTACACTTCAACCTTTCACGATGGATTGTTCATTTCCATCTAGGTCGTGAATGGTGTACTTTTTAGTTACAAAGGAACTGTTAATTTAATCTTACGTGATCTAGTATCATCTTTGATTAACTACAATGTAACACGTCTTATTTATTGAATAGTTATCACGGTAAATATATGTAACATTCAATGATATGTAAATCATCGATTATAAATAATTTATTTCAAGAATAAGATGGAAATTCGGTTTGGTTATACAAAGTAAAAATATACTTTCCAAAGATAACCCCAACAATCTCCCACTTATACTCAAAGTCCGCTTTTAAGTATACTACAACATGTCTCGTGTAGTTCCTAATATGTGACATCTAATGTCACCTACACACGAACCTAATAATATCTCCCACTTATACTCAAAGCAGATTGGCAACGGTCTTGACACTCATTCCTTCCACATGTCTCTCGAATGTATTATGAGGCAGACCCTTTGTGAATGGATCTGCTAGGTTATCTTCTGACGCGATCTTTGCCACCTCTATATATCTCTCTCTCTAACGATTTCTCGTATAAGATGGTATTTCTTTTTCAATGTGTTTGTTGGCCTTGTGGGCTCTTGGTTCCCTTGAATTTGCAAATCGCTCCGACATTATCACAATAAATGCGGTGATTGTCTTTGGGCAAATTCGAACTACATCCAAGTCCACTAGGAAGTTCTTGAGCCAAACCGCTTTTTTCATTTGCCTCCATAGCGCCTACATATTCGGCTTCCATGGTAGAATCGGCGATGCATTTCTGCTTAATGCTTCTCCATGTCATGGCTCCTCCCCCCATGCAAAACACACTACAGGAGGTAAATTTTCTAGAATCTAAGTCTGATTGAAAATCCGAGTCCGTGTAGCCGATGGGGATTAGACTATCTGACTGATAAACCAACATTCTATCTTGAGTTCTTTTCAGATACTTCAGAATGTTTTTAACTGTCGTCCAATGTTCTTTCCCCGGGTTACTTTGATATCTTGCCACCATGCCAACGGCAAAGCAGATATCCTATCTCGTCACAGCATTGCATACATAAGGCTTTGTTGGGATTATACTGGAAAGTATGCTTTTAGTTTGTATAATCAAACTAACTGAATTTCGGACTTATTTACTGAAATAAATTTTTATCAATATTGCTTTAAATATGATTGAATGTTACATATATTTACTGCATAACTGTTCATTAAATAAGTATGTGTTACATTGTAGTTAATTTAGTGATACCAAGATCACAGAAGATTAAATTAACAGTTCCTTGTAACTAAAAGTACACCATTCACGACCTAGATGGAAATGAACAATCCATCTTGAAAGGTTGTAGTGTAAGGCTCATATTGGTTTGTCTTGACCAAGAGATTACACTAGTGCATGACTGATGCATTGAAGAGGACCTACAGGAGGATAAATTCTTCAGAACTGAACTAGGAAGAATTAGACCTCAGTGGTTAGTTGTTTCTTAATCTTCGTCCCTTAAATAGGATTGCGTGTGGTTAGTAACTATTGCTTTGACTTATTATGGGAAGAGAATCAGTGAGATTCAATACCCTATATCTTGGGCAATATTATTGGTCACATGCGATTGCTAAGATTTAATCACGGAGAATCGCAATGCAAAACGCTTGTTCGATTTGGTTCTTGGGAGGTTCATAAGGTTTATCATACCAAATCTTGCAAGTGGAACTAGTTTCCGGTATGAGTAATAATGTTGAACCATTCCTTTACCAAGGATAAAAGATATTAATTAATAGAAAGCTATTTCAGTGGCTTGAATTAATTAATGGACTAGATAATCTTAAACGCGGGAAATAATAACCGGGAGTCATATTAACTGTAATATGAGTTAAGATGGATAGTGCAATATTAATTATGTAGTGGGATTAATTAATATTTATGGGCTTGAATAATATTGTGGCTCAATATTGATAATTCAAGATCCATTGGAAGGTCCAATCTTAATTCTCTTAAAGGCCCCCCAAGTAGCCCAAGATAAAGTCCAATAACTGAAAAAGGTATTTAAAAATAAAATAAATTTGTTGCCTATTTTTCCTTGTAATTTTCAAAATTTATGGATAAAAGGGGAGAAAATTTTCTTTGAATTTTTTTATGGAATGAAGATATGTATTCTTGGAATACAAGATTATCTTATTAAATTCAAGAAATCTCCCACTTGGTTATTCATATAGTGTGTTTCGAAATTTTTGAAGAATAAAGGGCAAGAAAGATTTTCTTGATATTCTTGAAAAGATATTATGGAAGATATGTATTTCTTGAAATACAAGAATATCTCATAAATTCAAGAAGATCCAAATCTTGAAATCTTGACCCAATATTTTCGAAAAATCCATAACTTGATGAGGTAGGATTTTTGTGGAATATTTTAATTATGGGGAAAAGAATATAGGAGATATATTCAAGATTTCTTGGAGATCAAGAAAAGATTTTCCCACATTGTTTTTCTACCCCAAAAATCGCTCATCACCCATCTATAAATAGGGGATGATTCTTTCATTCCCAAGTGCAATTTCATGTGCTGGAAAAATTAGCAAATCCACAAAAGTGGTGCAACAAAGTTTATTTTTTTCCTTTTGTTAATTGTTCGCGAGTATCCTTCCACCGGATTGTCGAGCAAGGACGTGGGAATACTTGGGAAGGACTTTTGGTGTGTTTTCACATACAAGACCATTGACATTCCAAGAGGTACGTTCACGTAAACTCGTAGTAATTCTGCATGCGTAGGATTTACGTGAATTGTTTATATGCATGATTTGTTGTTGAAATTATTATTTGAATTAATATGGGTTAATTCATGCTAGTAATAATTGTTAGAATTAAATTTGTATTTAAATATTCATCCCAAATAGATCCGGGTAAATTATTCCCCAACAACTGGTATCAGAGCCTCGGTTTCGGGCTCTGAATTTTAAATTGTAATTTAATTCGCTGTCATTAAATTTTGAAATTGGATAGTAGAATTGCTAGATCTTTTTTGCAGGTATCCAATTGTCATGGAATTTAATGTGTTAATTTATGCATGCATATAAATTGTGGTTTTTTAATTCGATTCGTTCGGATTCGTTTTGCCTCGTGAGAAAATCCACGAGTAGATTAGTATTTGTTTGATTTGATCAATGTAATAGACTAGTCTAGATTTTGGTTTTATTTATTTTGCTTGAATAAGTTATGCTTAGGATCGGAAATGGGTGAGCGAGAAGAATTGAGCCAGGATCTGGCCGGGCGTGGCCGGCGTGCGTCGCTTGTGAAGCGATGCTGAGGAGGCCTGTGGCCTTGGGATCTTCTTAGTCTGCGCCTGAGGCGTAGACGAGCCCGGAGGCCGGCGCCCGAGATCCCGTGAGCCGAGCCTTCTTGGCCTTGTGTGTGAGTGGAAGCAGCGTGCGTGTGAGTGGTGGAGCTCATCGTCTTGTGAACCAGAGAAACAGGCGCCGCGAAGTGGCCCCATTTATGGGCGGCTAGCAGCGCCTTCAGGCGGCAGCCAGCTTCTTGGCAGGCAGACACGCAGGCGGCAGAGGCGTCTTGTGGGGCGGCCTGTGAATGACGTCTTGTGGTAACCAATGTGTGTGGTAGCGGTCATTTCGACACACGGACGGGTGCTAGGCGGGCACTCCTCGACAAGTCGGTCGATGACGTGTCTTGACAAGGTATTTTTTTTTAAACGGTCAAGTGGGAGCTTTTCGAGACGAACAATGAAGGCAATGAAGACGATTTATCAAGATCAAGACATGACAAAATTAACCATGACAATTGGATAAAAGTGCCCAATATGTTTAATTTTTGTCTTGATATTTATGCATTGTTTATGCTTATTTAAATTGTGTTTAAAATTTGCGATGCATGAGAAAATATTTTTGAAAAATCTCACTTTCGAAAATTACTAAGTATGTTTAAACAATTAATTGACAATTTTATTCCGGATAATAAAATTGAATTAACTATTGACCTCCATGATTTATTTATTTGTGAATTCTTTTGGAGAAATTCCCCTTACCTGACTCGGTCAAAAGATAGCTTTCACATGAATAAATTCCTAACGGATGATTGTGGATTATTACTAGTGGCGACGATGACCCTCCCCACGAGGCTCGTTCAATGCGAAATAATAATTCTATATTTAATCATGGTTATTACTTAGGTATAAAATTAATATGCATATACTTCCCCGAAGTCCCTGTCAATTTTATATTGGACAAGTGGGAGCCAACTATTAATCTGGATATTAAAGGTTTGTAACTGTTCTTGTTTGTAACTCGCTTTGAATGTGTTTAAATAATGACCCACCCCACGTGGCTTATTTAAACTGTTTTTGATGTTGGGCGATGCTTGGCGCTCATATTTTTTTGGAGATTTTAATATGAAACATGTGATCGAACCTTGTGATATATTTGTGCGTATGCATATTATTATTTATTTCAGTTCAGCATGTCGCAACCTTTTAATCCACTGTTAATATACTTAAAGTCAATACAATATGTATGGAAACTATATTGATTGGAAACGAAAAATTATAATTGTCCTAACTGCACAAAAGCACAAGTGGATTCTTGACACACCAAAATCAAATGAGCCAACTGACGGGTCAAAAATGTGGGACCCGTCAGATCACCTTGCGAGAGATGTCGTCGCTGAAAATGGTGGAGGACAAACCCGTAAGGGATTACGTCCTCAAAATTGATGGCCCATCTGAACAAACTTGAGGTTCTGAGTGCAGATTACAATCTGGAGACTCAGATGAATTTGGTATTTCACTCTCTGCCCAAAAGTTTCTGAGCATTTTGGCCTCGCTAGCTGATTTGTTGCAAGCTTTGGTCTCGGCAGAGATGTTGATGGGGCACCAAACTCAAGCTTTAACAACAAGTGGTAAGTCTTCATTTTCTAGGCCAAGGGAAGGCAAGAAAAAGAAGAGGACCAAAAGCCATAAGCAATAAAACTCAACTGTTGCCAAGAGCAATGGTAAGATGAGGAATGCTTGTGGTGTCAAGGAAAATCCAAAGAGGAAGTGTTTAAGTCATGTGAAAGAGGACAATGGAGGTTTGCCCTGTTCCAACCCCAAAAGGGACGGAAAAGAAAGGTAATTCTCACGCACTAGTTGTTGAAACTTGTTTAGCGGCGATACTTCTCATTCGTGGGTGGTTGATACGAGATCCACTAATCATGTTTGCTTCACGGGTTCAAACTGATCCGGCAACTTAGTGGGAGCGAGATCCTCATCACACTGGGCGATGTTACGAAAGTAGCGGTTATTGCAATGCTACATAAATGATAGATATTGCAATGCTACGATAGTAACGGTTATTGCAATGCTAAGCAAGTAGCAGATATTGCAGTGCTACATGAGTAGTGGTTAAAGCAGTGGGAGAAGTGCACCTGTCTTTTAAAGATGAAGTTTTTTTTGAGATTATCTTTTTGTTACCAGTTTCAGAAAGAATTCACTTTCAGTTTCTAAAATTCGATTAACGAATACTTAGTTTCTTCTAATAAGAATGACATCATTTCTTCAAATGATGAGTGTATCTGTTATGGGACATTGGTCAAGTAATCTCTATACAATTAACTGTGCACACCACTCATGAAATGCATCCTATAACACATCAACTGTTTTCGGTAAAAGAAAACATTCATCAGACGTGAACGAAACACTTCTATGGCATCTAAGATTGGGACATATTAATCCAAAGAGGATCCAAAGGTTGGTGAAAGACGGTTCACTGGAGTCTCTCCAAGTTGAACCTATTCCAACCTGCGAATCATGTTTGGAGGGTAAAATGACCAAGAGGGCATTCGGAGCCAAGGGGAATAGAGCCAAAGAAGTGTTAGAAATCGTTCACATAGACTTATGTAGTCCAATGTCAACCATGGCAAGAGGAGGTTACGAGTATTTCATCACTTTTATTGATGACTACTCGAGGTACGGTCATATTTTCTTATTGAAGCATAAATCTGAGACCTTTGAGAAATTCAAAGAATTTAAGGCTCAAGCAGAGAATCATAGGGAAAACGTATCAAGTTTCTACGATCCGATCGTGGAAGGCGAGTACCTCAGCGATGAGTTTTTAAACTACTTTTCGGATGAAGGGATTGCATCCCAGCTGACTGCACCCGGAACCCCTCAACAAAATGGGGTTGCAGAGCGAAGAAACAGAACTCTTTTGGAAATGGTTAGATCAATGATGTGTTATGCGGATCTTCCCAAGTCGTTCTGGGGTCATGCCTTGGAAACAACGGCTTACATTCTGAACTTGGTGCCATCCAAATCGGTTCCCAAAACTCCCAAAGAATTGTGGACCGGGCACAAGCCTAGTATGAGACACATGAGAATTTGGGGGTGTCCGGCCTATGTGTTGGACAAGAAAGCCGGGAAATTGGATCCTCGATCAGAATTAAGGCTGTTTATAGGATATGCCGAGGGAACAAAAGGGTGTATGTTTTATGGTCCCAAAGATCAAAAGGTGGTCATAAGCACCCACTTTAGATTTTTGGAAGAAGACTATATGAACGAAAGAAGACCCAGAAGTGAGATTACCTTAAATGAGCTAAGGGGGCCAACCTCATTGCCAACTGTACAAGATGATATACCAAACGACACACTTTCACAACCGGAGCCTCGTCGTAGTGGGAGGGTTGTGAGACAGCCCGAGAGATTCATGGGGATAGGAGAGTCCTCGGACTTGATTCCCGGACAAGATGAATCAAACCCATGGACATACGATGAGGCAATCCATGATAAGGATGCGGTTTCTTGGCAAAAGGCAATGAAAGCAGAAATGGGGTCAATGGATCATAACAGAGTGTGGGAGCTAGTCGAACCACTTAATGGGGTCAAACCCATTGGTTGCAAGTGGGTATACAAGAGAAAGAGGGGACCGGACGGGTGTTGGGATTATATTGGAAAGTATGTTTTTACTTTGTATAATCAAAACTGAATTTCGGACTTATTTACTGAAATAAATTGTTTATCACTGATGCTTTAAATATCATCGAATGTTACATATATTTATTGCATAACTGTTCATTAAATAGTATGTGTTACATTGTAGTTAATTTAGTGATACCAGATCACAAAAGATTAAATTAACAATCCCTTGTGACTAAAAGTACACCATTCACGACCTAGATGGAAATGAACAATCCATCGTGAAAGGTTGAAGTGTAAGGCTAAGATTGACTTGTCTTGACCAAGAGATTACACTAGTGCATGACTGATGCACTGAATAGGACCTACAGGAGGACAAATTCTTCAAAACTGAACAAGGAAGAATTAGACCTCAGAGGTTCGTTATTTCTTAATCTTTGTCCCTTAAATAGGATCATGTGTGGTTGGTAACTATTGCTTTGTCTTATCATGAGTAGAGAATCAACGAGATTCAATACTTTTTATCTTGGACAATATTATTGATCACATGCGATTGCTAAGATTTAATACGGAGAATCGTGTGCAAGTACGCTTGTTCGATTTGCCCCCTTGGGAGGTTCATAAGATTTATCATACCAAATCTTGCAAGTGGAACTAGTTTCCGGTATGGATAATAATGTTTAACCGTTCCTTAACCAAGGACAAAAGATATTAATTAACGGAAAATTATTTCAGTGGCTTGAATTAATTAATGGGCTAGATAATCTTAAACACGGGAAATAATAACCGGGAGCCATATTGACTGTAATATGGGTTAAGATGGATATTGCAATATTAATTATGTAGTGGGATTAATTAATATTTATGGGCTTGAATAATATTGTGGCTCAATATTGATAATTCAAGATCCATTGGAAGGTCCAATCTTAATTCTCCTAAAGGCCCCCTAAGTAGCCCAACATATAGTCCAATAACTGAAAAAAGTGTTTAAAATAAAATAAATATTTTTGCCTTATTTTTCCTCAAATATTTCGAAAAATATGGATTAAAAGGGGAGAAATATTTTCTTTTAATTTTGTTATGGAATGAAGATATGTATTATTGGAATACAAGATTATCTCATTAAATTCAAGAAATCTCCCACTTGGGTATCCATATAGCAATTTTCGAAAATCTTGAAATATAAAGGGCAAGAAAGATTTTCTTGATTTTCTTGAAAAGATATTATGAAAGATATGTATTTCTTGAAATACAAGAATATCTCATAAATTCAAGAAGATCAAAATCTTGGAATCTTGACCTAATATTTCGAAAATATTCCATAACAAAGAGGAGGTGGGATTTTGTGGAATATTATAATTATGGAAAAAAGAATATAGGAGATATATTCAAGATTTCTTGGAGATCAAGAAAAGATTTTCCCACATTATTTTGCCCTAAAATTTCGACCACCTATACTCTATAAATAGGGGATGATTCTTTCATTCCCAAGTACAATTCCATGTGCTGAAAAAATTAGTAAATCCATAAAGGTGGTGCAACAAAATTTATTTTCCTTTTGTTAATTGTTCGCAAGTGTCCTACCACCGGATAGTCGAGCAAGGATTAAGGGAATACTTGGGAAGTTCTTTTGGTGAGTCTAATCAACAAGACCGTTGCCGTCCCAAGAGGTATGTTCACGTAAACTCGTAGAAATTTCGCATGCGTAGGATTTACGTGAATTGATTATATGCATGATTTGTTGTTGGATTATTATTTGAATTAATATAGGATTAATTCATGCTAGTAATAATTATAAGAATTAATTTTTTATTTAAATATTCATCCCGAATAGATCTGTGTAACTTATTCCCCAACAACGGGAAGGTGGAAACCCTCAATGCAAGGCTTGTGGCGAAAGGTTATACTAAAAAAGAAGGGATCGATTATGAGGAAACCTTCTCACCTGTAGCAATGCTCAAGTCCATCCGGATTCTCTTGTCGATAGCTGTGCATCTCGATTTTGAAATCTGGCAAATGGATGTCAAGACAGCTTTCCTTAACGGAAGTCTTGATGAGGAAATCTATATGCAACAACCCCAAGGCTTCATTGAAAAGGGCCAAGAACACCTTGTTTGTAAGCTCATGAAGTCCATTTACGGACTCAAACAGGCATCCAGAGCTTGGAACCAATGTTTTGATCATGTTATAAAGTCTTACGGGTTTGATCAAAACGAGTTTGAGAGTTGTGTGTATAAAAAGCGTGTCGGAACTGCATTGGTATTCTTAGTATTGTACGTAGATGACATTCTGCTCATCGGAAACGATGTAAAGGTGTTATCGGGGCGTAAGGGCATACGGCTTTCAAAAAAAGTTTGATATGAAGGACTTAGGGGGAAGCCGGGCACATCCTTGGGATCAAGATCACTCGAGATCGCAAAAAAGGATGATAGGCTTATCGCAAAAGCTTCATACATAGACACCGCCTTGAAACGATTCAACATGCAGATTCCAAGAAAGGCTTCGTAACTTTTTCAGGCATGGAATCCATCTATCCAAGAAAATGTGCCCTAAGACACAAAATGAGATAGATGACATGAGAGGCATTCCTTATGCTTCGGCTGTCGGAAGCCTTATGTATGCAATGTTGTGTACGAGACCGGATATCTGCTTTGCCGTTGGCTTGGTGGCAAGATATCGAGTAACTTCGGGGAAGGAACATTGGACTATTTGTTAAAAACATTCTCAAGTATCCGAAAAGAACTCGAGATAGAATGTTGGTTTATCGATCGATATAATCTAATCCCCATCCGGCCTACGGACTCGGTTTCCAATCGGACATAGATTCGAAAAATCTACCTCCCAGTTAGTGTGTTTTTTGGGGGGGGAGCCATGACGTGGAGAAGTGTTAAGCGAAAATCGTCATGATTCTACCATGGAAGCCGAATATGTAGGCTAACTTGCGAGGCAACGAAAAGAAGCGGTTTGGCTCAAGAACTTCCTAGTGGACTTGGATGTGGTTCCGAATTTGCCCAGCAGAATCACTATTTATTGTGACAATGCTGGAGCAGTTGCAAATTCAAGGGAACCAAGAGCCCACAAGGCCAACAAACACATTGAAAGGAAATATCATCTTATAGGAGACATCGTTAAGAGAGGAGATATAGAGGTGGCAAAGATCGCGTCAGAAGACAACCTAGCTGATCCATTCACAAAGGGTCTGCCTCTGAATACATTGGAGAGACATGTGAAAGGAATGGGTGTCAAGACCGTTGCCAATCTGCTTTGAGTATAAGTGGGAGACATTATTAGGTTCGTGTAGATGGCATTAGTTGTCATGTACTACATGAGACATGCTGATGTATACTTAAAAGCAGACATTGAGTATAAGTGGGAGATTGTTAGGATTATACTGGAAAGTATGCTTTTACTTTGTATAATCAGACTAACTGAATTTCGGACTTATTTACTGAAATAAATTGTTTATCATTGTTGCTTTAAATATGATTGAATGTTACATATATTTACTGCATAACTGTTCATTAAATAAGTACGTGTTACATTGTAGTTAATTTAGTGATACCAAGATCACAGAAGATTAAATTAACAGTTCCTTGTAACTAAAAGTACACCATTCACGATCTAGATGGAAATGAACAATCCATCGTGAAAGGTTGTAGTGTAAGGCTCAGATTGGTTTATCTTGACCAAAAGATTACACTAGTGCATGACTGATGCATTGAAGAGGACCTACAGGAGGATAAATTCTTCAGAACTGAACTAGGAAGAATTAGACCTCAGTGGTTAGTTGTTTCTTAATCTCCGTCCCTTAAATAGGATTGCGTGTGGTTAGTAACTATTGCTTTGACTTATTATGGGAAGAGAATCAGTGAGATTCAATACCCTATATCTTGGGCAATATTATTGGTCACATGCGATTGCTAAGATTTAATACGGAGAATCGTGTGCAAGTACGCTTGTTCGATTTGCCCCCTTGGGAGGTTCATAAGGTTTATCATACCAAATCTTGCAAGTGGAACTAGTTTCCGGTATGAGTAATAATGTTGAACCGTTCCTTTACCAAGGATAAAAGATATTAAATAATAGAAAGTTATTTCAATGGCTTGAATTAATTAATGGGCTAGATAATCTTAAACACGGGAAATAATAATCGGGAGTCATATTAACTGTAATATGGGTTAAGATGGATAGTGCAATATTAATTATGTAGTGGGATTAATTAATATTTATGGGCTTGAATAATATTGTGGCTCAATATTGATAATTCAAGATCCATTTGAAGGTTCAATAACTGAAAAAGATGTTTAAAAATAAAATAAATTTGTTGCCTATTTTTCCTTGTAATTTTCAAAATTTATGGATAAAAGGGGAGAAAGATTTTCTTTGAATTTTTTTATGGAATGAAGATATGTATTCTTGAAATACAAGATTATCTCATTAAATTCAAGAAATCTCCCACTTGGTTATTCATATAGTGTGTTTCGAAATTTTTGAAGAATAAAGGGCAAGAAAGATTTTCTTGATTTTCTTGAAAAGATATTATGGAAGATATGTATTTCTTGAAATACAAGAATATCTCATAAATTCAAGAAGATCCAAATCTTGGAATCTTGACCCAATATTTTCGAAAAATCCATAACTTGATGAGGTGGGATTTTTGTGGAATATTTTAATTATGGGGAAAAGAATATAGGAGATATATTCAAGATTTCTTGGAGATCAAGAAAAGATTTTCCCACATTATTTTTCTACCCCAAAAATCGCCCATCACCCATCTATAAATAGGGGATGATTCTTTCATTTCCAAGTGCAATTCCATGTGCTGGAAAAATTAGCAAATCCACAAAAGTGGTGCAACAAAGTTTATTTTTTCCTTTTGTTAATTGTTCGCGAGTATCCTTCCACCGGATTGTCGAGCAAGGACGTGGGAATACTTGGGAAGGACTTTTGGTGTGTTTTCACATACAAGACCATTGTCATTCCAAGAGGTACGTTCACGTAAAATCGTAGTAATTCCGCATGCGTAGGATTTACGTGAATTGTTTATATGCATGATTTGTTGTTGAAATTATTATTTGAATTAATATGGGTTAATTCATGCTAGTAATAATTGTTAGAATTAAATTTGTATTTAAATATTCATCCCGAATAGATCCGGGTAAATTATTCCCCAACAGGCTTCCGACAGCCGAAGCATAAGGAATGCCTTTCATATCATCTATCTCCTTTTGTGTCTTAGGGCACATTTCCTTGGATAGATGGATTCCATGTCTGAAAGGTACGAAGCCTTTCTTGGAATCTCATCTTGTCAATCGCTTCAAGACAGTGTCTATGTATGAAGCTTGCGATAAGCCTATCATCATTTTCTTGCGATCTCGAGTAATCTTGATCCCAAGGATGTGTCCGGCTTCTCCTAAGTCCTTCATATCAAACTGTTTTGAAAGCCATGCCCTTACATCTGACAACACCTTTACATCGTTCCCGATGAGCAGAATGTCGTCTACGTATAGTACTAAGAATACCAATACAGTTCCGACACGCTTTTTGTACACACAACTTTCGAACTCGTTTTGATCAAACCCATAAGACTTTATTACTTGATCAAAACATTGGTTCCAAGCTCAGGATGTTTGTTTGAGTCCGTAAATGGACTTCTTGAGCTTACAAACTAGGTGTTCTTGGCCTTTTTCAATGAAGCCTTGGGGTTTTTGCATATAGATTTCTTCATCAAGACTTCCGTTAAGGAAAGCCGTCTTGACATCCATTTGCCAGATTTCAAAGTCGAGATGCGCAGCAATCGACAAGAGAATTCAGATGGACTTGAGCATTGCTACAGGTGAAAAAGTTTCCTCATAGTCAATCCCTTCTTTTCGAGTATAACCTTTCGCCACAAGCCTTGCCTTGAAGGTTTCCACCTTCCCATCCGGTCCTCTTTTTCTCTTGTACACCCACTTGCAACCAATGGGTTTGACCCCATTAAGTGGTTCGACTAGCTCCCACACTCTGTTGTGATCCATATAACCCATTTCGGCTTTCATTGTTGTTTGCCAAGAAACTGCATCCTTGTCTTGGATTGCCTCGTCATATGTCCATGGGTCTGATTCGTCTTATCCGGGAATCAAGTCCGAGGACTCTCCTATCCCCATGAATCTCTCGGGCTGTCTCACAACCCTCCCACTACGACGAGGTTCCGGTTGTGTAAATGTGTCGTTTGGTATGTCATCTTGTACAATTGGCACTGAGGTTAGCCCCTTAGCTCATTTAAGGTAATCTCACTTCTGGGTCTTCTTTCGTTCATATAGTCTTCTTCCAAAAATCTAAAGTGGGTGCTTATTACCACCTTTTGATCTTCGGGACCATAGAACATACACCCTTTTGTTCCCTCAGGGTATCCTATAAACAACCTTAATTCTGATCGAGGATAAATTTTTTGGCTTCCTTGTCCAACACGTAGGCAGAACACCCCCAAATTCTCATGTGTCTCAAACTGGGCTTGCGTCCGGTCCACAATTCTTTGGGAGTTTTGGGAACCAATTTGGATGGCACCAAGTTCAGAATGTAAGCCGCTGTTTCCAAGGCATGACCCCAGAACGACTTGGGTAGATCTGCATAACTCATCATTGATCTAACCATTTCTAAAAGAGTTCTGTTTCTTCGCTCTGCAACCCCATTTTGTTGAGGGGTTCCGGGTGCAGTTAGCTGGGATACAATCCCTTCATCTGACAAGTAGTTCAAAAACTCATCGCGAGGTACTCGTCTCCACGATCGGATCGTAGAGACTTGATACGTTTTTCCCTATGATTCTCTGCTTGAGCCTTAAATTCTTTGAATTTGTCAAAAGTCTCAGATTTATGCTTCATAAGGAAAATATAGTCGTGCCTTGAGTAATCATCAATAAAAGTGACGAAATACTCATAACCTCCTCTTGCTTTGATTGACATTAGACCACATACGTCTGTGTGAATGATTTCTAACACTTCTTTGACTCTATTCCCCTTGGCTCCAAATGCCCTCTTGGTCATTTTACCCTCCAAACATGATTCGAAGGTTGGGATTGGTTCAACTTGGAGAGACTCCAGTGAACCGTCTTCTACCAACCTTTGGATCCTCTTTGGATTAATATGTCCCAATCTTAGATGCCATAGAAGTGTCTCGTTCACGTCTGATGAACGTTTTCTTTTATCATAAACAGTTGATGTGTTATAGGATGCATTTCGTGAGTGGTGTGCACTGTTAATTGTATAGAGATTATTCGACAACGTTCCATGACAGATAAATTTATCATTAAGAGAAATGGTAACAACTTTATCAAAAGTAACCGAATATCCATCAAGGTAAAGTTTAGAAACCAAAATTAAATTCTTTTTAAAACTAGGAACGTAAAGAATATCTCTTAAAATTAAAACTCTGTCTTCAAAGGACAGGTGCACTTCTCCCATCGCTTCACCGCCACTCTCAGAAGATCGCCCAAAGGTGTGATGAGGATCTCACTCCCACTAAGTTGTCGGGTCCCTTGAACCCCTCAAGTGAAACAAACATGATCAGTGGACCCCGTATCCACCACCCATAAATGGGAGACATACGCCGCTAAGCAAGTTTCAACAACTAGTGCTTGAGAATTACCTTTCTTTCCATTCCTTTTGGGTTTGGAACAGGCTGACCTCCAATGTCCTTTTTCACCGCAGTTGAAGCACTTCCCCTTAGCTGGCTTGCTCACTCCTCCACGTCCCTTCACCTTTTCTTTGCCCTTGGCAAATTTTTGAGTTCACTTGCTTGTGGCTTTTTTATCCTTTTCTTGTTCTTACCACCCTTTGGCCTAGAAGAAGAAGAAGGTCCATTTGCCACTAAGGCTTGGCTCTTTTTTGCCCAATATTGCCTCTCCGCCGAGACTAAAGCTTGCAACAGATCGCATCGAGAACTTCGATTGTTCATCTGGTAGTTCAACCTAAACCGTTCAAAACTTTTCGGCAGAGAGTGGAGCACGAAAATCGATTTGGGTCTCGATGTCGATTCAGCGCCAAGTACCTCAAGTTTGTTAAGGTGAGCCATCATCCGAAGAACTTGCTCCCTTACTGAGGCGTTCCTCCACCATTTTCATAGAGAGCAAGTCCCTCATGGTGATCCGGACGAGCCACACGGTTACGATGTTGAAACATCGCTTTAAGACTAGTCATGATGTCTGCAGCCGGTCTCAACGCTTCGGTGTTGGTGTTGCAACACATCCGACATTGAAGCCAAGATGGTACACTTTGCCATTTCGTTGAACGCCCCCGGTCGAGATACTACTTTTCTTAACCGCTTTAGTTGACTCATCATTTGGCTTTTCTGGTTTAAGTGTAGTGAGAACCCAGTTATGACTTTGTGCAGTGAGGACAATAGTAAGTTTACAACTCCAATCAATGAAGTTTTCACCAGTAAGTAAATTGTCTTTAAGTATATTGAACAGTGGATTAAAAGGTTGCGACATGATGAACTGGAATAAATAATAATATGCATAAGCACAAATATATCACAAGGTTCGATCACATGCATCATATTAAAATCTCAAAAAAAAATATAAACATGCATCAGCCAACATCTCAAAACAGTTTAAATAAGCAACGTGGGGTGGGTCATTATTTAAAAACATTCAAGCAGGTTACAAACAAGAACAGTTACAAACCTTTAATATCCAGATTAATAGTTGGCTCCCACTTGACCAATATAAAATTGACAAGGACTTCGGGGAAGTATATGCATATCAATTTTATACCTAAGTAATAACCATGATTAAATACAGAATTATTATTTCGCTTTGAACGAGCCTCGTGGGGAGGGTCATCGTCGCCACTAGTAATAATCCACAATCATCCATTTGGAATTTATTAATGTGAAAGCTATCTTTTGACCGTCCCGTGGGGGGAATTTCTCCAAAAGAATTCACAAATAAATAAATCATGGAGGTCAAAATTAATTCAATTTTATTATCCGGAATAAAATTGTCAATTAATTGTTTAAGCATACTTAGTAATTTTCGAAAGTGAGATTTTTCAAAAACATTTTCTCATGCATCGCAAATTTAAACACAATTTAAATAAGCATAAAATAATGCATAAGATCAAAAATAAAAAATTAAACACATTGGGCACATATATCCAATTGTCACGGTTAATTTTTGTCATGTCTTGATCTCGAGAAATCGTCTTCTTCACCTTCATCGTTCGTCTCGAAAGGTTCGCCATGTCAAGTAACGTCATCGACCAGCTCGCATGGTCGGAGTGCCCGCCTAAGACTCCTCGCCGTGTCGAGTGGCGACCGTCTTGTATTGTGGCCAAAGGCTCTTCTGCGTAGCGTCGCCCGGCGAATCATGCCCTTTCGGCAACAAGCTTCAGTTGTCGGTAAGCCCCGCGCATCCCCAGCGCTACGCCCGCCCATACCGTCTGTCTGTGCTTGCCTCGCCCGTGTCCGCCCGTCGTTGCGCGCCCGCAGCGCATCAGCCCTTCCCCTGCGCTTCGACTCACGATCGTCGCTTTCGGCGGCCCTCGGCCTCGCCCCATGCCCTTCCACGCAGCGTCCCGTAACGTGTGCCTCCTTTGGCACGTTTCACGCGACGCACACCGCTCGTGCCCGGTTCCGAATCAATCCATTTTTAATTCATCGTCTTCGTCTTGGCTCACGATTCGGTTGCAATTTATTTACAAAAATAAATAAACCTAGATCTAGACTAGTCACATTGAACGAATCAAATAAATCCTAATCCACTCGTGGATTTTCTCCTGCGAACAAAAGCGAATTGAGCGAATCGAATTAAAAACCACAATTTATATGCATGCATAAATCAACACATTAAATTCCATGACAATTGGATACCTGCAAAAAAGATCTAGCAATTCTACAATCCAATTTCAAATTTAATGAAAATGAATTAAATTACAATTTAAAATTCAGAGCCCGAAACCGACGCTCTAATACCAGTTGTTGGGGAATTATTTGCCCGGATCTATTCGGGATGTATATTTAAATACAAATTTAATTCTAATAATTATTACTAGCATGAATTAATCCTATATTAATTCAAATAATAATTCAACAACAAATCATGCATATAAACAGTTCACATAAATCCTACTCATGCGAAATTGCTACGAGTTTACGTGAACTAACCTGTTTGGAATGACAATGGACTCGGTTGATAAGAACACACCAAAAGGTCTTTCCAAGTATTCCCTAGCCCTTGCTCGTCAATCCGGTGAAAGGTAACTCGCGAACAATTAACAAAAGGGAAAATAAATTATTTGTTGCACCACCTTTTTGGATTTCTAATTTTTCCAAACACATGGAATTGTTCATTCGGGATGAAGAAATCATCCCCTATTTATAGATTAGGTGGTGGCCGTTTTTTTAATCATGGAATAGGGAGGAAAAATATTTTTCTTGATCTCCAAGAATCTTGAATATATCTCATATATTCTTTTCTCCATAATTAAAATATTCCATAAAAATCTCACCTTCTCTTGTTATGGTTATTTTCGAAAAAACAAGGATAAAGATTTCAAGATTTGGATCTTCTTGAATTTATGAGATATACTTGTATTACAAGCACTACTACACATTTGAGCTTGGAGAGCTCCACTTGGACAGCCCTTTTTTCGAATAGCTCTCCAAGTGGTCCCTTGGAGAGCGGTTCTATTAAAAAAAAAAAAAACGGTTAAAAACCGCCCAAGATCAAAAAACAGACAAAGGGTTTATAACCGATGTGTGGGGTACTTGGAGAGCGGCTTTGAACCGGAGAGCTGTCAAGTAAGGTAAAAACTTGGAGAGCGGTTCATAACCGCTCTCAAGTGAATTAATTTTTTTTTTTTTTTGTAAAGCTTGTATTTTTTGTTTTTTTTTTTTTTTTTGTAAATTCTTTTTATGTATAATTCAAATATTTTATTCTTTAAATTCTCGTGTTATTTATTTTTAATATTCGTCTTATATAATGAGATTAACACAAACCCTTATGTAAAACTTGTTCATAATATTAAATTTATAATATTACACTTACGAACCTGTATCACTATTAATTCTTATAAATTAATACCTATAATATTTAATATTCTTATAAATTAATTCAATTTTGTCTAAGTATTACTTATTTAGATAGAAAAGTACTATTACTTGTTTAAATAGAAAAGTATTACTTGTTTAGATGAAAAAGTATTACTTGTTTAAATAAAAATATTACTTATTTAGATAGAAAAATATTGCTTAGAAAAGTATTATTTGTTTAGATAGAAAAGTATTTCTTGTTTAAATAGAAAAGTATTACTTGTTTAGATGGAAAGGTATAACTTGTTTAAAGAAAAGTATTACTTTGTTTAGATGAAAAAGTATTACTTGTTTAAACAAAAATATTATTTATTTTGATAGAAAAGTATTAATTATTTAGAAGGAAAAGTATTACAAGTTTAAAAGAAAGGTAGTTAAAAAAAAGTACAAGTAAAAAATATAATTTTAATTTAATTTAAATTTAAATTTATATAAAAAAATTAGTATATAAAAATATGATTGAATTAATAAATAAGATAATTGAAATAAAGAATTTTAAAAAAAATTGTAAGAAAAAATGATTTTTAGAACATATAGAATTAATTTCATTAAGTAAACGCAAAAAGCAAGTGCCCGAGCGGAATTGATCCCCGCTCAGGAGCCCAAGGTCCCGTGTTCGGTCCCCCATGGGAGCGAATAATTGCTTCAATTAATTGGGAGGCTTGGTGGGGCTAAAAACCGCTGTCAACAGTTTTTAACCGCTTTCTATGTTGCATCTTGGAGAGCGGTTATGTGATCTTGCACAACGGTTTTTAACCGCTCTCCAAGTGAAACTTTTGCTTGGACAACTGTTACTTGGAGAGTTGTTATAACCGCTCTCCAATGTCATTTTTAACAGCTCTCCAAGCTCAAATGTGTAGTAGTGAAGAATACATATCTTCCATAATATATTTTCAAGAAAATCTTTCTTTCTCTTATTCTTTCAAAATTTTCAAAAATATCAAAATAAATAACCAAGTGGGAGATTTCTTGAATTTAATGAGATAATCTTGTATTTCAAGAATACTTATCTTCATTCCATAACAAAATTCAAAGAAAATCTTTATCCCTCTTTTATTTATTATTTTCGAAAAATAGGAAAATTAGGCAACAAAATTTAATTTATTTTTAAACACCTTTTTCAGTTATTGAACTTTATGTTTGGGCTACTTGAGGGGCTTTTAGGATAATTAAGATTGGATCTTCCAATGGATCTTGAATTATCAATATTGAGCCACAATATTATTCAAGCCCATAAATATTAATTAATCCCACTACATAATTAATATTGCACTATCCATCTTAATCCATATTACTGTTAATATGGCTCCCGGTTATTATTTCCCGTGTTTAAGATTATCTAGCCCATTAATTAATTCAAGCCACTAAAATAGCTTTCCATTAATTAATATATTTTGTCCTTGGTTAAGGAACAATTCAACATTATTATCCATACCGGAAACTAGTTCCACTTGCAAGATTTGGTATGATAAATCTTATGAACCTCCCAAAAGGCAAATCGAACAAGCGTGCTTGCACATTACGATTCTTCAGATTAAATCTTAGCAATCGCGTGTGACCAATAATATTGCCCAAGATATAAAGTATTGAATCTCGTTGATTCTCTACCAAAGAATAAGTCAAAGCAATAATTACTAACCACACGCGATCCTATTTAAGGGATTTGAGATTAAGAAATAACGAACCACCGAGGTCTAATTTTTCCTAGTTCATCTTTGAAGAATTTGTCCTCCTCAGATGTCCTATTCATTACATCACCATGCACTTGGTGTAATCTTGGTCAAGACAAGTCAATCTGAGCCTTACACTTCAACCTTTCACGATGGATTGTTCATTTCTATCTAGGTCGTGAATGGTGTACTTTTGGTTACAAGGAACTGTTAATTTAATCTTCTGTGATCTGGTATCACTGAATTAACTACAATGTAACATGTACTATTTTTATTGAACAGTTCGCAAGAAAATATATGTAACATTCAATGATATTTAAAGCATCAGTGATAAATAATTTATTTCAGTAAATAAGACAGAAATTCAGTTTGGTTATACAAAGTAAAAGCATACTTTTCAGTATAACCCCAACACAAGTTTGATACGAATGTTGATATACTGGCCAATTTACATACGTCGAAGTTCTTGAATAGCTTGAAGTGTTCCGCCGTCCCCAATCATGAATTGATTTTGAAAGTTGGAACTCCATTTATGTTGCTCAGAAATATGGATCATTCGAGGGGACTGTGTAACAGGACTAAATTGGTCCTGACAAGACTGGATGACCGTGTACTGGAAGGCAAGGTCATAATCGGAACCAATTTGGGTGAGATGGTGTTAATCTCCAGACTTTCCCTGACTCCGTCAGACCCGATACTGTCGTTCAAGTTTCAGAAAAGACAGTTCCCGTTAATTATCTCATATGCAATATCGATAAACAAGAGCCAAGGACAATCTTACAAACGTTGACATATTTTTTAATAAACTAGTTTTCTATCACAGACTGTTCTATGTGGCAGTTTCGAGAGTCACCAATCGCAATGACTTGAAGATTTTGTTGTGCGGCGATCATGAGCAATCAACCAACAAAAAAAAATGGTTTTCAGATATGTTTTTCAGAATCTGTAGTCATTTTAAACTTCGATTATTTTAACAATACATTTTTGTCATGAATCCATAAATGTTATCTGCTTTCACTTACATTTCGGTGTGTTTCCGGTACTTACCAAATAAATTTAATTTAAAATTGTTTATTAAATATGAATTAGCTAAAATGTTATTTTTAAAGAGTTTTCCAAAAACCATATTACTCACTATTAAAACAAATACAACAATTGTTCAACTACATTCATGCATCACACGGGTTCAATTACTAGTAAAATATAAAATCGTCTCATATGGGTTTTTCTCATAATTTTAGATATCTCGTATGAATTGCGAGCTAGCTTGCACTATATTTGCGGTACGGATCTCACGAGTACCAGCAACGGACATGGACCCCCTTGCTATATAAAAGTAATAATAAATAATTGGAATTCTATAAACTTCATATGGTTGCACTTGTTTAGGAAAAGATTTCATGAGCAACGGATTTCAGATGGAATATATCTTTTGTCCATCAAAGTAAGTAAAAAAGTAACATAAAATTGAAATTAAATTTTCAAATTCACCATAAATTAGAGTTACATTCTGCGTGTCAATTGTATCGTGCAATTAATATAATTGTCTTACAAAAATCTTCAACTAAACCGTTGGTATCTTTCGAGAAAGCAGTTTGTGTACTCAATAACGTCGTGTCAATTGTATTGTGCAATTGGTGCAATTGTCTTAAAAAACATTTAACTAAAATGTTTTTTTCTCTTCCGAGAAAGTAATTTGTGTACTCAAAATGCTAATAATCTTTAGCATAAAAAATACCCCGTTTTGTAAAGGTATCGCGAACATTACTAGGGTAAATAATGTAATGGCGCATATCTTAGCTTCTTTTTCTTTAGCTTTATCGTCTGGCCGATTTTGGGTAGAGAATACTCTTCCTTCGTGGCTCAGCTGTTTGTACGCATAATCATAATCAATAATAAAACAGCTGAGTTAAAAAAAAAATTCGGTCTAATTCAAAAGTCCGCACAATCTTAATTAATACTCCCTCCGTCCCAAAGTAACGTGCACATTTACTGTTTTCACGTGTTTTTGCGAGCGGGTTTTTTATTAGTATTTGAAATGATAAAATAATTTTTAAAGATGCATGCAATAGAGGAGAGGTTGATCTATAATACACATCTTTAAAAATTACTTTATCATTTAAAATACTAATAAACAACCCGCTCACAAAAACTCGTTAATAAAGTAGGTGTGCACATTTTTTCGGGACGGATGTAGTATAAAACAGTTGAGTTTAAAAAAGAAATCGTCTAATCCAAAAGTCCGAACTTATAAAGAGGTGTGTAATTAATTATTTTGTATATAGTTTCCTAATTTATCCTCACTAGTAGGCAGATTAGATTGTCCTTTGGGCTGTCAACTCCATCATTAAGAGGAAGAGGAGGCTCATCAAATGTATAATGTAATGTGGGTAGAGTTAATTCCATCATTGAGAGAATTAAGAGGAGGTCCATTAATGTACAATTTGATACGGATGGTGTTTTTTGTTGTCAACAGGGTTTGAACCCAGAACGTGAGCATGAGCATGAAGACTCTAATACCATAAAAAAATTATGTCTTATCTAAAAATTTGAACCTCTAAAAAAGTGTGAAATTAATTCTTTTATATATAATTATCTAATACATACTAGATTGTCGATTTACTTTTGACATGATTTTTAATTCAAATCCATTCAAAAATTCTTTCCCATTCCACCAGGCCTAAGTCAGCAACAGTATAATGACTTTGCATTCTTCTCATAAATTCAATATAGAGGAAATAATTAAAACATATATGAGAAGAATTTCTGCACAAAATCCAAATTTAGATTAATTTTTAATTCAGAAACTTCACAAATCAAGCGTAATTTTCCCCCCTCAACTCAAAAGATAAATTTAAGTCATACATGTCGGCAACACTCTTGATTATAACTTTCACTTGGGGGAATTTTTTTCAGGCCTAAACATTGAGAAAAATAAAATAAAAGTGAGAATAAGTATATAATTAATTATACTTTAGAATTGAGAAAAGATTAAAAAGTGAACCTCAAACAGTGATGATTCAAAAATACAAATATAATTAACTGAGAATTTAAATGTCTTTTTAGTAGTAAAGAGTACGTGAGTGATCCACTTCTGCAATATATTTTAAAACTATATCAAGACAGTATGTTGATTATGTGATTTGTCGTGTTCGTAGAAGAGTCAATAATTTGACTCATTGTGTTTTGCTAGGACGTTAAAGTCATTTTCAAATCGTCATTATTGGTTCGAGCTTCCAACTAGTGTGGATAGCTTTCTTGATATTTCTTTTTCTTTTATATTTTAAAATTATAATTTTTTCTTAAAAATAAAAAAAGAAATAAATTAAGTGAGAATTAATAATTTAATATTTGGATCTTGTTATAAAATTATTCCTATAAATTCAGATAATTAAATCCAAAATTTACTGGAGGTATCTATATATACATATGCTTCTAATTGGTGCAAAAGGGCTAAGCTTTAAATGGGCCATGGTTGCCTCTGAATTTGCTCTGTAACAGGAAACAACTCCTCAAAAGCCAAGCACCAATTAAATGGCATCCATGTCTGCTTCCAATCATACAATTTTTTATGAGTCATATTTTTTACTTTGAAGGCGTTTTTTAGCAGGTTATTTGTCTTGATTTTGTAGTTTACTGAAGAATTAAAGTGATTCTAGGTGAACCAAAAGTTTAGAATAAAGAAAAGCTGGCTTTAATTGGCCCAAGGACCCATGGCTCCCATTTTGGTTTTGTTTTCTACAATCCGATTAATTCATCACTTCTCTTTTCTCTCTTTTTATCTTTCTCTTTCTCTTCTATTCTATTCTTCTTCCTTCAATTTAAATCCTCAGTTTCAAATAATGCAAGATAGACACATTACATGTGTTACTAGAGGAGATTTTGTGTTGGACGGTCCCATATATGAGACAGCAAGAACTCTACATTAATATTTAAGTCATGTTTTATAGGTTTAATTTAATTATAAGTGTATGAATCATATAATATAGTAAATAAGACTCAATAACATATAACTTTTTTCATGCTATTATCATATCCATGATCTTAATATTAAATTAACATATCATCTCGTATTTTATTTTATGATGTTAAAGGTTCTACACAGAATTAAATACTTAGCCAATCATGTGAAACCCTTTTACAATGTGTGTTTCATGCTATGACGAAAAATATCAAATTTTCAATAAAAAATTATCACTTTAAAAATAAAAGGTACATATAAAAAAACTCTAATTTAACGAGTGCGTTAACGATGACTAAAATTAAAAGCCCTCGTTAATAACAAGGGCTTTAAAAAAGTTTTGATAACTCTCGGAATTAATGAGGGATCAGAGCTCTTGTTATTAACGAGGGTGTTAACGAGCAATAAAATTTCCCTCGTTAATATCGAGGGCTTTAACAAGCACCATAATAGTCAAGGATTAGTTTTTTTTTTTTTTTTTTAGTAGTATCACTTATATGTTTTCTACTATTTTGAATTAAGTGAAACTATAATTTACTTTCAACATAATATATTTTATTTTGAAAAATATATGTTTTCTTTTTCACATATACACATCACACATGCATTATTTGAACAGTCTCGAGCTTAAAAAGACCTCGTCGTTTAATGAAAATATATATACAACAACATTACTCTCTTTGACAAAACTAGTTTCACGGTGCATTCGATAATTATTAGTATCATGTTTAGTGATTTTGAAAAGTAGTAGAATAAATAACTAACAAAAACAATTTATTTTTAAATATGATACTTTCTAGTTTCTACTCTTAATTAAAGATATTACTTTGTATGCTGATATATATTAATTACATCTTTAGTGAACCTACTTCTTAGAGACATGATATTCTTACTCTCTTTTCCATAACATGAGACAAATGAAAATTCTCATTTTAAAAATTGGAAGTATTTCGAATAAAGTATGGTTTCAAAATTCGAATATACAAATTATCCATCAAGTCAAGATCACAATCAAAAATTTTGTGAGTTTCAGATTTGCTCAAAAGGGAGGGAAAGAAAACGGCTGTATGGAATATTCAATCAAACAATCAAGTTCCATATTAATTATCCCTAATACTTTTTTAATAAATTCAAAGTTTATATACTACAAGAAAATAGTGCATTGCCTAGGAAATCTTTCAATATTTTTCCAACATGCCTACTAAATTTTCAACTAATATAATTTTGTGCTTAAATAGTAAGACTTGTCTACGACTTTGCTACAAAGTTTTTTAATTATATAAGTTATTTTTAAACTACAAATATAATTGTCTACGGAAATGTAAATTGCATAGGAAATTATTTGTGTAGGTAAGTTTGCCTACGAAAATTATAAATGTGTAGGTAGATTGCTCGTAGGTAACTTGTTTGCCTAGGAAATTGTTTTTGTAGGTATTTTTTTCAAATATTATTCTAAAAATTGATAGGCAAATCATAGGCAATCCTCACTTTTTAGGGATTAAATTATTTTCGTAGGCAAATTTTGTAGTCATTTGAACATTTTTGTAGGCAATTCTTCATGTTTTTGTAGTGATATATAAAATAGTTAATACTCAGAGTTGTTGATCTAATTATAAGGAAATCTCGTCAACAAATTAAACTAACTAATCATCGTCAACTAACTAACTAACTAATCACTGGTTTATATCATAATCTATTCATTCATATTAATATATTAGCATAGCTATATATACCTAGTAAACTGTATTTAATTATATAGTTTATTAAAATCACAAATAAATATTAAGAGTATGTATTTGGATTTTGGAGCACATGGATGTGAGGAAGTGATAACATGCAGAAATTGGAAGTCATTTGGTTTATATTTTAGTTTAATTGTAGCTGGGGATACCAAATCCTTCATATCACATGCCATCGGATAATTGGGATATCAACCGCTTATCATCATATATGATTGCAAAATTCAATTATATAATTATAAATCATTAATTAATTGATGCTCATTATTTTGATTTCCTAACTTGTAACGACCCAATACTTGAGCTAGATTTTCGACACCAATTATTGTCAAATAATACTCAAAGATATATTATGTTGATTGGGATATAATATTATGTCCAATTATAAAATCCGAAATTATTGAAGATAATTGGTAGTGAAGATATGGCAGATTATTTTCCTCGTTTTGTATTTGGACATGAAGATATGGGGGATTATATCAAGCTATTTCCTAATTTTAAATCATATCAATAATCTTGTTGGGGTCTTTTTTTTAATAGGTCTACAATGAACCCGATTTTTCGTGAATTTTCTATTTTGAGTGTCACTGTTATTCACAAGTACTGTAATGTATATACAGTATCCTTGTTAAAAAAAATAAAGGATTTTTTTAACTATAAAAATACATATGCATAACAGTGATACTTGATTGAAAAGAATTACGTGAATTTGAGTTTACAATTTTTTTTTTTAGATCTTACTTTTCAAAGAATCATCTTAAAACATGAAAAATAATTGGAGGATGTTAGGATTGAGATCATGTTGTTTAATACAGTATAAAGAGAGATTTCATTCTTGACACAACTATAAATATGTAAATAAGATATATAAGAAGATAAAGTGCTTTATCCATAAAACGATTTAAGATTGAGTATTAGATTTTTTGATCAATGTTGCAAAAATTATAAGTTGTGGTGAAATACTTGCATGAGACCGTATATAATTTGGGCATGACGCTTTAATATTTTAGAAAGATTGAGTGTTTATTTATGCTAATTTGTTCTCGTCTCATGTATGAGACTGTCTCGTATGAGTTTTTATCTAAATTGTATTGAAATTTATTATTCAACTATACAAAATCAAAGTTGTTTGTTAAATTTGAATAATATTTGTGTTTTCATTTAAAAGATTTGAATTAAAAAAAAAACTTTAATAATAATAGTTTTACATGAAATCTTATTGTCTAGAATACTGTATACAAAGTGTTAACATTTATCATGGAAGTGTAATTGTACCGTGATTTTGGAAAAAATAATATTTAAAATCAAGGGTTGTTGTCGTGGGAAATTAAATAAATAAATTAATTTTGCACTTCTCTATAAGTTCGGACTTTTGGATGAGACGGAATTCTTTCATGGTATCAGAGCCTCTGGCTCAGCCCAGATCCTGGATTCGAGAGCCTCCTACCTAGAGGGCAGATGCAACAATTCGGTCCAATGTTGAGGAAAATTAAATAAACGAATTAATTCCGCACCTTTCTATAAGTTCGGACTTTTAGATGAGACGAAATTCTTTTAGTTGTGTAAATTAATAATAATATTTCATATGCTAAAAGTTGATACTTTAAATAAAAATATATATCATGTAAAATTGGGTTCACAAGCTACATACACTGTAAATATCTTATTTGACTTTAATGTAACCTTCACCTGATATTTCAGTGTATGATGTAGTTACCTGATGATCATTTTAATTGAATCGATTAGTTTGAAATTAGTTAAATCGTCTAAAAATATTAGTTGAAGGCAACAAATTACACTAATTAAACTTAAGTTCATGTGTGATTTTTTTTAAAAATATTAATGTTTTGTAAATAAAGTGTAACTTTTATGTATACGCAATATTGTACATATAAATTGTTAATGTTTAAAAATCATTTGACTTTTTTAAATAATTAAAACACTTGATATGTATTATGTACAATGACTCGCGAAAAAGAGAGTTCACAAGAACACGGGTCATAGATGACCCCACTCTTAATTGAAGTCATTTAACACAATTAAAAATGTTTAATAACTCTATTGGCCCTCTGTTTGGTGTGGGGATGATTGAATATGGTATATACATTCATTGTTATAATACCATTTTCTTTATGGCCCAATTTCCCTACATATTTATCCACATGTATATGTGTACAGTCACTCTAAACACATATTTATCCACATGTATATATATACCGTCACAGATAGATTATATAAAATAAAATCATTAATTTCCATATAACCTTCAACTCGCACATTTTACAATTGAGTAGGTGTCATGTGCATTCAAGTGCACCGTGCACTTATAGTACATTTTAAAATTATGTAATTTGTTAATATTAAAATATGCAAATTATTTTCACTGAACCGTGCAATTATTAATATGAAATAAATAATTACACGATTCAGTGTAAACAAATTACATCATAATATAACAAGTCACATGTTTCTAAAATGCATTATAAGTGCACGGTGCACCTGGATGCATATAAATGGGAAATGTTCATTTCAGGCACCACCCATGTGAGCCCTTAGGGTATGTTCGTTTCGGGCTTGCAGTGGGCGTGGGAAATCCGGACTTTGAAGTCCTAGGATTTCAAAATCTTGATGAATAGTTAAGATATATGTTTGTTATGAGATTTTATATGGTGGGATATTGGAAAAGATGATTGATGTGATATTATTATATTATTTTGAGTATATTGGGAGAATAAAAAAGTAGATGATGTGAGTGTTGTTATGTTCAATATAATTATTCAGCATTAATCGAACACGTAAGAGAGACACGTGTAATATTCTACTATTAAAATAATCATACTCGATGGACAAGTGTGCTCGCCGCTCGCCGACCAAACAAGTATGATCGTCAGATCGCCACTTGTCAACCAAGCGAACATAATCACCTATGAAACTGACCGAGCAAACAGGTATGTTAGCCAGACTAACCGAGCAAAATGATCCTGAAAAGATGTTGATCTGATCAGTCAAACTGATCAGATCAGGAAAGAAAAAATCAGATAGCCTGAGTCAAGTGATCTCAGGGCCAGTATGTTCGATGCACAGATAACCTGAGAGCTCAGACATCCTGAAGGCTCAGACAAACCTGAGGGGTCAGTATGATCGGTACTCAGATATCCTGAAGACTCAGACGTCCTGAGGGTTCAGACAAACCTGAGGGGTCAGTATGCTCGGTACTCAGATATCCTGAAGGCTCAGACATCCTGAGGGGTCAGTATGCTCGGTACTCAGATATCCTGAAGGCTCAGACATCCTGAGGGTTCAGACAACCTGAAGAGGTCAGTATGCTCGATGCTCAGATATCCTGAGAGCTCAGACATCTTGAAGGGTCAGTATGCTCGATGATATTCCGACATAAAATTGATATGGTTTAATGGGGCGAACAAAGCTTTCAGTCGAGCAAAAGATTGATTTGGGTGACCAAAAGAGTGCCTTATAGACAAGCAAAAACAAAGATTAATCTAGAAGACGAAGTTGGAAAGGTGGCAGCATTGCATGAATTCTTGCATGGCCCGAAGTCTCCAGCTCATGCTTGTCGATGTACTATAAATAGAAGAAAAAAAAGAAGATAAAGGTTCAGAAATTTCCCAGAGAGGTGAGGGATAGAAAAATCCGAGAGTTCATCCGTGCACACAAAAACCCTATCACTTATATACCAACTTTCCAAATCATCTTCATCCATAACGATTCATCTTCATGAGATGTATCAAATATTGTACGTGTAAAACTCACAATACTACATCCCTGGCTTGGTATGCCCCCAGAGTAGTCATTTCTTGACGAACTGGGTCAACAAAATCATCTTATTTACAGTTTATTTTACACGTGCATGTTTTGTTTGTGAGTTGTTACCGAATTAGCCACATCATATTTCCCAAATAAAATGACTCGCAACAACTGGCGCTAGAAGAAGGGTCCCAAAAAACCAACCCATACACAAACCCGTAGTTAGCCGAGGCAAAAAAAAGAAATATAATGCCTCAATCTAGGAATACACAAACAGAGAGGCCGGGGCAAAGTCGACCTCCTCACGACGGAAAGAGGCTCGGCCTTGACCTTTTCACAAAGATCAGATAGTGGAGACCATTAATCTTGAGGTTATTGCCAATTATCTGGCGGCCACAACAAAGACCATCACTTTCTTGTTGCGAGCACAGAAAGAGAGGGCCGAAAAAGAGTTGGCCAAGTTAAAACCTCAAGATGATGAAGAACGACGCTCGCATACACCTGATAGCGAGCAAGTTAAAAATAAAGCTGTGAAGCGGGCTAACAAAAAAGCTGATGATACGTCTGATGACGAACAACCTCAGGGGTCCAGACCATCAGCGTTTGGACGTTTGAGGCTCTCCGCCAAAGACCGAATCGGTAATAATAGACGATAGGATCCCGGAAAGGAACAACCGATAAACATGCCCGCACATTCAGATCCTCATGATCATCCGCATGCCGAACAAAAATCGGCGGGAACAAAATTGTCTATCCATCATCGATTGGGTAGTCAAGTACGAACTTGGAAAGGGGGACTGCCCCATCACGAGCATGACCCACTGGGTCCTCATGATGGGAAACAACCCCGATCTAAGTCTATTAGTTCCACAAAATTTGCGAAAATGCAAAAATCCATCGAAGGCTTACAGGCCGACCTGGCCGCGACCAAAGGACACCCTCGGGCGAGCACAATACCCTGCTCGCCACTAACACCGGCAATCATGGTGGCCAAAATTCAAGAGAAAGTGGCGAAGATCCGACCACCAATCCCCATGTTCGATGCTGAGTCTGACCCACATGTCCATCTCAGCAAATACTCAGACTTTATGATCGCCAGACGCGACGCAGTGCCGATCATTCCCCATGACTTTGGGTGATAGGGCACATAGGTGGTTCTCAACTTTTCCCGCTGCGTCCATCACATCTTTCACTCAATTAGGACAACAATTCTTGTCCCATTTCTCATCCATGTGTGCTCGCCCAGCGCCAAAACAAAGGTTGGCGCACTTTTCCCAACTAAGAGGTGAATCTGACCGAGCATACATCGAAAGATTTGATAAATGTTTGTATGATGGGGCCCCAGTAGAAGAGGATGCCAAGATCCTCGCGGTGGTCGGGGGCTTGACCCTGAATACTGACATGTGGAAGGCCATGCACCAAGACTGGCCGAACACATATTCGGAATTCCGGGAGCGAGCAGCCAAGATCATACCCATGCAAGATCTGCTTGCCCAGTCACGAATAGGTCAGAAAATATCAACTAAAAAAAAATTTGGGAAGAAAGTGATCAATGAAGGGGGGTACAAACCCCCAGGCTCTTTCAAACCTTTCGAAGAAAGAGCAGAAGCAAACGCCCTACGAAGTCTTCTGGGCGTTTCAGCAGAAACAATTTTTAACCAAATCAAAGATCGGGACATGTTAGATAGACCTCTAAGAATCATAATGGACAAGCATCGGCTTAATGCTTCCAAATATTATAATTATCACGAGTACATCGGGCTGTCTGAAAGATTGTCGTGATTTACTTCGTCAACTTTGGAAGCTATAATGAAGATAATCATCTTACCCGGTTCCTATAAAAGCCGTGATAGAAAGTAGAGGCTCCCCAATAGAAAAAACAAGAGTAAGATCGAAGGGTAAGCGTAAAAGTTCGAAAAAACATCCGACAAAGGATCCCAAGAATCACGTAAGAGGTCCTAATTACCCAAAAGAGGTCCTCCCTACGTGGGTAGAGGTCGAGAAAGTCAAGAGATCCACATGATACGCCCCGAATATGGTCCAAAGGGTGGATGTTATCGTGCACCAACATTATCGAACGACGAAAGAAAATGGAGATGCGTGCCATGCAAAGCATCCATCAGGTGAAGGTGGCGAGCACATCAGCTAGCACGCCACCCTCTCACCAAATTATGTTTTCAAAAGACGATCTCGACGGTATAATCACTCCCCACAATGACTCCTTAACCATCAGTGCTCGTCTCCTCGGGTTGAAGGTGCACCGCCTCCTGGTCGATACCGGAGCTTATGCAAACATTTTGTTCGTCAACACTCTGCACCAAATGGAAAAGCAAGTTGGGGACTTGAGTAGCTATATTGAACCATGTGATCATACCATAATGGGTTTTGGGGAATCTGTAACCCGACCCTATGGTATGATTAGGTTAGGAGTCGAGTTAGAATCAACTCTAAATCCGAAGATCCGACGAACTAGAATGCTAGATTTTGTAATCGTCGATACTCCGTCTACTTATAACGGGTTCCTAGGTCGCCCATTTATTCAGGAATTTAAAGCGACCTGTTCTACTTATTACTACTGTGTCAAATTTCCAACACAAGATGGAACGGGTAGCGTAAAAGGAGATCAGAAGAAAGCTCGAGATTGTTTGCTATCATGTGCACCAGAAAAACAAAATATTGTTAACATGATGGAGCAAACATGGGAGATCGGTGAGTCAAGCCAACAGGCAAATACGCTGCCAAAATGTCCTTTGACGAGCACAAGTTTGACGAGCACAGCTCCCTGCGCGAACACAGTATTTGGGATGGAAACTCATGTCCCAGATCTCCCAGATCTAATGAGTATTGATCCGCCAAACGAGCAACCGGACCTAGAACCTCGCGTAGGTTTTGAACCTATGGAGGTTGATGACGAACACCGGGGGTCGATCCAAGATCCTCGGTGGAAACAAAAAAGAAAGCGTGCAACACCTGTCGAACAACTGGAGTCTATTAATATCGACCCGAACAGACCTGAGTTAGAAGTGTTCATTGGTTTGAAATTACCTGAACCAATTCGAACATAAATGATTGCTTATCTTCAAGCAAACTTGGGTGTGTTCGCCTGGTCGCACGAGGACATGGTTGGCATTGATCCAAAACATGCATGTCACTCCCTCAACCTTGATCCAACACAAACTCCAGTTATCCAGAAGCGCAGAAAGTTCAGTCCGGAGAAATATGCGGCCATGAATAGTGAAATCAAAAAGTTGCTCGACAATAAACTGATTCGAGAGGTAAAATGCCCAAGATGGCTTGCGAACCCTATGCTCGTCCGCAAGTCTAATGGATCTTGGAGACTATGTATTAATTTCACTGATTTAAACAAGGCATGCCCGAAAGATAATTTCCCGATGCCGCATATCGACTATTTGGTCGATAATACAGCAGGCCATGAGCTCATGACCTTCATGGATGCTTTTACTGGTTATCACCAGATACCCATGCATCCGGACGACCAAAAGAATATGGCATTCTACAGTGAAAAGAATATGTACTGTTGGCAACGCATGCCATTCGGATTAAAGAATGTCGGAGCAACATATCAGCGTTTGGTGAACAAAATGTTCGACGAACACGTCGGCCGAATAGTTGAGGTGTATATTGATGATATTGTGGTAAAGAGCGAACACAAGGAAGACCACATCACCCACCTCGCACAAACGTTTGATATACTCAGGGAGTACAACATGAAGCTAAATCCGAAGAAATGCAGCTTTAGGGTTCACTCAGGAAAATTCCTCGGACATATGGTCAGTCAATGGGGGATTGAAGCGAACCCATCAAAGATTCAAGCCATGCTCGAGATGCAGGCCCCCAGGAGTGTGAAAGAGGTCCAAAAGTTAACCGGACGTTTAGCTTCCGTAGTTTCCGGGTTTATATCACTTAACCGGGGACAAATGCAAACCTTTCTTTGATGCATTAAAGAAAGGGAAATTCCATGGACCGAGCATTGCGAATGCATTCGAATCATTGAAGCGAAGACCTTGCGGATACTCGAGACCTTTATCTAAGCTTCGTCCCCAAAGTGAACAACTCTATCTCAGATCTTCTTGATCCGAGCATGCAATTAGCGTTGTGCTCGTAAGAGCGGAAGGGATAACCCACTTGCCCGTTTACTATGTAAGTCAAGTGCTCAAAGAAGCCGTGCTCCGGTACCGTCCACTGGAAAAATTAGCATATGCTCTCGTTATGAGTGTTCGAAAACTGCGACCATTCTTTTTCAATCACTCGAGGTAATCTTGACCACATTCCCATTCAAGACAAGTCCTCCACCGACCGCACACTCGCAGAAGATTACTCAAGTGGGCGGTGGAGTTAGACACTCGGCATTATGTTCGCCCCAAATGAAGAAATGAAGCGGCCAAGCTATGGCCGATTTTATGGTCGAGTTGACATATCCATAAATGACCGAAAAAGCTGTCGACCAACCATGGCATATGTATGTTGATGGCTCATCAACAAGTTCAAGAGCAGGAGCAGGCATAGTTCTCATCAGCCCAACTAGACAAACATTCACAACAGCCATCCGTTTTGATTTCCCAGCTACAAATAATGAAGTCGAGTACGAAGCTTTGATCGCTGGACTACAGATGGCTATGACAATGGGAATTCAAAGGTCGATGATTTACTGGCCGATTCTCGATATTCATTTTATCAAGTAACAAAGTAGCAGTAGTTGAGGCCGGCGAGCAGATGGCACAATATCGACCGAATTAGCAAAAGGAGTTGCTCGAGCAATTCGAACAAGTTTTCATAGAACAATTACCACGATTGGGACATTGATGTCATCACAACTTGTTCGCCATCGCCTCCTACAACGGACATTTTAGTCATCACAACTTGTTCGCCATCGTGAGTTTAGTCAAGATATGTGACAAAGAGCGAGAAACCCGGATGACTCAATCTGAAGTTACTTACAAAAGGGACTTCTCCCTGAGAATAAGGCACAAGCTACTCGCCTCAGATTACAATCTGCCCGTTATACAATCTTAGACGAGCATTTGTACAAAAGAAGTTTTTCACTTCCACTATTGAAGTGCATTACTCCTGAAGAGGGTCACGTAATTCTAGAGCAAATCCATGATGGAGTATGCGGAAACCATACAGGCGGGCTCGTCCTGGCACATAAAATAATCAGACAAGGTTATTAATGGCCGACCCTCAAAAAAGACTCGCTCGCGTATGCTCGCGCGTGCCACAAGTGCCAGGTACATGCCCCACTTATTCATAGCCCACCTGAAGAGCTAGTGTCAGTTTATAGCCCATGGTCATTTGCTAAATGGGGAATCGATTTGATCGGCCCATTTCCTCTTGCACGTCGGGAGTAAAATTTGTTGTGGTTGCCTTTGATTACTATACTAAATGGGCGGAAGCCGAAGTCATTGTCAAAATCACCGAACAAAGAATGTGGAACTTTGTTTGGACAAATATCATTTGTCGTTTTGGGCTTCCCCAATCATTAGTAATGGATAACGGCAAACAGTTTGATGGGAGTGAATTCCGACAACATTGTGCTCGCTGGGGCATAAAAAAATATTATTCAGCTCCGTATTATCCCCAGTCAAACGGACAAGTTGAAGCCGTTAATAAAATTATCAAGCATACCCTCAAGGCCAGACTTGATAATTCCAAGGGTGGAGGATGGGCTGAAGAGTTGCCCGAAATATTATGGGCTTATCGAACAACTTCGAACATCAACTCATGGAGACCCGCTTTGCCCTCGCATTTGGTGCGAAGTCATAACATCAAAATCAAAATTTTGGAGTCATCATAATGACTTTTGGAGAGACATCAATGATTAAAGCGCCTGAAAAGTCACTGTTAGAAGAAAGAAGGACGGAGGCTGATTTCAAGAATGCCATGTACAAAAAGAGATCAGAAAAGTTCTATAACTCCAAGGTCCGAACACGCAGGTTTAATATGGGCGAGCTGGTTTTAAGACGAGCAACGGGGGTATCAAGTGGTGTGTTCGGCCGAGCATGGGAAGGTCCATTCAGAGTTACAGAACGTTTGTTAAATGGGGCATATGATTTGGAAGACCCGAATGGAGTCTCATTGTCCTACTCGTGGAATGCGTCAAATTTGAAAAAATATTATCAGTAATGACGAGCATAACTGGCCGAACAAAATCAGCCACACAGCTGAAGCGAGCACAACTGGCGCTAGAACATAATCGGTCACATAGCTGAAACGAACACAAATGGCCAAGAACATAATCAGTCATTCAGCTAAGACGAGTAGGACAATCCTGAAAGAAGAACACATTATGTTCGACATAAATCTTCTAGAAGAATGCTGGCCAACACTATTGAAAGATAGAAGATACGTGTCAAAACAAGTCGAGAAGTGGTGGCAACCAAAAAAGGAACGTGTCAATCCTTGAATGAGAGCTGGCAAAAAATACGAACAGATGTCAAAAGGAGGATTCAAAGCGGACAGATGTCAAAAGGAGGAGCAAAAGCAAGAGGGCCAGCATCAACTAGCTATGCCAGCACCAGCTTGGGATAGTACTATAAATAGAGAAAGCAGAGAAAAAACAGATGAAAAAGAAAAAAATATATACTACAGCTATCAAAAGAAAGTTGGTTCAGTATGCCTCCAGACGAAGAATCCAGCACTCAATTCAGCTATCATTCTGCTGAATCGAGCATCTGTCCTAGTACGAGTTTTATACCCCATATGACACTCCGAGCACAGGTTGAAGCTCGTTGCGGACTCAAGATGCTCGACAGAGTCATGGTTGCCACTCCACGTTACTCACTGCTTATGCAGTAGTAAATCACTAGTCCCCTATGCATCCCCAAAATCTCCTCCGAAGGGGAGGGATATCATGGTGTCCGCTCGAAGCAACATGCGGATGCTGATGCTCAGGCATCTACTGAAGGGGACAGAATGGTGCGAGCTAAGGATTTTGCTCGCGCCTGATATAGGCGAGCAGGCGTGCTCGCCACATGCTCATGTCCGCCGCTGCTTGCATAATCACAATTTGTCCAGGAGGGACAAATGATTATGCTGCTGCTTGAGCATGTTATTTAAAGAAGGGTAGACAGGATGATGTTGTTGGGGAATGAGTTGCACAGATCTATTCGGGGTGAATATTTAAATACAAATTTAATTCATTAATTATTACTAGCATGAATTAATCATATATTAATTCAAATAATAATTGCAACAACATATCATGCATATAAAAGGCCACGTAAAACCTACGCATGCGGAATCTACGGGTTTACGTGAGCGTACCTCTCGGGATGGCAGTGAATTCGGTTGGACGGACTAACCAAAAGGACTTCCCAAGTATTCCCTTAGCCCTTGCTCAACTATCCGGTGGAAGGACACTTGTCGAATAATTAACAAAAGGAAAAAATAAACTTTGTTGCACCACTTATGTGGATTTGCTAATTTTTCCAGCACATGGAATTGTACTTGGGAATGAACTAATCATCCCCTATTTATAGGAGAGGGGGTGTCGAAATTTTTAGTGAAATATCAATGTGGGAAAAGACTTTTCTTGGTCACCAAGAAATCTTGAATATATCTCCTATATTCTTTTTTCCATAATTAAAATATTCCACAAAAATTCCACCTCCTCATATATATGGATTTTTCGAAAATATGCCTTGCAAGAATCCAATATTTGGATCTTCTTGAATTTATGAGACATTCTTGTATTTCAAGAAATACATATCTTCCATAATATATTTTCAAGAAAATCTTTCTTGCCCTATATTTTCATCTTTTTCGAAAATTTCATATGGATAAACCATGTGGGAGATTTCTTGAATTTAATGAGATAATCTTGTATTCCAAGAATACATATCTTCATTCCATAACAAAATTCAAAGAAAATCATTCTCCCAACTTCATCCATAAATTTCGAAATAATTAGGAAAAATTAAGCAACAATATTTATTTTATTTTAATCATCTTTTCAGTTATTGGACTATTTGTTGGGCTACTCAGGGGGCCTTTAGGAGAATTAAGATTGGACCTTCCAATGGATCTTGAATATCTAATATTGAGCCACAATATAATTCAAGCCCATAAATATTAATTAATCCCACTACATAATTAATATTGCACTATCCATCTTAACCCATATTACAACAATATGGCTCCCCCGTCATTATTTCCCGTGTTTTAAGATTATCTAGCCCATTAATTAATTCAAGCCATTGAAATAGCTTTCCGTTAATTAATATCTTTTGTCCTTGGTCGAGAACGGTTCAACATTATTATCCATACCGGGAAACTAATTCCACTTACAAGATTTGGTATGATAAAACTTATGAACCTCCCAAGGGGCAAATCAAGCAAGCGTACTTTAACCACGATTCTTCGTATTAAATCTTAACAATCACATGTGACCAATAATATTGCCCAAGATAAAAAGTATTGAATCTCTCCGATTCGCTACCCATGATAAGTCAAAGCAATAGTTACCAATCCCACGTGATCCTATTTAAGGGACGAAAGGTTAAGAAACAACGAACCACCGAGGTCTAATTCTTCCTTGTTCGGGCTCAAGAATTTATCCTCCTCAGGTCCTATTCAAATAAGATCACCATGCACTAGTGTAATCTCTTGGTCAAGACAAACCAATCCCGAGCCTTACACCTCAACCTTTCGTGATGGTTGTTCATTTCCATCTAGGTCGTGAATGGGCGTACTTATAGTTACAAGGGATTTTTAATTTAATCTTCGTGATCCGGTATCACTAAATTAACTACAATGTAACACGTCACGAATTATTGAACAGTTATGCGAAGAAATATATGTAACATTCAATCATATTTAAAGCATCGATGATAAACAATTTATTTCAAGAAATAAGTCCGAAATTCGGTTTAGATTATACAAAGTAAAAAGCATATTTTTCAAAGATAATCCCAACAATCTCCCACTTATACTCAAAGTCCGCTTTTAAGTATACTACAACCGTCTCGCGTCCGTGACATCTAATGTCACCTACACGAACCTAATAATTTCTCCCACTTATACTCAAAGCCATTAGCAATCGGTCTTGACACCCATTCCACTCACATGTCTCTCGAATGTATTCGTGAGGCGCACGCTTTGTGAATGGATCTGCTAGGCTGTCCTCAGACGCTATCTTTGCCACATTTATATCTCCTCTCTTAACGATTTCTCGTATAAGATGTCTTTCCTTTAATGTGTTTGTTTAACTCGTGGACTCTTGGTTCTCTTTAATTTGTAATTGCCCCTAGCAGATATTGCTAGACAAATTCAGAACACCATCCAAGTCCACTAAGAAGATCTAGAGCCCAATAGGTTCTTTCACGGCTTCACAAGCAGCTACTTACCCGAGTCCCATGGTTGAGTCAGTGATGCATTTCTGCTTCACACTCATCCATTTGATGGCTACACTTCCCAAATGGAAACACACTAACTGAGGCAGATAATTTCTGGAATCTATATCTGATTGGAAATCCGAGTCCGTGTAGCCGATGGGGATTGGAGTACCTAACTGATAAATCAACATTCTATCCCGAGTTCTTTTCAGATACTTCAGAATATTTTCAACTGTCCTCCAATGCGCTTTCCCTGGGTTACTTTGATATCTTGCTACCATGCCTACGGCAAAACAGATATCCGGTCTCGTACACAGTATTGCATACATAAGGTTTCCTCTGAAACGAAGCACCACGTGGAATGCCTTTCATGTCATCTATCTCCTCTTGCGTCTTAGGGGACATTTTCTTGGATAGATGGATTCCAAGTCTGAAAGGTACGAATCCTTTCTTGGAATCATGGATGCTGAAGCGTTTCAAGACAGTGTCTATGTATGAAACTCGCGATAACCCTATCATCCTTTTCTTGCGATCTCGAGTGATCTTGATCCCAAGGATGTGTCCGGTTTTCCCTAAGTCTTTCATATCAAACTGTTTTGAAAGCCATGCCCTTACGTCTGATAACACTTTCACATCGTTCCCGATGATCACAATGTTATCTACGATAGTACTAAGAATACCAATGCGCTTCGATCACGCTTTTATACACACAACTTTAAAACTCGTTTTGATCAAACCCATAAGACTTTATTACATGATCAAAACTTTGGTTCCAAGCTCTGGATGCCTGTTTGAGTCCGTAAATGGACCTCTTGAGCTTACAAACTTGGTGTTCTTGGCCTGTTTCAATGAAACCTTGGGGTTGTTGCATATGGATCTCTTCATCAAGACTTCCGTTAAGGAAAGTTATCTTGACATCCATTTGCCAGATTTCAAAGTCAAAATGCTGCAGCAATCGATAAGAGAATACGGATGGACTTAAACATGGCTACGGGCGAAAAAGTTTTCTCATAATCGATCCCTTATTTCTGAGTATAACCTTCCGCCACTAGTCTTGCTTTAAAGGTTTCAACCTTCCCGTCCGGTCCTCTTTTCCTCTTATATACCCACTTGCATCCAACGGGTTTGACCCCATTAAGTGGTTCGACTAGCTCCCACACTCTATTATGAAACATAGACCCCATTTCAAATTTTCATTGTTGTTTGCCAAGAATCAGATCCTTATCTTGGAGTGCCTCGTCATATGTCCATGGGTCCGATTAAATCTTGTCCGAATCAAGTCCAAGGACTCTCCTATTCCCATGAATCTCTCGGGCTGTCTAACAACCCTCCCACTACGACGATGCTCCGGTTGTGAAAGCGTATCGTTTGGTATATCATCTAGTACAGTTGGCATTGAGGTTTGCCCTCTAAGCTCATTTAAGGTAATCTCACTTCTGGGTTTTCTTTGGTTCATATAGTTTTCTTCCAAAATCTAAAGTGGGTGCGGATGTCCACCTTTTGATCTTCGGGACTATAGAACATACACCCTTTTGTTCCCTCGGGGTATCCTACTAAATAACCTTAATTCTGATCGAGGATCCAATTTACCGGTTTCCTTGTCCAACACGTAGGCCGGACACCCCAAAGTTCTCATGTGTCTTATACTAGGCTTGCTTGGGTCCACAATTCTTTGGGGTTTTGGGAACCGATTTGGATAGCACCAAGTTCGTAATGTAAGTCATTTGTTTTCAAGGTATGACCCCAGAACGACTCGAGAAGATCCGTATAACTCATCATTGATCTAACCATTTCCAAAAGAATTATGTTACTTCGCTCTGCAACCCCATTTTGTTGAAGGGTTCCGGGTGCAGTGAGCTAGGATACAATCCCTTCATCAGATGAGTAGTTCAAAACCACATCGCTGAGGTATTCGCCTCCATGATCAGATCATAGAGACTTGATACGTTTTTCCCTATAATTCTCTGTTTGAGCCTTAAATTCTTAGAATTTCTCAAAGGGCTCATATTCATGCTTCATAAGGAAAATGTACCTTGAGTAATCATCAATAAAATTACTCATAACCTCCTCTTGATTTGGTTGATATTGAACCACATACATCTGTGTGAACGATCTCTAACACTTCTTTGGCCCTATTCCCCTTGGCTCCAAATGCCCTCTTGGTCATTTTACCCTCCAAACATGATTCGCAGGTTGGAAACGGTTCAACTTGGAGAAGTTCTAGTGAACCGTCTTTCACCAACCTTTGGATCCTCTTTGGATTTATATGACCTAATCTTAGATGCCAAAGAAGTATTTCGTTCACGCTTTCTTTTGTCGGAAATAGTTGATGTGTTATAGGATGCATTTAAATGAGTGGTGTGCACGCGATTAATTGTATAGAGATTTTCTATCAATGTCCCGTAACAGGTACACTCATCATTTCAAAAATGATGTCATTCTTATTAGAAGAAACTTAGTGTCCTTTAATCGAATTTTAGAAACTGAAAGTGAATTCTTTCTAAAACTGGGAACATAAAGATAATCTCAAAAAAACTTTATCTTCAAAAGATAGGTGCACTTCTCCCACTGCTTCAATTGTAACTCATGTAGCATTGCAATGTATGTTACTTGCGTAGTATTGCAATAATCGTTACTATCGTAGCATTGCAATATCTGCCACTTACGTAGCATTGCAATGTCTTCTACTTTCGTAACGTTGCCCAGTGTGATGAGGATCTCACTCCCACTAAGTTGTCGGATCATTTAGAACCCGTGAAGCCAACATGATTAGTGGATCTCGTATCAACCACCCACGAATGAGAAGTATACGCCGCTAAACAAGTTTCAACAACTAGTGCGTGAGAATTACCTTTCTTTCCGTCCCTTTTGGGGTTGGAACAGGCAAAACCTCCATTGTCCTTTCTCACCGCAGCTTAAGCACTTCCTCTTTGGATTTTCCTTGACACAACAAGCATTCCTCATCTTACCGTTGCCCTTGGCAATAGTTGAGTTTTATTGCTTATGGCCTTTGGTCCTCTTCTTTATCTTGCCTACCCTTGGCCTAGAAGATGAAGACGGACCACTTGTCGTCAAAGCTTGAGTTTGGTGCCTTATCATCATTTCTGCCGAGACCAAAAGCTTGCAACAAATTAGCTAATGAGGCCAAAATGCTCAAAAAAACTTTTTTTGGCGTAGAGTGAAGTACCAAATTCATCCGAGTCTCCGGATCATAATCTGCGCTCGAAATCTCAAGTTTGTTCAGATAGGCCATCTATTTTGAGGACGTAATCCCTTACGGGTTTGCCCTCCACCATTTTTTCAAATGACGACATTTCTCGCGAAGGTGATCCGACGAGTCCCGCGTATTTTGACTTCGTCGGTTGGCTCATCGATTTTTGTGTGTCAAAATCCACTTGAGCTTTTTGTGCGATTAGAACAATTATAATTTTTTCAATCAATATAGTTTCCATATAGTATTGACTTTAAGTATAATAACAAATGGACTAAAAGGTAACTACATCTTTGAATCGAAATAAACAACTATATGCAATAGACAAGTATATCACTAGGTTCGATCACATGCATCATATTAAAATCTCAAAAAATATGAACATGCATCACCCAACATCTCAAAAGCAGTTTAAATAAGTCACGGGGTTTGGGTCATTATTTAAACACATTCAAGCGAGTTACAAACAAAACGATTTACAAACCTTTAATATCCAGATTAATAGTTGGCTCCCACTTGATCAATATAAAATTGACGGGGACTTGGGGAAGTATATGCATATCAATTTTATACCTAAGTAATAACCATGATTAAATCTGAGGATTACTATTTCCTTTGATCGAGCCTCGTGGGGAGGTCATCGTCATACTAGTAATAACCCACAATCATCCGCTTGGAATTCATTCATGTGAAAGCTATCTTTTGACCGTCCCCAGAAGAATTTCTCCAAAAGAATTCACAAATAAATAAATCATGGAGGTCAAAATTAATTCAATTTTATTATCCTAATAAAATTGTCAATTAATTATTTAAACATACTTAGTAATTTTGAAGGTGAGATTTTTCCATTTGGCAACCCTCATGCAAACACATTTAAACAAATTAAATAAAGCATAAGATAGCACAAATAAATCAAGTAAAAATGAGAAAAATAAACATATTGGGCACAAATTATCCAACTGTCATGGTTTGATTTTTCTTGACTTGATTTTGAAGAAACACATCTCGAATTTCTCCCACTCGCTCGTCTCGAAAAATACTTTGTCTCAAACGCCACGCCAAACAAATTCAAATGGGATGCACGCCCGATCCGTAACCGCACTGCTGGATGCCTTAGGACAGCTTTCGCACAGTTGCCCGGCGAACCGCCCGCCGTTTGCCTCGGACGCCTCGGCGAGTGTCGGCGGCGTCGATAGATCTCGGCAGAACGCGCATCCATGATTCGCGCTCACCGCCTCCCCTACTTCGCCCGCGTCCTCGGGCCTTGCGCCACGTCATCCTCCCCGTCCTTCGGCACAGGCCGCGCCACCACCCGTCGTCGTCGACCACTTCTCTCGCCTTTTCGGCCCTTTCGGCCTCCACTGCGCCCGTGGGTGCCGGCCGCGCCACGCCGCGCCTTCTACGGATTTAGTCCTTTAATTCTTCGTCTCTTCGTTCCGATCCGGTTACAATTTATTTACAAAAAATAAATAAACCTAGATCTAGACTAGTCTATTACATTGATCAAATCAAACAAATCCTAGTCTACTCGTGGATTTTCTCACAAGGCAAAACAAATCCGAACGAATCGAATTAAAAAACCACAGTTTATATGCATGCATAAACACATTAAATCCATGACAATTGGATACCTGCAAAACAGATCTAACAGTTCTACTATCCAATTTCAAATTTAATGTCCGCGAATTAAATTACAATTTAAAAATTGAGTCAAACCGTGGCTCGATACCGATTGTTGGGGAATGAGTAGCACGATCTATTCTAGGTGAATATTTAAATACAAATTTAATTCATTAATTATTACTAGCATGAATTAATCTTATATTAATTCAAATAATAATTGCAACAACATATCATGCATATAAAAGGCCACGTAAAACCTACGCATGCGGAATCTACGGGTTTACGTGAACGTACCTCTCGGGATGGCAGTGAATTCGTTTGGACGGACTAACCAAAAAAGACTTCCCAAGTATTCCCTTAGCCCTTGCTCAACTATCCGGTGGAAGGACACTTGTCGAACAATTAACAAAAGGAAAAAATAAACTTTGTTGCACCACTTATGTGGATTTGCTAATTTTTCCAGCACATGGAATTGTACTTGGGAATGAACTAATCATCCCCTATTTATAGGAGAGGGGGTGTCGAATTTTTTAGTGAAATATCAATGTGGGAAAAGACTTTTCTTGGTCACCAAGAAATCGTGAATATATCTCCTATATTCTTTTTCCCATAATTAAAATATTCCACAAAAATTCCACCTCCTCATACATATGGATTTTTCGAAAATATGTCTTGCAAGAATCCAAGATTTGGATCTTCTTGAATTTATGAGATATTCTTGTATTTCAAGAAATACATATCTTCCATAATATCTTTTCAAGAAAATCAAGAAAATCTTTCTCGCCCTATATTTTCATCTTTTTCGAAAATTTCATATGGATAAACCATGTGGGAGATTTCTTGAATTTAATGTGATAATCTTGTATTCCAAGAATACATATCTTCATTCCATAACAAAATTCAAAGAAAATCTTTCTCCCAACTTCATCCATAAATTTCGAAATAATTAGGAAAAATTAAGCAACAATATTTATTTTATTTTAATCATCTTTTCAGTTATTGGACTATTTGTTGGGCTACTCAGGGGGCCTTTAGGAGAATTAAGATTGGACCTTCCAATGGATCTTGAATATCTAATATTGAGCCACAATATAATTCAAGCCCATAAATATTAATTAATCCCACTACATAATTAATATTGCACTATCCATCTTAACTCATATTACAGTCAATATGGCTCCCGGTCATTATTTCCCGTGTTTAAGATTATCTAGCCCATTAATTAATTCAAGCCACTGAAATAGTTTTCCGTTAATTAATATCTTTTGTCCTTGGTCGAGGAACGGTTCAACATTATTATCCATGCCGGAAACTAATTCCACTTGCAAGATTTGGTATGATAAAACTTATGAACCTCCCAAGGGGGCAAATCAAGCAAGCGTACTTGCACACGATTCTTCGTATTAAATCTTAGCAATCACATGTGACCAATAATATTGTCCAAGATAAAAAGTATTGAATCTCTCTGATTCGCTACCCATGATAAGTCAAAGCAATAGTTACCAATCTCACGTGATCCTATTTAAGGGACGAAGGTTAAGTAACAACGAACCACTGAGGTCTAATTTTTCCTTGTTCAGTTCTGAAGAATTTATCCTCCTGTAGGTCCTATTCAGCGCATCAGTCATGCACTAGTGTAATCTCTTGGTCAAGACAAACCAATCTGAACCTTACACCTCAACCTTTCGCGATGGTTGTTCATTTCTATCTAGGTCATGAATGGCGTACTTATAGTTACAAGGGACTGTTAATTTAATCTTTTGTGATCTGGTATCACTAAATTAACTACAATGTAACACGTACGATTTATTGAACAGTTATGTAGTAAATATATGTAACATTCAATCATATTTAAAGCATTAGTGATAAACAATTTATTTCAGTAAATAAGTCTGGAAATTCAGTTTCGATTATACAAAGTAAAAAGCATACTTTTCAGTATAATCCCAACAGATGTGCCACATGCTTGTCAACATCAATTCCGCGGACAAGGTGAGGCCAGTTCGTGTCTACCCAAGACAAGGTTTAAATTTAAAACCCTAGTCTGATGTTTATAGTTGTGTAATAGACAGTCTTCTTCAAATGTAAAGGTTGTAATAGAATACAATGTGTTGCAAAAATATTTTTTGTTCGCTAAGATTTTTTAGTTGAAGCCTATTTGAGGTCGCACCTAAGCTGGATGGCCCGAACAAAGACGAACGAGCCCAAGTCTATGTTCACCTGACGAACGAGTTCGTACTCTGATTCCCACAGCAAAAAGCGAGTCATGGGTACGCAATGCAAAAAGACGACTTCGTGATTATAGATACCAGTAGACCTGTTGGTGATGAGTCTTGGTCGCATGACTAAATAAGACGGCCCTAGTACTAAGTGATCGCGCCTAAATAAGACGATCGCGAACCAAGAAATGGGGGGTTCATAAAGTTAACCCATCTGGTCGCACCTAAATAAGACGATCAACCGATTGCAACGTCAATAAGACAATCAAAAACAAAAGAAGTCAGGAGTGGGCATAGGCAAACCCAATGTTCGAATTCATTCAGAAGAAAAGAGGCCTAAACTAGAAAGCAACAAAGCAAACATCAAGTAACACAAGTATCAATCATTCATCAACAACAACATTCATCCTCAACGATCAAAGTTAGAGGAACTATTTGATATGCAAATTCAACCATTCGGTTTCAAGTTGTTCGAACAAAATAGAAAAAGCAAAAATTACACAAGTACGGATGAAACTGTTCAAGCAAAAAAATGAAGAAGACAAAAATTACAACACATCTGTTTCGCAAAGAAAGCAAGAATTATACTAAGGGATAAATTCATAGTTGGCGGTGGGCCGGAAGTGAAATGTCGAACAAATCATGCTCGGCCCCCCAAAGAATCTCGCTCCTCCAAAGATGGTCAGTCCAGTTGCTTTCGCCAAGAGGTACACTTTGCTCGGTCACAAGAGGTCCCCTTTGTTCGGCCTGCACCTGATCGGACCCGGACTCAGTTCGGAGAGTTTGACCAGCAACATCAGCAATATTCACATCCGAGCCGTCTTCCTCATCCAGGATAGGATCATCAACCTCGATCCCTTCAGGGAGAGTGGAGAAGTAACACAGATCGTTCAAGTCAGACATCGGAAGGTTGCGATCTGGTGGGTTGTCGATCAGGTACTGCAAAAAAATTGAATATGAGTGGGGCAATTTGTTCGCCAGTGAGCGTGTGGCGAGCAGACTGGATAGCGTCAGCAAAGGCACATATGTAGGAGAAGTTAGACATGGAATCAACATATTCTTCATTGTGCAGCCTTGAATTTTTGAGACCCAAACGAGTGTTGGTCTCTTCAGCAATGATGAGTTGTTGGCCGAGCACATTCTTCTCACTTTCCATGGCCTCGACGTCAGTTCAGAGTCTACGAAGCTCGATATTCATCTCACCCTGAGCTCTCCGTATGCTGACCACCTCCTCCTGAGAATGATTTAGCTCCTCCCTTGCCTGGCGAGCAACTTCCTGAGCCTGACGAGCATCCTCTTGAGCCTGGCGAGCATCCTCCTGAGCTTTATGAGCATCCGCTTGAGCCGAGGATATCTGTCCCTGAGCCAACCTCAATTCATCCTGAGTTTTGCTCAGCTCGTTCACATTTTCTTCAAAACTTCTGATCAGAGCCAAGTAGTTGGCATGAAGATTGGCGGACTCAGCATAAACTTTCTCAAGGACGACCATAGATTGGCCCTGGAGTACCAGGCCAAGTCGCATGTTTTCCAGAGGAGTTGGACCCGTGGTGGCCTCTTCCAGCTCAATAGTCCATGCTCGAACGGGGGCCTGGCACGCCTTTTGAACATGCTCGGGAATGCCAGGAACCTTGCGAACACTTGGCGGCAGTAGTAGTTTTTCAAATTGGGCATCAAGGGTGCCAACCTGCTCAACCTACACATACACCCGAGCAAACAAACATGACAAAGCGAACAAAATTAATGAAAAAGGAAGTAAAGTGAACAAAATGTACCTATTCGCCCAAGCCGGATCCCATCCCAAAAATGATTTATCTTCAGGGGACCGGAGCTCAGGATTCAAAGGGGTCCAAGATCGGGGTCCAACAGGAGGTGGAGAAGATGTGCCAACCTCCATTTCAACTATCTCATGCTGATCGACCGACCACGGAGGCGCCATTCGACGCTTTTCGCAGAGGGATCCGGGTTACCCTAATAAAGATCGGCTCGCTCGAGCCTGCCTCGTTTAACATGCTTTTCATCCGAGCTTGTTAAGCAGCCCTTGTTCTTCTCCATCCTTGGTCTTTTTGGAGATGGAGCTGAGCTCGCTCGCCCCTACCTTCGCCGAAACGAGTAGTCCTTTTGGTCGGCTTGACTCCCGAGACGTAGATGATCTTTCGGCTCGCCTGCTTTCTTCCCGATTTGCTCGAGCCTCCCGCGGCTTGAATTATACGAGCTCACGAGGTCTTTTCTTGAGCCATCCTCGGTATGTTCGGACGTACTCACCAAGAATAAAGAATAAAGAGGGAAAGCTATAAGCAAAATAATTCATTATGTAAGAAAGGGAAACAGCGAGCAAAAAGTACAAAGTTTATGCAAATGTAAGAGGCAATCTTTACCAGCGGGATTAACAGCCACAAGATGGTGAGGGGGCACGAACAAGCCTCCTTTCTTCCTCTGTTTGGCGGTATTCAGGGTCTTCATAGATCGTTCCGAGCGAGACTCGAGATCAATTTGCCAAACGCTGCTAAAATAGCCGTCGTTGGTCTCTTTATCCGTCGCAGCTGGAATTCCTGAAATAAAGAGTAAGTTAAAATCAGTTCAAACTGAAGAACAAAAGACACAAAAATACTTACTGCGATAAACCCCAAAATCAGTGGGGATATCCAAACGAGCATCCGGTTTGCTTCCAGAAGCCAGGCTCTTCCAATCGCCCCCAACGAACCAGAATTTCTCCTTCCAATCACTGATTTTGTTCGGCACATCCTCAATGATTTTGCATTTGGCATTTGCTTGCATGAATAGCCATCCATGTTCGCCCTTCGGATGGGTCAAATGCACCAGTCGAGCAAGTTCAGCTGTTGAGGGGTAATATCTGGGCTTCATTTTGCCGAACAAAGTCAGGTAGCTCATAATCATGTGCCACCCATTTGGCTTCAGCTGCGTGATGGTGATGTTCAATTCAACGAGCAAATGAGTGATAGCCGGATGGAGTGGGAATCGAAGGCCGGCTTCCATTGTGTCCAAATTCACAGCAACACAACCCTCGGGGCCGGGTGCGCTCGTTCATCGGGACCCTGCGTCCAAAAAGACATCTTTGGGGGTTTCGTAATTTCTATACAGTTGAGCGAGCATATCAACATCGATTACACTCGCAATCTTGCTCGCTGGGTACTCATTTTCAACCCTAATCCTATGAGGTTGCTCGGGTCAATCAAAACTATAACGAGCATTATACTCGTTATATGTCGGACTATGAGGGACACCAACAGGTATATCAAGTTCAGAATTTTGCTCGCCGCCTATCCCTATGTTCGATTCAGTTACATTCACATCCATCAAAATTTCCCCCCTCACGTTATCATCATCCCTATTCACATCAACACTATCTGCAACCCTAGACCTAATTTGAGGTTGGGGCAAAGAATCCTCATCTGAATCATCCAAAAAATCGCTACGGGCTAGGTCCATATCCAATTCATTTAATGTTTCATCGGAATCGGAGGAAAGAACGGCAAATGGTTGCCGAACTTGCCAACAAAACCCTGAACCCGAGACATTCGTCTCTGGCGCGTTAGCTTCGCTACGGGGGATTCTACTGACAGAGGGGGAAGAGGAACTATGGTGGCCCGATTCTATTGAAACAGAAGAGTTTGAGCAAGAAGCCATAATCGCAATGGGAGAAAGTATGCAATGGTTACCTGAGTCAAATCCTTCGCCGGAATAATGAAGCCCTCGCCGGAAGTTTTTAGACGCGAAAGAGATTGAAGACAGAAAGCAAGGAGAAAAAGAAAAGAAAGAAAAGAGATTGAGGCGGCGAAATGAGGTATTTATAAATACCGGGTTCAATTTTAAAAATCCGGCACAGAAAACGAAATGACACTTATTATGGCCCAATCAGATTATAACAGTCGGGCCCCATGATGAATACAAAGCGACCCGGGTGGGGGGTATTGTTGTGTTCGATATAATTATTCAGCATTAATCGAACACGTAAGAGAGACACGTGTAATATTCTACTATTAAAATAATCATGCTCGATGGACAAGTGTGCTCGCCGCTCGCCGACCAAACAAGTATGATCGCCAGATCGCCACTTGTCAACCAAGCGAACATAATCACCTATGAAACTGACCGAGCAAACAGGTATGTTAGCCAGACTAACCGAGCAAAATGATCCTGAAAAGATGTTGATCTGATCAGTCAAACTGATCAGATCAGGAAAGAAGAAATCAGATAGCCTGAGTCAAGTGATCTCAGGGCCAGTATGTTCGATGCACAGATAACCTGAGAGCTCAGACATCCTGAAGGCTCAGACAAACCTGAGGGGTCAGTATGCTCGGTACTCAGATATCCTGAAGGCTCAGACATCCTGAGGGTTCAGACAACCTGAAGAGGTTAGTATGCTCGATGCTCAGATATCCTGAGAGCTCAGACATCCTGAAGGGTCAGTATGCTCGATGATATTCCGACATAAAATTGATATGGTTTAATGGGGCGAACAAAGCTTTCAGTCGAGTAAAAGATTGATTTGGGCGACCAAAAGAGTGCCTTATAGACAAGCAAAAACAAAGATTAATCTAGAAGACGAAGTTGGAAAGGTGGTAGCATTGCATGAATTCTTGCATGGCCCGAAGTCTCCAGCTCATGCTTGTCAAACCAGCTCATGCTTGTCGATGTACTATAAATAGAAGAAAAAACAACAAGATAAAGGTTCAGAAATTTCCCAGAGAGGTGAGGGATTGAAAAATCCGAGAGTTCATCCGTGTACACAAAAACCCTAGCACTTATATACCAACTTTCCAAATCATCTTCATCCATAACGATTCATCTTCATGAGATGTATCAAATATTGTACGTGTAAAACTCGCAATACTACATCTCTGGCTTGGTATGCCCCCAGAGTAGTCATTTCTTGACGAACTGGGTCAACAAATTCATCTTATTTACAGTTTATTTTACACGTGCATGTTTTGTTTGTGAGTTGTTACCGAATTAGCCACATCATATTTCCCAAATAAAACGACTCGCAACAAGTGTATTGAGAGAATAAAAGGTAGAGTAGTAGTAGGTTATGAGGTAGGGTAGAATTAATAGGATTTTAAAATCCTTACTTTAATTTTCAAAATAAATGGGGATTTGAGATTGTAAAATCCAAAATTCGCCGAGATAATCGCAAAACGAACATACCCTTATAGATTATTTGAGCTTCAATTTGATACCCTTATAGATTATTTGAGCTTCAATTTGTCTAAGGTCAAATTGAATATAATAGGAGCTAGTAAACTATTTATGTATGTGTATATATAAATAAAATTATAGGTGAAAGAAAAAGGAATCTTTGTGCTTAAATCAGGGGATTTATTTAATGGAGCTTTTTGAAGATTGTGTTCCCTTGTAAAGTAACTAAGATACTGTAGTGAGAGAAACCGCGTCAAACAGACCTTTCTGCACAATCAAGTGTGACTATTGAACTTTTATTTATTAGTCGGCCTTCAACATTACTATTTCTTACATCAAACTCAACCCCACAACCCCTTCGCACTCACTGACGTTTTCACTAAAAATTGAACCATTCATTCTTTTTTCCTATAATAACATTAATTTAATTTTTTTTTTGGTGAAAATGGGGTTGACAATATTGGTGTTTGTCTAGCTTTTACTCACCCCTAAAGGGAACGACGGCGACTTTTTCTCACTCATATATTCACGAGTAAAAATTCAATTGTGTATAATTAAATATTGACTTATATATATTTTAAATAGTAAATGGTCGGTTAATTTTAGATTACGTTTGAGAAAACATGCCGACGTATAACGTCGGCATCAAGATTTGCCGTTAATGTCGCCGATATCTTGTTATCATTGACTAATTAATTTTATCTCTTAATTTTATCCATAATCCTTTTTTACCTACACGACGCTTGTCATTAAACCAAAAATTATTACCAATAAAAGAAAAGAGACATTAATTCCAGTATGTTCAAATACAATGCAATAACAAATAATATCGTTTTAATTAAATGAGAAGAAGATTTGCTTGCAAGTAACGTAACATAATTCACTTCACGTCCACATGGACAGAGTGCATTAATTAATAACTCTACATATATGAACTAAAAAAAATATCACGACCAACTCAATATTCTTAATAAGATATCGAGTAAAAAAAAAAAGAAATTGGGAAACAAATTAAATTAAGGTAGCAGCAGTGGGGTGTTTGGTAAATTCAAACTGTGCCGACTTATCGTTCACGCTCACGGTCGTTAAACGACAGTCGAAAAACCCATTTGCTCAGCAATTTTCTCGATCTCGAGCTCTTGCTCGAATTTCTCGTCACATTTCTTGTCCCCGAGATATCATCCACGAATGACTTCAGCCTTTTTATCGCGAGTTCCAGCGTTTCGTCCGACATATTCGCGAAACAGACGCGAAACCAACCCGGTTCGTCGCAATGGCAAGATGAACCGGGCGAGATATTCAACCCGACTTCATAAACAATCTGCTTCCACAATTCCATTTCGGATTCGAACGTTTTGGATGCCAACAAATGCCTCATATCGACCCAACAGAATAAACCGGCGTTGCTCTCGAGGCACGAGATGCCGGTTTTTTTCAACCCGCAGACCAGCATCCCGTGCCGGTTCTTTAGCCGGTTCCGGTTCTCGGTAATGTACTCTTTCGAGAATTTGTCGTCGGAGAGCATTACCGAGAGGAGGTACTGCGTCTGCGATGAGACGAGCCCGAACGACGACATTTTCGTCGCTGCGGCGACGACCATGTCGTCGTTCGAGTAAATCGCCCCGACCCGGAAACCGGGGAGGCCCAAATCTTTTGACAAAGAGTAAACAATGTGAACCCGGTTCCACACGTCGGAACCGACTAATTTCCGGTTCATTAGAATCTCCATGACGCTGACGAAACCGGGCGAGTCGAAAACGGTCCCTGAGTAAATCTCGTCCGAGATTAAGTGAATGTTTTTCTGATCCACGAAATTAACAAGGAGGTTAAGCTCGGTTTTAGTGAGGGTAATCCCGAGGGGATTAGAGGGATTAGTGACTAATACGCCCTTGACTTTGAGGTTACGCGTGTGGGCGAGCTGGTAGGCTTCCTCGAGGGCAGAAGCGGTAATTCGGTAGCCGGTGGAGCTGGTGCAATGTATGGGAACAATCTCGACTCCGGTTCGCCATTTGAGGTCCCGGTCGAAACCCGGGTAGTACGGGGTCGGGAGAAGGAAGGCCTCGCCCGGGTCGGCTAGGCAGAAAATGAGACTCTCGTTCGCTGACGTGGCGCCCGCGGTTAGGACCAAATTGTTCGGGTTGAACTTCACTTTGTTTCCTCTTATTTGTGACATGAATTGCACCATTGCCTGCATTTATTTACAGATTCGTCATTAGCATCGCCAAAGATATATAGACAAGTTATAATGACAGGATTACGTCTATCCGCAAATCTTGGAGGGAGAAATTGCATGCTTACATTTTTGAAAGCGGGAAGGCCGTGGTAATCCTGAAAGAGAGCAAGCTCGCGGAAAATGGATTCTCCGTTCCTTTTGAAGCCGGCAGCGTCTGGGTTTTGGGCTAGCCATGATTCCAGCATATCGAACGACAGCTGTAGAGAATGTCGGATGCCAATTTTAGTAAAACAAAAAATAAAGCGAGTCTTGAAATTGAAATTATATATACTAAATTTATTAATGTGTTTATATATGTATGTACCTGATTCTCAGCGAGACCCATCTGAATGATTCCCTTGGGATTGGTGGATTCGTCGTATGGATTCTTCTCGTACTCCTGCCATCCGAGAAAGTAAGAAGAATCTTGGCCGTGGGAATTGCAGGTGGCTTTCTTTGATAGCGTCATTTTCTTGATCAAAGGAATAATAAGATGTGTATGTATATATGTATGTTATAAAAGGACAGTTTGGAATTATTTTTTTTTAGAGAGAGAAAGGGAGAGGTGTGTTTTGATTGAAGAGTGAGAGGAGTTGTGTTGTGTTGGTATGTGGGATATGGGGGAAGGGTATTTATAGGAGTTTTGGCAGGTAAGGAAATGAGCACATCAGGTGTCCCAGTATGTTCAAACTGGATCAGATTTTTAAATAATTAAGTTTTGAGGTTATTTTAGCCATACAAAAATAATTAAATGATTTTGGACTATAATAAAGACTTTCCTGTTATTGGCATGTGTGACATGCAGTGTTGCACCGGAAACTGTGTGTCAAATATGTGTACCCAAATTTATTAAGCCAGAGTGAAATATTGCACCGGGAAATGTGTGTTAAATATGTGTTTAAGCTAATTTTATCTTCTAAAATTGAATATTGCACGGGAAATATGTGTCAAATATGTGTTTAGCAGGATAATGTTTGGGTGAGTTTCATCTGCACCAGTTACATTGTGTATTTCATAGTATATTTTAAAATCATAAAATTTATTGCACTGAAGTATGCAATTTGTTTACATTAAATCGTGTAACTTATTTTTTATATTAATAATTGCACAGTTCAATGTAAACAAGTTGAATGATTTTAAAATACATTAATTATGGAATGCACCTGGTGCGTACAATTGTGAATTCGGGTTTATAAACTTTTTTTTTTTTATTTCAAGTATCACTATTATACATACAAAATATCATAATTTATATATATGAAAGATTACTATTTAAATATCAAATATTTTTATACACAACAACATTTTGTATGTACAACGGTGACATTAGTAAAGAGAAAAATACGTGAATCCAGATCCACATAAAATTACTTGTAATTATTTTTCTAAACTGGTTTTTCTTTCGTATTTAATTCAATCAATATATAGCATATATACATGACCATACGCATTACTAGTACTACAAATAGTTTTTATTAAACGAAAGTTCGCGTAACTTTTTTCGTGGTTCCTTTTCTGAAGAAGTTCAAAAGTGCATCAGCATGAGACAAAAAGATCTCTAAAATAGAATTCATTTTCGAAAAGAAAAAAAAAAAATTAATTAAATTTAATATTTTGACGAGAGTTTGTCGATAAAGAAAATCCTAGAAGTGAAGACATAATAGCGAAAGAGAAACAAAGCCCATGTAAAAACTAGACCCGCCACCGAGGTTTGGTCCGTATCTTCCCGGCCAATTGGGCCCATCATGTTGGCCACTTTCTCTCTCTCTATATATATTTTTTAATTTTTTTTAACCTTTTTTTTCCAAATAATTTCAGCATAGTTAATTTTGTTTCTGCTCTAAAAAAATTTAATTTTCTTTCGTGATGCTAACAGCAACAGCCTAACAACCTTTTTAACTTGGAAGTCAACCACTTTTCATATTCCCCATTCCCCACAGGCAATTTTAATATACTTTTTAGTTGAACTAAAATCAGCAACGTATCAAGTGAATCCATATATCATAAATATATACAACAAATATTATTTGTGTGTCATGGAGAATATCAGAAAATTATTATACACATTACTGATTTATTCAAAGCATATTGTTTTGCATGTTAGAGTAATCTGTTGCAAGATTCACCATGCATACCATACGCATAAAATATATGTGGCACCATTGATTTATAATTGACAAATGACAAATACATAAAATTAAGAACCACCCATGATAACCAAAACATATTTTTTTTAAAAACAAATAAAAAAGTAAAACACCAATGGACCCCACCTTATTCAAGTCAAACCGAACCCAAATCAATTTTTTTTTTTTTTTATTCAAACCCAAATCAAATTTAACAATTAAAATTTGAGTGGTTATCCATGTGCATTATATTTAAGTGTATTTTTTAAACGTTCAATTTTTTTTCTCTAAAATGTTCAAATATTTTTTTACGAACATAATTGAACGTTTTAGTATAAATAAATTACATATTTTAAAAATACATTTAAATTGTACGGTGTATTTAGTGTATATAAGATTTTAGTGCATAATAATTTATTAAACGAGATTTTAATTATTTTATCGAGAGGTTTTTAGAGTGAATATTTTATCATGAACAATAATACTACATATCAAGACCTTATTTTTAGGTTTAACCTCAATATAAGTACTCATTATTTTACAAATGGCTCAAATCAAGGCTAATTTTTTTTTAAAAAAAATTATCAAATTAGGATTTCATTAAATTTTTATGTATCAGTTCAAGACTCAATTTTTTTTTTTTTTTTTTTTTAAATCATACAAGATGATAAATATAAAAAAATAAACATGGATGTCATAAATAAAAATAGTTTCATTAATTTGGAAAAAAATCATCATCAATTTTCTAAATTAATGATGTGCCTCTATAAATTTTATTTTTATCATTTTATATGAATTAAAAAAAAAATCGCTGTATGAATTTAATTAGAAATAAATATGAAATGCTACTATCATTACTTAAAAAGAAAACACACTAAATCAGATTTCAAATTAAAGATAATACAAGATGATAAATATAAAAATTACAAATATACATTATATTAATTAAATAAAATTAAAGACCTAAATGTCTTTAAATTTTTATTTTTTTTATCATCTTATATGATTTTAATTAATTAATTTGATCCTAGTTCTAAATAAGTTAATTTTTACATGTCTTATACGTTGATCAAAAAAATTTTATAGGTATTTTGATCAATAGTCAACACCACTTTTACATGTCAATGTGATTTTTTTTTACAGCAAATGATACATCATGATGCTAATATATTATACAATAGTTTACGCATTAGACATATATAATTTCGTGATTTATTATGCATAAGTTCTTTATTTGCAATAATTTGGAAGTTGGTACTTATCTTGCTTTTTATGTATAGTAGTATATGAATCAGTAGAAATACCCATATTTTGTCCTTAAATTACCCAAAATTCTTTTTTTATAACAATTTGATAGTTCCTGCCCTGTAAAAGGTTAAAGTTCAATCCTTAAAATATAATAAGTGATAAAGTTAAGTTCTATTTTTACAATTTATCCTAATAATTTATCGAAGAATATTATTAAATTCGTACTCTTTTCATTCCATAATAAGGTTTATTAAGAGGTAAAATTTTATTTCTAATAATTGTCACTTAACTATTTTTCTATACTTTTTCCAAATTTAGGGCATTTTTCAAATTCAAATTAAAGCTTCTAGAACCACTTATTATAGAAGACAAAACTTGTGTGAGTGACGATGAACTTTACTTATTTGTATCACTATTATGTATACAATCTATCATTGTTATGTACAAACTTTATTTTCATTGTATACAAAATATTTTATTTTTAGACAGTGATAGTATTTATATATTATTATGATAGAGTTTGTACCTAATAGATCTAACATAGCTCATGTATAAAGTATCTTGCTTTTTTTTAATTAAAATGTTACGATTCGGTAATCTGTCCAAGGACAGACTAATTCGGTGGACCAATCCCACTCTTAAAAGCTCTAGCTGGATTAGAGCATCTCCAGCAGACTCTATTATAGAGTTTTACTCTATAATTTCTTCTCCAGCAGCTACTTTAAACCAACTATATAATAGAGTCTTGCTCTGTATTGGAGCAGTCCAACACCAAATATAGCGCAGCTATAGAATAACGCTTATATGTTGTATTTGCCATTTTTTATTTTTTTTAATTCTTTAATTTAATTTTACAATTTGTTGGTAGTGCATTCTTTTTAGTTATGTAATATCATGCAACATTAGTAATTCAATTTTTTTATTTAACATTATAAATTTCACCTATTTTTTCATCACAATTAGTAAAAAATAAATTAGCATTGTATTTTTAAATTATAAAGTAATTAAAAAATAATGTGCAATGAATTAAAACAATATACTTTAATCGAAAGAGAACGTAAAATTGCATAATAAAATGACACAAACATTAAAATAATATGTACGATTAGTGTATATCGTTTCGTTATTTATCTTTTTGTTGTAATTTAAATTTTCGTCGTAATTTAAATTTCCATTGTAATTTAATTTCCCTTGAAATATTATGATGAATTTTCAATTTTAATTTTCATGAATATTTATGAAGGATACATATTTTCTAAAGTTAGTCAAAATTTTAAATATAAAAAAATTATTGTTTTATTATTTATATTAAAATTAGTGTAAAAATATATTATAATTATAAATAATTATAGCATAATAATAAAAAATCAGTTAATAAAGAATCTTTATGGAATATTACATTTTTAGTCTTAAAAGAATGTCTGTTGATGGAATATGATCTTTGATTGTATAATTAATAAAATGATCTTTGAATTGACTCAAGAATAAATAAAATTCTTTGGAGATGGTCTTACTCCATTTTAAAAATTGATCGCACTATAAAAATTTCGAATTTTAAACATATACCTAAGTATCAAGCCTACACCGAGCTAACTTCTTTTATTTTTTTTAGCGCACACCGAGCTAACTACTAGAAATTTAAAATTCAAGCATTTTTTTTTTTTTAATTGAAAATTCAAGCATTATTGAAACAGAAGAAAGGAGTAGGAAATAATTAGCGTTTGTAATAAAGGATCCGAACAATGTTAAGTATACTCCTTAACACTCTTTTCCCTAATATGAGAAACATTTAATCAAATGGTATTTACTAATTATTGAGAAATGGGAAACAGAAAATGCTGTGATTGATGTGCCCGTCTTTCTCGACTAAAAATGTAATGGAAAACAAAAAGAAGCTGCAATTTATAATTGTCAAATAAGGAAAATTAGAAATCAAGAACAAGTCGTAATCAAGTAAAAAAGCTGCCCCTAACCAACGATGGAACAATGAGTACCGCCCTTAGTATTAGCCACTTGATTTCATTTGTGTCATAATCAAATGAGTTTGAGTTATTTTTTAAGTGAACTATACGGGAACTCTTTATTTAGTAAAAAAGTTATCACCATAAACAACTAATAAAAATACTTTTCTCATAAAAATAAAATAATTGAAAAGTAGGTGATTTAATTTGTGTCACTCCTGGCCGATGATTTGGAGGGCCCCATTTTTTTTTCTTTTTTTTGTGTGAAATTGTTAATAAAATGTGAATCCATAAATATATATTTTTTAAAAGTTAGCGACATGATCATGATGGCATTGTAGCATTGTCTGATTCCCTTTTTTTATTTTTATGTTTTAGACAAGTAATTATTGTTATTATTTGGGAATTAAATTTTATATTATAATCATAATCTGTAAATTACATGAATAAAATCAAATACGCTCTTCATTTTATATTGTGTTTAATTTCATTAATATATGTTATAATGAAATTATATTGTTTATTAAAAAGTGATCAAACTAAAATAAATACGTGTGCCGAAAACATTAATTTTGTCTTTAGAGCAAAAATAAATTAACTATACGTAAAGCAAAGACGCGGTTTTGCTTATTTTGGGGGGAACGGCGATCTTTGACGGATAATATGGAAATCTTCTTTTCTGCTCCTATTTCAACATAATAATATGCCCACTTTGACTCGAATCGTTTGGGGGCTGTTTGGTTAAAAACTTAAAATAAATTCAATTAGAATAAAAATGAGTTTAGAATATGTGATGAATAAGGAAAATAAAAGATTGAACTAATTGCACTTAATCTCTCTAAACTATTAGTGATTTTGCAATTAAATTGTCGAACTATATTTATATGCACAATTTTATACGATCAATTTTGGGACATAAACAATTATATTAATTTTTCGGTCAATTTTTTTTTTCCGTTTAGAGGAATTTATGTCAAAACAAATTTAATTATATTAAAAATTGTACTAAAATTCATTAAACTGTCACTAAAATTGCATTAAAATTTTCAATATAATTGGATTTGCTATGACATAAATGTCCTGTGATCTGGAAAAAAATTGGCAAGAAAAATGATATACTACTCCTTCGTCCATCAAAATTGTGCCCATTTTTTTTATTTGTCCGTCCATCAAAAGTGTGTTTTTTTTTTTTGACACACTCACTTTATCTCCACTCTCCAACCATCACTTAATTACACATATTTTCATTGTACTTTACCAACAAAATTCATATTCATAAATAGACCTTACAATGTCTTATAATACTCTTTACTTTATCTATTTTTTCTTAAAACATGTGCTCAAAGAATTGAACATAATTTTAGTGGACGGAAAGAGTAATTAATGTGGCAAAATTTGATATTTAATATACAATTGTGCGAAAAATCATAGTTCGGTGGTTTAAGTGTAAAATAAAATCATTAAAGGGGGATACGAGGGCAATCACACCTCTTGAATTTGAGTGGGTCTCATGTGCATTTGAGTGCACCGTGTACTCATAGCGCATTTTGAAACTGTGTAACTTTTAATATTGAAATATGCAACTTATTTACACTAAACCGTACAACTGTTAATATGAAAAAATAATTACACGTTTCAGTATGTATCTTTCAGTATAACAAATTGTACGATTCTAAAATGCATTATGAGTACACGGTGCGTCTGAATGCATACAAGACTTAGCCCTTGAATTTAAACTTATATACTTTGTATATATAACCCCTTTTATTTTTGTTAGACATTCATTTTATATGAATTCGCCACTTTTGTATTTAAAAAATATACATAATATTAAAATACAAAATGTTCCACTTAAAGTAAAATTCTAGATCATTTCCTAAAACTTTCCACCATAAACCATCCTGACGTTACACCTGAAATGCATAAAATTCCTAGATTTTCATACACATGAATGTGTATTTTGGTCACGACTCAATATATGCAATAAAAACTTGTAATATATTGATGTATTTAGTTTCACACACATTTATCTATATTAATAAATCCCACAGTACATAATAAAATAATTTTATATTATTCGGTCGCATTAAAACACCCACAGTTTACATATTGATATTGGACTTATTAAGTGTATACGTTATGATTATAATTTTTTCCTTTATTGCAGTAAAAGTTGTCTGTTTTATTACCATTTGTGGTATCTTTAATTTATTGTGGCCATAGAAGTAATGTATGCAATGTTACTACTAAAGCAGTGAGAAAAGAACTATAAACATGTTTTTTTTGTTGTAATTAGATCGTAATCCTGGACTAATTAAAATGTGTTATAACAAGCAAATTAATTGACAGAAAAAAAATATAGCTATGTGATTTGTGACAACATTTTATTGTGTTGCTTTTATATGTATGTGAGTCACTTGTAAAAGGATAATAATTTGATTGTGGCAAGATGATAACTTTTGTCCCTTAATGTATGTTATATATAAATAATTACTTAGAATCTTTGATTTTATCATCTCATTTAGTAATATTTCTTTCGATAGTGATGCGTAAGCAGCACTTGATATTTCTTGTGTGTTATAACAATTACCTTTTCTGGTGAACTTTAACTGTTTTTTTAGAGGAAAAATTTTAAGCCAAAAGAATTGTCCTTTTGTACCACTAAAAAATATTAAGAAAATTATTAATAGGTCTATAATTTTTTTATGCAAATTATTAATAGATACAAACCTGATTATATGAATAGTTAAAATTGTACATGAAATTGCAAATGTACCTATGTTGTAATCATTTTATATCTATTAATAAATTGATATTCTAAAATGTACATATTAATAAATCTCTTTAAAATATAATGAATAAAAAAATCCTCTATTTATTTTTTATATTAAGCAAGGTTTTGCATGAATAAAATGTACCGTATAATTTAAGTGTATTTTTTAAACATGCAATGTGTTTCATTAAAATTTGTAATTTATTTTCACTTATTCAAATTGCATATTTTATTGTAATAAGTTGAATATTTTTAAAATATTTTTGAATTGCACAATGCACTGGCTACGCAGGAGATCCATTGTCATAACATTAACTATATATGACTATATTATAAATAAATAAATAAATAAATAAAGCAATAAAATCATATTGTATATAATTAAAATTTAAAAATTAAACGGGGTGAAACATTTTTAAACGTCAATTAAAATGGACGAGATTGGTAGATTAATTAATTAGGAAAATTAGATCAAATACGACACAATTTCATGTTTATTTGTAGGCCCCGAATCCAATATATATTATAAAATATATTTTGATGAATGATCTTGCCAACATAATTTGTCAGATTTTTTTCAATGTTGACCTAGTAAATTAAGGACAGGCCCACACATACTCTGAGTAATATAAAAAACGTATTTACTTCTTATATAATAATATTATGAAAGAATTTTATCCACTACAAGAAAATAAAGAATTGCTTATAAAAAAAAATTAAATGGCTATAAAAAAAATTCTAAAAAAATAATTTGGTCCTTACAATGTGAGGATTGTCTACCATTTATCTACCGATTCTTAAAATTATCTTTAAAAAAAATGTTTTCACAAATAACCCTAGGCAAACAAATTACCTAAGAGCGCAATCTACCTACCCATTTGTAATTTTCATAGGAAAATTTACCTATACAAATAATTTTCTAGTCAATCTACATTTTCATAAATAATTATATTTTCATAAATAACCAGGTGGCTTAGCCCACCTGGCCACTGGGCTCCTCAATTAAGTGGGAGACCCAAGTTCGATTCCCTTTGAGAACGAATTGGAGTATGGGAGTTGTGCTTGGTGTACTAACTACTAACATCTAACAACTAACTTTGTCCGACCAAAAAAAAATAATTTATATTTGTAGTTTAAAAATAGCCTATATAATTAGAAAATTTTGTAGATGTTGTGTTCGATATAATAAATCAGAATTAATCGAACATCAAAGAGTGACACGTGTAATGTTTGAATATAATAATCATGCCCGGTGGATGAGTTACTTTTTGTTCGCCAACTGATCAGAATTGCTCGGCCAGCCTACCGAACAAACATAACCAGGTCAGTATGTTCGAACTCAAATCTCCTGAAGAACTGTCTTAAAAGCGACGAACAGAAAGTCCAACCGAACAAAAGATTAATTCTGACGATTGACGACGTTTGCTCAAAGATCAATCTAGAAGATGAAGTCAGAAACGTGGCAACACCACCGGAGTTCTTGCATGATCCAAAGAATCCAGCACATGCTTTACCAATCCAGCTCATGCTTGACGAAGTACGATAAATGGAAGAAAAAAGAAGAAGAAAAAGGTTGGTTTATAAAATAATCCCAGAAAGATAGCCTACAAAAATCCCCTGAGAGGTGAGGAATAGAAAAATTAGAGTGTTCATCCACATATATGAAAAACCCTAGAACTCATTCGATAACCTGTATCGATTCATCTTCGTAAGATGTATCAAGAACTGTACGTGTAAAGCTCATAATACTACATCCTGGCTTGGTATGCCCCCAGAGTAGTCATATATTGACGAACTGGGTCAACAAATTCATCTTATTTACTGTTTATTTTACACGTATATGTTTTGTTTGTGAGTTGTAATTAAATTAGCCACATAATATTCATCAACCGAAACGACTCGCGACAGTAGACAAGTCTACTATTTAAGAACGAAATTATTTTCGTTGGAGTTTTCGTAGGTATGTTGGAAAAATATTAAAATATTTGGTAGGTAATGCATCAATTTTTTGTAGTGGTCTCATCTAAAAGTCTGATTTGTAGAGCGGTGTGAAATTAATTCTTTTATATAATTTTCCTTACACTTTTCGTCACTCGTGTGCTGAATTATCTTACTCCAATGGGAGGAGGCTCATCGAATGAACAAATTAATGTGGGTGAAAATGCTTTCAGTGGGAATCGAACCCAAGACATGGGCGTGAACCTGAAGACTTCTTTTATTTAATTTTCCAAACATATTGAAGCAAATATTATGTTTTCTAATTGACATTTTGAATCAATTTACTAGGTAAATGTTGATCACCCATAATGAGTTTGAGTACTTGATCAATAATTACTTTTGTGTTATATATTGAAACGAAAACGTGTTCCAAAAATGTTGTTTGGTTTGCTTGTGAGCTTGTTACTAAATATTTGCATGGTTAAGTGTACGTTTAATTGCATCTCATTACACCAGATTAGGGATGTTTGCAAACTCTACTCACGTCTTAAAAGTACTTTTCAGAGACTAAAGTTGTGAGAGAACAGCTTAAAAAAATAAGTGTCTGCTTCATAAAGTATGTCATGAATATAAGCTTGTACTTCTTAATGGATTTCATCCTTACCTTTAAAAAAAAAGACAATTTTCGTCAACTAAGATTCATTTAATTATAATGGTAGAGAAAATTTGATTTAAAAAAATATGTCAATTAATGTAGTAATAGAAAATTCACCCAAAGTTGGCAATTTTTCTTTCTTTTTGCAACTAACCCTACTAATAATAATTTTTCTTCTCCGTCTAAATATTTTTTTCACCAAAATGCCAACAAAAAATAGAGGGGCTTGGCATGGCAACATTCTCAACCCACTATATTTCTTATGTACACTTCTTAATTATATTTTTATTTTTTGTGTTTCATTTTTGTTGTTGTAAAATGAGTGGTTGCATGACACTTGATTTTGAGACATGTGTACATAAGGGTTGCTAATGACGCTGATTAATTTTTAATCAGGTTATCAAAATGTCTATTAATCCACCTAACCAATGAGCAGAATTGGCCTATGAAATGGTAAACACTAAACACTTCAATGATTGATTTAACACTGTGTTAAGTTTATTAAGCTTGCGAGACAAGAAATGACATCTCAGACAATTGTAGTGACATTGTTGCGGATTTAATTATAAAAACAATAAATTAATACAAAGTTTTTACTTTACTTTTTCTCTACTCTCAAACTTCAATTAATTAAATTCCTTAGTCATACACATGCGTTTTGACGCTAATTAAATTTCTTTTTTTGATACATGTAGGAAAAACTTGTACCAAACCAAACTTTTTCATCGCCATCCAATTAAATTATTCCAATAATTATATACTAGTATCAATTTGTCATTTGGAAATTAGTTTTTTTTTTCTTATAATTGAAACAAGAATTCATCTGCCAATATATTTTGTATAAAATTGATTAAAATCGCACATCTAATTACAACACTTGATGTATGTTTTGTAGGTTCAACATCAACATAATTTTTTAGCGATTTGCACATACAACAAATTCTCAAATATCTTGTAAAATAGTTACTCGATACAATTAATAATTAATCTTGAACTTATGATTGAAAAGAATTAAGTTCTAAATACTAAACCCAATTTGACTTTGGTGGGTTCGGGACCATTTTGCTGCCCTTATTACAAGTTCCATTTAAATATATATGAATTAATTTAGGCATTCAATTCCATTCACATGTAGAGTCCTAACAACAGCACATGCAAGTTTCTAGTCAAACATGCAGCCAATATTTTAAGAAACTATATATGACCAAAAATTAAAATTTCCAAATTTTATTCCGCGAATTAATAAATCTCACCATTTTCGATTTTAGTCTATCAATCAATATCCTTTATATAATAATTCTACTTTGTTTCTTGCTTACTTAAATTAAGGTAATATAAAATTATCAATATTTGAAATTAAGGTGAGGGTTAGTTAGGTAATTAAATGGGAAGATCAACACACTTACGTGAGATCGTCTCACGGTGATACAAAATATAATTTGGACATTAACGTTTTAACAATTTAAAAAGAATGAGTGTTGATTTGTGTTATATAGTACTTGTCTCGTGTATAAGACTATCTCATATGATTTTTTGTGAAACGGGAATCATATATAAGTAGGTGAAATTTATATATGGAATGAAATGATTGGGGGGGGCACGTGGCTTGTTATGGGAGGGAGGTGATTTTGGCATGTGAAAGCCTTGCTTAATTGCCCCCACCGGCCCGAAGCTTGATCAATGGACCATTAGAGAGCATGAGCTTAGGTGACAACTAACATGACTCCCACATTTACTCCATCCCTATGCAATACTTCCTACGAGACATAACTATGTCCCATTTGTCCTCTCTTATTAAGGGCGTATTTTCAAAAACTTAAAATAGCTTCCAGAAGCACTTATTTTTAAAGTTGTACTACAATTTACTTGCTAACAAAAATGTGTCCGACATTCGGATTCTATAATTAGCTTCAAAATGTGTCTCATTATAATTTCACTGTACAATGGGTAAAATTGATATAGACTTTTGTTCTGTCTTTGAATGGGTACTCGTTAATGGACGGTGGACTCGGTCTTCCCCTGATTAGTCGTCTAGCTTTGGACTGGATATTCAGTCATCAAAAGAAATTCCACTATAGAAATTTAAGTACAACGGAATTTCCAACGAAAATAATTTCGTCCTTAAACCATAAGAATTGTCTAAGACTTAGCCTAAAAAATTTCTAATCATATAGACATTTTCATTCCTCAAATTGCCTATAGTCAGTTTGCCTATGGAAATATACGTAATTCATAGGTAAATTTGTTTGTAGAGTGTCATTTCTAAACTACAAATAGAATTACGGAAGTATGAACCTTCTAGGGAATTATTTGTATAGGTAATTTGTTTGTCTATGCAAATGCATGTGTGTAGACAGTTTGTTCGTGGGAAATTTGTTTGTCTACTAAAATTCTAAAAAATTGTGGGCAAGTTGCTTACGTATCCAATATCAATATTTAATGAATTTACAAGTCTGGTATTAGATCGCCTCATGAAAATGGATAAAAAAAATTATCATTTTTCAACAAATTAATAAATACACTTTGCTAGTAAAAAGTGTCAAATTCATAGCTTTTTTCCACTATAAGTGATACTTTTACCTTTAAAGTGGTAATTTTTTTAACATTGAACAGTAAAAATGAAAAAAAGAAAATTTATCTTAAAGATATGGAGTATGCTAAGTTGAGAAATAAATTTAATTTTTGAAGTATGATAGGCAATTTGGCATATATCAAATTATAAAAAAATGATGGTGTGCACTAAAAGCCAAGTTGAAAAGTCAATAAAAGTCAGAGGCACCAACTTGTGGAGTCGAGTCACTTCACGTAAAATGCATGGAAATTGAGCTCATGACTTTGTTTAAAAGTCGTGTATTTTGTATTGTGTCAAGTCAATTAATAAATAAATTTAAGCATAAAATATTGTAATTAACCTTCATATATATATTATTTGAAGTCAAATTCGTTTATTTGTGAAAGGGATTGAAGAGTTCATTAATTAAGTTTACACTTGCCCATATTCATCAACTAGTTCCTGCGCGTGTCTGAGTGGACCATAACCTATATTAATTATGAGCATAAGTCATAAGTCAAATACACAAGTCACAATTGGGACTTTAATTACACCAATTAATATTTTTAAAATCAGATAATTGGTAGTTGAATCGAAAATCAATAGCTCGTTGGATTTTTTACAATATTTTTCTAACTAAAAGTGTTGGCATGATGCATAATGATTACTAGCTAATACGGGTAGAATGGATTTACAAAAGTGAAATAAAACCAAATGATGCCAATTCAAACATGCATCTCTAGCTAGTCAAAAGTAATGGTTAATTTAATTTCATTCTTGACTATTTTTCCCTTTCTACATGTAAGAGTGAATACACGTAACACATATATGTACATGTTAGAAGTTACATCCTAAATTGGCCCATATGTGGATAAGCTAGAACATAACACATTTTGTGCCTTGTACAAATCCAAATTCCTCACACATTTTTAGTTGTAAATTTTTTATTTTACAATTTTTGTACGACAAGTATTACTAGATCTCAAATTTGTAGAGGACGACAGCTGAATTTTGTTCCTTAATTTAGACAAATCACATCCATCGGGCCCGCGTGCATCCATCATGACACCTCACATAAGCATGCACGAAATCATAAATCGACTAACAATTAATATTCATCTCTAACAATTAAATGAAATTGTACAAACTCTTCGTTATTGTACAAAATTAATAGAATTCAAAACCATCATTTGTATCATATATCGATCAAACAAAATAGCCAACCCACCATTTTGACATTCCAAAAAAAATCTCATGATAACGCTGAGAATTGCAACTTAAGGTCCCATGCAATTTGTAAAGAAGCTATAGTCTTGCATGTTATTTTTTCCAGAATATATACCAAATAATTTGTCAATACATATGTCAGAGGTAGCAATCAAGCATGTAGTGTGGAAATTTGTAGGTAGCGTCAAATTATATTATAAGGATGGATATATATGTATATGTAGGTTATCAAAATTATAATTTGGTCCACCAATCAATGTCAACTACATATATAGTCCCAAATGAGTGTCTCATCTTGCCCATATGCCATATTAGATGGGACTATTCCAGCTTTGCATGATAGTGAGATTGCTTTCGTTTTATATGTCTAGTGCGTAAAATTATACATAACGCGTAAATTTATGTTCATATTATAATTAGTAAATTAGCATAAATATTTATTTATATAGACCAAAGTGAAGAATGTGGTGAGGTAATTGGGGTCACGTTGTCTGAAAAAATAGCACGATTTATTGTCTAGATGGGAACAATTGTTGTGCATAAGAATTGGAACATTAAGGATTTGGTAAATGATTAAGGGGTAGGGAGCTATATTGTTTGCCTTCTTTTAATATCACCCAGGTTGTCTTTTTACTAACTTAATGCTGCAATTTTTATTTTTTTCCAGGAAGAGTGTCACAACTTATTAATACAAGTTGTGTCATGACGATGAATCTGCACTAATGTTATATTAAAAATTGGAATTTTTTGGTACTTATCAGAATTGAAAGGAGTGATTGAATTATTATCTTTTGAGTGTTGAATTTTGAACAATTCGGTGAGTTAATATCAAGAATCTTCATGTAACTTAGATTATGTCCAATTTTAATGTTGCATTTTGGTACTTTTTTCAATGTTGATATCTTTGATGTCAATTTTGGTCCTTTTGAACTAAAATTGAAAAAAAAAATTAAAACATATCAACTAAAATTTGACACAAAAAGATCGAAATTGAAAAGGTAAAATATATATACAGGACCAAAGTTGTAGTCATGTATGCTTTACTTTATTCAATTTTGGTTCAAAATTATCAAAATTGAAAAAATAAATAGATACAGAATTAGTATTTGATATAGTTCTAAGATGCAGGATAATTCTTGATATTAACTGAGATTCTGAAAATGATTTATCTCATGCATGGGAATAATAACATACGACTTGTATTTTGCATTTTGCACCGAATATTGATTGTGTGTGAATTTTCACCCCTAGCTAGGATTTGCCCAAACTCTAAGTACTTTTTAGTATTCTAATTAGCATTTGTACGTTTGTGCTGCCATTTTGGAAGCATTGTTTGGCAAATACAAAAAATATATACATGAACACCTACTTGCCACTTAAAACAGAGAAAAAAGCATTTTCCCCTTTAAAGCTAAGCTGATTAATTAGGTGAATTATAAAGAGATTCACATAAATAGAGTCCGAAAAGTCATCAATAATCCTTTTTATTTCCCAACACATTTTTTATGTGCTTCCTAAAGTGTGTTAATCACCAAACATGAAGGCCCATCTTGTTGCCCAATTTGGTCCTTCTTAACTTTTTACAACTTGAGGTGAGTTTTAATGTTTCAAGGTAATCCTTTTGTTTTTTCTTTAAATCATGTATATTTATAATTTTATCGTTGATTATAGAATCAATCCATATCAACAGAAAATCGCCAAACATGCAGCTCAATCTTGTTGCTCAATTTGGTCCATCTTAACTTTTTACAACTTGAGGTGAGTTTAGTATTTCAGGGTAGTCTTTTTCCTTTTTTTTAAAAAAAAAAATCATGTGAATTCTGTAGTTTTATCATTGATCACTCCACAGAATAGTAGAAATATCTACAAAAAAATCATCAAACATGCAGGCCCTTCATGTTGCCCAATTTGGACTATCTTAGCTTTTACAAGGTGAGTTTAATTTACTCTTCTAGAGTGGTCCTTTTTCTTTTTTAATCATGTTACTTTTAGAGTTATCATTTATATAGAATCAGTACTCCAGTCCAGAGAGTATATAGTAGGAATATCAAAACCAAAAAAAATTTACCATATATACATACATTATAAGAACTTTGGAATCATTTGCTCAATTTTCTCAGGTTTCATTACTTGGATTCATGAATATAATTAACACATATATATGTGTATATATATATAATTTTCTGATCTAATGTGCATACACGTATTAAAAATATAGGGGGCTTGACCATTAATAATTTTTCAATTGAAATGATAATGGAATGAATATGGCCTAAGTAATTGTGGCGCTTTTGAGAATAAAAGATAATCAATGCATCTTTAACGTATTTTTTTTTGAAGTAATGAGCTTCAAAATAAGTTAATCGTTACCCTATTTTGATTAACTACCTTCTTCCGTATAATCATTTATCATCAATTATTTCACTTTTTTTTCTTCTTTTTGAAATAACAAAAGCTTCTAAAGACATTAATTAGGTGGATCTTCAATGAGCTATTGCAGTAAACCAAGGAGGAATATCAACCCAACCCAACCCAATCGTGAGAGTGGGGCGATGTAGAAGCAAACTTTGTCAACTAATGAGCAGCGTCGTTATTCTTGTGCGGCGTATACCAAATACCTTTCATTGAGGTATTGTTTATAGATCGTCTAAGCGCTTGAATAAGCTCTTCTTCCACACCCATGTAGTCATCGTGTATCCAAATCGCCCGAACTGCATTAACCGAATCGGAAAGGATACAAACTCTGCCATCAACATGCCCTTGACAGAAATCATGGTCACTATTACTCAAGCAACAATCATTTATTGTCTATTTATTCCAAAATTAGAGCAATGGACTAATAACGTAACCATTATTTTCATTGTAATTCACTATTTGAAAATTTTCATTATCATTTCCATCTAAGATTTTGAACCAAACGCCTGCTATATAATGTTTTATTTTTATTTTTGAAAATGCGACAATCAAGATTCAAGACCATTGGCAAATGGCCTTATGGCTCGATGAGTTTGGGCTTAAACTACATATCCTTATGAGCCCATACAAGATATCCTCCTCAATCTTGGGCTAATTGAGGACTTGGGCTAAGACTGATTGTCATTTATCAATAATTTGATCCCCATACATTGTTGCTCTAATAAATCAAATTAGCAAATAATCAACTCGATATTGATTTTGACCTAGTTCATCAGAATAGATTCAAATGCTAGGGATAATGTCTATCGTGTAACAAAAAAAATTGTTGAACCGACCGATTTGTCAATACAAGTTATTCTGTAAAATTTATTCATATTATAAAATTGATATTATTATACTTATAAACTGATATCACTACTCTTATAAACTAATATCAATAACATTTAATATATAATCTTAGTTTATAAATATAATAGTATCAATTGATAAGTATAATATTATTAATTTATAAATGTAATGTATAAATTTCATAATATGAACAAGTTTCACGGGAAACTTGCTCATTAGTCAATTACCATCCCCATCAAATTAGTATAGAGTACATATATATACAGAAATTGTAAACACAGGTCATATTTGCTTTGCGCTTATGCCCAAGAAAGATTGGTCTGATGAACAATATCATATACTACAGAAATGAATGGTTTCTTAACCAGAGGCTCTTGAAGATGATGATGATGATATAATTATCAGTTTATACAACATAACATTGATTTTTTTCAAGCAAAACTAGGCAACTGAAAATCATTTACTCCATGTCAAAATTGGTACAACAAATCCATCAATGTGGAAAAAAGCATCTAATTTGAACCAAATTATCTTCACTAGTATTCTGAGAAACAACTCACTTTCAAGTATTTTTAGCATTCTAAGCACTGGATCAAATGGAATTTGACATCCATCATTAACAGGAATTCTATAAATAGCCTTTATCAGACAAACTTGCAGATAATAATATTAGGTACCTGATTTTGTACTATCGCTCGATTGCTATCTCGTTATCTTCAGTACGTGGTGGTCTCCACTTGCGATGAAAGATACTCCTTTCTACTTCTTCAATTTCACGGGGTCTTAACTTGTCGTCAATCAATTGTAGCAGTTCTTGCAAACCAACTCCCGTTGCAGCAGATGTTTTAACATGCCCAGTGGGAGATTCCCCTGAGACCTCACTTGGTTGGACATTCACAGTATCCCGCCCGATGGTGCAATCATCATAGCTAACCCAAGAGTCTGGTTCATTCTCACCGGTGATCCAGTCGTCAGCTTCTTCATAACAATTGCCATCTTCAAGACTCACCAAGGGAATAACTTCTGCATCTTGTTCATCTTCTTCTTCTTCTTCTTCCTCACCAGAGAAATCTCCATTTTCAACTTCACCTATATCAGATTTCTCATCCAGAAGATCAACCTGAAGGCAATTTCAGAAAATAAGTCAACTCCGTCTCTGTATACAACTCTTTATTTTACCTAGGCTTTAACACTTATGGATTTCTAAATAAAAAGTTGTTTCATTATTTTCCTCCATGATTTATTGTAAGATAGCATTAAGTGTTTCAAGGATGTTAGTAGAAGACGACGAGGAAATAAAGAAAGAGAGAAAAAGGTGGCAATTTCAGTTGTTTACCTTATTCCATACTTCAATCATGTTTTGGAGCTTCTCCTCTGACACGTTTATCCTCCTAAGAACTTGCATTACAGACTGTCGGTGTTCTTCAAGATTTGGAGCACTTGAGTCCAGTACATGCTGTAAATTTCATTAACTTCAACAACATGCCAAAAGCACCACTTCATAACAGGAACAGAAATACACATAAAACCAGCCTTTGAGGTTTAGCCTAATTACTGAAAAAAACAATGAAGTTTGTGCCCCTTCAGGTATCACAAAACCACCTTGAGGTCGTCTGTGTATCTTTCTTACAAACACCCCCCTCAATTGGTGCAATCCGCAAGGAAATAAACTTCGGTTAGTTTATCTTAGTAATATGCTAAACCTCAAGGGAAACCTTTTTAATTACATATACACTAATTTCATACCACAAGGAGGTCCGCTTCAATAACCTCTTCCAAGGTAGCGTGAAATGCTTCAACTAGCTGCAAAATGAAATGTTCGTGACAAAGAACAGCGATAAAGAAATATATACTGCAAGAATTTCACTACCTGAACAGGCAAATCTGAGATAAATCCAACTGTGTCGCTAAGTAGTACTTTCCTCCTAAATGTGAACGATTCAGCTTTTAATTACACAATAAAAGTGAGTTACAAATATTAACACATTAAAACAACAGCAAATGACGAAGTGGTAAATAAAAGATAATGTTACCCTGATGGAAGAATAACGCTGCTTAACTTAGGATCAACTGTAGCAAACAATCTGACATAAGAAGGGTTCCATATAAGAGAGATTATATGAACATGTTCATTAAATATAAATGATAAATAGCACTATTGTGCAAAGTGTCTTCAGGATTCGTTTTCCTTACCGATCATCGCAGTAAAGATAGCGGTTTGAGAGTGCACTCGTTAATGTTGACTTCCCCTGGAAGAAATTTAGGACAAAATATAGTTGATAACTTGATATTCACTAGTAAATAGAGAAATGCAGAATAAAAAGTCACCTACAGCATTTGTATAGCCAACTATAGCGACAGTAGGGATTTCTTGTCCTGGAGACCCACCCTGCCTTCTTCGCGCAACTCGTTGAACAGCTCGGGTCCGTCTAACTTCTTGGATTTCAGATAACAACTTCATCCTCCGCTCCGAGATTCTGATGAAATAAAAAAACTGAAGTACTGTAAGATGAATTATACGTTTCCCCAACAAATGCTTCATGCCAAAAGGAGGTATTGCGTTCAGTGGCCTTTTGACATTCATAAGTATTTCAGATTATCGATGAGAGAATGTTAGCTGTCGAACAGAGAATCCTGAACACCCATAGTAAGCCAAATAATACAAAACGCTATCAACCATTTAGAGAGAGATGACTCGCTAGTCTTTTAAAATACAAATTCTTGTATGCACCAGGTGCACCATGCAACTCAAGTGCATTTTTAAATGGTATTAGTTTTTTTAATGAACAGTATTAGTTGTTTTCACTAAACAATATTAGTTTTTTCACTGAACACTATTAATTGTATATAGTTGCACCGAACAAATGGTGTACAAGAGACTTACTCTCTTTTAAAAGTGAAAATGTAATAGAATTCCTAGATAAATGAAGTATCATGCTGAGAATAACTTCCAAGTATTGAAGTTCTGTCAACTCCATTATAAATACTAATGAACATAAGGCACAAAGAGTAAATTTGATGCTTAACATACTCATGTACAAGAAATTATTCTCCAAGTGGTAACAAATATGATGAACAAGCAAAAGGAAGCAGTAATTTTAAAAAAATTAGCTCACCTTCGCCGTTGAAGCTCAATTTCAGTTTCTCCAGCACCACCTATAAAACCACGCCCTCCACTTCCTCTCCTGTAAATCATTAATATATACACGATAAATATAAAAACAAAGAGATTTGAGTTTATATTATCATGTATTTTTCAATCACCAGATATTCTAATTGGAACTTCATCAGCACACTTACCCTCTGGCACTAACAACTTCAGCTTTTCCACTCCCACCAAACGTATTACGCCCATCAGGCCCACGAACTCGAACAAGCCTACTTCTTTTGTACATCAAAGCTGCCAACTCAGCCTGTAAATTGACAAAAAAATTCATAGCTAAATGTTAAACTTCATTTGTTCGGAAAAATATGAAGATTGCAGAGAAATTCAATAACACCTGTAATTTAGCTTCATTTGTCTGAGCATGAGCATTAAAAATCTCTATAATAAGCCCAACACGGTCCATTACAGGCTTACCCCAGATCATCTGTGAAAGTGTGATATCATATCAGGGAGCAGCAAAGTGGGTGAATGCATGATTAAAAGGTATTTCCCACAGAAACTTACCTCCAGATTCCGTTGCTGAACACCACTGAGAATAGCATTTACAAAAACGGAGTCGACATCATTCTGTCATTAAGGCAATAGTAGCGATAAAACTCACTCCTATTATTTTGCACCAGTTCTCTCCACAACACTCGAAAGAAATAAAGAAACGAGTTTTACCACAAGATGTCCTTACCTTTGTTTCCAAATCATATAATTGGCACTTAACATTCTCCACAGTCCCACCTCCAAAAAATGTGTCTGTCACAAGATCAAGTCAAAAGAAACTATCTAAAATTTGTTAATAAGAAAACAATAGCACTAAATTTCAATCACTGTGACATTAAACACATTGACTTATACTGAGTTCTATAAGGCAAACAGGTAATCTACGTCTCATTATGAATTCATTCAACTACCATTAAAGCCATAAAGGCAATAATTGGCAAATAAGACTAAGCGTATTGCTAATTACACCAGAAATCATCTTGTACAAACAAAATTTATTCAGCTAATTAGTATTCAACAATAACATTTTCAATTTACTAGTTGCAGTCTAAACCATAGCAACACATGATCAAGAGAACAAGTACAATCTTCCATTTTCAAAATCAAGAGATACATATACATCTTCGTCTCAGAATCACTCACAGTCATAAAACAAGACGACGAAAAAGGAAAACAAGGATCGGAATAGTAACCTGCCCGAGGTGTCTTTGCGAGGGGGTTCTGCACAACGACATGAGGCGGCATTTCTTTGTCGAGAAACTCGGTCGCATAAAGCCCATCGCGCTGTTGTTCCAGAGAATTGGCAAGATTCAAAGCCTCCTCCAGCTTCGCCTTTAAACTAGTCTCGGGTCGGATCCTGGGCTGTACGACGAACAGCCTGGGCGGGGCATCGGGGTCTCTTTCAAATCCATCGTCGCTCTGATCCACCTGCTTTCTCTGTAATACTGGTGAATTGGAGAAATAGCAAAACGACGGAGGAAATTGCGATAGTATGATTCGAGGGTTTGATGATGATGATGCTGAAGGGTTTATAGGGTTTAAGATTGAGTTGAGAGTACGCCGGTGAAATATGCTTCTACAGAGCATCTTAATCGCTATCTCCTTTATCTTTGTTTAATAAAATTTGAGGTTTACACAGAGCGCAAACCTAGAAAGGTTTCCGCCGTGCCGGAGATCAGTACGCAGGGCGGGTAACCGGAGAAACGGCGACGCTTTTCTGATGTTTAATTGAGTTTTTATTGTATTCGGTTTTAAGATCACTAATATTCTCCTAACTCTAGCCAAAAATAGATTTTTTACAACTTTTGAGGAATAGGAATGGAATTATATGTTTGGTATAAGCAATGGAATGGAATGAAACCTCAAAAGTGAAGAATCAACATTACCTCAATAAATTGGGATATATGGGTTTCAATAGTCACCATCGAATCTAAAATCTAAAGACTTAAAATTAATGACCTATTATTTGTTGTACTGAGTGTCGTACTAACCATCGTTATACATCGTACTATCTATCGATTTATATCGTACTATCGTATTATCATAATAAATTTAATAATTTAAAAAGTACAATTATCAATTTACCAATCTATCCTTATAATTTTTGTTTTTAGAATAATTCAAAAGTTTTTCTTAAATCTAAAAAGTATATTTCATTTAAAATTTTATCAATTTTCTATTCACGTTAATGTTGACCAATTTTCTTAATCTTGAAACAGACTCATCGTCTTCCTCTCTTGATTTATTCTCATCGATACAGTCACATTCTTCATCCATATACTCATCGACTTAAATCTCCAAAAACAAACCCTTATTTTTAATAAAAGTCATCAATAAACCATTCCGTCAAAATTTGGACGTTAAGTGACTAGGATCCACCATTTGAGATTTCTAGACCTTCTTCACTCATCTTAAAAATGGCTGCAATCCATTATTGTGAACTCATTTTACCACCACCAAACATTTTACATTTCTGATAAAAGAATAAAATCTATTTACTCTAAATCACATCAAAACTTCTATATACTCTAAATTACCACAACCGAATTTGGGGTAAATCATAAATGGGTCTCCGATGGAGCCCTGTAATCATCCCTTAAATGGCAGCGCACGGCCACGACGTGGTGGTGCTAATTAAACATTGAAGCCGTCTTCGCTACACTCAGTAATTTGTCCTTCGTTTTTCTTGCCTAGAACATCCAAAAAAGAAAAAAAAATTCTAAGAGAAATTCTACAAGATCAAACTCAAAGATGGAAGAAATCGCATATTTTTGTCTTAGGAGAATTTATTTTATTTTTTTTCCCAAAGTGCTCTTCAAACTTGTAGATTTCTTTCACTTATCCACCACAAAACCTTCTTTAATCATGTTATTATGCAAATTTATGGGTGGATTTCAGATTTCAAAGGTGTGATTATGGTGGATTTTTCTAATTTTCATAGTGAGAAAGGGGCGTGGCTACGAAGGTTTAGGAGAGGAAAATGGAGTAAAAAAATACGGTCTTTTTTTTTTTAATTATGGGTAAGATAGTAAATTGAAAAATAGAATTTAAAAAATAATTTTAAAATGATATACTAGTACAACAGGTAGCAAGTTAGTACGACACAGTGCGATGACACATGACACAATATTAGATCCTGACTGTTAACAGTCAGTACAAAACCCTGACTATCGTAGTTTCATCAATTGAATTTTGAACTTTCTGCCTGTAGGTGTAACTAGATTGTCACGTGTAAAAATAACTCAGCAAGATCGGAAATTCTATTTTGATTTCAAGTCTTTATTTGTTTTGATTTTATTTTTAAATTCTATGATCTATAATTCCAAATGTAAAATAAAAATTTACATGTAACAATCCACCATGGTTAGAAAGCTCTAAATTCAATAAGTGAAACAATGTAATTTTAAATATTTTGACGAAATTGAGAGTTAAATTGAATAGAGTATTAAATATATAAACTTATGACACTAAATCAATTTTTAACCAACGTTATTGCACCATTGATTTAAACTACCTTTTTTTGTGGGTGAGAAAATTATTAAAGCTCCTCGATCGGTTCAATTCGAACTTTATAAACCCGAAAGTTTAGATTTAGTTAAAACCGATATGTTAGCCCAACAAAAAGTCGGTGCGGCCGGACTTTCAAATTAGTTGAATCCCAAAATTACTTTTTTTTTTTAATTTTAAAGGTGAAAAAATGCATTAAGATTTAAGACATTAGTACAAGCGGTAGTAGTACTCAACTCTTACAGCAAGGAAGGAGACATTATAGAGCTAAAACTAAAACAATCTTAAAGAGATGGGAAACAATCTATCGGACAAGAAGACCACTAACTATAAAGAATAATAGAAAGAAAGAGAATAGAGTGCACGAATTCATTTTTATCAAGAGACAATAGTTCCGCCCACGATCTTGTCAAAAATATCTGGAGAAAATACCATTGAACATTGCATCATTTCTACATTCTCAGAGCCTCCAACAAGTGCATTGCCAACTGAGGCTAAGCAATTTTCTAGCCACTTTTCATTTATTTATTTATTCATTTCATTTCCTAATTAGCACAAAAAATGTAACGAAAATAATTGGCCCAACAAAAGTATATGAAATGGGCTTTGCATCAACAGAAATTAGCTTAAACACAAAATCTACCAGGTTTTAGGGGGAATGAGAGAACAAAAAAGGCTTTTGTCAATACAATATTAGGATTTGATATGAAACTAGATCACCATCAATGGTGAAAAATTGATATCCTCTGTTTGAGAATGATATTAAGAATGAAAATAATAAGACAGACCTTATTGTGATAGAACTAAGAACCAATTTTAAGCAACCTACCAGTGATTTCTGCACACACAAAGCCAGAACAATAAGGAATTTATTAAGCACGTTTGTTTTACATCATAGTAATAAATGACTTCAAAATGTATGCCATAAAAGATAGCAGTACAAAACTTCAAAGCTATTATAACTAAAGTTAACATTTAAGAAGTAAGGATCCAGGTGATTTTTTTTTTGCTCAAAATTTCGGAATAACAATCTGTTGTCACACAAGTAAGAGAACAGTATACAGGTGTTGCATATCTTAACACTACCAAAACTGCCACTGACCTATATAACAGATCAATATCTACTCGTAAGAAGCTCTAATGATTAAAGAACGAGAATAACCATTTTTTCTTTTTTAATTCTGGAGTTGTGCGATTTTCCGGGCTGATGAACAATGGATTGAATAGGATACACCAAGAAATCAGCATTCAACGAATCTTGAAAACCTAAAATAAATCAAAATTCATAATGAATGTCTCATCCCGAGATGGTTTTTTCTGGAAAAAAAATAATTAACAGAAATTACAAGCAAAAATGAAGAGTTTCAATCCAACCCATATTCACTAGTTGATGGCACATTTGATGTGTACAGAAAATCGTACCTCAGAATAAATCAGATTTTCTTTGCGGATTAAAACAACACTGTATACTGGGTGTCAGTTGCCTTCATCCTTGCTTTTACCTTTCCTCTTCATTCCAGCTTTCTTTCCCCGTTTTGGCCCCTGAAACAAGATGACTTTGTTTGAGAGAAAAAAATGGAATGATACGCTTATATAATATCACACACAGAGCAAGTAGATGAACTCTGTGATCACCCTTGCTCTATTAATTCATAAGCAGTAGAAGAGATTGCTATATGTTTTAATATCTTCCATAAGAATAATTGATATTTTCAATGGTGGTGGTCTTTATCAGGAAAGTAGCAGAAAGTGAAGCCACAACACACATACAATAGAGGATAATATTAATTTACCTCAGCAGAGAATGTTTTCAGGGGATTTCTACATTTTTTTAATTTTCCTTTAACGCCTTGGCGATGACGATTAGAGTTGGTGTTTCCCATGGCTGCTCTAGCAAGCTTTACAATCTTGCTAGCTTCTTTTGTTGTAGGGTCCAATAAGTACTCTGGCACATCTCGCAGGTGGTGCGCGGGTTCCTTTTTACTCAGAACTTTGTCGTGTTTCAACAGATCTGTTCGAACAAGCGGTTAAGTACAGTCATTAATCATCTAAAGAGTTGCATGCTTATATGTATTTTTAATGAGATTTTACCTAAGTCTTTTGGGTTATCTTGAAAATGAGCCTTCAACCTGCATATTTTCAGAAATATAACAAACGCCCTATTAGAAAATTAGGGGAAAAAATAATGAGTTATTTAGCAAATTATGTACTCATTCAACATCTCTCAGAGATGAATAATCAGATAACCATCGGTTTTAGCAAATTGAGGCATTTAAATCTGGTTGCTGTGCTCAATTTGGGTTGAGAAAATAATGTCTCACCATACAAGCTCAGGGATCAGAAAATAATGATATGACAATATCTTAATACTTTTTTTTTTCTATTTTTTCAGAAAAGCTGGTCAGAAGATAACTCACTTCTCAGAGTTGAGAATTTCATTTCTCAGATCCTGCGCACGTGATTCCCTCACAGCAATTTTTGTTACACTTCTTGCAACATCCTGCAAGTAAATAATGCATTTAATGACTGTTATGCCCTCTGCGCTAGAACTAATGAATAGGCTTGGAGACTATACATTTAATCAACCCATAAGCTTTTAAGAAAGGGAACAAAACAAATCTCAATTACCTCAGCTCTGTACCGTAGAGACTCCACAGCATTCTTACTAAGTAATGGGAATGGAGCAATAAATTTTGAATCCTCACTACCATCTTCACCCAAAATAGATTTGACCTCTTCAAAAATTTCCATCTCTTCAGGAGAGACCTATCCAATAATAGCAAAATGTCAACCAGAATCTGTAGCTATAAGTACAGGAAAATTACAGTATATTATGATATATCATGCAACCGTAGAATAAAATTTCATTTAACAAAAATCTTTAGCAAGCCATAAGTATGACTTCTCATGTTGCTCAATAATCTTACCAAAGAGACAGATGCACCAGTATTATATGCTCTTCCAGTGCGCCCAATCCGATGCACATACCCTGCTGCAGTTTGAGGCATCTCAAAGTTGACAACCTAACATAAGTGAGATTGGTCATAATTGAGGTATCAATTTCTTTTTTAAGTACGACAATGTAATTGAGGTAAATTTTGGTCTCTCGTTTTAATTTTATGGGAAATTACCAGAAATGACTAAAGAAGAATTCTAATAGCTGAGGTTAGTTTTCTTAAAGTACTTATAAGTAAGATGATTATGACTAAAGCCTACAGTTTGAGGGGTTAAAATGGATTTTCCACGAAATTCATCCACAAACAGCTCTCTTTCCTAAAGAATCCCGGACAGATGTTCAAAAACTTCATGTTCCCAATATCAAAGGAAGAAAAGCACAAGTTCGTCTCAAAACAATATTTGATTACAGTCTATCATCCATTTCATTAGAAATATGGACTGATGCCTATTTTTCTGGACAAAATGTATAAACAATTATTTCCCAATATCATAAAGAAGAGAAGCACAAGTATTTCATCCCAAACCCACACCCAGGTTGTCAAAAATGGTTATTGTAAAAAAATAAAACAACATTTGATTACTTATACAGAGTATATCATCCACTTCTTTTAAGCATTCACTGATGCCAATTTTCCCCAAAATTATTTAACATGAACAATCAAGTGATTGCTTTCTCCTTCAATGAATTAATTCCAACCAAAAAAGACAAGGTTTAAATGACCACGAGTCTAAAATTTTACGAGTGACTAAAAGGTCATATTTTCAACTAGCAGAGTACTTTTTCAAGATGTAAAGTTAATGAAGCATTAGCTCACCGTATGAACATTTTTGAAGTCTATTCCTCTTACAACACCAAATTCTGCATCAAGCTTTTTCTTGGAATGTTTTTTAGATTTTTTCCGAGGAGTGCGACTTTCCTTATCATTGTTATCTTCTGCTGTTTGACTGTTATCAGTTGCAATAAGGTAATCGAAAAGACCAGCATTGAATTCCTGAGAAAGTAACGAAAAGTTGAAAATTAATGCCATGGAATAATTTGAATCATGAAATCTAAACAAGCCAGGGCATTGCATAAAAGTCTAGAGTCCATCAAAATTACTTCAAGTTATACCTCAAGAATATGTAGACGAGAATTCAAAGGCAGCTCAGCATTTAAAACTGCAGATTTGATTCCAAACTGCCAAGAGAAAAACTTAATCAGCCTTATCATTCCAAGAACAAATACATTAATTACCACGAAGCTGGGCCTCATGCTGCAAGAGCAATTATTATTTATCATACAAGAAAACACTTGAAACAACACAATCACTTGCCGATGATTTTATAAACAAAAATTGACCTACGAATCTGCCTGCTCAAAGCTGGAACAGATCCAGCCATTGACTTGAAACATAATTACTCTTAACCATTTTTCTATTCCAATAAAAATATTTGAAAAGATCAAGATACTAGAACAAACTAAAATTATGCATAAGCACAATATTTATTGTTCTGTTTTGATAAATATATACACATAAGGAAAACTTCAGAATTTTATAGAAAACAGAGTGTTTATCCTTCTCCTTTAAATGTACATATCTACGTTGCATTCAACTTTCACGTGCAGAGTCTCCTTAGACTGAAGTGCTTCTCATTCAATTACGTCGAATTACTAAGAGTATGAACTACAACATGTAAAATATATAACTACTCCAATATATAAAACTAATAGCTCCTTTTAATAATGGTTTAAAGACCACAAGTAAGATAACGATATCAAATTTTTTGAATTTATCGACCTGTAAACTTTTTACCAGAGACATGGAAGCTGCTTATTGGCTGGACATAATGTAATACGACCTATCCTACACATGATCAACACAACCCCTACTAAAATTAAAGGAAAAAAAAAATTGGAAGGGTTTTCTTATTTTAAATTACATAAGTCATTATGGTACACGTTAAGTTACAAGGCAATATGGTATTGCATAAATCCATGGAAACACAGGTGAACAATTCTACCTGTTCAAGGAACAGCTTCAGTCTAAAACTCATGTCAATTGAGTTTGCAAATATCAGCACTTTCTTTTGAATAAGCTCCAATTTCAAGAGAGCAAGGATATGCACAAGCTTGTCACGAGCACTGCATAAAATCTTTACAAGTAATAACGTCAATTAAAATATTAAACAATGAACATAGTGAGGTTGCAAATTAACATCAAAAGGCACTAGAGATTGTCAAAGAGACATCTGTGGAGATGAATAACCTAAAAACAATGTACGGAGGATAAAAGGGATACTGTGAAAATTGAAGTAAAACTAAAGGAACACTTACATGAAATTGCTGAACATTTCTGGGGACAATGTCATCCTTCACGTCTCCCACTTCAGGTAAAGTTAAAATGCAGGGATTATGTAGAATAAGCTTTTTCAACTTTTCAACATCATCACTGTAAAGTTGAAATGTAAAAATTGGCATCATAGAAGGTCATATATTAGTTTTTTTTAAACTTACGAGAAATCTGCTTGAGTTAAGGAAAAAAAAATTATCCAACTTAGTAACAGAGTGAAAAGACAGGGATTATGTCATGGAAGGATAAGTATGCGAAGATATTTAAAACATCATCGAATGGAGTAATCTCCTGGAATAACCAAATTTTGGTTGAAAAAGGCAACGTAATTTAATTTATATAATAGATGAACTTTGTAACTCAGCCAGGGAAATATTCCTGCCTGTCCCAAGCAAGGAAAAAGGAGGAGGGTTGTGGTAGGCATGTGACAGCTAGTGTAAAACTTCGTTACATCACCATCACATGAGCCAATTATCGAATTTTGTTCGGGCGTTGTGCACGCGAGCCATCGTGATTCATCTATTGGTTCATGTAGCCTACCCAAATTATTTGGGATTAAAGGCTCGGTTTCTTTGTTTGTTAAGAATAACTAAACTTTGTATGAAATATGGTTTAGGGAAGTAATCCCAGATCCGGGCTCACAAAAAATTATACTCCATAAATACAGATTACAGATTGCCGGTTCTCCCACTAAAATTGAAACAAATAGATTGTTTTCACAGAGGAGCAAATTTTCGGGCTAATGGGCTATTTATATTTTAATCTTTAAACACAATAACATACATATATGAACATTTGAGTAGACATGGAGCCAACAAACAACGTTCAGATCTTTTTTTCTTTTTTTAAATACCACAATACTGTGACCAATTATCATGGAAACATCATTTTCAGGACAAACCTTGAAGTTGCAGACATTAGAAGGCACTGGCAACGTTTTGGAATATGAGCTGTAAGAGCTTTTAGATCATCCTCATATCCATACGACAAGAGAAGATCTGCCTGAAAAATGTTGTTTTCTATCATAAATACCATAGTAAAATGATGTCAATGTTATATCTAGTATGAAAATGTGTAAACAATGCATCAGGAGCAGTACCTATACCACTAATAGTTATATAACTGCTACAACTATTGCACATACTCTGTACTTATTAAGTCTAGATTATCTTGGACAATAATATGCACTAATTAGTATCTTATAGACTGTCATTGCTTAAAAAATATTTATATTTATGTTACATAAGTGATAATTATATTTTTTATTATTAGTAACTATTATAATCTATACCTTATGGTTGTTTCACAAATTTGAAATTTTGCAAAGGTAACTTTTTTGCAATATATACACCTGGTAGGTGTGAACAATATACATATAGACACACATATAGGTATACAGCCTATGTGTTTAATGAATTAATACACGCATCCGTATGTGTCTCCACATGTTCTATCTTGCATAATTTTCTGCTTATCAACATAGTTCCCATCAAGATTTCAATTATACTAAAGCCAACTCAACTCGGGGAAGTTAACTATTAACAATAGTTCAAATAGGACACATGTTTAAATGCATACCTCATCAAGGATAAGAACTGAAAGTGACTCCTGAAGAGCTGTAGTTTGAAGCATGCCGTTTGTCAAGCATGTATGTATGCAAGCAGGAGTAGATACAACAATATCAGGAAATCCCGCCAAAGATGTTTTCTAAGATCACAGAGGAATAACAAGTGTCACCCATTGCAAATTCACATCACATATGAAACGAATTACCCTATATTGAACCTACAGCTAATTAAATTAAGATTGAATTAAATTAACCAACCAAGTTAGAAGGGGACATCGTGCTCTGCAATTGAACAACTTTTAATTGCACTCTACATGATTCAATTAGCCACGTCACCTCCGAATAAACCTGGAGAAATGAACAAAAACGTCATATTTGGTAACAAAAACAGAAATCCAGAAAAGCCCAAAAAGAATTTGTATTCTGAAACTTTACTCAAAGGCGCTTACCTGTTGGCATAATTCTCGGGTTGGAACAAGAATAAAAGCCGCTGGAGCAACATTCTTTTTCGAAGGCGAATCAGAAAAGAGTTTCTGAAGCAATGGGAGCAAATAAGCTAATGTTTTGCCGGAGCCGGTTTTTGCCCGTGCCACCACATCTTTGCCTTCCTGTAAACAGAGAATCACAAATTAAACAAATAAACCTAAAAATCAAAATTAGAAACTAACTAATGCAAATTGAGCAGAGAAGTTGAGACTACATACAAGGATGAGAGGGATAGCGACGCGTTGAATTGGTGTGGGCTTGTCGATCGATTTTTTGGTTAAGGAGCGAATGAGGCGAGCATCGAGCCCCAACTCTTCGAAGCTCAGTTCCTCTTCCTCCTCGTGACTTCTTTTCGCTTCTTCACCCACTGCTTCATCATGCTTTCTTTTCGCCATTGAAGGTTTTTGAGTGAGGCGGGATGCTTTAGCTTTTCTGTGAAATTCCTGCGTCAAAGGCGGCAAATAGGAGATGGGTTGCCAAGTTTCTTTTAATTGGGTTAACCTACCTGATTCAAGCTATACCAAAGCCCATATTAATTTCAAAAGGCCCAACTAAATAAAATAAAAGAATTGCATAGATGCGGCGAGGCGATAAGATAAGATAACGGGATAGGGATTTTCGAAAAATTTAAGTTGCAATACGATAAGGATACGTCTGCTTATTTATATTTAATTATATAATATCTATAAAATATATATAATTTTTAAAATTAATATATTAAATGTATGTAATTCACATTAAAGAAGTCGTTTTCAGTACCCTGACATCAGAGCGTACAGACAACCATCTGCGTCAGGGAAAATGGTGAAAATTCCCTGCCAAAATTGAGTGCACATTAGCCACTACCACAATGGTCAATTATCCCACTTAACCATTAGGGCTACACAACCTGAAGGACAAGGTGATATATCATTCTTGCCCTCTAAAGACACAAGGTATAAAAATATCTTCATTTGTTTTTACAATGTATATTATTTATTTTTTACGCACATTCGAAAGTATTTTACGTGCACAACATTTCTCTGCTCATTGAATTTGGGCTAACTTGAGCATCGAAGGATTGACACCTAAACTCCCTCCGGCCCGATTTTGTGCAAGCTATATGGCCACTATGACGGACATCCTCAGTAGCAGTTCTGAGAGTCCATTTACTGCTCTGTTGCTACTTTCTTCTCTGATTCTACAATCCGAAGTATTCGTCTAGGGACATTTCTACCTCGTACTTCTCTTTTTATCTTTGTTTGACGCGGGATTTGTTTCACCCCACACATCACAAGCCTTGAACTGAGAAATAAAAATTAAGTCCTAAATTGAAACACTTAGGCTACGTTTGTTTTGAGATTTAAGTGTGCTGCGGAGCAAGTCAAGGTTTTAGAATCTAGATTTAGAATCATTGATGAATAGTAAATGTTTGTGTTTGTTTTGGGATTTAAGTAGAGTGGAGATTTAATTTTATGTCAAATCAATGTTTAATAATAATTGATATTGTATTATTATATTATATTGAGAAGAGTAATAAAGTGTATAAAGTATAAAGTATTGGGAAGAGTAATAATAGGTTTTATAGGTATTTGTAGGTGTGGATTGGATATGAGATTTGAAAACCAAACTCTAAATCCCAAACTCGTATGAGACGGGGAGCGCAAAGTCCTAAGTTCATCCGTGTGAGTCCCAAAACAAACGCAACCTTATAATAAATGGTGATTTAGATTGAGACTACACCTGAAAATTGGGTCTCCATTAGACATGCTCAAACCGAACCGGAACCCCGGCTCAACGGAACCGGCTTGGTTCCACAAGAACCAACCAAACCGTAATGATATTAAAACCCATGGTTTTGGTTCTAGGAAAACTGAATCGAACCGGGCGGTTTAACCGAACCGTGGTTATTCGCTAAAACCGCTTGCTCGAACCGAACCGCAGTTCGAACTCAAACCGCCTCGAATTTGAAAAATTCTAAAGTTTGAGATCCAACGCCCAGATTAAAGATCCGCTGAGATCCAACGATTGAGATTAAATAGCCATTTCTTGAACCACGGGTTCAAACTGTGGAATCTGCGGTTCCTTCGGCTCAACCGCCATTTTCACCATTTTTTTTTTCAAGATTTTATCTATAAATACCACCTCATTCCACTCCGAAATTCACCCCAAAGTGATTCAACTCATTACTTTCTTCTCATCTCTCTCAACTCTCACTCAATTCTCAAAGTTTATTATTTACGTATTATTTACATTACTTACATATTACATACACTACACTACACTATAATTTATATATTAGTATATTACACTAAACTATATATTACTACATATTATACTACACTATATATTACACTATACTACATTACTACATATTAGTATATTACACTACACTATATATCATTTACATATACACTTACATATTATGGAAAGTCATCAAAGCAACAAGGGTAAAGGCAAAAGCTTTTCCACCTCTTCCGGTTAAATCTTTCCACGACCACAACAACCACCACACGGACCGATCGAGTGGAGGTTAGATGATATTGAGGCCACACTTGGTCCCTGTTATGAGAATCCTCTTGAAGATGATGCTATACCACGACGTCCTACTCAAGAAAGTCAAAACCACCCAACCGACTCCAATGCCGAGCCAACTCCAACCCCAACTCCAAGTCGAGCTCAACTTAAGTCGGATATTTTTGCACGTCACTTTAAAAAAGTGATCAACGAGGATGGTACTATTAAAGTTCATTGCAACTATTGTGAGAAAATATATTATTTTGTCAAAGGAGGGGGATATGGGACATTCGAGAAGCATTTGAAAAAAATTCACCCGGATAGAGTTTGAATTAGTTCAAACCAAGCACAACTTCGTGGATTTACGTCAACCGGTGGCGGTGGTGGAGTTCAAGGCGAGGTAAGTGTTGGGATTATACTGGAAAGTATGCTTTTACTTTGTATAATCAAAACTGAATTTCGGACTTATTTACTGAAATAAATTGTTTATCACTGATGTTTTAAATTGTTGGGGAATAAGTTGCACAGATCTATTCGGGGTGAATATTTAAATACAAATTTAATTCTTATAATTATTACTAGCATGAATTAATCCTATATTAATTTAAATAATAATCCAACAACATATCATGCATATAATTAATTCACGTAAATCCTACGCATCTTTACGAATTCTACGAGTTTATGTGAGCGTCTTTATCTCTTGGGATGGCGATGATCTGGGCCGATTAGACTAACGAAAAGAACTTCCCAAGTATTCCCTTAATCCTTGTTCGACTATCCCATTGGTAGGACACTTGAACAATTAACAAGGAAAATAAATTATGTTGCACCACCTTTGTGGATTTACTAATTTTTTAAAGCAAAGACACTTGAATTGTCTTGGGAATGAAAAGAGTCATCCCCTATTTATAGAGCACAAGTGGTTTCAAAATTTTGGGATAAAACAATGTGGGAAAATCTTTTTCTTGATCTCAAGAAATCTTGAATATATCTCCTATATTCTTTTTCCCATAATTATAATATTCCACAAAATCCCACCCTCTTTCTTTGTTATGGGATATTTTTAGAAAATAATAGGCAAGATTCCAAGATTTGGATCTTCTTGAATTTATAGAGATATTCTTGTATTTCAAGAAATACATATCTTCCATAATATATTTTCAAGAAAATCAAAAGAAAATCTTTCTTGCCCTTTATCTTTCAAAATTTGAAATTATCTTTATAAATAACCAAGTGGGAGATTTCTTGAATTTAATGAGATAATCTTGTATTCCAAGAATACATATCTACATTCCATAACAAAAATTCAAAAGAAAATCTTTCCCCTTTTATCCATAAATTTTTAAAATAATTAGAAAAAATAGGCAACAATATTTATTTTATTTTAAACACCTTTTTAGGTTATTGGACTATATATTTGTTGGGCTCTACGATTGGGCCTTTAGGAGAATTAAGATTGGATCTTCCAATGGATCTTGAATTATCAATATTGAGCCACAATATTATTCAAACCCATAAATATTAATTAATTCTTGGTCATATTGAACTATCCATATTTTTTTTTACGTTAAATATGGCTCCGGTTTGTATTTCAATAATATTATCTAGCCTCGATCTTCTGGGAATTAATTCAATCCTAGGATTCTCAAATTTTTCATTGTACATATTGAATTTCCATGGTATTATTTTTAAATTTATTGTAGATTTTCTAGAACTAATTCCCTTGGTCTAATTCTTCCTTGTTTTATGATAAATCGATGAACCTTTCGATTAATATCGAACAAATCTCTTGGTATCCCTTTAGTTCTCCTGTATTAAATCTTACAATCCGCGTGACATAATATTCATTTCTATAAAAAAGTATTGAATCTCGTTGATTCTTTACCCGATAAATCTAAGCTCGATTTTTACTGTCTTGGGTGATCTTTTGGATTGGATAGATGGATTCCATGTAACGAAAGGTCTGAAGCATTTCTTGGAATTCTTGCTTGATGAATTGTTTGGTTTGATTATCAAAGTATGAAGCTTACTTTTCGATTATCATCAATCATTTTCTACTCATCTCGAGTATACTCTTATCGTGACAAAGTCCTTCCACTTCCTTAATCAAATCACGATGGGTTTGTTCATTTCTATCTAGACACCTTCAAATGAATGGCGTACTTTTAGTTACTAAGAATACCAATTAATTTAATTTTGTACATGATATCTAAATAAATTAACCCTTGTAATGACTTTATAACATGATCAAAATTATTGAGCAAGTTATGCATGTTTTAATAAATAAATGGACTTCATTACTTGATAATAAAACAGGTGTGATAATATTTTTTCAAGCATTCTCCATGGGGTTGATAAACAATTTATTTTCTTAAATAAGATTTCCAAATTCGAAATTTTTTGATTATACAAAGTAATTCTGCTCGTATTCTTCGATCTCCATCCCATACTTAAGCATCTCACTTATACTTTCGAAAAAGTTTTTTAAGTATATACACCCATGTCAACCAATGGGTTTGACTCCCCTTTTTTGTTAAGTGGTTCGACTATCTAGATGGATTCTGTTATGATACATAGAACCCATTGGTTGCAAGTGGGTGTATAAGAGAAAAAAATCAGGACTTGACTTTCATTCCTTGGAAACCTTCAAGGCAATGTATGGGAAAAGGTTATACTCAGAATGGATCGAGGAAACTTTTTTGCCATCTTTTTGCTCAAGTCCATCCTAATTCTCTTATCGATTGATCTTTCATCTCGACTTTGAAATTTGGCAATGGATGTCAAGACAAATTTTTCCTTAACTAAGTCTTGATGAAGAGATCTATATGCAACAACCCCAAGGCTTCATTGAAAAAGGCCAAGAACACCTATTTTGTAAGCTCATGAAGTCCATTTACTTGACTCAAACAGTATCCAGAGTTTGGAACCAATGTTTTGATCATGTTATAAAGTCTTACGGGTTTGATCAAAACAAGTTCGAAAGTTGGTGTACAAAAAGCGGTTGGAACCGCATTGGTATTCTTAGTACTATACGTAGATTTACATTCTCGATCATCTGAACGATGTAAAGGTGTTATCGACGGCGGCATGGCTTTCAAAAACTTGGATATAAGGACTTAGGGGAAGCCGACACATCCTTGGGATCAAGATCACTCGAGATCGCAAGAAAAGGATGATAGGTTTGTCGAAGCTTCATACATAGACAATCGCTTTTGAAACGATTCAAAGATCAGATTCCAAGAAAGGCTTCAGACTCTTTCAGACATGGAATCCATCTATCCAAGAAAATGTGCCCTAAGACACAAAAAAAAGATAGATGACATGAGAGGCATTCCTTATGCTTCTACTGCTTAAGCCTTATGTATGTAATGTCGTAGTGCGAGACCGGATATCTCTACTTTGAATCGCTGGTATGGTGGCAAGATATCAAAGTAACTCCTGGAAAGAACATCGACTACGCTTAAAAATATTCAAGTATCCTTCCAGAACTTCTGGATAAAATGTTAATTTATCACGATAGTCTAATCCCCATCGGCCACACTAGGATTCGATTTCCAATCGCACTCTTGATTCCGTAAAATCTACCTCCCAGAATGTGTTTTGTAATGGGGAGCCATGACATGGAGAAGTTAAGCGAAAATGCATCGCAGATTCTACCATGGAAGTCGAATATGTAGTCATTATGAGGCAAATGAAAAAGTTTGGTTTTAGCTCAAGAACTTCCTAGTGGACTTGGATTTAGTTTCAATTTGCCTAGCACAATCATCGCTCATTGTGACAATGCCGAGCAAATTGCAAATTCAAAGGGAACCAAGAGCCCACAAGGCCAAAGAAACACATTGAAAAGAAATATCATCTTATACGAGAAATCGTTAAGAGATGAGATATAGAGGTGGCAAAAAATCGGCGTCAAGAAGACAACCTAGTAGATCCATTCACAAAGGGTCTCTCCTCAATACATTCGAGACATGTGGAAGGAATGTGTGTCAAGACCGCTAACTAACTGCTTTGAGTATAAGTGGGAGAAATTATTAGGTTCGTGTAGGTGACATTAGATGTCATGTATTAGAACTACACGAGACATGTTGTAGTATACTTAAAAAGCGGACTTTGAGTATAAGTGGGAGATTGTTGGGATTATAATTGAAAGTATGCTTTTACTTTGTATAATCAAAAACAATTTTAGACTTATTTACCAAATAAATTGTTTATCATCGATGCTTTAAATATCATCGAATGTTACATATATTTATCGCATAACTGCTCAATAAATAAGACGTGTTACATTGTAGTTAATTTAGTGATACCAGATCACAGAAGATTAAATTAACAATCCCTTGTAACTAAAAGTACACCATTCACGACCTAGATGGAAATGAACAATCCATCGTGAAAGGTTGAAGTGTAAGACTCAGATTGACTTGTCTTGACCAAGAGATTACACTAGTGCATGACTGATGCACTGAATAGGACCTACATGAGGACAAATTCTTCAGAACTGAACAAGGAAGAATTAGACCTCAGTGGTTCGTTATTTCTTAATCTTCGTTCCTTAAATAGGATCATGTGTGGTTGGTAACTATTGCTTTGACTTATCATGGGTAGAGAATCAACGAGATTCAATACTTTTTATCTTGGGCAATATTATTGGTCACATGTGATTGCTAAGATTTAATACGAAGAATCGTGTGCAAAGCACGCTTGTTCGACGGTTGCCCCTGGGAGGTTCATAAACTTTATCATACCAAATCTTGCAAGTGGAACTAGTTTTCGGTATGGATAATAATGTTGAATCGCTCTCAACCAAGGACAAAATATATTAATTAATGGAAAACTATTTCAAAGGCTTGAATTAATTAATGGGCTATATAATCTTAAACACGGAAATAATAATCGGAGCCATATTGACTGTAATATGGGTTAAGATGGATAGTGCAATATTAATTATGTAGTGGGATTAATTAATATTTATGGGCTTGAATAATATTGTGGCTCAATATTGATAATTCAAGATCCATTGGAAGGTCCAATCTTAATTCTCCTAACGGCCCCCCAAGTAGCCCAACATAAAGTCCAATAACTGAAAAAAGTGTTTAAAATAAAATAAATTTGTTGCTTATTTTTTCCTCATAATTTTCGAAATTTATGGATAAAAGGAGAGAAATATTTTCTTTAAATTTTGTTATGGAATGAAGATATGTATTCTTGGAATACAAGATTATCTCATTAAATTAGAGAAATCTCCCACTTGGTTATTCATACTTGATATTTCGAAATTTTTGATAATTAAGGAAAAAAAAGATTTTCTTGATTTTCTTGAAAAGATATTATGGAAGACATGTATTTCTTGAAATACAAGAATATCTCATAAATTCAAGAAGATCCAAATCTTGGATTCTTGCCCTAAATTTTTAAAAATATTGGTCATAACTTGATAAGGTGGGATTTTTGTGGAATATTATAATTATGGAAAAAAGAATATAGGAGATATATTCAAGATTTCTTGAAGATCAAGAAAAGATTTTTCCACATTGTTTTTTCCCTAAAATTTCGACTACCACCCTATCTATAAATAGGGGATGATTCTTTCATTCCCAAGTACAATTCCATGTGCTGGAAAAATTAGCAAATCCACAAAGGTGGTGCAACAAAATTTATTTTCCTTTTGTTAATTGTTAGCAAGCGTCCTACCACTGGATTATCGAGCAAGGATTAAGGAAATACTTGGGAAGGTTCTTTTGGTGTGTTTAATCAACGAGGCCATTACCATTCCAAGAGGTACGTTCACGTGAACTTGTATAAATTCCGCATGCGTAGGTTTTACGTGAATTGATTATATGCATGATTTGTTGTTGAATTATTATTTGAATTAATATAGGATTAATTCATGCTAGTAATAATTATCAGAATTAAATTTGTATTTAAATATTTATCCCGAATAGATCCGTGCAACTTATTTCCCAACAGTAAGTAACCCCACTTCTCTATTTACATTTGATCAAATGAAATATAGAAAACTGTTAGCTAAATTTGTGTGCACACAACACCTTCCTTTTCAATTTGCCAATAATTCCTTTTGGAATGATTTTGTTAACCTTGGTCTTCAACCCGCGGCAAAAAAAGTTTCACGTCATACTACTACTCGTGATGTTGCTAAAGTTGTTTATGAGTATAAATTTGCTTTGATTAATCTATTTGTCGATTTAAATGTTAAAGTTTGTATATGTGCGGATATTTGGAGTGATAATTTTCAAAAGCATAGTTATATAGGAGTTACATGCACTTGGATTGATGATTCGTGGACTCTTAACAAAAGATTGATTGCTTATAGAGATTTTGATACGGAACACAATGTCGTTAATATTAGAGATAAATTGCATGATATTTTAAATGAGTATGCTCTTACTAAAAAAATATTTTCTATTGGTTTTGATAATGCTAGTGCAAATACGGCTACTATTGAAGATCTTAGAAATATTTGTCAACCATATCTTGGTGGAAAAAAAATTCATGTTAGATGTATGTGTCATATTTTAAATTTATGTGTTCAAGATGGTTTAGATGCTTTGAAAGAACAAGTTGGTCCTATTAGATCCGTTATTTATTATATGTCGAGACATTCAAAATTGTTGAAAAAATGGAAAGTTTTTTGTAGAACATACAATATGCATCCCAAAAAAATTTCTCTTGATGTGTCAACTCGTTGGAATTCCACGTATAAATTGTTAAAGGAGACTATGGATTATAAAGACACTTTATGTACATTTTTTACTCAAGAAAATTGTGGTATTCGTTTATATCCTCAATATTGGGATTCATGCACTTCTTTGTGTAAAATTTTGGAAATTTTTAATGATTCAACAAAAGTGTTATCCGGTGTTTATTATCCTACTAGTAATTTAACGCTTGATTATTGTATTAAAGTTGCTAATGTGTTAAATGAAAATATTACAAATCCTTTATTAAGTGGTGCTACTTTCTCTATGATGCAAAAATGGAAAAAATATTTTACAAATATTCCCGATCTATTCTTGGTTGCTAAAGTGTTTGATCCTAGAGTAAGATTGGATGGATTAATAATGTTGTTAAATATGTATTATAATTATTTATTTCCTAATAGACATATGGTCATGGGTGAAGATGATGTATATCCTAATCCGGAAGAGATTGGTAATCGGATTAAAGTTACTTTAATGTCTTTATTTAGAAATATAGTGGTCCCGTTTTTGAAGCAAATTTTGGTGGTGACTCTTCTATGAGTCAATATGAAGATATATTAATCGGGTTTTTATGATGGCGTTCTCAAAAAACGCCCAAGGTCTACTTCTAACCCTTATTACGAACTTGATCATTATTTATCCTCTACATTTGTTCGAACAGATGAAGATGAAGACAACACTACTTTTAATATACTAAAGTGGTGGTCGATGATGAAAAATATCTATCCAATATTGTCAATGCTAGCAAGAGAAATTTTTGCATCTCCCTCCTCAACCGCTGCTTGTTGAACAAGCTTTTTAGTTTGGGAGTCTACACTTTGGATGCAACGAGATCGAATATGATTTGTTGAAAACGTGGAAAACCAATGCTTGCTTGATGATTGGGTAAGAGTCGAAAAAGAGAAGTCAAGAATTAATTGATAATGATGATCAAGATAGCTCAAGAAACTACCACCGGAAGTGATGCATGAAGAATCGAATCGATCCAAATCAAAGAGGTAAGTTTGAGGTAAAGAGAACTACGTGACTTTGATTCCTATTTTGGATCATAAAAGAACTTAATTTTAAGTTTCAAACTTAGAATTTCTAAGTTTATTTCTTAAATTTAAAACAAGTCCAATTTCTTTAAATCCCCCCCCCCAAATTTATTTTGTAAAGTTTAAAATTTTAAGTTGTAATTGTAATTACTAATTCGATATAATTCACTTTGTAATTTGTAAATTTGTAATAGGTCAATTAATTTGTAATAGTAGATTACTAGCTTATTTTAAGTTAGAATTACTAATTTGTAATAGTTCAATTACTTTGTAATAACTACTAATTTATAATAGTTCAATTATTAATGTAATCTTCAATTTAAATTCTCATATTAACAATAACAATGTCCAATTTCATGAACTATCTATACATTCCTTCAAATTTTAGATCCAAAAAACTAAGAAATACAAGAAAAAATATATGAAAAAAAAAAAAAACGACCGAACCGAACCGACGGTTCGAGAACCGAACCGAAACCGCCTTGGCCAAGGTTCGGTTCCGGTTCCCCCTCCCAGAATTTTGGAACCGGCGGTTCCGGAACCGTGAGCATGTCTAGTCTCCATGCAACTCTTCCTAATAAAAATACAACGGTTTAAATATCAAATATATGACTTCCTGACTAGCCTCTCATCAGCATGTCATAAGGGATCACAGAAAATCAGATCACGTCTGACGTCATAAACTCAAGATAGACCAACTGATATATAGTTTAATGTAGTTACAAAAAAGGAAAGTTTATCATACCACAATATAATCGAACGACAAAGCGCATCAATGGTTCGTGAAAATACATCATAATGAACTAGAATAAAATTCAGATTTAAAACAAGCTAGAAGAGATGGATTAAAACAAGAAGAGACTTCACTTCTTCTTCTCACCACCTCCGGCAGCCCTGCATGAATCACAAAATACAATAAGCCATAATAAAGAAAAGCACATTTTATCTTCTGAGTATGGTAGTATATAATTAAGAATGATATCAGATATAGGAATGCAAAAAATGAAAACTGTCGATAAAATTAATCACCTCATCTTTCGGAGTGCACTAGACATCTCCTCTCTCTTCTTCTTTGCCCTCTTGTGGGTACCTAATTTTCTCTTGGCTACCTTCAATGCACGCTTATCCTTCCCTACTTTGAGAAGCTCAGTGATACGCTTTTCGTAGGGTGCAAATCCAGCAACTTCTCTAATAAGACTCCTTACAAAATGGACTCTCTTGCTCGTTTTCTGTAATAGTTCATAGATTACAGGACCAGAAAATGGCAACATGTTAGGAACAGACTATTCGGATGAGCACCAAGGGAGCAAACAGTTTGGATAATCAAAAGAAAATCTTTGCAATACATAAATTACCCTTTTACTGAGAAAAATAATAATAATCACGGACTTAAGGAGACCACTTGAAGCATTACTTCTTGAAATATCTGAGGGGGTCCTTGGGTCAAATTCTTCAATAAGAATGGTAATGAGAATTTATTTTCCCACTATGCCCTCATAATGAAGGGAAATGTTGGAGAAAGGGTTGTCTCAATGGTGATAGTATTGTTAGTATAGTGCTCTAATTTTGGAATAAAGGAGACAAAATATGATTGTTGGGTTGAGACATAGTAATATTATTGAGAAAAAATGATTATAAGAGGGGAGGTAGTTATTCAAAATGGGATGATAATTAAACTTATTTTGGGACTCGGATCCTCTGCAGTTTGTGAAATGTAAATTTCTCTCCATCCCCACCATTCATTACATCAACGTCTAATAATTTGCCACGTCATGCAATTAAAAACCCAGCATTTTACTCTCCTCGTCAAGTTTTGACAGCATCAAACCATTAAATATTTCTAATTTCTGCTTCAATAAAAAACATTATAAATTTTTCTCTTCTCAATAACTTCGCTCATAGAGTTCTCTCCATCTCCGCCATAGTTCTTTTCTCAGTTATGAAGATGGGTTACCATAAACACTCAACAAATGATAGCAAAGTAGAAAATCAAAATCCTTATATTGAGGAGAGAAGAGTAAACAACTCATTATAGGAAGTAATTTTCTTCTCTCTTTCAGTGCAATTTGCCACTGAACTTTTTATCAGAGTATTTTTTTCACCAAGTATGCCTAATAACAATTTTAAATCCCAGCTTCTTTAAATCTGCAAATGACTCATCTTGCGTTTTTTCTTGTACTGAATTGCCTCACAACTTCAACTTGAAACCCACCAACAAATATGAAAAAAAATCTTTTAGGACTTTTGACAAACACTTACAAGACATGAAAAATCCAAGTGAGTTATGGCTAAATCTAAGAATAAAAATCCAAAACCAATCACTATAGTACACATACAATACAATAACAATTCAAGAAAAGAAAAACCCTTGGGGCATGAGAAAACTTTTGGGTTCTTGCTCATCGTGGCAAGTTATTAGACGTTGATACAATGAATGGTGGGGATGGAGAGAAATTAAGAAATTTACATTTCACAAACTACAGAGGATCTGAGTCCCTTAGTTTGAGCATCATTATCCCGTACGAATATGATGAATGTGATTTAATGATCATTTATTTTCATTATTTAACCACCACAATTACACTTGGTCATACACATTACAATTCTCATTGAGGAATTTTTGAACTAAACCATGAATTCAGCTAATATTCTTTGCATCAACATATTAGACAAGCAAAAACACATTGAAAACAAAATCAATATATGTCTTCACTAGTAAATGACACTAACACAGTCACAATACCATCAGGTCTACATTGTGGCTAAAGACACAATAAGAACTACTATTTTACCATCTTCTACTGATAGTATCAACAAACAAGAACTAATTTGAGCAGCAAATTCTATAATAGATACACTACACTAATTAAAATGAAATTATCTACACAATCCAAAGAAATGGTAATCCATAAAAACGTTTAACTTACCCCTTTCCTATCAGAAGGGCGCGGCGCTAATTCCTTGGGTGTAACGACATGGCCTTTCTTCAATCCGACAAAGATCCCACTGTTAGGCTGATTTGGAGCCATCTCCTACATGCAAAAAAACCGAATGTGGTTCGTAACAACAGATATTTAACTCTTTGGAAATTAATACTCACAAAAGATAATTTTCTCGGTAATATTTTACACAAACTAAAGAATAACAAAGAGATATATAGGAATTATACATTACAGATGGTTGGAATACCTGTTCCTTCGATCAGTACAGACTCCCAAAATTGTGAGTCGGGGACGAGAAACAAATTAGGGTTTAGGCCTTTAGGGGCGGTTGTTTGGGGGTGTGGATATAGCTGTAAATATGGTCGAATGAATGAGGTTAAAACTGAGATTTTCAATCGGATTGACTTTAATTGGGCTTTCTTTTTGTTTTTATTTTTATTGGGCTTTCTAATGGCCCAAATTTGGAATATTTGGCAAACTCACTTTCAATTTTGGAAAATGCTACTCCATCATTCCCATACGACATTGCACAAACTTTTGGGTACGTAGTTTAAAAAAAATATAATAAGTATAATATTGGAAAGTAATTTTATAATTTTTTATGTATAAAATAAATAAAATAATTTATTTGAGTGTGTGAGAGTCCCAAAAATAATAAAATTTCATGTAAATACGTAAATATTGTGAGGGTAGAGTTTAATGTGAAGTTTCTTTTTATAGCTATGCAAAGTGTTGTAAAATGTTCCAATAAAAAAAATATGCAATGTGTTGTGGAACGAAGAGAGTATCACTTTATTTTTCCTTTTTAAATTGTCACTCTATATTTTATGTTGAGACCATTTCCAACAAAATCTCACACCGTTTGTATTATTTTTTGCACTAAAATTGTAAAATTGATAAAAATAATAATTGAATTATATTAATTGAGATGCAATAATAATTGAATTTTTAGTATTAAATAAAAATAATAATTGAAAATTATATAGTACCACCCAACTTATACTAACAAATAATGAGATTTTATGTGTATATATTAAATTCACATCCACGTAAAAAATACTACATAAATTGAATTAAAGAATTAAAAAAAAAAGTAGAGCAGGGATTCAGGTGCAGTATAAATACCGGCCCAAAACTTCAAATAGTGTCAAATTCTAGAAGAAAATAGTACATGATGCTAATTCAATTCATCTTCTTAAAAAATCATTTCAATAGTTTCAGTCAAAACTTTATGAATCCCTATAAAACATTGGTGTGGTACTGTTTTGCAATCATTATTTTGTAGAGTGAAATAAATTAATTATTAAATTATAACAAATGCAATTTATGAAAATAAGATGTACTAAAGGCTTAACTAATTGCAGCAAAAATCACGATCTTTGACATACAACATTTTTAATCAAATTTTTGGATTGAAAAAAATATGATTTTAACATATCAATTGTTTCAATACGGACAATGAATCGTGTAATTATTTTTCTATATATTAATAGTCTAGGATTCGATGTAATCAAATTGTATCTTTTATTATAATAAGTTATAAATGCACGATTCACCTGGTTGGAATGAACTCAGCCTTAACTCAAATGTGATGATGGGATCACTCTAATCACTCAAAAAATGAGTGTCTTGTTGTGAATATTAAAGACCAACATTGAAAGAAAAACATAGCATGATAGTATAAATCCAAACGTGGCATTAACGACGACAAATCCACTCCACTCTTTTGACTACTGTATTATTTACTATTTACTTACTTTCGGTGCAATCTAATCCTTATCACCCGAATTTGAAGGCCAATTACTAATTCATGGCAACCAATAACTGATTAAACAGTCACAATTCGTTCATCTTAAAAAGATCACTAACTGAAATAAAAGGGTATTACCGGTAATATTGAAAAATATGACTTATATTATAAAAGTCTTTGAACTCGGAAGAGGAAATCAAAAGTCCTCAACTTGAAAGAGAGAATCAAAAGCTCTCAACTAAAGAGAGAAAATCAAGATCACACGATAACTAGGCCAAGTCCGAGAGCTTTAAATTATAGAGTTCAATTAAGTTATAGGTCTCAAACGTGTTTGCTAAGTATTAGATTTATAACAAAATTTTGTATAAAACGGCTTTCATTTATTATTCCTCATATGAACAGGGTTAATGGGGCCCACAATCAAATCATGTTTTAAAAAAATATAAATTATTATGTGCATAATGTTCATCGCAAGCATGGTAAGAATTAATAGTGAAGGTCGGTAGCAAATCTGGTTGAAGTTGGGGCACGGCAAAGCAAAGTAAGCTACATCGGGTGTCCTCCTTTGATTCTTCTTGTTAGAGAAATAATATTTAAGAAGAAAGCATGAATAAAAGAGTGATTTTCATTGGGATTATACTGAAAAGTATGTTTTTTACTTTGTATTATTGAAATTGAATTTTTATTATTTTGAAAAAATTGTTTATTTGTTTATGATTGAATCGTATAAATTTTTTTATATTAATAGTTACATGGTTCAATGTAAATAAGTTGTATTTTTTAGTATAATAAATTGCACACTTTTAAAATGCATTATGCACTAAAACATACAAAATTTAACCTGAATAAAAATATCTAGTACGTAGATTAAAAGAATATATAATATGTTTAATGAGGCTCAATATACATCAGCAGAAGTAATACTACAGGTAGATATTTTTCCAAGATATAAACTCCAAAACATATTAATTTAGTTTAGAAAGAAAGAGGATAATTATAAAAAAAATATGCATTTCACAAATACAAACACAACACTACATGTGATTTCACCACAAAACCACGTGTGGTTTCATAAGTTTATGTAAATTTAAGATTAAGATTCTAAGAAGCATCATAATCTAAAAAAGAATGTTTCTTTTTCAGTCAATTCTATTTTTATTCCTTAAAAAATGAAAAAAAAAAAAAAAATTGGTAGGGTTGAAAATCAAATCAAACTATTTGATATTGGGCTAGATATCGCTAAACGCAAAAATTCACTAGAGCTTGAATTGATATAGATACCAAATAAATTTGAACATACTTTTATGTTCGGATTATCTATTTATGGGCTTGAATTATATCAAGCTCAATAAGCAAAAACACATAAAATAAGTGCAAAAATGTCAAACTACTCGAGCTTGAGACTCGAGTAGGGATGCTCACGGTTCCGGAACCGGCGGTTCCAAAATTTCCGGAGGTGGAACCGGAACCGAACCGCGGTCAAGGCGGTTTTCGATTCGTTCGAACCGCCGATTCCGTTCGATTCTTTTTTTTTTTTTTTTTTTTTTCTTAATTTTTTGGATCTAAAATTTGAAAGAATGTAGATGAGAAATTTAATTATTGTATTATTGTTAATATGAGAATTTAAATTAAAGATTACATTGCAATAATTAAAAGTTAAAACATAACAATAACATTAGTACAATACCAAAATGAACTTATAAATAATTGAATGAACTATTATAAAATACAAAATACAAAATACAAAAAAATAGTAATTCTAACTTAAAATAAGCTAGTAATCTACTATTACAAATTAATTGAACTATTACAACTTTACAAATTACAAAGTGAACTATATCGAATTAGTAATTACAATTACAACTTAAAATTTTAAACTTTACAAAATAAATTTGGGGGAGGGGCCGAGGGGGATTTAAAGAAATTGACTTGAGCTTAAATTTAAGAAATAAACTTAGAAATTCTAAGTTTGAAACTTAAAATTAAGTTGCCTCACGTATCCAAATAGGAATCAAAGTCCACGTAGTTCTCTTTACCTCAAACTTACCTCGTTGATTTGGATCGATTCGATTCTTCATGCATCACTTCCGTGGTAGTTTCTTCGGAGCTATCTTGATCATCATTATCAACAAATTCTTGACTTCTCTTTTCGGCTCTTTACCCAATCATCAAGCAAGCATTGGTTTTCCACGTTTTCAACGGTCATATTCGATCTCGTTGCATCCAAAGTGTAGCCTCCCAAACTAAAAGCTTGTTCAACAGCAACGGTTGAGGCGGGAGATGCAAAAATTTCTCTTGCTAGCATTGACAATATTGGATAGATATTTTTCATCCTCGACCACCACTTTAGTATATTAAAAGTAGCATTGTCTTCATCTTCATCAAGCCGAACAAATGAAGAGGATAAATAATGATCAAGTTCGTAATAAGGGTTAGAAGTAGACCTTGGACGTTTTTGAGAACGTTCATCATAAAAATCTGTTAATATATCTTCTTCTTGACTCATAGAAGAGCCACCACCACCAAAATTTTCTTCAAAACCGGGACTACTATATTCTCTAAATAAAGACATTAAAGTAACTTTAATCCGATTACCAATCTCTTCCGGATTAGGATATACATCATCTTCACCCATGACCATATGTCTATTAGGAAATAAATAATTATAATACATATTTAACATCATTATTAATCCATCCAATCTTACTCTAGGATCAAACACTTTAGCAACCAAGAATAGATCGGGAATATTTGTAAAATATTTTTTCCATTTTTGCATCATAGAGAAAGTAGCACCACTTAATAAAGGATTTGTAATATTTTCATTTAACACATGAGCAACATTAATACAATAATCAAGCGCTAAATTACACGTGGGATAATAAACACCGATAACACTTTTTGTGGAATCATTAAAAATTCCCAAAATTTTACACAAAAGAAGTGCATGAATCCCAATATTGAGGATATAAACGAATACCACAATTTTCTTGAGTAAAAAATGTACATAAAGCGTCTTTATAATCCATAGACTCCTTTAACAATTTATACGTGGAATTCCAACGAGTTGACACATCAAGAGAAATTTTTTTGGGATGCATATTGTATGTTCTACAAAAAACTTTCCATTTTTCAACAATTTTGAATGTCTCGACATATAATAAATAGCGGATCTAATAGGACCAACTTGTTCTTTCAAAGCATCTAAACCATCTTGAACACATAAATTTAAAATATGACACATACATCTAACATGAAAAAATTTTCCACCAAGATATGGTTGACAAATATTTGTAAGATCTTCAATAGTAAATTGTATTTGCACTAGCATTATCAAAACCAATAGAAAATATTTTTTTTAGTAAGAGCATACTCATTTAAAAATATCATGCAATTTATCTCTAATATTAACGGCATTGTGTTCCGTGATCAAAATCTCTATAAGCAATCAATCTTTTGTTAAGAGTCCACGAATCATCAATCCAAGTGCATGTAACTCCTATATAACTATGCTTTTGAAAATTATCACTCCAAATATCCGCACATATACAAACTTTAACATTTAAATCGGCAAATAGATTAATCAAAGCATATTTATACTCATAAACAACTTTAGCAACATCACGAGTAGTAGTATGACGTGAAACTTTTTTTGTCGCGGGTTGAAGACCAAGGTTAACAAAATCATTCCAATACGAATTATCGGCAAATTGAAAAGGAAGGTGTTGTGTGCACAAAATTTAGCTAACAATTTTCTATATTTCATTTGATCAAATGTAAATAGAGAAGTGGGGTTACTTACCTCGCCTTGAACTCCACCACCGCCACCGGTTGACGTAAATCCACGAAGTTGTGCTTGGTTTGAACTAATTCCAACTCTATCCGGATGAATTTTTTTCAAATGCTTCTCGAATGTTCCATATCCTCCTCCTTTGACAAAAGAATATATTTTGTCACAATAGTTGCAATGAACTTTAATAGTACCATCCTCGTTGATCACTTTATTAAAGTGACGTGCAAAAATATCCGACTTAAGTTGAGCTCGACTTGGAGTTGGGGTTGGAGTTGGCTCGGCATTGGACTCGGTTGGGTGGTTTTGGCTTTCTTGAGTAGGACGTCGTGGACCTTGTGGTATAACATCATCTTCAAGAGGATTCTCATAACCGGGACCAAGTGTGGCCTCAATATCATCTAAACTCCACTCGATCGGTGCCGGTGGATGTGGAAGACGAACGGAAGAGGTGGAAGAAGCTTTGCCTTTACCCTTACCCTTGCTTTGATGGCTTGCCATAATAATAATATGTATGTAAGTGTATATGTAAATAATATATGTATGTAAGTGTAGTGTAATGTAATATGTATGTAACTATGTAAGTGTAGTGTAATATACTAATATGTAGTATAGTACTATAGTAGTATACTAGTATTAGTATAGTGTAATATATAGTGTATATAATATATAGTGTAGTATAAATATAATATGTATAGATTAGAGTATAGTATGATATATAGTGTAGTATAAATATAATAATGTAAATAATAAATTTGAGAATTGATGTTGAGTGAGAGTTGTATAGATGAATAAACTTTGGTGTGAATTTTGGATAGAATGATATATTTATAGAGTATAAAAATAATATGTAATGTAAATAATATGTAAATAATAAACTTTTTGATCTCAGAATTGGATCTCAACGAGTTGAGACTCTGAGAATTTTGAAATTTGGGGGCGGTTCCTGTTCGAAGATGAATAAACTTTGGTTCGAATAAGTTTTGCTTTCAATTTACTTTTGTTTTAAATAATTATAATTTTAAATAAAAAAAACCCATGGGTTCGAACCGAGATTGATGCTTAATAAATATAGCCCAACATATAGTCCAATAACCTAAAATTGATTAAAATAAAATAAATATTGTTGCTTTATATTTCCTCTTATTTTTGTGGATAAATGAAGAAAGATTTTCTTTGAATTTTGTTATGGAATGAAGATATGTATTCTTGGAATACAAGATTGTCTCATTAAATTCAAGAAATCTCCCACTTGGTTATACATAATGAAATTTCTTTTGGAAATATAGTGGGCAAGAAAGATTTTCTTGATTTTCTTGAAAAGATATTATGGAAGATATGTATTTATTGAAATACAAGAATATCTCATAAATTCAAAAGATCCAAATCTTGGATTCTTGCACACTAATATTTTCGAAAAAATTCCATAAAATAGAGGAGGTGGATTTTTGTGGAATATTTTAATTATGGGAAAAGAGATATATGGGATATATTCAAGATTTCTTGGTGACCAAGAAAAGTCTTATCCCACATTGAAAAACAACACAAATTTCGGCCCACCCCTCTCTCCTATAAATAGGGGATGATTAGTTCATTCTCAAGTACAATTCCACGTCTTTGGAAATATTAGCAAATCCAATAAGTGGTGCAACAAAAGTTTATTTTTTCCTTTTGTTAATTGTTCATGAAGTATCCTTCCACCGGATTGTCGAGCAAGGGCTAAGGGAATACTTGGGAAGTCCTTTTGGTTAGTCCGACCAAAGCCATCGCCATCCCGAGGTACGCTCACGTAAACCCGTAGATTCGCGTGATTAGGTTTTTACGTGGTTTTTATATCATGATATGTTGTTGCAATTATTATTTGAATTAATATAGGATTAATTCATGCTAGTAATAATTAATGAATTAAATTTGTATTTAAATATTCACCCCGAATAGATTTGTGCAACTCATTCCCCAAAATTTTCATGTGCATCAAGGTGCACCGTACACTCATAGTGCATTTTAGAATTGTACAATTTATTACATTGAAAAATGTAATTTGTTTATACTGAATCGTGCAATTTTTTTATATTAATAGTTACATTGTTCAATGTAAATAAGTTGCATTTTTCAGTATAATAAATTGCACACTTTTAAAATGCACGATGCACTAAAACATACAAAATTTAATCTGAATAAAAATATCTCGTACGTAGATTAAAAGAATATATAATATGTTTAATGAGGCTCAATAGACATCAGCAGAAGTAATACTACAGGTAGATATTTTTCCAAGATATAAACTCCAAAACATATTAATTTAGTTTAGAAAGAAAGAGGATAATTATAAAAAAAATATGCATTTCACAAATACAAACACAACACTACATGTGATTTCACCACAAAACCACGTGTGGTTTCATAAGTTTATGTAAATTTAAGATTAAGATTCTAAGAAGCATCATAATCTAAAAAAGAATGTTTCTTTTTCAGTCAATTCTATTTTAAAAAATGAAAAAAAAAAAAAGATTGGTAGGGTTGAAAATCAAATCAAACTATTTGATATTCGATGCGATATCGTTCGGTAAAAATTCACTAGAGCTTGAATTGATATAGATACCAAATAAATTTGAACATACTTTTATGTTTAGACAATCTGAAGCTCGACTCGATCGAGCTCAAGCTCAATAAGCAAAAACACATAAAATAAGTTCATCGAGGACTCAAAAGTTCATCGGGGACTCAATTCGTTTAATTATCAAACAATCTCGAACATAATAAATTCAAAGATCTAGTTACAAAATCTTAATTATTAAAAAAGAGAAAATTGATTCACACCACAACGTTCATACTAGTGAAGCAAAAGTGGCAAATGAAGGACCACAAAGTGTTGCAGTAAGTACCACAGTTATATGCCATCAAAATGTCTCGTGAACAACAGTACCAATTATTTATTCAAACTTATAACAATCAATAATATTAATTTAAATGAGTTTATAACACTTTAGCCTCCCAAATATTTTGAGGCCAAATATGGCATCCAGCACATCATGCTATAATGTAAACCCACTCATCCACCAACCTCAATCATCATCGTCATTTAACATATAACAACGACCATCATCATCTTCTTTTTCATTTAAAAACCAGAAAAAATGGAACAAAATCAAAGTCTACGATAACTCTCTTCCCACCTTAGCAATTTGAAATTAGCCCTGTGGCCCCTGTCCAATTGTCATTGCCAATGTCTAATTGAGGATGTTAAGGGATAGAGTATCCATCCATTTTAAAATATCTATACCAAATTGAAATAGTACTATATCCGTTCTAAGTCCATTTAGAATATAATTTTTTTTTTAACTCGGTATTTGTTCGAAAGATCGACTAATTCGGGGATCATAACCCATCATCCACTAGCAGGTGCCCCACTTCATTTGGGAGACCATAACCCACCACCCACTAGCTGGGGCCCACTTTAAACCAGAGTTAAAACTCTGTATAAACTGACTCATCTCAAGAGTTCATCGTACCTAAAGGAATGCGAACCTGAAACTTAGAGAGGAGTACACTTCTAAGTCTCAAACCTACACCATTAGACTATTTAGAATATAAACTATTACCTCCGTCCTAAACTTGCATGGAATTAGTTCTAAAATTTTGAACCCCCTCAATGTTTATTGAATCGAGTTTGATCTCAAGGACCCAAGCTCAAAAAAAAGTTGAAGTCGTTAAACTCATCACTCTTATTGAACTTGGAGTAATTCACTAGTTCAACATTAATATATTTGATTATTTAAATATATATCCTAATTATTAAAGAAAACAAATTCTGCGAGATTGAGTAAATTTATTGCATTCACTATGGGTGATCACTATGCAGTTTTGCAATTTTGTTTAATTAAATTCAAATTGTTTTGCTATATGCTATTCAATTGATTTTGCATTAATTTTAAATCACAATTTTTCATATAAAAGTAATCATGCGGTTTTGAATGGTTTCGATGGATTATATGTTATTTGCGGTTTAAAATGAATGTAACTATTGATAGAAAATATTAATGTCAATTTATTTAATCTAATAACAACATATTTGAATGAATTCAATGCTCTATAACATGGTTTAAGTTGGAAATAATAGATTTAAAAATGAAAAATGAAACAATATTTTTGAACATCATAACATATTAAGTAGTGGAGGTTAAACTCTTTGAAAAACAAATTAAAAGAGACTAAATATTATAATATTAGTACGATATTTGTGCTTTTTATTTGCACTATGCTAATAATGTGGATTTGAAAAATTATTAATCTTTATTGACTTGTAGACTTAGTTGAAGAATGAGATTAGGAATCTAGGATGTGGGATATTAAAGTATAATTGCAATTCTATGATACGATCGTTCTGATTCAGAAAGAAAATTCCAATTTGATTTTAAACATTTTATTATATTTATTGCAGAGGCTTAAAAATGGTGGTGTAATGCGGCTCACTGTGGACGATTTTAGAGATTTTTAGAATTTAATGATTGTCGTTGCCCTTTGAGTTCACCATTAGATTTGACATTACAAAAAAAGTTAAAACTCAAATGCCCAATAGTGCTAGTTCGTTTAAAAATATCACAAAAACTTTTATGCAATATTGCATACTAGTGTCATGTGTAATTTGACTTTTTTTTTTCTTTTTTTTTTGGATTGGGTTAGGGCAGGATTGAGTTTTCTTCATCTTTCTTCATTTGCAAAAGACCTTTATCAATTCTTCTTCTTCTTCTCTTTAGATTCTTTGGCCGGATCTCACGGGTTCTTCTTCCTCGCTAGTTAAGGCCTAATTTCTTGTCAATTTAATTTTCTTGATTAAATTCCGATCATTGGATGAAATCGAGTTGTTCAATTTGAATTTTGGTGTGGATTCTGCGAGAAGAAAAGAGAATATGTGTGTGGTGTTTGGATTACATCTCAACACAAAGTGTGTCTTTGGAATTTCCTTCACGCTTTCTTTTTTTCGTTGTTCTGTAAAAATTCGATCATTAGATGAAATCTGGTTGTTCAATTTGAATTTTGGTGTGAATTCTGCGAGAAGAAGAGAAAATATATGTGTGGTGTTTGGATTACATCTCAACACAAAGTGTGTGCTGGAATTCAGATCCTTAAGTGTGTCTTTGGAATTCGTATCCTTCGCACTCAATGTGTCTTTGAAATTGAGATCCTACGCACTCTTTTCCATGATTACTGTAAAAAACATTTTTAAACATTATGTGCTCAATAAGGATTGAACCTGCGACCAAATACATTAACAACAGATCTAAACCACTAATCCACACACACACACACACACATATATATATATATATATATATATATATATATATATATATATATATATATATATATAAGCGCCTTCCACAACCCCGGACGAAATTTTAAATTTTCTTTTAGCATTTTTAAAGTTGGACATTTATGATTTTTCAATTTAACAATATTTACTGAAATTTCTTAGTCAATTTAAAGTTGGACATTTCTTTAATTTACGTTGTTTAGTCCAAAATCTTGAGGATGGACTCGTGATAAGTTAGAGTAAGCTCGCTAATTCGTTCAATACTTGCTAGTTTAGATCTAGTATAATTATATGATGATTTTACTAATAATTAATTTTTTTATTATTGTAAATATTTTAGATGAAGATTAGATAACATTTTGTTTAAATAAGGATAAAATGCTGAGTAAAATGATGTTGAATATTAAAGAGTTGTTATTTTTCATGATTTTTTAATTATATTTAAATTATGTTGAATATTAAAGCGTTGTTATTTTTCATGTTTTTTTTAAAAATTTGGTTGATGTGATCGAGTTCAATTAACGTTGTCTGAGTTATACTCTCATGTATAATTTAATTACAAATGCTAAATTTAAATTACATTATAGTATTATATACTTATTACTTTGAATTTCAAAGTAAGGGTTCTAGTGGGGCCCGACCTTTGGATCAACATGTGGTTTTATAGTTTTAGATTTTTATTTTTATTTTTAGTCGAGTAATTTATATGACTAATTACTTTGAATTTCAAATTTTAAATTTCAATTTTTTTTTTAAATCTTGTAGTCCGATAATTACCCGTTTAATTTTGAGAAGTTGAGTCACTAAACTAGGACTATATCCCATATATGATATATGAACTCATCTCTAAGGGTGAGCAGTATTCGGTTATAACAAAAAACTCGAACCGAAATCGAACCGAAATATTAAATCGGTTCGGTTAATTTGGTTTTCGGTTCGGTTTTGATTTTAAATTTTAAAAATTTCAATTTCGGTTTTAAGGGTGAAAAAATCAAATAACCGAAAACCGAACCGAATTAAATAATATAACATAATTTATATAATATTAATTTATTACTTAAATATTAAGAGGCACGAAGTCAAATTTCGGCTGTAATTGTTGGCTATTTAATTCCAATTTTTTGGTCAGTTCAAAGTAATGGACATATTAAGTATTTGTTGGGCTATTATTTGGGTTGTATTGGAATTTATTTGGGCTATATTTGTTGGACTATTTAATTTTGATTTTTTGATTTTTAACAGAAACCAAACCGAAAAATTCGATTCGGTTTATACTCATTTCGGTTCGGTTTCGGTTTTAAATTTTAAAGTTTTCGATAATTCAATTTTATTAATTCGGTTCGATTTGGTAACCATATAACCGAATGCTCACCCCTACCCATGTTCCCTGATGGGTTAGGCAAAACCAAATACCATTCAAATATTGATATTTGAGTTTTTTCAATTCAATCAAGTTTGACACATTTGACTTGATCATAACACCTATCCCTTGCATTTCACCAATTACAAATATTTATTTACATTACGTGAGACACATTTACGTAAAATTATCTTACATTGGGACGGAATATAATTTGGACATTAACGCTTTAATATTTTAGGAGATGAGATACTAATTTAGATTAATTTGTAATTCGTCAAATGCATTAAACCGTTGTTTTTGTCATATTTTAGATGAAACCCAATCAATCAAAGTAGCTTCCAAACCCAACCTTCCCCAACCTGTTTGATCCACGTCAAAACTTTATTAGATTAATGCGTCATCCCCTCATTCTGTATCACCTGAATACTCACACACCGGACCCCTTTGTTCAATTATTTATTTTGCAGGAAAAAAAAAACGAACAGATAAGCTTCAAAAATATCCTAATATCCTGAACCAAACAAGATAACGTACAACAATTGATGGATGTCTCCGCAACAAAATGGGCTTCAGAACCTCATGTTTATTCAATTTTAAAATATTAGTACTAGTATTTTTTTCAAAATTTCTATTTTTATTTTGATAATGTAACAAAATTAATTTCATAAAAGGAGGAGACATCTTAATATCATGGTGATGATTAGGCAGGGTGGGACCGTGGGAGCCCCCACCAGCTGTGGGTGTGTTCTTACCTAAAATTATGGAGTCAACTTTCCTCATAAACTATTTTCACACACCACAAACTCATTTGGATGCATTCATTATTTTAGTAAAACATAATTGATTGCTTTCAGGTGTTAGGCATTTTGTTAAGTAAAATTAATCTCAATTTGTTTAGATTTCAATGCATATGCTGATCATGTGCAATTGCTGTACTGAAATTAGAATAAAAACTTTCATAAATTAACTAATTACAAATGAAATTAGAGAAAAAAAAAAAAACTACACAACTTATCTTACTTGATTCGACTTTTTACAAATTTGTACCGAGTGATTATAGTGTTAGGAAAATTACCAACATAATAAACATAGGAAAATAATCACAAGATCCGAGAAAAATAAAAAAGCAACAATTTGCTAAAGCTACCCACAATGAAAAAGTAAACTCTCGAAAATACCCCAAAAAAATAAAAAAAAGATCAACCCAACCCAACCCACATCTCCAAGAAACATACCTGCAAAATTAATCAATTTTTGAACGATTCGATCTGCATCGAATCAATAATCCGGCATAAGCTGGCTGATTTTGCCCTCATCATTCGCCAATTTCTGCTCCGTGATTTTCAACCAAACGCAAACAGCGGTGAAGCTGAGAATCAAGCTTACGAGCCCGCTTCCAAGCCCGATTCCGACAATCGCCAGTACGGAAAGCCCTTTTCCTTTCATCCCGGCCAACGGGGGCCCGTACAGGCCCTTATTCCCTTCGAAAGAGCTCGCATTGAACCGGGGTAGGTTCCCGGTCCGGTTCCCCAACGAAGTCGGAATCGGACCGGTGAATTTATTACTCGACACATCGAAAACTGAGAGCCTGACCAAAAGCCCGAGCTGCTGCGGAATCGGGCCCGATAGCTGGTTGTAGTGGAGATCGATGACGTTGAGGTACGCGCAGAGGGCCAATTGCTGCGGAATCGGGCCGGATAGGTGGTTCGCGGAGAGATTCAGCACCGCGAGATTGACCAGATACTGCAAATCGGGCGGAATCGGGCCCGATATTTGATTCGATGAGATATCAAGCGCTTGCAAATTGGTGCAATTAGAGAGAAAAGGCGAGATACTTCCTTTAAGAGCGAGATTCGCGAGCGATAGCTTGTAGATTCGGCCATTGTTGCAGGTTGCCCCCTGTAGAAATGAGGTAAAACCCTGGCAAGGGTTTGCGAACGTTTCTTTCGTCCAATTTTGGAGGTTTTTGAATGGGTCCTCCAACGATTCGCTTAAATGTGAGAGGCACTGCTCGTCGTTGGGATCCGCCGCGGCGGAGAAAACCAGCAGCGCCACCACCGCCGCGGCGGCGGCCAATAGCTGGCCCCAATTTCCCATCTAGCTAGCGCATATGGGAAAAAAAGGCACACCAACTGTTTGTTTATTTGCCGATTAACCGATTAAGATAATATAAGTGGGGGGCTAATAATGTAATTACGAGGAATTTCGTGGCCGTTTCATACGGTTTAGCATTGAGAACTGAGAATTGAGAATTTAGAAATGGTGCTCTCTATTTATTTTATTTTTTTGAATTTTTAAAAAAATAGTGAATAAATATGGAGGATTTATAAAAAGAAATAGTGGTGTATATATAGGTGACATGTGGGAGTGGGTTTGGTGAAAATGAAAGAAGTGACATGAGTGAGGGAGAAGTTTGTGCGTGCGAACGGATGCACGGACTCCGTTCCACAAGGGTAGTTTCGGCATTTGACCATTAATAATAATAATTGTTGTTATTTGAATTTCTGGGAGGAACGTGGCCATGGTGTCATTGGGTTTCTTTTTTTCATTTTTTCTTGTGTGTTTCGCAGGGATAAGCAATTATGATGTACGTGTTGTACATATATTGAAATATTGCAGCTAATTTATTGGAATGTAATGCAAATGAGTCGAATTATCCTAGACTATCAAATCATGATTTGATAAGTATATATTTATCGGGATCGTTTGTTAAACTTGAGTTGATTTTATCGAGTCGAGTTTGAGCTTGCACATTCATCAAGCTCGAACTAAGCTAATTTAACATCTCTAATAATGTGTTTTTAAACACTTAAAATAATTTTAAGAAACACTTATTTTTAAAGTTTTTTCTCACAATTTTTGAAAATAAGTATTTCTGAAAGTTGTTTTAAGTGTTTCAAAACACACCCTAAGTTAATTTCAATAGTCCTTCTATACGATTAATATAGACTTAATTTATTTTTCACATAGATTAAGATAACATGTTTAAAATAGTTGAAATTCAAAATTTTCTTCATTTCTTTTTATTTTATCTTTACAAGAAAGATGACATAAAAAATAAATGTTCTTTGAAATTAAAAATAACTTTATTGAATAGGGTCATTTTGATCCATTGAAAAATAATTAATAACCCTATAAAAAAATAAGCCTATAATTTAGAATATACAGAAATGGGAAACAAGACTAATTTAGTAATACATCGGGAGTATAATTTTATTATTGCTTTTTAATATGAAAATTTATTAGAATATAATACTTTGTCCAATAGGGTAACATGTTAAGTAGTAGTAATATTGAGCACTAAAGAGTTTTATGATTTTAATGATGTAATTTATTTCTTATTGAATGTTTAATTTTTTTATATTAAGTGATCTCATATGCATTGAGGTGCACCGTGCATTTATAGTATATTTTAAAATGTACAACTTGTCATATTGAAATATCTGAATTTTTTCTGTTGATCCGCCAATTAATTATTAATATTAAAAAATAATTACACGCGTTTGATATTTAATAATTATATCTTTTAAGATATAACAAAGTTCTGCAACCCATTAGGGCTGACACCTAAAATATATACTAATTTAAAGGGAATAAATTAAGGTCACACGACTGTTACTAATAATGAGAATAAAATAATTAAATTAAAATAATTCTTGAATTTGAAAAAAAAAAGGTATGTAAATGTAAAAAAAAATTTAGTTGGTATGCTGTGAAATTTATTTACCGTGAAAATGGTTTTTTTTTTTTTTTTACATATACACTTTAAGAATATAAATCAATTTTAGTAATATAAGTCATACACTTGATTATCACTTCTGACACTTGTCTTTATAATATAAGTCACACCCTTTCACTTTTATGAGTAATATATTTTACAGAAAAAATCACACACTTTACAATAAAAAATTACACACTTTAATAATATAAATCACACTCCTTAACCAGTGTATAATAAAGTTGATTGACGTTTTTTTGGACAGGACGTAAGATGTAAAAACAATTAAACTTCTCCTACACATGGGTCACGTTGATGATGATGTGTGTTTGTACGGTGAGGTGTTGCATAAGGTTTGTGGGGGTGTCCCATCAGTGGCTCATTTACTTTTTCACAACGATCAACTTTATTAAATATTTACTTTGATCCGTATTTTACACAAACCTAATTGTGTATGTATGTTGTGGTGCTATGTTAAAAATGATGAGAATATAAAACTCAAATGCCTTTCACCCAATGCTTGATTTGGGCTGGCAAGCAAGATTCAATATCCTTTTTTAAAATTGATGCTTCCCAAATAGAAGCTCGTCACGAGTTTGGGTAAGAGTTATAATAAAAGTTAGGACGGGAAATTACTTCTTACAAAAATATATATACGATTGAAAGAGATCTAGCATGGTATGATGATAAGGTATATATCAGTCATGGTAGGGGTTTCATATTCTTAAACCTAAATTTGGCTTAAATATTCATGACCTTGTTTGCTATAATATATGCTTAGCTAGATCTAAATTTGTAACTCAGATAGTGTTCATAGTCCCACTTCAAAATTAGAGCCAAAAACAAAATAGAAAAACTAGATAATAAAAGCTTAAAGTGGTAACGGTCCATTTTGCCCTCACATAGTATGCTTATATGTATATTCATCGAACACCATTAAAGTTAATGGTCCAAAGTGTTTGCAACGAAAAATGAAGAAGCAAAAAGTTGAAAGAAAAAAGGGCAGAAATGTGATATTGATCAGGAAATTAGAAGCTGGTGTATGTATGTATTCCATTCCCAGATAGTAACAAACACCACATCACACAGGCAGGTTGTGAAAACCTATGTTTTAAAAACCCGGTCCGACCGGCCGGTCGGACCGGTGAACCAGCATGAACCGGTCCAATAGAGGTATAAAAACCGCTATTGGACCGCTAATCTGAGAACCGGAAAAACCGGTTGAAAACCGGTCAAAACCGGAAACCGGTCAACCGGCGGTTTTGACCGGTTTTCACTTAATTTTTTTTTTTTTTTTTTTATTTCTGAAAAATCGAACGATTTTAACAATTAATCCCTTTCAACTTTTCAAGTTTCAATTCATCAGTTTCACTGTTTCAGAACAGAAAGTACTGAGTGAGAAAGTGAAGGATTCACGCCGATTCAGAAAAGCCCTAAGTCCCTAACTCGCCGCCGCGCCTTCGCTCGTCGCCGCTGGTTTCGCTCGTCGCCGCTGGTTTCGCCCGAGCTCGCCGCCAATAAGGGTGAGTTTTGTTCTTTTTTTTTTTTTATGCATTGTGATTTGTATACTAGTTAGCATATGTTAGGTTGTGTTTGGATTGAAGGATTTGATGATGGGCTGTAATTGTAAATCCTGAGTTTTGTTTGTTTGTTTTGGCTGGTTGTGTATCGGCGAGGGTAAGTTGTGTGATTTTAAATGGTATTAGTTGTTATATTGAAGAGTATTAGTTGGTTCATTCAAAAGTATTAGTTAGTAATACTATAAAGTGATAGTTGTGTATCAGTTTTGCAGTGAAGTTGTTTTATATAAGTCGAACTGAAGATGCATATATGATGATTGATGCATTTGAAGCAAGTTGGATTTGTTAAAATGGGTGCTATTAGTCATTTTGTTGATATGTTAATTGTATTTGAGGGTCCAATGTTATGTTATGTTTCTCTTATATTTAATCCATTTTTTTCTGATTTTTATTCTTTGTAGTTTGTAGAAAAATGGATACTTCACAATCGCCAACTCATCTTGCTCATTCTACTCCAAATCTCCAATGGCATCTACTACCGGTTCTAATCCTTCGTTCACAGATCGGGAACTTCGAGAAGTCAAGCTAATGTTCGATCAAGTTTGATCCAACTTGGAAGTATATCTCTATTGTTGATGCCGATAAAAAATGTTGGTAAGAACCAAAATCTCCTATGTTCTTTTTTGGTTTAAAAGTATAGAGGTGGGGGTATTCACAGGGATGAAAGAACATTTAGCACAAATTCTTTGAAATATTTCTAGTTGTGTTAGTGTTCCTCATGAGAGGTGATGCTTGAAATGAAAAGTCGTTAGATGAATGTGCAATTGCTAAAAGGAACAAAGTTAAACCCAATACTTGTATGATAGGTGGAGAAAGAAGTTGAAATTTTAATGACAAATGATTTGAGTGTCCCTCGCTACTAATAAAAAAAAAAAACTTGTTGGAGACCTTTTGAAACCTAGTCCACTACCAAATCGGTCCTCAAAGCTAGCATAAAAAGCTTCATGGCAAAGTAAGGAAAAAAAAGTGAGACCGATTTGGCTTTGGCAAATTGGTTTTATGATGCTTGCATACCTATGAATCTTTGTGAATTCCAAGTTTTTTAAACCCAGGCTATGGAAAAAATAGCGAGATATGGTCTTTGCTATACTCCACCTAATTACCATGCTTTGAGAGTTCCTTTGTTGAAAAAGAAGCTAAGACTCAAGTTACCTTGACCATTGATGCTCTTGAATTAAATGGGGTGAAAGTGGGTGTACAATAATGGGTGATGGATGGAAAGATCAGAGTAAAAGGCCATTGATCAACTTTTTGGTTTATAGTCGATATGGTGTCTCCTTTATCAAGTCTTATGATGCATCCTTGTGAAGTCAAGTTCGAACTCTTGTGCAATTTGTTTTCAAAATATAGTGGAACTTGTGGGAAAGGAGAATGTTGTCCATATGGTTACCGATAATCTCTTTAACTACAAGTCTTTGGAAAGAGGTTGAATGAAAAATATCCAAAAATTTATTGGTCCCCTTGTTACGCTCCTTTGCCTCAATTTGATCTTGGAAGACATTGGCAAGATGAAAACCTGCCTCATCATGTGTCTCTTTATGGCATTCAAATCACCAAATTTTTTTTATAACAACAAATGGTGTCTTGGTTGGTTGAGAACAAGGCCTGGATGGACTGAAATAGTTAGGCCTGCAGCTACTCGGTTTGGTACAAATTTCATTGCTTTGAAAAGTCTTTATAATCGTAGGGCTGATTTGGAGGCCTTGGTTTTATGCCCTGAGTACCGTGAAAATTGTAATAGTGACAAAGGTAAGGGAGTGAGGGAGATTGTCTTGAGCAAAAGAGGTTTTGGAGTAATTCCAATGTAGTTGTGAAGATCTTGGAACCTCTTATGCGACTTCTACGCATTTGTGACACGGATGAGAAGCCTTCTTTGGACTATGTTTTATGAGGGGTTGGAGAGGGGCAATTAGAGCAACAAAAGAACTGCTCAAAGGTGATGAAGTTAAGTATAAGCCATTTGTGGATAAAATTCGAGAGATTTGACAATATGTTGAAGTTGAATCTTCATGGAGCTGCTTATTGGTTGAATCCTAGATTTCAGTATGACCCTGATCATCAAATACCTAGTCATGCTTTCACGGGTTTGCTTCATATAATTCAAGATTATTATAAAGATGTGCCGAATGTGATTGATGAGATTACAATATTTCGTGAGGGTATGGGTTCATTTGCAAATTCATTGGCTAGACCATCATCAAAAACTACTGCTCCGGGTATGTTTTTTTTCCTTTTCCTTTTCTTCATTAATTCTTTTTATCTTTGTTTTTTTCATTTTTTGGTGCGTTATATAATATATATGTTCGTGAATTTATTTTAGATGAATGGTGGAGGATATTTGGCTCAAATCTGCACCAAAGTTACGTGATCTTCTTTGTGAGAATCTTGAGTCAAACATCTTCTTCTTCTTCGGTTGTGAGCGTAATTGGAGTGTATTTGAGCGCATTCATACTAAGAAGAGGAACAGATTAGAGCATGAAAGGTTGAATGATCTTGTATATGTTCATTACAATTTGCGCTTGCAAGATCGGTAAGTCTATATACTTTTTGATTTTGTGTTTGTGGAATGACCTTGTATATGTTCATTACAATTTGTGATTTTCATTGTAGTGGTAAAGATCAGATGGACATGTTTGATCCCCTTGATTATGAATGCATCGATAAAGTGGATTCTTGGATTGTTGATGATGACATAGAAGGTGAAGAAGGTGAACTTGTGGTAACACCTATTATGCAAGAGAATAATGATGTTGGTACTTCACAAAACACAAATATTGGATGTACTAGTTGATTGTTATTTCACTTTTAGTTTCTTGAATTTATAATGCAAATCAATAAAATTTTAAATCTTGTTCTCTTTATTTATACTCTTCATTTTCTTTATTGGTGTATATGTTTTATATCTAGGTGATGTTAACTTGAATGATGCACCCATTGATAATGATGATGTTGATTTGGACAACTTTGGAAACTTGGACTTGGATGGCTTGGACAACTTGAACATGTTGGATGAGGAACTTGGAAGACAATTTATGGCATAAAATTTGGACTTGTTGTTCACTTTTATTTATTTTGCAATCATAAGACATTTGTGATGATGAATTAAATTTCAAACTCTTGTATTGTATTTGACATCTACTATGTTTGATTTATGTTATGACTTGTGACTTTTGTATTGTTGATGTCATTTCTATTATGTTTGAAAATTGAAATTTGAAAGTTGGAACTATTTATGTTAATAGACATTTCTATTATGTTTAGAAATTTAAGTTTGAACTTTGAAGTGACTTTAGATACTTTATATTCACTTATCATACTCTATATTTTGATTTTTTTTAAAATTATGCATATTATATATATATAATATTTATTATGACGTCATACCGGCTCAATCCGGCTCAATCCGGTCCGACCCCGATCCGACCTTTTTTTGGGGTCGTCCGGCTCAACTTCCGGTTCCGGTTTTTAAAACATAGGTGAAAACAAACCAACATTCTGTTGTGGCTCTTTTATCATCTGGCCCAAATAAATGGGCCCATTCACTCTTATTTTAATTTAATTGATCTTCAACTGCAACACATATATATTCTGTTAAAAAAATTCCCTATCACACCAAAACTTGTCGCTTCATCACAAAACCTATTGAGTATTTTGTGGGAATTTAATATGTTGGACAGAAAATTGTGGCGAGAGTGAAATAAATTTGAGCGAGACATATCTCTTAATTATTGGTGCTAAAATTGTTGTTGGATTCTTAGATTAATAACAATGTGTGTCATCTAATACATATATGTTACACATCTAATCTTTGGAAGAAGTAGCATATGGTCGAGGTAACGCCGTTACGCCAGCAAATTAATTAATCAAAATTTGTTCGATCATAGTAATTAATTAATATGGAGTTTGATTCAAGTGTGAGCTGATAGATGCTTCAAAGGGATAGTTAGTAGCATGTTCAATATTAAATATTAACTAAATGGGTTCAAAATTAAGGGATAAAAATTCATATGAGACAGTCTCATATATGAGATATGGTAAAACTAACACAAATTAACATCATGTCCTTCCAAAGTGTTAAATCGTCAATGTTCAAGTTATGTCATATCTTAAATAATACCGTCTCATGCATGTGTATCTCAAATTAAAGAACCGATCTATTGACCAACATTGCTTTGCAAGTGAAGTTTTGCATAGCCCAGTACTATTCAAGAGATCGATAAATTTGAACTATAAAAATATAGAAAATCAACACCTCTAGAACTCAAAAGAGACGTGAAATAATTTCATTTATATTAGTTCTCTGACACTCTCCATCACTCGTGGACTGAAATCTCAATTATATCCCATTGGAGGAGGCCTATCAAATTGACAATACAATGAAATTGCTCCCAACGAGATTTGAACGTGAACTAAAGTCCAAAAATTCTGATATTATGAAAGAATTTCATTTCATATATAAGCTCAACTTTATAGAGATATATACAATTAATTTATTTATATTAATTCCTAACAAGTTGCCTCCATACCCAATTTAATACCAATACAAACTCTTGATTGCAATAACGTTTCAACGCATCTTGGACTTGTAAGAAATTAAGAAGTTGAAACCAATACCAGCTAGGGATTGCAAAATTAATTAATTATATAGAAGACAATTTTTTGCAAACACCCCCTATAGATGTGAAATATTACTAATTAGCTGTGAACACTATAGAAAGAACAGTTTGATCTTGGATCTTTTTTCATTTTTCATTCTTTATTTTGCCCCTAGTATGGTAGACAAAACTGGTTGCTCGGATGGTGATTTCCAAACTGAAATCAGACACTAAAACACAACTTTCCTTATGATTACGAGATGAATTTCTAATCACCACAGAGTCACATTTATGGTAGGTATTATCCTTGATATTTGAGGGGCACCAACGATTTCAAGAATTGGTGGTAAAGAAGATGTTTTCTTTTTAAATAAATAAATTCGATTATTGATTTTATAATATAAAAGTGAACCCACTTTACAAATCAGGATTTTGGAGGTTCAAGAGTAACAACGCGGCAATATAGAGAGCACATAAATAATTACAGATGCAAAATATTGTATTGTACGGGATGTGCTTTACAATTCAAATATATTTTTAAAATAGGCAAGAGTTTTATAATTCACCGAATCAATTTGAATGTTTTAAAAATACACTCAAGTTGCACGGTGCACAAGATTACTATTTAATTGAAAAAAATGAAGTATTTTATGCATCAGGTGCACCGTAAAACTTAAATTTACTTTTTAAATATAAAACATGCAACTGACTTACACTGAACATGCACAAACACAAATTACACAATTCAGTATAAATAAATTAAAATTTTCAAAATTACACTATAATTGCACGGAAAATCTACTAATTAAAAAATGAATTATAGAAAATAAAAAGAGAAAAGAATTAGGCTAAGTTTTGTATGCATTCAGGTGCACCATGCATTCATAGTGCATTTAAAAACATAAAACTTGTTATATTGAAAAATACAACTAATTTATACTGAATCACGCAACCATAAAATAATGGAACAACTTAGTGTAACCAAATTGCATAATTAATATAACAAATTGCACGTTTCCAAAACACTTAATCCCTATAACTAATTGCATGTTTCTTAAATGCAATGCACTTGAGAATCAATCAAAGAATTATAATAGCCAGTAGATATATATATATATATATATATATATATATATATATATATATATATATATATTTTTTTGAAAGATAAAGATGAAATATATTATTACGAGTACAAAGGGTACTCGCAGCCCAAGAATACATCGTTTACAGGGTAATTGGTAAGCACTCTAGAGGTTGGGCCTCCCAAACATGAAAAGGAGCCGTAAATGAAAATGGATAATGTGAGGTGATCCAGTTCCATGAACATAATTTAATACCCTCAATCAGGGATTTAAATCGATTTGGTCCCATAACTTTGGACCTTTATTAAAATGGTCCCGTATGTATCGCATGTTTCAATTTAGTCCCGTATGTTTTCAATTTGTGTCAATTTAGTCCCAAGGCGCTGGAGACCGGTCAAACTAGCCAAAACGACGTCGTTTTTTGGGGCGTGTTTTGCACGCGCCCCTAATTTCGATCGGAGAAAGCTGACTGGCATCGACTTGAACACGTGGCACGCCACGTGTGTATCGCATGTTTCAATTTAGTCCCGTATGTTTTCAATTTGTGCCAATTTAGTCCTAAGGCGTCGGAGACCGGTCAAACTAGCCAAAATGACGTCGTTTTTTGGGGCGTGTTTTTTGCGCCCTAATTCGATCGTGAAATCTTTGACCGGCATCGACTTGGACACGTGGCACGCCACGTGTGTATCGCATGTTTCAATTTAGTCCCGTATATTTTCAATTTGTGCCAATTTAGTCCCAAGGCGCCGGAGACCGGTCAAACTATCCAAAACAACGTCGTTTTTTGGGGCGTGTTTTGCACGCATTAATTTCGATCGAAATCTTGACTTGCATCGATTTGGACACGTGGCACGCCACGTGTGTATTTTGCCAATTAAAAAAATGAAAAAAGAAAATAAAATTACACATCATTAAATAAAAAAAAAATCACCCATGCTCCCCGCGCTGATGTCCACTGTTGGGAAATGAATTTAATAAAAGAAGATTTTGATTAGATCTCAAAACCCCTGAGTATGACATGTTCAGGATAATCTTGATAGATGAGTCAGGATTCAGTTTTAGAGTGTTCAGGATGTTATCTCGACCCAGATAGTCGGCAGATATAGATCGTTAGATTCTCAAGACTCGAGTTTCAAGAAACTGAAGTTTCAAGACTTCGATTGAAATCGAGAATCAAGATTCAAAATGAAACCGAAGTTTCAAGACTTCGGTGCAGAACTCGAGAACCCCGAAAACTCAAATTGAAATCGAGAATCAAGACTCGTTATGAAATCGAGAATCAAGACTCAGTATGTCTCTGAAGACACTGAGACTCAGAGAATCTCGAAGGCATAGTAATTATCAAGACTCAAATTATCAATACTCAAGATAAAACTCAATGTTCCGGCGAAGAAATCGAGGAATATAGCCGCTGGAATCCAAATGACGTGGACCAATGAGAGGAAGACAACCAAACAAAAAAAGGCAGAACTTACAAGAATAATATGGATTTGAATGTGATTTTCTCCAACGGTAACATTCAAATCCACACTATAAATACAAGATCTTCCATTAAATTAAGTGTGGATGCGTGGAGAATATAAAGAAACGATGCTACTGAGCTAAGAAGGCATATACTCAAGCATTCCCACCATAGAACATAAGTCTCGTAGATATACAAATATATTCAAAGAGTTGTTTCTAACCCAATCTAAGAACCCACGATGTATCTTAGTTTATAGAGATTTTCTCAACCTTAGCATTGAAATTTAAACAAATGTAAGGGAAAATCTCACCATAGTTGGAGAAACACCAAACTCAAACCCCATTCTCGTAAAGAGATAACTAGTGGTGAAGTGAGATAGTTGTTTGGCAATCCCGAGAGCTTTTTTATTTTTATTTAATGATGTGTAATTTTATTTTCTTTTTTTCATTTTTTAATTGGCAAAATACACACGCGTGGCGTACACGGTCCAAATCGATGCAAGTTAGCATTTCCGATCGAAATTAGTGGCGCGTGCAAAAAATACGCCCCCAAAAACGACGTCGTTTTTGGCTAGTTTGACCCGGTCTCCGACACAAATTGAAAAACATACAAGACTAAATTGAAACACGCGATACACACGCCAAAGTACACGGTCCAAGTCGATGCCAACAAGATTTCGATAGAAATTAAGGCGCGTGCAAAACATGCCCCAAAAACGACGCCGTTTTTGGCTAGTTTGACCGGTCTCCAAGACCTTGGGACTAAATTGGCACAAATTGAAAACATACGACTAAATTGAAACATGCGATACACACGCGTGGCGTCTTGGTTCAAGTCGATGCTGACGACTTTCTCCGATCGAATTAGGGGCGCGGCAAAACACGCCCAAAAACGACGTTTTTGGCTAGTTTGACCGTCTCCACAAGATTGGGACTAAATTGGCACAAATTGAAAACATACGGGACTAAATTGAAACATGCGATACATACGAGACCATTTCAATAAAGGTCCAAAGTTATGGGACCAAATCGATTTAAATCCCCCCTCAATCAACTTGTCCAAATTATACGAGTTATCCTTAAAAATCAGACTGTTTCGAACCTTCCAAATCTTCCGTAACGTATCCAGTAGATATATATATATGTACAGCTGGAGGAGATAGATTCTCCAAATCGTGATCTTGACGCGGATTGGAGGTATATCAATCGTGGCATTGCTGAGTTGTACCTTAGAAACCCGACCCACATTGGTCCAATGGTCTCACTTGTTACGATGATCCAAAATTAAACAGATAATGATTTGCACGCGACATTGGACAATTATGTTCAACTTCAAATTCAACAATATATATATATATATATATATATAAAAAGTGTGAAAGGGGTCCCAAAAAGACATCGCATCAATTTGAACTACTTTGAGCTGGGGTTTGAAATTACGTGTTAGACAAATTCTAGTACATTAGACGATTTATTGTGAGATATTTGGTAGAATTTTATTAATTTTATTCGTTTATAGTAATTCATTTAACTAATTTGACACATTCTATCGTAATTGAGTAATTTTGTCCGTCTAACATTACATTACAAAAGATTAAAAAGTAAACAAAACTTTCCAAACACACCAAGCGTTTGACCTCATTTTTAATAATGAATTTGGGTTAATTGCGGCTATAACGCTTAACTAAATTGCACATACTCTTGACACTTTATTGAAAGTTCAATTTTCTCATGTAAGCTTTTGCAAAGAGTGCATTTTGAATATTATACTTTTGGCCATCGAATTAACATTTTTATGAATGATCTCTATACAAAACGAGAGCTAAAGAATTTAATTTTTTCTTTTCTTTTTGAGTGTTAAAGAATCAAATTTTGGTGCAGTATATCTATAATCTCTATAATGCAAAAACTCTATAAGATGATATGTCAAGTAATAAAATGATGTGGCAATGATGTGGCAAAACCACAATCTTCTATTTCAAACTCCTTTAATCTCATTCATTTAGAGTGTTGTTTTGATCCCAGCCGTTGATTTCATCTTCTATTTCCTATAAATTGTGACCTCGCTAATTCATTTTTCATTCATTCTCGAAAATCTATTCACGGTATGCAGAGATTATCGTTCTTATATCTCTCTCTTTTTTTCTTTTTCTAATTTCCAGGTAATGTTTTTGATTCATTATGTAATTTAAAGTTGAATTGTTTACAAATTTCTTCTTATTTTTCTTGATTCTTATTTGGATTCATTATTATTTCATTTCATTATAATATTTTGATTTTTAGATGATCTAAATTATTCTACATGTGGAGAAGATTATGAGATATCAGAACTGAAGAAGATTATGTGGAAATGAATGCATGAAGGTTATGTGTTTTCTTCTATAAAGATGAGAACAAGATTATATGTATATCGATCTAATGCAAAGATTATTGTAAAAAATTCAAAAAAATTCGTTTAAGATTTAAATTAATGAACTTTTTCTTAATGTAAATGATGTTGATTCTTCAACCACTGTATTTTAGTGTTAATTTGATAAAATATTTCAAGTTTGATTTAATTTTTTTAAGTGTAATATTTCTAGAACGAAATTCATTACTCTGTTTAGATTATTTAATTATCTTGATACTTTAACAAATGAAATACTAATACTATCATAACTAAAATCCAAAAGAACAGAATGGGGAATTATTTCGATGTTTGAAAATGTGGGGGATATGCCAAAAATGTATAATCGAAATTTACCAAGTCTTTTAAGAGTGATATTATGTTTCGTCCCGTCCTTAAATTAGCCTAAGATTGAATATTTTTTTACTCTAAATAATTAATGAAATAATCATTTAATTTTTATTTGTATTTCAACATTCTTGCTTTAATTAGATATAATGAGTAATTAATAATAATTAATTTGTAATATATTTACCAAAAATATAAAATCAAAGTTAATTTAATTTCATAATAATTAATGATAATTAAGACATAATTAATAACATATCTATATAAAATAAAAATTAATCACATCCTATAATAATGTTAATCTTTTTTAATTTAAATATACAAATACAATTATATGAAATCTTTTTAGAAATTTAATTAAATCCGAATGTTGACTTTTTCTCTTTTATTATGGACATTATTGATATTGTTGATTAATTTTAGGCGTAAATTTATCAGCATTAATTTTTGGGTATTTTTGACTCATTTTTATTAATTAAATAAAAATCAATGTTCAATGTATCAATTAGTCCCACAAAATTAGGAAATAACACGTGAAATCTGAAATTTAAAAATTCGACTTAGTTGACTTTTTAAAATTGTAAAAATTTAAAATAACATACAATAAGTATATAGGTGAATTTTATATATAAAACTTTTTTATTATAGAATATTAGAAAATTTTGATTTACCATCTAAAAAAGTCCTAAAAAAATCAATGTTGGGATATTTTAGTTTTGATGAATTATGCCAAAACATTATCAACTTGTGTTATTGAAGCTAATTTACAGATAACAAGTTGAGGGGGAACGAAAAATTGAGGGGGAACTCACGAAATCAGAAGAAGATGATCAAGATCGACGAAAGGTCATGAGATTTAGACCCACGAGATCGATGATGAGTTAGATGAGTTCCCGAAAGTTAATCACGAAATTAGGCAAAATCGAAGAGAAAAAAAAAAGCCACCGATCGTAAGATCGATGACCAACAGACTGATCGATGATCGGAAGAACAAATGAGCCGATATGATGATCGAAGAGCGGACATGTCGATCGAAAAGAAATTGACCGTAAGATCGGAAGAGAAGGTTGCAGATCGTAAGAGGAGAGATGAGATCGACGAGATCGACGTGATCGAGATCGACATGATGATGAGCGGATGATCAAGATCGACGTGATTGAGATCGGATGTGCTAAACCGATATGTTAAACCTAATGTCTTGACTTGATGCTATCCCGAGATGGTGATCTCGAAGATGTGTTGATCGATCACCGAAATTTGTCGATCGTGCAAAGAAGAAATCGATAAAGATGAAGTCAAAGTGACTGAAGGTCGGATGCCCGAATTCAGAGAACTGAACTCGGGCCACTGAGTGTCAAGATGCCCGATCGTATAAGGTCCGGCCAAGAGAAGTCTGGCCGAATCAAGTATCCCGAGGCTCGATAAACCCGAGGCTCGATGAGAAATCGAGACTCGGATAAACCTCAAGACTCGATAGAATCGAAGACTCAAAGATATCTCTAAAGACACCGAGACTCGAGAATCTGAATGATTCCAAGGCGAGGAATGAGGAATATAGCCGTTAGAATCAAAATCGACGTGGACCAATGAGAGGAAGACAACCAAATTGAAGAAGTCAAGTATTTTTAAGAATAGTATGGATTTGAATGTGACTCCTTCCAACGGTAACATTCAAATCCACACTATAAATACAAGTTCTTCCTTCATAATTCGGTGTGGATGCATGGAGATTATAACACGAGATGCTACAGAGCCAAAGAGAGTTATACCCAAAGCATTCCCACCCTAGAACACAAGTCTGTAGATATACAAATATGTTCAAGAGTGTTCTAGAACACAATCTAAGAACCCACGATGTATCCTAGCTTAGAGAGATTTTCCCAACCTTAGCATTGAGGCTAAACAAATGTAAGGGAAAATCTCAACCTAGTTGGAAACCAAACAAACCTTACCCAAATCAGTCGGTTAAGTTTGTAGGTGAGTATGAACTCGGTAAACATCTAGCAATCCCGAAAGGGAGGGTAGGCAATCCCGAGTGAGGGTGATAAGTCTCGTTGGAGTGTGAACTCGGTAAACATCTGTAGGCAATCCCGTGGAGGGTGATAAGTCATGTTGGAGTGTGGACTCGGTAAACATCTGTAGGCAATCCCGTGGAGGGTGATAAGTCCCGAGGCGAACCCGAGAGGGTGATAAGTCCAGTTGGAAGGAATTTCCCTAGGAACAGGGAGAGTGGATGTAGGAGCTTGAGTCTCCGAACCACTATACTTTGTTGTGTTCTTTATTGCTTTATGTTCTTATATTGTCATATGCATTCGATTATAAGCAAAACACAACACATGAGCTTAAAACGCAAAAAATCTGTAACCATCATTCCTTCACCCCTGTTTTTATATGCATCGCACGAAATGTTTGCTTTCGCACGCGCAAAATGAGTTTTCGACCGGGACTATCAGTCAAGATATAAGTAGATGCAATAGTTTTTTTTAAAGCTATTGCATCTAATAGTCTTGAAATTATGTCTAATTATTTCGATATATATGATTTACCATCTATTTAATTAGTTTTATTATATAATTGAATTTTATATAATGATATGTAAATATTAAGAAAAAAAAATCTATATACGTGAAATCATGACGTAATTAATAATAAATATATATATATATATATATAATATATATATATATAATGTTAATTATTTTTAATTTAGATAAATAATATAATTTTAGGCATAAGAAAGTAATAATTTAATTCTCTCAATTATATATAATTAAATTTCGTAACTTTTTTACATATATATATATATATATATGTGTGTGTGTCTTTAATAGTTTCTTCACACACTTATATATGTTTATATATTCTCTATAATGATATAATTAATTATTTAAAATTATATGATTTTGGAAAATAAATGTTGGGTAGTTTTAAAAAGACTAGACTAAATCCACACATATTATCAAAAAATATGATTTAAAGATACTAATATTTTTAAAATTACGGATCAACGATTAAATTACAATACGTTCAAAATTTAAAGTTCAAATATAGCTTTAAAATATCAAAAAAAAAAAAATTGAATTATATATCGATAATTATACATCGAAATATATCATGACATCAAATAGTTTTTTTTTCTTCAGAATCATATGTTAATATTAAGTTAATTTTTTTCTATATATAGTTTTAATTATATTTAATGTCTAATTAATGATTGATTGATCTATACCATGTGCACGCTACCTTACTTATGTAAAAACATAGCAGCCAACTTAGATCCTTTAATATATATATATATATTGTGCTTCAATCCTTCCATTCATTGTCTTAGAAAAATATAATATTTTAGGAGATATATCTTTTGGTAGAATTCATGAAAATATTCAGTTAGTTACCTCTTTCTCGCATAATGTTTTACTCCTTTGTCTTTTACAAACTCATTATTTTATTCATTATAGTGTCTTATTATTTTTTGTAATGATATGATGAACATGACGTTTAATGTACGTGACCATTTAAGTGGTGAATTGGTATGCATGTGTGTGTGTCATTTGTTTTGTCTTTGTGCGGGTGATATGATAATTTCTAATGAACCCGGTCGGAAGCTCTAAAGATTTTTTTGTGAATGGGGGCATCCTAGGTTGCACGGATACGGGTACGATACGGTGCGGGTACTGGGATACATATTTTTAAAAATAAATGGGTAAGATAGGCTTGGGTACGATTATAATTTTTCAAATTATTTTATATTTTTATTGTATATATAAGTATTTCCATAATTTTTTTTGAAATTATGTGTCTTTGAAACCTATGCAATTTTTTAACACCGAAACAAATATAAAATCAAAACGAGATGAACATCGTAGTAAAATATGTGAACGGCTAACAATTTTACAGTTGTGTGATTGTGTGAGCAATAGAGAGAGTCTATTTTTTTTCTGTTTGTGGGCTAATTTGGGTTAATTTAATATAAAATAAATTTATTTCAAGGCAAAAAATAAAATAAATTTTACAAATTTGACCCCATGTGTACCCTATCCGTGTCCGACACGCTGATCAGCCGTGTCTGACACGGTACCCAAAATTATTTTTAATTGGGACACGCCACGTGGCTTATCGGGTGCGTATCCCACAAGTATCCGCGTACCCAAGTACCCACGAAGTATCCGACACTGCATTATTCAAAACTTCTGAGTACCCATGCATCCTAGGGGGCATCTTTCATGACAATTTTTTAGGATATATATCAATGGCTTATTGGAGAAGAAGAGAAAAAATGTTAAGATCAGATATGAGATTTGTTGTATGGTGGAAGTTGGATTAAGCAGCAAAATGAAATTATGCTTCCCTTTTCTGAATTTAGAGTTAATTAATAGAGACATGGTGTTTTTAATGCATGCTTTTGGAATTAACCGTATATAATTATTTCAAGTTTATTTTATATACAAGTGAATTTTCATACAATTGGTTAATCCATTGAGATTGTGGGAACCTTTTTTTTTTTTGATGATCTGAATTTTTTAGGTGAATTATGACAAATTTTATTTCAGGTATCATCTCACTTTTTACATGATTTTAATACAAAAAAGGTAAATTTTCTGCTATATATACAAGTGAAGTTGTAGCTACCATTTAAAGTCTCTTTCATTGCAGAACCTAGGGTTTAAAGTGAAATGTTAAGAACATACATGTGTGGATAATTGTGGAAAAATACCTGTAACTTAAGGGAGATGACAATTTAAGGACAATAAGCTTCTTCAGTTTGGGGAAAGTGGGATATTAATCTATTTTTTTTCGACAAAAGAAGGACCTTTTTTTTTGGCCAAAATATGGACATTAACTTTTTTTTTCGATAAACATAAAAATATAAAAAAAAAATCGGCAAAAGAAGGGCCTTCTTTTTTTGGGCAAATATATACTATTTTATTTGTTTTTTAGAGTTAAATATTGTATGTCAATATTAAAATAATATATATCGGTATAAAAATACACATTTTCTCTTATTTGGAGAATTATACTCTCTCTGTCCCAAACTCGAATGGGCTGTCACTATTTGATGGAGACGAGTTCGCGTTAGAAATCTCATATAATTATGAGCAGATTTGGAGAATCAATAGTATTAAGAAATTAATTTTAATTAGGATCTTTAATTTATTAGATTATGGTTATTTCCATATATTTCTGTTTATCTTTTAATTAGGGTTTCAAATTTATTTAAGAGTCAGTCTTGTAAGTGTTTTATTAAGTTGAATGATGAATTAAGAAAATGATTTTCCCTATTTACCTATTTTACAGTATTCATTTGTTGAATCAACGTATCTTAGAAGAGGTTTTCGTTAATCTATACGCCCCGTTGCATCAGTTGGTATTCAGATTGCCAGGCCACGCTCCAGAGATGCCGCCTCGCCGTGAATCCAATAGAGATGACGCCCTCGCAAAGATTGGACGATTTCACAACCCAATTGGCCCAAAATCGCATCAGTTGGTATTCAGATTGCCAGGCCACGCTCCAGAGATGCCGCCTTGCCGTGAATCCAATAGAGATAACACCCTTGCGCAAAGATTGGATGATTTCACAACCCAATTGGCCAAAGTCGTGCAATTGCTTACGCTACACGCAACTGCCGATCGCAACCAATGGGCCACCGGACGACGCGCTCAGCGTGCTCCGCATTTCCCATACCCTGTCTTCGACGAAGATTTGAACGAAGACGACAAACATTCAGTTACCAACCCGTTCGCTGCAACACACAGCCGCCGCCCACTTCGAAGCCGTCGCACAACTGGTACGCGTCCACTCGCCGGCCTTCAAGCATGGCGCGACCGTCCACCGCACGACATCTTCCTCACCCTTTCGCCCAAGTTCCACAATTGCAACAACAACCATGAGCCATCGGTCCCCCACCTCCAACCTCTGTGTCGCCCGCGACAATTCAACCTACCGGCCGTCGAGCCCCACCCCGAATTGGAATCCCGTTGCTCTGTCTCACAGTCCGATTGCCGCTGGTAAAGGTTCTGATGCCCTAACTCAGCGTGGGCCAGATTCTCTAAATGGAAAAATTGGTCCGCTGGTTGATTGTGATAATGATGACCAATTTGGGCTTTGTGAGAGGAAAGTTAGGGTCAAGAGCCTTTGACAGTGATTTTGGGCCTATTAATAATATTAGTTCTTATGATGGGCCTGATCATTTTATGAACCCCTTTGGGTCTAATACCCATGATCCAACAATTTTACTTGCTGCAGAGCTTGAAGTAGATGCCCAATATGGGCCTTTGGATGACATTGACTCGGATGACAATGAGATATTTGGGCCTACTACTACTGATTTACATTATGAAGAAGAGACTTATTATGAGTTTTTTGATTATGATGGACCACCTATTTATGATGAAGAAGAGCCTGTAATTGATTATGTGCATCCCATTTTTTATGACGAGCCCGACGACGACCCGTGCAACAATTTTGATAAGGAAAATGATTATGATGCCAATTTTTGGGGTCTCGATACGACGTCAAACAAAGTCTACCTCGATGATGATGAATGTTATCTCTCACAGAATGTTATTTTTTTATAATTAATGATAGTTATTTTATTGGCAGTGCTATGAACAGTTCATCCTATCGCCTCAGGATTTTGAGCAAAACCTAAACATCTGATATTTTTTAGCTCAACTATTTGATGATTATACTTTATTTATCTGGAGACGAGATCGGTTTCGATTCGAGGACGAATCGTTTCAAAGAGGGTGAGAATGATGGAGACGAGATCGCGTTAGAAATCTCATATAATTATGAGCAGATTTGGAGAATCAATAGTATTAAGGAATTATTTTTAATTAGGATCTTCAATTTATTAGATTATAGTTATTTCCATATATTTATGTTTATCTTTTAATTAGGGTTTCAAATCTATTTAAGAGTCAGTCTTGTAAGTGTTTTATTCAGTTGAATGATGAATTAAGAAAAGGGTTTTCCCTATTTGCCTATTTTACGGTATTCATTTGTTGAATCAACATATCTTAGAAGGTGTTTTCGTTAATCTATATGTCCCGTTGCATTACTATTTGACTCGTGTTTTAAAGAGCGAGTTGTTTATTAATAATTGAAATGATAAAAAGATTTTTAAGGTAGGGTATGATAGTGCTACCCTTCATCTATCCTATCATGCTTTAAAAGTAACTTTATCATTTCATATACTATAAACAACTCGCTCAATAAAACACGAGCCGAAAAGTGCAATGCCCAATCGAGTTTGGGACAGAGGGAGTATTTATTATATGTTTGACTCGATTAAAAAAAAATTAAACCTCAATCTAATATACAACATAAACTTAGATAGTTTAATGCTGCAAATTTTAACATTAAAGGGTTAGTAAATTTTATAGTGAAATAATGATTTTGCTCCAACTTAACTGAATGTATTCAATTATTTAATTTAGAATTACATACATTGTCAATTTTAATATATCTCTAAAATTATTTATTAAAGTGTCAACTTACCGGAAGGACAATAAGTTTCAGTTTTGGAAAGTAGGATATTAACTTTTTTTTTGACAAAAGTAGGACATTATTTTTTTTCTTTGGCAAATGCTCCCCCCGTCCACCAAAACTGTGCTTAGAGTGTTTTAAAATGTTGTACGGAAAGGTAGATTAAGTACGTTTATGGACACAATTTTTTTTATCTTCATCGTCCAACAATCACTTAATTACTCAAGTTATCATTATACTTTACTCACAATCAATTATGTTATTCATAAATGGACTTAATCTATATTTTCGTACAACATGTTAAAACACTCTGAGCACAATTTTAGTAGACGGATGGATTATAAACCATTTTTCTCACACGGTCTAACCCAAATTTCCAATATACAGTCATACTTTGCAGAAACTCAAAATTTAAAGATCTAAATTGCATAAATTCAAAACTTACGGGTATACTTTTGCTAAATTGAAACTATCTAACATGTTAAAATTTTGAAGTATTTGATCAAAGTTTAATAATGTATGCAGAATGAAGTTTCAGTTTAGAGCTAATGGGGAGTTGTTTTCTATTATTTTCTCTGTTAAGTGCACAATACTACCAAACCACTGTTTCATTTTGAAGGAAAGTATGCCTGTAATGCTTCTCAAAAATATTGACGAAAAGTCAGGTTTGTGCAATATCACGAGATTGGTTGTCACAAAATTGGGAAATTTTAATTTTTAAAGTACAAATAATTTCAGGAAAAAAATAGTGAGAATAAGGTGTTCATCCCGAAAATGATATTAAATAATTCAGACCAAACATTGCCTGTAAAGTTTAAGGAAACAATTTTCAGTCCTATTATGTTTTGCGATGACGATAAATAAAAGTTTGTATCAATCTCTTTCAAGTGTAGGTTTGTTTTTTCTCAGGTTAGTTTTCACACACATACAATTATATGTTGCGATCTCAGGGTAAAATCAAAAAAAATATTAAAAATTTTGTGGCTCGGTTCGGATGGGAGACCTTGCATGTATACAACAAATGTTACTTACAAATAATTCTTTCCAAATTAATTTGTAATTTAGAGTGTGTATATAGACATATTTTTTTAAATTTAAATTTGTGGATTTATTTACTCTTTATAGAGTCATCAAATATAATAACATATAAAATTATATTTTACATATTTCAATTATAATTTTATTTTTAATATTTTATGAATTATAAATTATTTAACCACAAATATGCTAAAATAATAAAAATATATTAAAATTTTTATTATTGCTTATTTTACATAAAAATTTCTTTCAGTCCGCGAAGTTCGCGGGGATAATATTAGTAACTATATATACGATAATTATTTAGCTTGCAGAGTAAATCTTCTGTAAGGAATAATTAAAGCGAATTTATAAATGAACAAACAAATACGCACGTATTTGATTCTGCTTGTTGTGTTGCGATTCAAAGAATCGAAGTGTAGGAAAGTTAAGTTATAACTTATAAGTATATTTATTTGAGTCCATATTTATTTTTAAATTTAATTAAAAAGAATTAATTTGAGAGGTTCAAACCAAATTTCAAATTTACTACACGGAGATTTTTTTTTTTAAATAAACTAATTGGAAAGTCAGATATCATGTGAATAGGTATGGTTGAAGAAAAATAATTTTATATCATGTTCAAAATTGTTTCCTCTTGGTATAAGTAATCAACTATATAAATTATATATAAGAGAAGACCGAGTATGTACTTTATACCAGTGTTTTCATAATCGAATCGGTGATCGAACCGCACAGACCACCGGTCAGTGGTTTAACCGGTCGGACTGGTTCAACCGTTTAAATGATTTATGTCTATTTTTTTAATATTTTTTATGTTTTATTGTTTTTTAAAAATAACTAATTTATAAATTGACTTGTAATATTAATATTTAAATTTAATTAATCAAACTTGAAGCATAATAATAATATAAACGGGTAGGTTTTCTTGATAAATAAATTTTGTCCCACATTGAATACGTATTAGATGAAATGTGAGGAAAAAAAAGGTAAAAAATTGTCCCACATCGAATAAGTATTAGAAAAATATAAAATGAAGTAATATAAAAGAGAGTAGAGGTGGATCTAAACTTTAAGCCTTCTATCCCACATTGAATAAGTACAAAAAAAAAAGTATGATGGAGTAATATAAAAGGGGTGGGGGTTCTAGATCCTTACTCACAAGAAAGATTAGTGAAAATATATTGGTATTAAAAATAATAATTTTATTTTACTTAAATAGTTAATAGTTTAAAATTTTTTTAAAAAAGTTTAAAATTTATTAAAATAAAAAGAAAAACTCGGTTTTTTTTCCGTTGAACCGATTATTAACCGGTTCAAACTGGTCCAACCTTAAAAGCGGTTTTAGGCCTCTTTTTTGACCGATTTATCGACCGGTACAACCCGGTTACAAAAATATTGCTTTATACTCCCTCCGTAATCAATTATTTCTTTTTGAGTCCATATTTTTCGGACATGTAATGACGTAAATGTAATAGAAGGAAAAGTGTTATGTGTATGTCTTAATCTTGCACCACTATTATTATTGTTTATAAAAATTATTCACACTATATAGATAAAATATTAATAATTTCTATTAATAATAACAATAATGATATAAGTGAAAATAGTGTACATAATATTTGCTGAAATGGAGAATAGTTCCTTGATCACCGTTATCTATACAATAAGGTGCCTTCGAGTTATCATTTAATTTTTTATAAATTATCTTTATTTTGAGAAAATATTTAATTAATTCATTGAAATGTGTGATAGGTTATGTTTGGGGCCGCTCTGCTTATGTTTGACAGTGACTACGCCCATTTCCACAAAGTCCAGCCCATATTTGAAAAGATGGGTTTGTGGTTTGAAACAGTTGGGCCCATTTCAGATTACTAATAAAATTCAGGCCCATTTCAGATTTTCTTAAAATTCAGCCGACCCCTTTCCAAATAATCTCGTCTTTTATTCTTGTAAAAAATAGGGAGGTTTTGTTCTTAAATTTAAAGTCCAATATAATCATACTATAAATGGAAAAAGAAGAAAAAAGGGCAGCCGAAAAGTTGCCGAAAAATAAGAGCATGGTCCCAAAAGTAGGGGTGTACACGGTCGGTTGGATTCCTCAGTGCCAAAATATGGTGTTCCACCTATATTTTATATTCTCTAAATTTGACACATGTCACATGTTTTAATTATTTAAAATTTTAAACTATATACCCTAAATCATGAATCATAAATCTTAAATTATGAACTATTCGGGCCGAGTGAACCATGAACCACTTGGGTCGGGTTAAATCCAGGTCGGGTAACAGAAAAAATGGAAAAAAATAATATTTTTTTTAGATTTTAAATAATTAAAATATGAGACAGATGTCAAATTGAGATGTTATGGAAAAGGAGTGGAATACCAAACTTTAGAACAGAGAAATTCGTGCGGTCCACGGTGCGGTTTTGCGGTTTTTTCGGCTAAATTCAAATTGTCTTGTTATATGCGGTTCGGTTGATTATATACTTTTAAATCGCGGTTTTTCATATGAAAACGATCATGCGGTTTTGGGCGGTTTCGATCGGTTATTTGCGGTTTGGCTGTTTTAAAGCAACATAAATGTCAGTAGAAGATATTATTGTCTATTTAAATTAGTGACAACACATTTGATTAAATAATATTTTATAAAATGGTTTAAGTTGAAAAAGTTTATATGGAATTGATAAATGAAATAATATCTTTGAACACCATAACATGATTAATTTGTAGAGGTCCAACTCTTTAAAAAAACATATCGAAAGAGATTGAAAATAACATATATACAACTATGAGCTTGTTATCTATAAAAGCTAAGTATGCAAATTAGAAAAATCATGAACATGGTTTAGTACTCTGTGGACTTAGTTGAAGAATGTGGGTTAGAGATATAGGATGCCGGATTTAAATTACAATTGCAACTATGTGGTGCGATGCGGTGCGGTTTTGCAACAAAAAATTAACCACGATTTATTGAAAAAATTTGTCAAAGACGGTGCAATGCGGCTCGATACAGACGGTTCGGGCGATTTCGAGAGTTTAATGGTCACCCCTACCCAAGTGCCTAATGCAGAAAGAAAAGAGCCCAAAAAAGCCGCACAATATATGGATCCTCCTCAATCACGTTTTATATTTCATGTATGCAATATTAATATCACAAATTTTCGTAATGATAATATAATAATAAAATATGACATAACACCTTCATCATGCTTTAATACCAAAAAATTTTATGAAATTTATTTACTGATTAAATTGCATATCATTACACTTATAAATTAATATTCAAAACATATAATGCTATAATATTCATTTATAAATATAATTACATTAATTTAGAATTATAATAATATAAATTTCATACAGTTAACAAGGTTTACTAAACACTTCATTCACATAGAAGAAGACCTTGATTTCTATATTTGTTGATTCATTTTTTCACGCTAATTCATCACGCTGCGACACAAAAGTTTAAGAAATAGTATAGGGTGTGTTTTTTAAAACACTTAAAACAATTTTAAGAATCATTTATTTTCAAAAATTGTGAAAAAAGTTTTTTTAAAAATAAATATTTATTTAAGTTGTTTTTAGTGTTTCAAAAAACCCCCAAAATTAGAACCACCGCTTTTAGTTTTGACTCCTTGAATTTTGCACTTTTATCTCTTTTGTTGCCACGGGGCTCTGTCCCTTCGGTATAAATTTGACTTTTGCGTGCTTTCGTAAAATTGTCATAATTTTAAGTAAAAATTAGGACAATAATTGGTATGAGAGTGTCTCATAAATTAGACGACCGGTAAATTAGTACAAATTAATACTCATTCATTTTAAAGAGTTAAAAGTGTCTGTGTCCACATTGTGCTCTATCCATGTGCATCTTGGTGCACCGTGCACTTATAATACATTTTAAAAATATGCAATTTGTTATATGTAAATATACAATTTGTTTACACTTAATCGAGCAATTATTTTTTCATATTAATAGTTGCACGGTTCAATAAATATTTTAATATAACAAATTGCAAATTTTAAAATGCACTATGAGTATACAAAAAGTTAGCCTAGTGATATATGCTGTGAAACCAGCTCGATTAATTAATTATTTCTAATTTTACCTGAAAAATCAATAGATAATCAGTTCGGACTCTGGAAAATATATTTTGGACAGTTATAATATAATGGTACTAACAACAATAAACTCTCATATGAAATTTGTACAAAATGAGGAGGAGAAAAGAGAAAAATATATCCACTATAAGAGCATAAACTTTTGACTAATAATGTTGTTTGAGACATGTCTAAATTAAGTGTATTTTAAATTAATTTTTAATTATCTACTAACTCCTATCTAATTATAATTTCTTTAAATAAATATGTAAGCCGAATTATATTTTCCTCTTAAACGAATTTTTTATATTGTTCTAAATAGTGATATGTTTTGCGCTAAAAAAAAGTGAAACATTTATTTTCAAAACAATAATTTATTATTGTATAACAATTTGTATATTCCGTCGTATATAAAATGCATTTAGTGAAACGGTCTACTTTTAAGTTTAACTACTCTTAACAAATTTGATTAAATCTCGAAATTTGTTTATAGTATGAAATTTATATTATAATTATAAATTAATATCAAATTTTTATGAGTTAATATCATTATATTTATAAACTAATATCATAATATTAAATGTTATTAATATTAATTTATAAAAATAATATTATTAATTTATAAATTATTAACTGTATAAATTTTATATTTTGAATAAGTTTCACATAAGTGTCTGAATAAATTTTAAGTGCGTCATGTGATAAGAGTGGGTCTAATATGCACCCGAGTGCATTCATTGTGCATTTTAGGAGCGTACAACTATATAAAATAAAACGTGCAACTATTCCAAACATAAGCATGTAACTATATTTCCATATTAACAGTTGCACTTTTCTGTGCAAATAAGTCTCACTTTTTAGCATAACTAATTGTACACTTCTAAAATACACTATGAGTGCACAGTGCACTCGAGTGCATACAAGACTGCATGCGATAAAGATTCACAAGAAAATATGTCAAATTTTTTTAATTGCTACCTATTTTATTGACAGTATGAGCATGGAATCTAATGAATTAATCTCCATATGAGTATGATATGTAACGTGTGTTTACTTTTTACCGTGTTTCCGTATTATTAATTGTTCACTCTGGGCTTATAGAGAGCGTGAAAAATTCTGGACATCAAAGTCCTTAAATTTTAAAGACTTGGTACAAAAATTAATTATATATTTATTTTGGAATTTTATAGGATATAATTGTGTAGAATGAAGAAAAAATTGATTTACTTATATTATTATATTATTGTTGTAATAGTTGAATGAATGTAATGTATTGAAAATTATGTAAAAATGAGGTAATATATAGTGTAATAATAGGCTATTTATTAGATGAATGAAAATTTTGAGGTAAATAAAGTATAAGGTGTAATAATAGGTATTAGAAGAGATTAAATATGATTTCAAAATACTTTGGTGAAATATAAAGTTCAAAATTCATTCGTGATAGTCGGCAAACGAACATACCACCATCAAGATCATAACTATTCTTCTGTGGTCATGTCTTTAAATATACTATAAATTTAGCTACCATATAATTTCTTTGTTAAGGGTGTTTGCGAACAATTAATATTACTTAATAAATTAAACAATATTTAAAGATTACTTTTGACTTTTTTTTTCTTTTTTCTTAAGGGACTTAGTTTTGACAGTATTAGTATCTACCCTAAACAACATTACCTTAAAAGTCAAACAATATTACTTTTTGGATGTGATACCATATAGATAAACAAGTATTACTCAAAATCGTTAAGAGTGAGTCTCGTGTTCAATAGGTGTTATGTGTACTATATAATATATTTTATAATCATGCAACTTGTTACACTGAAATATAAAACTTGTTTTCATTAAATCGTGCAATTTGTTTCCCATATTAATTGTTGCACGATTTAATATAAACAAATTGTATATTTTAGTGCAATAAATTATATATTTCAGTACAATAAATTACATTGTTCTAAAATACAGTATGAAGTGCACGACGCACCTGATGCATACAAGAGTTGACATGTGAGTTTTACCTTGCCTATCTTTTGGGCGAAATTTGAGCTACTACCGTAGTCTTTTTATTAATGTAAGATCTTGACTCCTAATTTTCAGGCTGTATTGCCCGTTTCTAGATGAGTTGGATCCACTTGATTTGGTGTTGTATAAAAGATTTGCAGCATGCAAATGTTCAAAAGAAACCAACTCTAGAGTATAAAGTACAATATTCAAACCTTTATACTCTATTCATTTTTTATTAATATTGATGAGTCTAATTATACAGTTAATTGAGGATATAAAGAATATGTTTACAATTATTTTGTATTACAATTCTTTTTAGGGTTTTGCTATTTAATTATATATTTGCTTTCGCTTTTATACTTATTGTTTTGTTATTTGCTCACTTAATTCACATGTATTGTTTGGTCAATGTACGTTTCATAATTGACAATTTTTTGTGTATTTCCGAGTTCATGGTGAACTCGATTTTTTTAATATCATTTTTATAAATAAAAATTATCATTGTTATGTACAATAGCGCTTTATTTTTTTAACAATGACAATAGCGCTTTATTTTTTTAACAATGATAATTTTTGTGTATAAGAGTGGTAATTTTTATACACAATATTTCAGAATTTTATGTATAGATGTAAGAATATCACGTCTCATTCAATTTCTTCGCGTAAATTGTTCACAAGAGTGTTACTTTAAATAATTTCATTGTGAAACAAAACCTTTATCTTATAAATTATAATTTTGATATAGTTCTATTCAATGATTTCAAAACCGGACCGGACCGGCCAGTTCAACCGCGAACCGGACCCGGAACCGGTCCGAATACCCCCTAAGAACCGGATTATAGGCCGGTTCGACCGGTTTTTTGTTTTTTTTTAACTTTTTTTTTAAAATTTTAAACTAATAATTATTTAGGTAAAAAAAAATTATTATTTTTAATACCAATTAATTTTTAACTAATCTATCTTGTGAGTAAGGATCTAGACCCCCACCCCTTTTATATTACACTATCTCACATATTTTTAGTACTTATTCAATGTGGGTTAGGAGGTTTAGGTAGAATTTAGATCCACCTCCACTCCGTTTTATATTACTCTATCTCACATCTTTCTTAATACTTATTCAATGTTGGATGGGAAATCCACCTTTTATATTACTCCATCTCACATCTTTTTTAATACTTATTCGATGTGGGATAGGAGATCCATAAAATCTACCTCATCTCCCTTTTATATAACTTCATTTTACATTTCTTCTAATACTTATTCGATGTGGGACAAATCTTTTCACGTTTATATTATTTTTATGGTCAAGTTTGATTGATTAAATTTAAATATTTATATTATAAGTCCATTGATGAATTAGTCATTTAAAAAAAATAGTAAAATATAAAAAAAATACACATAAACCATTTAAACGGTTGAACCGGTCCGACCGGTTGAACCGCTGATCTGTCCGGTTCAACCACCGATTCGGTTATGAAAACACTGGTTCTATTCATATATATATATATATATGATTCACGAGTGTCTCTAACCACTATGTCTTTCAAAAATTGAAAAATCAACAATTAAAAGAAATGGCTTCGCCCGGATTCGAACCGGAGACCTTCAGTGTGTTAGACTGACGTGATAACCAACTACACCACGAAACCATTGCTTGATCATTAATATAAATTAATTTAATTAGATATCAAATTATGTAAATTAAATAGAGAAATTAATTTTAAAATATATGCATTAATTAGAAAAGATTTTTGAAATAGAGAGCATTTTAGAATATGAAGCTCTGCATTTAGAAGTTTTAGTTTTGAGATAACGACCTAAATATTTTAATATAATATCCATATTAAGTGTGTATAACTCTATTAAAGCTAAATGCATTCTATCAATTTTATTTAATACTCCCTCCGTCCCAAAGAAACGTGCACCCCTAGCCGGACACACAAAAAAAGAAAACTTATTTTATTGGTATTATTTAAATTAATTATAATAGTATTGTGAGAGTGTAAGTTTTGAGTGATTTGCCATTTTAGGAAACATGCATGTTTTTTTGGGACGTCCCAAAAAGGAAAACGTGCACGCTTTTATGGGGCGGAGGAAAATTCATTAAAACTATATATTAATTTTTGTAGATAAAATTTTAAATGCATTTATTTTTAAGAATATGAATGTTTATAAGTTTATCAATAAATAAAAAAATGACATAGAGATGAGAGAAAAGTGATGTGGATATGTTCGTTTAAACTCACAAAAGTTCATGATGAGAGTTTTGTAAACCGCAATCATGTAAGAATTTTTTTTGTAATGATGGGGCAATGAATGTGAAACATGCATGTATTGGCCGGCAAATCTTGCAGATGCCTGTGATATGCATCATTCTGGTTCCACTGTTCAATTATACCAAAAATGGCTATTCTTGATCGTCATTTTCTGTTGCATGTACATTAATTAAATACGACTAACAATTAAGTAATTTACAAAGATTTAAATTAATCTTGAGAAACCTTTTTGACATCATTTTCGTGGTAATTGTCAGGCAGAGTGTGTGAATAAGACTAGGCGATGGAAAAAGGTAGAACTTGATTACGTTGTAAGAAAAGGTGTCTTGATCTTAAATGCCAAAACAAGATGCAATAAAAAGGGAAATGAAACAAATTAATAATTTCTGATAATTACTCTGCTTGGAAAGCTTTGTGATGTGGAGAATTTCGATGACTCAACTAATTATGGTTGAGTCAACTAGAATTTATTAAAGATTATTAGGGCTAAATCGGTTAGGGAAAATTGATGTTTTATGGGAAACATTGAAACTATTAAAAGCATTGCGTAAATCGTAATACTTCATCCGTCCTGTTTTAGATTTTCAATTCATTATGCTCGTGTTTTAGTGAACAAGTTATTTATTAGTATTTGAAATGATAAAAAGAATTTTAAGATGAGATATAATATTCCTACCTCTCATTTATTATAACCTTCTTAAAAGTCACTTTGTCATTTCATATATTTATAAACAACTCGCTAGTTAAAACACGAGTCAAACGGTAGTAAATGGACAATAAAAAACAATGGAGGGAGAATTGAATAGGGTCAAAGTTCAAACAATAGTACATTATAATAATAATTCCATTTAAATTAGCAGTCCTAGAAAAATCTTGAAACATGTTGACAAAATGTTCCCACCAAAACAAATCAACCATGATTTGTGCCTTTAATTTAGAAAAACCCCACACCAAAGTTAATTAGACCAATTTGTAGATGCAAAAGTGATGAAATCATAAAATCCTCTCTTAATTTAAAGAAATCAATACATGATCATGATGCATCAGTCCATGCAGAAAAGAGAGGCACTTTAGGCCTCACCTGGATCCACGGAGTGGCGTCCCTCGTGGGCCCGGGGACGTTGTTTCTATCGGGGCTTACGCTACTCGTGTTGAATGGTTTTTGGTGGTAGAGCGCCATCCGCCACTCGGCCCCCACATTGCCCCCACTCTCTTTGCTAACATTAGACCAAGTGTCATTAGGGTTAGGCGGAGCGGTAATAACCTCGACTTTGATACGCCTGGCCATTTCTCCCGAGAGAAGGCCGTTGCTTTCCATGATCCGCTCGACATCATAGCGCGATATGTCGAAATTGGTTACCGCGTTTGCCCCACGGAACTTGATGGCCGCCACGTCATACGCCTCCGCCGCTTCTTCTTGAGTGCCTATAAAACCAATTCACAAAATTCATATTATCTCACAAAATTCAAAAAGTATTTATTAACACTCACTGAATGTGCCTAGGTAAAGATCTTTGTTTCCAGCAACACGACCAATACGAGCTTGCCAACGTCCATGTTGATGATGTCTGCTAAAGAAACAATATACAAACTCAGAATTTATCAAAACCAAATAAATATATTTTAATGAATACAATAGTTTCATATATCAAGACCTTGTCACCCCTCTATAAATCGAAGCTCCCCTAGAAAAACCACTGCTTTTCCTGCAACATATCAAATCATAAAAAGTTGATTATAACAAATTAATTAAAGAAAAAAATTAATGATATAATTGAAACACCTAAAAAAAATCTACTTACCTTCTCAAATGAGCAACATATTCTTGTCTAGTCATGTTCTTCATATCTTCAAGTTGTTGTTGATAATCGTCCAACTGCATTATTAGTAGTTAATTAATTTCTTATTAACTTTTAGCCAATTAAAATTAAGCGACAAATAATGAAGGATTACCGGAAAATTGATGTGAGTAGAAGGCCCCCAGTATTTGAGAGCTGCTAAATCATAAGCCCTTGCTGCTTTTTCTTCCATATCATATCCCCCTAAATTAGCATTCATAAAAGTGATTATTTATCACTCAAAAAGTGGAGTAAAAATAAAAAAAAAAAGGATTTCACTAAAGCGTTTTACCTAGATAAACTGGAAAGGAGTCCATTGGCCATCCCACAGAATTATTTAGTCAAAAGAAGAGAGAGAGAAAAAAATACTCAAGTTAGTAATCACAAAAAATAAAAATTAGAAAAAAGGAATTAAATAAATAATTAATGTGATTCTCACAAACCTTGCCTTCCCTTTCTACTCTGCCCTTCTTTCTTGCAACTATTGTCCCATAGATGCGCTTCATATCTCCCCGTCCATCTATGCCTAAAAGGCACAGTATTAGTTGTTACAGTAAGATGTATTAGTTGTTTTACCATAAAGTATCAGTTCCAAAACAGGTAAAAATTAATAACCAAATCCAACCTGGTCACGCCTCTGTACTGCGAAGTTCGTTGCCCAAATGTATCAAGGGACTTCCGATGCACAATCTGTTTCCGATCATCTTTCTCGGCTCCCCTTTTCTTGTTCTCCATAGCTCCCATGCATTCAACAATGGCGGTCGGCTGCGACCCCGTCACACAGCTCGACTGCGAACCGGGGCTCATCGACAGCGTTAGGGACTGCAAATCGCCGTACCCCGCCGCCGCTGCCGCCTCCTCCGCCGCATTTCCCAAATTCCTTACGCCGGATATTTCGTAGTCCGCCATTGTTGGTTGGACTTGCTGGTACATTTCATGCCCTCGAAAAGCAGAGTAGTTTGGGTATTGGTATAAATGGACCTCGCCGGCGCCGGAGTTTTGCGCCGGAAAATGCTGGCCGGAGTTGTAGTTATAAAGGCTGTCCAAGCTCAGAGACATTCCGCCGCCGTCGTAGTGGTGGGCGGCGACGCCGAAGAAATCCTCAAGCTTCGGTGCTAAAATGCGCATGGGTAAAAAGTTGAGTAATTTTATTCTTAAAACTAACGCGGTAAAAAGTAAAAAAAAGAAAAGTTTGAATAAAAAACCTTGCGGTTGGGATCTGTTGATGGCCTCCATCAAGCAGAGTGAGCCGTCGGATTTAAGCGGCATCACGGTTAAGTGAGAATAAAAGCCGGGGTTAGTAACGGCGTTATCTCCGTCAGGGCCGTAGTAGGGCCCGGGGTAGTTGAAAGTGGAGGAGTAGTTAACGGCGTTAGTGCAGGGTTGGTGATCCGATGGTGCTTCCATTGTGGGAGCAGAGAGAGAGAAGCCCAGCCAATTGTTGGTGTTTTCTTGGTTACTAGTATTATCATTACTCATGTTTTTTGAATTCAAAGAGATTGTATAAATTTAGAGAGTCAATGATTAAGCTAATGATGTGGGAAATGAATTGGAAAGAAATGAAGAAAGTGGGTTTGTTTTTGTATTGTAGCTGCAGAGTTGATATCTAAGCCAAAATCTAGGTGAATCTATGGTCTCTTTCTCTCTCTGAAAAGTGTTTGTCATAAAGAAAAGAGGGGCATTTGAACTAAACAAAAAGAATGAGTTCCAGTGAGCAATGCTGGGTATCCTTCCAGCATTCTATAGGGATCCGTGCTTGAGAAAGACATTTTCTTTTGCATTTCCTCTTTTACTTTTGATAAAAACTCTAATCAAATAGTCCAGTACATGAGAAGAGATATACTCTAGCATAAATCAATTCATGTAATTGATACCTACGTTTCAATATAAACAAGTGGTGTTGTTTAGTGAAAATTAAGAAAACGGAACGTTGTTAATTGAAACAACTAAAAACGTTTAGTAAAAACAAAAATACCGTTCAATGAATTCAACAAATATTATTCACAGGATACACGTGTAACTATTCACATTATCAGTCAAAACAAGAAATATCGTTAAAAAGAAAACAAGTTGCACCCACTGGTAAGAATTTCTCTCTCCTTATAAACATCCCTCTTTTGTATGAAACTGAAATTCGAAAATTAATTCATATATGGTGATATTACAAAGTTTCACGCAGATTTTCTAACAAGCCTACCACAACTCTCTTCATTTATCCTATCTTGGGACAAGCAGGAATAAACCCCGGGAAGAGTTTATTATTCGAGTATACACTCAAATTAGTACTATAGTCTCGAGAATGAAGAACACTTTATATATAATAAAAACAAAGAACTAATCTAATCCCCATTAATAAACACCTAGTAAAGTCCAAAGCTTGGCGCCCGGCATATACACCAAAACATTCACTTATTAATTCTCAATTCACCCTGAGAAATAAGTTGTGCATATATATTGAAATCAGAAATTAATTTCTCACAACAATAAATGGATATGTAACTATGATACAACATCAATATTGAATAATAGTCCAGATGAGGGTGGCCAAAAATTAATACCTTAAGATATGATACGATAATCAATTTGCCTGTTTTTTTTTACACTGTCGAGTGTCTTGTCACACTACGCATATCCAACAATCTTAAATATATGTAAATACTATATACACCGTCGTTCCTTGATTACTGTAACACTTGTCTTATTTGAACGTTCCAATATTACTGCAATACTTTCAAAATGGAAATAACACACAATATTAACACCCCCACAACATCACTTTATTTTCAAAATTATCACTCAAATCTCTTATTTAGTTTTACTCAAATACACTAAAAGTCAACATTTTCACCTTGAATTACCCACAATGCCCCTTCTTTATTACACTTAGACCCATTTTTCACTTTTCTCCTTCGTTTGCGTGTCGTTTTCAGTGTTGCAGTCCTCTTGGGACGGAGGGAGTACATCTTTGAATATATATATTTTTTTAATGTACACTGCTACTTGGCCAGATTCATCCCGGGGTTATATAGGTACTTGCGACATTTTAATGAATCACTCTTCTCAGCATTATCGTTTTCTATTAATCTATTAATTAATCTATTTATGTTATTCTTACTGTTCATGAGGATTTTGTTATAAAATGACAAAGTGATAAAAGTGTTGGGGATAAAAAGATTTATTTATTAGTATTTTATGTAATAACATGTTTTGTAATTGAAAGTAGAAAAAATTATTTATTAATATTTTATTTGATAAGTGAATATTTTCATTTCATAAAGTTTAATATAAGATATGAGATAAAAACAATGAAGTTTTCCATAAATTATGGGATGGAGGGAGTATTTTTGTTAGAAATCTTGGAATAGATTTGTCGTAGCAGAAAAAATCTTCCCTCCGGTCACCTCACAATAAATAGACATATATGTAAAATTATGTAGTGTATATACTAGCATTCTGTGTGATTTTGTTCTGAAGCGAGAATACAGTGGGTATAGGAATCTACTGCTCCTACACAGCTACTCTTGACAAGGCTAAACGATGCCGTCTTAAAAAGTGTTGATACAATTACCAAAAGTATGTGAGCTATGTACTATACAATGACACGAGATTTATTTATTTAAATAAATAAATAAAATAAAGTTGGTTTGACTGGCTTGTTTTTGAGGACAAGGATGGAAGGGGGGTTGTACGTTTGTAGAGGGGTAGACATATCTAAATGTGGATATTGAGCAGTTCCCAAAATCTTATAATATTGTGCTGCATTATGTTACTTGTACGGTTTGGAGTGTTGCTTGGACTCACTCTCTTGCCCCATTTATTGTTCTTGTTTGGGTGAAATTGTGAGGGCAATAATGTTGTGCCTTTTTCCAACTGAAAATGAGATGTAAAGTCAGTATCCGATTCTATTCACTTTGTATTTTGTGTTTTTTTTTTTTTAATTTGGTGCGGGTCATGTGTATAATTTTGTATTTTATTTGGTGCGGGTCTTGTGTATAATTTTGTGTGGGGAAATTGGTTTGGTTTTTGACTTAATGTGACATTGTTGGAAGACTTGCAATGTTTTTGGGGAGGTGGAGTGGATGTGTTTGTCACATTTGGTTAAGTTTAACTGTTTAAGTGCTTGGTTAATCAATAGAATCACTATAAGTACTTTCAATCTTTTGACGAGATTAAAGTTAAGTGTTGGGGTGATTTTTTCAGGATTTTCTTTTATAAGGTTTTGGGTATTGAAATTTTAAAATATATAACAATTATATATATAAATTATTCCGTCTCGAAATCGTTTCCACATTTAATGTTTACGCGTAATTTAATATGAGAATTGTTTATTAGTATAAGTTGTATTTTGGCGAGGGTTATATGGTTAAGTAATTATATATGATGTATATAAAAGATAATAAAATTGGACTTTAATGTGGAAAAAATAATGACATTGAGTGTAATATTTTAAATGTTTGAGGGTAGAGTTTAAAGTAATGTAGTTATTTTATTTTCTTTTTTAAAAAATGTACTAATGAATTCGATACAGATCTTTTTGGCAAATGCGCTAATGATTCCAGGACGAAGGGAATACTATTTTTTACTTCTCCCGTCCGGATTTAATGACACATTTACCAAAAAGGTCCATCACGAATTCGTTGGCACGTTATCTTAAAAGGAAATAAAGCAACTATATTACTTTAAACTTTACTTTAAAATAATTTAAAAATTACACACAATGTCATTACTTTTTTCACACTAAAATTAACTTTATTCCCTTTTATTTTCATCACATGCCATTATTTTACCATTTACGCACTTCACAAAAAACAACTTATACTAATAAATAACTTTCTCATTAAACTCCGCACAAACAATAAATGCGCCTTGAATTCGAGACGGATGGAGTAGTATATACATCTTAAATATGAATAACTTAATTTCATAAGCAGATTTTAAGCTAATATATATTAATAAAATTTAATATAGAATATAATATAACATTTAAACTATAAATTTATTTTTGTATAAACATATTTTATAAGGTAAAAATAAATTAATAAATATATTTTAATAATATATATTTATTTTTTTAATTTAATTTTAATTTTATGTGAAATATTTAAAAATATATTATATTTTATTATTACAATAATAAAATTTTAATTTAGAATAGATAGACCAGCCCCGCCCCACGATCACAACGAGTTGGCCCGCCCCGTATAGTTCTCACTATAAACCTCGCCGAATAATGAAAATGAAAGCCCCATGCCATAACTCTAGCGAATAGCAAGGAATTGGTGAACCTCGCTCTGAAATATCAATTCTTTCGTGCCATTTTTTTTCATATTTTAAGGTTATTCCATTTTTTGAATCTATAAAACATGGATCTAAAATGATGGTGGTTAGTTGAATATTTTTGTCATTCTACATATCATGAATTTAAACTATAAAAAATAGTCAAGCATCATTTTTGGAATAGATTATATCATTCGTTCTCTTGTTTTTGTTAAACAATGATTTTTTTTACTGTAATTTTTTTTATTAATCTACTAATAAATGGCAGCAATAATAATAATATATATATATATATATATATATATATATTATATATATTTTAACGGAAAGCACAATAATAAGTTTCATGTCGCAAATTGGCATAGCATAATTTTACAGCTGGGGCAAATATATAAGATGGAAGTGTACAAATATTAATTCAGGACTTATATTATACGAAAACTTTGTTGGGGGCTCTACGCCTCCCTCATCAATCATCGTAAATTCATACTAATAAATAAAGTGTAACATATTAATATTTTCGATGCTATGGATAATAATAAGATTTTTGTGGAGCCCTGAATATCTCCCATATATAGACATCGTCTGTATATTTATGTCTGAATTCAACTACATGACAATATTTTCCTACATTTAATTGGGATACACCATTTTTCTTATTTTGGTTTTTTCACGTCACGTTTGGTGTAGTTATAACTATATTTTTACATGAAATATCCAGATTTTTATGCACTTATATGGCCAATCACGGAGTGTAATAATCACTATATTTTCACATGTATATGACAAAAGTAGGAATTCTGTGTATGTAGCCCAAATAGCAATAATATAAATAAATAAATAAAACTAATATTTTCACCAAATTTATTCTCACTTTTCTTATTTATTTGTCCACTAAATTTATTCTCATTCTTTTTATAAAAACATACACTTAATTATTTCAATTGTCATTGTACTTTACTCACAAACAATCACTTTATCTATAAATGGACCCCACAATACCATCATAATACTCCTACTTTATTTACTTTATCTATTTTTATTTTTTAAATCTTATGCCCAAAAATCTGAGAATAAAATTCATGAATAGAGAGAGTATTTATTATCCATTCTACTATCTAGTATTTTTATGGTTTCATCAATACAAAAAAAAAAAAAAAAAAAAGAATTGTTTGACTATTGCTCTAATTTGGGAAAAAAACGAGGGTTTCGATTTATAATGGATGGAAGTAGAGTTATAAATAGCCCAATGTAAAAGTAAATATTCTTTTATGTTATTAAATTTTAATTTGTTCTTTTTTAGTTAAGAGAATTATTATTTAGACTCTTGTACCCCTATTTAATTAATTAAAAGAATTAAGTAAAATAGGAAAAAAAAACAGCTGCATTCTTAAAAAAATATCAGCGGTCTTTTCTCCTAAAAATTATAACAATTTTATCTCTTCCTCATCAGATCGACACTCTAATACTACACCATATTCAAACATTAATTCATCTCGTACCACATTTTATTAAGCTCGTATGACCATTAATTCATCACGCACCACACTTTATTAAGGGTGTATCACCATTAATTCACTCCATACCACTCATTATTGAGGTCGTACTACCATTAATTCACCTCGTACAACATTTTATTTAAGCTCGTACCATCATTTTATTGAAGCCCGTACCACCATTAATTCACCTCGTACCACATTTTATTTAAGTCCGTACGACCATTAATTTACCTCGTACTACATTTTATTGAAGCTTGTACCACAATTTTTTCACATGTACCACATTTTATTGAAGCTCGTACCACCATTAATTTACCACGTACCACATTTTTTTAAGTCCATACCACGTTTTTAAAAAATGTATAATGATACTTTTAAGCTCATTGTATAGTTTTATAATTAATGGGAAAATCACTAATATGTATAATTTTTTTATGCAAATTACTAATGGGTACAAATAACATTGCATATAATTGAAGTTACACACGAAAATACAAATGTAACTACATATATGTAATTATTTTGTACCTATTAGTAAGTTGCAATTCTGAAATGTACCTATCAGTAGGTCTCCCATAATTAATTAGGCCCGTGCCATCCTATATCCAACCCTAAAAATTAAATGTGAGAGTACCCGCTAATTTTGTCCTGAGTGAATCTCAAGTTGGAGGAATATGATTAAGAGTGGGGTTTTCTCTAAATTCAATAGACGCATAAAGAGATTAAGAATGACATTATTGACATTCAATTTAATTATTAAAAGTCGATGGCAAAAAAATTATTTCAGAAAGCGATGGAACAAAATTGTTGAGAAAAATAATACCTTGTTGAAGTCTTGAAGGGAAATAATGATTCATTTGTTCTCAAGGGATTGAAAAAAAAAAAAGAGTGACGAGAGATGCAATGAAGAAAAAAATGAAAAATAAAAGAATAAAAAACAAAAGAACTGGTCTTTTTTTTAAAAAATAGAGATGATGGTATAGTTGGTAAAAAATATTCTCTCGGATAGAAAAGAATAAAATTAAAATTATTGATGAGAAAGAGTTTTTTAAAATAGAATTGGCTAAAACTTTGGGTTTCTTCTAATTTTTATACATATATATATTATTTGTTGAATATTTTTCAGATTTTATTTAGCTTTTTAAGATATTTATTTTAAAATTTAATTATATTTTTAAAAGTTATTGGATTTATAGTTTCATTAATTTTTAAAAATTTAGGTAATTTATTCATATCAGAAAAATGTTCAATGAAATAGTTAAAATATTAGGTGAACTATAGATTACTGAATAACGTGTGAGATATTGGGTTAATTTTTTTGTTATATTATTTGAGATATAATTTACTATTACAAACTTTTTTTTCTTATATACGAAGTATAATTTTGTGTGGCGCAACGTTTGAGGAATGCTTAGTAAAATTGTAAGGAATGAAATTGGAATGAGAATGGAAAGGGAAATTAATGAAAATCATACCTCATCTATTTGACACATTTGTTAGATTTCTTAGTTTGGAGGAATCAAAGTCATAGTAACATAATTTCAAACACACACTATGACTTTGATTCCCATAGTATACTTCCTAATCACCTGAATCTTTAGAAAAGTTAGACAAGTGATTTTGACAAGTTAAAAATTTGGGCCTCTTCAACCCGGGCCGTTTAGCCTGAATTGCATTGGGATCGAAATAGTTAGACAAGCAAATTTGACATTTTTTAACGTTATTACTTACAATTAACTTTGTATGCGTACGTCTTCAAAAAATAAAAAAACTTTTGTATGCGTACTATTTCATAGAACTGAAGATGAACGAGAATATGTTCCTCCTCTGTCCAAGTCAGGATAAAATATTTAGTAATAGTGGGGTTGAGTAACAAAAGAACTGTGTAATTTTTATTAATAAGTTTGAATGATTGGATTTCTACTTTCTAGATTTTATTAATATAATTAAATTTAACTAACAATGTATTCAGCGACGGACCAAAAATTTAGCCCGGGCCAATTTACAATAAAATATAATTAAATGTATTTTTAAATTTTTTATATATATTTTAAAATTATTTGACTAAATATATTTATATTAATGGAGTTATATACATATTTAAAATATAAATTATACATATCTCTTTAACTTTTTCTCCTTCTTCCACATTTGAAGGATAATAAAAAAATGAGACATATTTGCGTGAGACGGTTTCGTGGTGTGGATGAATGAATTTTAATTTATTTTAATTGTACCACATCTTATGTATGATATCGTTTTATACGAGTTTTTATTTAAATTTTTTTTTTTTAAAAAAAAAGACACACTTGAAAATTAATTAAAATTTCTAAATTAATAATATATATATATATATATATATATATATAATTCAAGTGGGCCTGGTGACCCCTTAGCCCCATACAGTTCTGCCATTGAATGTATCACTATTATTATGTAATCATTTAACACGAAGTAAACTAGATATTTAATGTTAAATTCACAAAATTAACCATTAAAAACTATATAAATGAACTAATTTAACATCTTTACATAAGTTCGTACTTCTTTATGAGAATAAATACTTTCATGGTACTGGAGCATTTCGCTCATGCTTGCCTTTTGGGTTCAAATTATAATCGTATTGATCTTCTTCAGTCCTCCTCATTATGGAGTTGACTGCCCAAAGAACAAATCGGTTAACAAGTGAGGGAGAATATCATGAACTATATAAATAAATTAATTTTTCACATCTTTACATGTTCGAATTTTAAGATGAGATTAAATTCTTCATCAACAACTTATATATAAACTAAATCGTTTATTTCAAAATCTAGTCGATACAAATGCTCCATTTATCCAGTCGATAATTTACCTGTTCATAGAAACATGTAAAAAAAGAAATATTTGAAAAGTGAGGAACATTGAATATATATACACAAATTCTCCTATGAAATTGATATCATTGCACTTAAAAATGTTAGAATTTTAATTGCAATTATAGAGAAATTGATAGAAACGAAATTAAAGAAAACAAGTTTGTTGACTCAATTCATCAGGAATGACTAAGTTTGGAGGCAATATCAAATTAGGAGATTTACTAATATATTCGGTGATAACAAATACAATGAATCAGATGGATACTTATACCCGAATACTGGTTTAAAGATCGAAAAGTTGGGACTTGAACCAGTCAATTAGGCTACATAACCTAACAATAAACTGATTTTCTTACTCTTATAAATTAATGCATATAATATTTAATATTATGATCTCAGTTTATAAGTATATTTATATCATTTTATAAGGGTTGTGTTATTAATTTATAAGTATAGTGATATAAATTTCATATATTCTATAAACGAATGGACGCTCCTAACTGGGGTAGTTCTATCACTTTGTATGATAAAAAGACTGTTGTAACCTTAATGGAGTAATTTTCATATCACTTTTTTTAAGAGTAAAAAAGTAATTGACAGTAACTAACCCCTCGATAAATCACCCCAAATATCATTATCCTAAACACATATCCCTGGATACCTATTCTTGAATATAAATATAACTAGTAACTGAACTCGTGCGATGCACGTTTGTGATTACATAATTAATTTGTATTAATTTTTTATGAGTATTCATATTAAAGTGTTTTTTCATTCTGAAGAGACGATATTTTTTTTATTGATTTTTTTTTTATAGAAAGTATTAATCTCTAAAAAAAGTTAAAGTTCCTATAAAATAAAAACGTTTGTTGTGGTTGAAAAATTCAAATAAAAGTTTAGGTTTGTAGGGAAGTGAGATAAAAGAAATAAATGTGTATTCAACTAATCTTTCTCAAACTTGACTTTGATCATCTTTATTTTCTTCGAATTCAAATTTTAATAATATTGGAAGTATTATTAGAATTTTCTTTATGCTCATCAGGTCATTAGATGCAAAATAAGAACATGCAAAACATGTACTCCATCCGTCCCAAATATATAGGCTTGTTTGACTTTTTACACAAATTAAAAAATTGTATTGGAAAAGTAAATTAATCAAGCAAAATTTCTATTATATCACTATTTAATGATAATTATAGTTTCCAACATAATTAATGCATAGGGTTATATTGGTAAATTAATTAAAAAAAGTTGCTTTATATGGAAACAAGCCTATTTATTTGGGACATCCATAAAAGAAAAATAAGCCTATATATTTAGGACGGTGGGAGTATACAAATAACATAAAACTCATAAATCAACTTGACTATAAGATTGATATAAGGTGAAAAATTATCTTACCAGATCATTATATGTAAAATAAGAACCTGCCAAATAAAATTAATCCTCGAAGCAACAAAAAAAATTAAGAATTTCATATAAAATACAAATATAGAAAAAAAAATCATATAAATATACTTTAAATAAAATAGATCTGCAATTTAGTAAGTATTATTTGCAACAGAAATCAGTAAACCAACACAATTTGTGTAACAAATAAATGAATATCAATTATAAGATCAATATATAGTGAATAATTATTTCACCAAAATAAAAACCTGCCAAATAAAAATCCTGCAAAACCAAAAATCGAAAATCAAAAGCAAAAAAAAAAAAAAAAAACCTGCAAAATGAAAAATCGAACATCAAAACGAAAAAAGAAAAAAAAATTCCTGCAAAATAAAAAATCGAACATAAAAAACATAAAAATTATTTTGTGAATAAGAAGAAGAAAGAGACACGACAAAGCGTAGGGCAAAACAATGAGATTTGTAAAATAAGAAGTAGATTAAAGAAGATAATGAAAAAATGCTTATAGAATTGAAATTTATGAAACTTAGAATATAACATATATATGAGATTGAGATTTTTTTTAAAAAATATTTAGATGAAGGGCTGAAATAAAATTTAAGATGAAATATTCAACATATTTTTTCAAATATTTTTCCCAATCCGTTATAATTTGTTAATATTTATTCTATATATATCTATTCCAAAGATTTTTCTCATATTTCAAAGATTTGTTTCTCATTTAACATTAGAGTTTGTGAATTTTTTTATATATTTTTTTTCAGTGATTTTTCTCAATTCATTATAATTTGTTATGATCGATATATAGTGAGAAATTATTTCATCAAATCATTAGATGCAAAATAAAAACCTGCCAAATAAAAATCCTGCAAAAATTCGAATCACTGGGAAGATTCGAATCTTCATTCTCAATATTCTTATTGCATTGTACATTAATTATTTAAGACAAATAAACAAAATTGAAATAATAGATTTACATTATAATTAAATTAATCATACATGATCCAGAAAATACAATAATGAAATAAATAATGATATACAATTACTAAATTGGTTTTCCAAAAAAAAAAGATTATTACTAAATTAAGAATATATAAATTTTACGTATATAAATTGGTTCCGTGTAAATTAAGATTATCTCGCAAGATCATGCAAAATAAAAACCTACAAAATAAAAATCGCTACATATTTTTAAAAGATTTATTTCTCAATTTAATATTAGAGTTTGTATAAATATATTATTTATATTTTTTAAAAATATTTTTCTCAATCCGTTATAATTTATTAATATTTATTCTAAAGATTCATTTTTCAATTTGATAATAATTTAGGTGGAAAAATTCAATGATTTCTAAATGTAGACGATTTCTGTTTTTATATATACAGAATATAGATATATATAAGATAAGAAATTTATATATCCAAAGCCCTGCACCTCAAATTCCTGGATGGAGCTAGAAATTGTCCTTAATTAGTGACGGGATGTTAATGTTATGGGGATATTGTTTAGATTTTTAGATCGATTCATGTGTAGAAAGATATTCTAAAATTTAAAAGATATTCGAAAGATTTTTGTTCAATACAATATCTGAAATTATTATAAAGATGATAAGGATTTTTTCTTAATCTATTATTATTTGTTAATTTTTTTTATAGATATATCTCTCGATTTAATAATAATTTTTTATGGGAAAATTTAATGGTTTTCAAATTTGGTTGGTTTCTGCTTTTATATATTTATATATATATATATATATTATATATATAATATAGTAACAAGATAATCTACCCTTTTAGGATAACCACGACAATTATGTGTGAACGTAATTAGTACTTTTCTTAAATATGTAAATGCAATAGAATTAATATTAGAGAAAATCCAAACAAGATCTAATAAGATCGAAGGAGTCAACTGTGATATTAAAAAAAAAGTAGATTACAGGAAGCACCCTGTCTGAGAATGACCACAGAAACCTGTGCTGTTTTGTATCAAGGCAAAAGCTAGGCCTTTGAGTTTTTCAGCATGCATTAAAGCTATCTTTATTTAAAACTCTCATGCCAATTTCTGTTTAGTACTACTACTCTCTTTCTCTCTCTTTGTGAATGGTCATAGTCCAAAGCATGAGTGTCATGTCATATTCACAATATGATTCTTTTCTATATACAAAATCAACCAACTTGCATTTTCCATTTCTCTATGAGAAATGAATAGTGTTGTTTCAATATTTGTCACCTTAAAAACCCAAATTAGAAATTATTTTTTTGGCAATGTGATTTGGAGCCTCTTGAACTTGCTATATTTGATTGTTTTGGTATTGTTGATATATGTATGTGGCCCCATAAACATGGTAACTTTAACTATTTTATTTTGTGTCCTCAATTTAATACTTTTTTTTTTATTTAGTTGCTGGTAACTAAACCGTGTGTAACATGGTAAAGCATGCGACAGATTATAAACACAAGGTAAATAGTTGGTATTTCTCGTTAGTTGTCTCTCTGTCGTGTCTTCTCTTCATTTTTCGTTCGGATAAACTTTTATACAAATAATAGAGTACGAATTTATGGTTTAGAAACTTACCATTTGTTGTACTGAAATTTGCAACTTTTTACACTAAAATGTGCAATTTTTTTGTTCGTATAATATCGTTGCACGTTTCAGTATAACAAGTCACTAGTTTCAATGCAAAAAATTGCAAATTTCTAAAATACATTGCAGAGTACACGTGCACCTACTACATACAAAATCTAGCCTTGTTTATTAGTATTTTTGAGGAAATAAAATAGTTTTTAGTTGAGGATATTGTAGATATTTATATATATATATTTTTTAATAACTCGGTATCCGGTCCAAGAACCTACTAATCCGGGGGATCAGAATTCACCGTTTACTAGCGGGGACCTCATTTATACTTTATTATTAAAGTAAATGAAATAATAAAATTATTTTTAGTGTGTATAAAATAATAACGTTAGGTGTAATTATTAAAATATTAGAATGATATAGTTATAAAAAAGCAATGTGATCTATTGTCAATTATGAAAGAAAAATAAATATGAAACAGATGAAAATAGAAAATTAAAAATTAAATATATATAGGATGGAGGGATTACTAATATTTGCATGGATTTCTTAAGTTAGATCATAGATGCTTAGATAGAGTTGGGGTGGGAATTATATAGACACAATTACATACATGAGAAACAGAGAAAGGTGTAGTAGAGAAAGCAGGCCTACAAAACATGCTTTTAAGGCATCCCAAGACAATCACAAAAATACTCACCATCCTAGGGTTCTTCTTAGGCCTATAAGAAAGTCGAGACAGAAAAAAAAAAGAAGAAGAAAAAGAAGAATTAAAGGGAAAAAAAATGAAAAAACAACAAAAAAGCATTCAATTCAACTGCAAATAGTAGCAGGTAGGGTTTCACTTTGGGAGAAAAATCCAAATGGGTGTTGACAGAGTGCGTTACATGCATGCTAATATTTGACATGAGTTGAGTTTCATCTGCCACCTAAGCTTTTGCCCCTAAAATAACGAGTATCACTACAACTGGATAATGCTATGCTCTTATCTTTATTTCATTTATGGATTAATTATTTTTATATTCTACTTCATCCGTTCCCGAGACAAGGTTCACTTCTATCCTAACATAGAAATTAAAAAAATTTGTTTTATTGATATTATTTAAATCAATTATAATAATACTGTGAAAGTGTAGTTTTGAATGTTTTGCCAATTTAGAAAATGTGAACGTTATTGCGGAACGGACCAAAAAAGAAATTGTGCAGGTTATTGCGGGACAGGGGGAGTAATAATTTTGCATTATGTTGAAATTGGTCTTTTTTATATTGGTATTGTAAATTTTAAAAAATTTAAAAATTATATTTAACTTGTTGAAATAGATTATCAAGTAGGTAATCGCTACATATGTAATTATTTTTTATTTATTTTATTAAATTTTGAAGCGCCACTTGAACTTTCTTAATCCGAAAAATTTTGGGTCAAGTTTTCGGCCGAGTCTAAAGACAATATGTATATTAAAAGACAAAGCGAATCAGATCAGTTTACTAGGTCAAAATTGAGAGAAAAATTAAAAAATAAATCAAAACACGAAGAAATCACTCATCTTCCCTAAAAAAAAAAGAAGAAAATTTTTGAACCAAATTTATTAATTTAAAAAGTTTAGATGACATTTCAAAATTAAAATAAAATAATTTTCTATGTGGCGGTTACCTGTTTGATGACCTGCTGCAACAGGTTAAATGACCAATTTTAAATTTTTTGGTAACTTACTGGATCAAAATCAAAAAGTTAAAACAAACGAGACCAATTGCAAAACGAAACAAATTTACTGGACTACAAAATATTTAATCACCAGTATCATATATGAGATTTTTTTATAAATTGACTCAAAACAACACTCACTCCTCTCCAAAGTATTGAATTGTATGCCTAATCTATGTTTTGTCTGAGAAAAAAAAAATGGTCCTGTAATTGTGTCCGTGTTCACAAATGGTCTAGGTAGTTTTACTTTATCAATTTTGGTATGTTTGATGTTAATTTTATTCATTTTAGCAAGAGAATTGAAAATTTGATCAGAAAATTAACATAACCTTTTATTCTGATGATGTCGACGGTCGACATCACTGTACTTTGGTAAAAAATGATTAAAATTAATAGCAAAAGGATCAAAATTGATAAAATAAAAATTCACATAATTATTTATGAACATAAATAAAATTACATGATTATTTTAAAAAAATAGTTATGCCTTATCGTGAGACCGTGTCAACTGTCACGTGGGTATGTCTCTACTCTCTACCATGTATTACAAACAAAGAGTCCAAGAAATGCTTATAAGTGTGTCTCTTCCGTGTATTAGCTAAAAGCATTTGTTAGCTGACAAATTTTTATATATGGCGGTGTTATGTAAGACGTGTTATCACAAACTAAACTAATGAATTTTCACTCCATTACTCATTTACCCATTAACTCTTACTCATAACATTTTTTAATTACTTAATGGATTTAGGCCTTCATGAAACAATAGCACAAAGATTGTTTCACTACTAGCGTTAATAATATTAACGTACTAGGTGTGCAAGTGCATCATGCTGCTTTGGAGTTTGCAATGAACACATAGATGTCAAAATTGAAACTTACGAGAGAACATTATCTCCTACACTTGGGAACACACAATACCTAATAATGAACAAGGTTGTAAATGATCTTCTTTCGTAATTAAAATTAAATTGGCCATTTGCACAAAATGAATAAGTGAGCATGCAATAGAAGACGTGATAAAATTACAATGAGCTTACTAAAAGAACATTATAATGAATTTCTCTTATCTCCAAAATACAAGATTAAAAAATATCGTAATAGTTTTAAATATGAAATTTTTGTTCTTTTTAAAATTATTGTTCGTCTTCAAATGTGCCTATCTAATGGATTACAAGATATATAAAATAAATTCACAAACATTTAGAATTGTCAATATGGTCCATAAGTCTTCAGCATATGTCTACAAAGACCAGATGTAAGCCCAAATATCCGATAGCAATGAAGCCCAGATATAAGCCCAAATTTCCTATAGCTTCAAAGCCAAGATATAAGCCCAAATTTCGATAGCTACAAAGCCCAAATATAAGCCCAAATTTCCGAGGAATGAAATACTGGAAGCCTTAAGTGACTTGATCCGATAACTCGAATGCAAAAGTGCGGGAAATTTTCATTTTTCGTCGCTATTTTTTTTTCCAGATTTGGTCACCTATTTTTAATCACTTTCAAAATTGATCATCCAAATTCATTTTTTCTCTCAAAATTGATCCTACCGTCAGTTGACCCATCTTTGACTGACGGAACCAACGAGAAAAAACGCAAATTCAGCCCACAGTATAAAATAAAACATTCAAAATCGAAATTTTAGACTCTCTCTTTCCCCATTTTTCACAAATCCTAATTTTCTCCATTTATTGGTTCAACAGTTCACAGACATAATTATTGCTGAATAATTTCCTTTATGCACAAGAAGACATTGAAGAAGAAGAGGGAAACTGAGCAATTAAAGCAATAATCGAAGGTTTACCGTATTGGGGTGCAAACCCAAGTTTTTCCCTTCTCGCCATTAATTTGAACTGAAGATGCAACAATCGGAATCACCCAAAATCTCTTGAAAGATAGAAGCCCAAACTCAATATTACTTATTTATTTGTCATAGGAGCTTTGATTGGAGAGAAATCAAAGAGAAATTGTAGAAATTAAGATTTGTGAAAAATAGGGGAAAGAGAATCAAAAAAATTTATTTTGGGGTTTTTTTTTAAAACTGTGGACTGAATTCACGTTTTTAAACCGTACCGATATTTCGGTATATCATACCGTACCGAATTTTCGACATATACCGCATTATTACGGTATTTCGGTATGAATTCAATATGAATTTAATACGGTATTTTCGGTATATACTAAAATATTTCAGTATATCGGATTTTTTTATATTTTCATATAGATACCATACCAAAATTTCGATAAAATTGATATTTTTCGGTATGATAAGTGCGATATACCGGTATTTTCTATATTTCTTCGGCAATAGTAAACGTAATAACTAATAACGAATATTCTTTGGATTAGGAATGCTTCTATATCATTACTTGTAAGTACTTAATCCCCATTTATAAGTCGTGATCTGCTAGTTTACCCAAGAAAATTTTGAAATAAAAAGGTATATTTTTCCATTTTCATGCGCATTAATTGATGCCCAACTTCTTAGTACCTCTTTCATCCACACTTATCTTCAAAATTATTAATTGTCCGTTTGCTCTCACCTTAAATTTGATCTAAACATGGCATATCCGAAATAAAGAGATAATTTTCCCCAACCCGACCCGGCCCGCCCAGCCCAGCCCAATCCCTTTTGTCTTCTCTCACACACACACATTACACACAGGGTATTAGTATTGAACTAGTATATCACCCGTGCGCTGTACGATTTGTAAATATAAAATAAATATAATATGAAATATATTTATTTTCATGTTAAATGAATCCGAAAGAATTAGTTCACCTATAATTTTTTTTATACTCTTAATTTTATTTATATGTTTCACGATCGTTTATTTCTTTTTATGCAATGCACGATTTGTGAACATTTTTTGCTTTTGCAATCTGGCGTGGGAAATGGTTGGCACTCCAAATACTAAAAAAAGTTTACATTACTAAACAATGCAAGTTTAAAAGGTATTTATTTTTCTTACAATTTTAAATTATTTTCTTATAAACCACAATAATTGTTACATGTTGTCACAATTCCCATCGCATATTAAAATTCTCAAACCGTCCCACCTAGTTATTAGTGATATGAGACATAATTTAGTGATATTTGTAGGGGGATAGTTTGAAACTGTATAATTACTTTATTGTTATTTTGGGTATTAATAAAGATAGATCCTTTTGGATTTTGAGCAATCAAAAAAGAGACGGGGTAGTATTATATATGTGAAGATGCATAATTTATATACTTATTTGTATGATTATTTTACATGATGTGAGATTAAAATTGAAACAAAAATTTGTGTGAACCCGAGTTCACGGTGAACTCTATGCTTTTAATATCACCATTATGTATAAAAATTACCACTGTTTATGCACAAAAAATTATCATTGTTGTGCATAAAATGCTTATTTTTTAAACAATGATAGTTAATGTGCACAATAATTATAGTTTTTATGCATAACAGTGATATTAAATCAAGTAAAATAACCATACAAATAAATATATAAATTATATATTTTTTATATATATTATAATACTCCACTATCTCTTTTTAGATTGCTCAAAATCCAAAATAATTCGTCTTTAATTTATTATATACCTAAAATAGCAATAAAATAACTCTACAGTTTCAAAATATCATTCTATAAACATCATTAAATTATGTGATCTCATATCACAAATAATCACATACAAAAGAAATTTTTGTTGTCACATTCACTAAATTTGACAAAAGTACACTGATCTAAAAGAAGAAAAAAAAACTATTTTATTCTCTTCAAATATTAATAAATAAATTCTCCATTAAAACCCGTGTCAAAAGCAAATGAACAATCTATAATAAACAGAGGGAGCAACTGATTAAAAAAAAATTATCCATATTAAATACAAAATTATTATGGGATGAGTTTATAAATAGCCTAACATAAAAATAAAAATTATTTTTTGTCACAAAATATATAATCATTCTTTTTTAGCCAAGATAATATATTTTTTTTTAACTTTACCCTTTTTTCATGTTTTCATTATTTTAGATCGTACCACCATATATATACATTCAGTACCAACATTATTTCAACCCGTACTACCCTTCAATTAACTCCGTATCACTATTACTTCAATCCGTAAATATTGTTTTAGTCCGTACCACCATTCTATTAACCCCGTACCAATATCAGTCTCATACAACACTTATTTTAACTCCGTACCACCTTTATTTTAACACCCGTACCACCATCATTTCAGCTCGTACCATAATTTAATTCAACTCGTACCATCAATTTTAAATTTGTACCATCATTATTAATTTCATGCTACAATATATTAACCCCCGTACCACCATTTAATGAAACCCGTACCATCATTTTTTTTAAATTTTTTGTTGACTTCATTAAGGGTATAATTGCCCAAAAAATTATTCTCTTGGCTAAAAAAGAATGAAATAAAAAACTTTGATAAAAAAGAAATTTTTAAGTGAAAAAAGGGTTAAAAATGGGAGTTTTCTTAATTGTTATTATTTATATTATTAATCCTTAATAGCCACTTTTAAAAATTCATAAAAAATTTATAATAATTATTCAGTTGATTTTTTTTTTTGGTATAATATTTATTATTTCTTATATACAAATAGATCTAGTTCAAAAATAATATTGAAAATTTAAAAAATACTCAAAATATAATTAATATATATGTTGTAAATGTGAGGAATTGAACCTTATACCTCTTGCATGCAAAGAAGATTAAATAAAATGAATAATACCATTTGAGCTACATTTCATTTGTTAATGTTTTTAAATTTTATAATAAAATTACTGACAATTTTTAGCCAATATTTTGTTATTAAATATGTATAGATGTATAGCTTTGTTTTCCAATTAATGCATCTTGCTTCTCAAATACAAACAAAACTGAACAAAATATCGGTGAACTCATCCTCAAGCACCCCCATTTCTCTCTCTCATTTTTCTTTCCATGGAAGTTGCTTAAGATGAACTCATGCTTTTGCATAAACTCCTTCTCTTTTCATTTGAAATGGATTTTCGCCTGGTGATTTCCGAGCAAGCATTTCCTAGTGCAGCTTATCTGGGTTAAGCTGAGATGAAATCTGCCATGGATCTGTAAATTTGAAGCACCAGAGATCTGGATTTGTGAAATTACTTGGAAATCAATCAAAATGCACAAGCCTGGAGAGTTTGATTTCTCTTCCAACAAGGCTGCCGAGGTTTTTACTGCATTTGAGAGATCCAGTCTTTGGCCGCCGTCAACGGCGGTCGATGGGCAGAAGATGCTCTCGTTTTCATCTCCTCAGCCTTACTCCGGTGGTGCCTCTACCAGGAATATAGCGTTTTTCATTTGCCAGGATGAGAATCAAACCAGAAATGGAGGTAATTAAATGTGTAGTTTAACAATTTTTAACTTATCTTTGCGATTGATGATTTTTCTTAAGTGTTTTCTCTGTTTCTGGGTGAGATGTGATTTTAATTGTAATTTGTTGATGGAAATTGTTGGATTTGTTACACATGACGCTATAGTGTGGTTAACCTAACTTTTGGTGACTGATTTCTAATCAAACTCCATTTTCATTTCTATAATTGAACCACTTATTAGGAACGCATCTGAAATGTTGTTTGCTTTTTACTGTTTCTGAGATTTGAATGTGGAATGTGATGATTATACTTAATTTTTTTTAAAAACCGGATGATTATACTTATTGTTATAACGTTAAAGAGGGGATTTGTTTGGAGTTATCTCCCTGTACTGGATTGCTGTTGCTATAGGGTCTTTATGTGCACAAATGAAAGATTCCTTTATTTCTTTCCTTTTTATAAAAAAAAAAAAAATAGTATTTGTGTGGATAAAAAATCCTGTCTAGAAAAACATGTTTTTGGTTGAATACTCTGGATCAATAAAATAACTAGCAATTGGTATTATGAGTTGAAATGGACGTTGAATAGTCTGTCTATGCTCTCTGATTCACCACGAGGTTATCTCACTATAAGTATATACTCCCTCCGTTCCAGATTAGTTTTCACAGTTGACTTTTAGACGCGTTTTTGCGAGCGCGTTTTGTATTAGTAATTGAAATGATAAAGTGACTTTTAAGGAGGGGTATGATAGATGAGCACCTCATCTATCATACCCCTCCTTAAAAGTCACTTTGCTCATCTATCATACCCCTCCTTAAAAGTCACTTTATCATTTCAATTACTAATGCAAAACTCGCTCGCAAAAACGCGTCTAAAAGTCAACTATGAAAACTAATCTGGGACGGATGGGAGTATATACCATTGATCTTGATTTTGTCTTGATGTTGCTTTGCTTCAGGCAGTGGCTTACGTGGGAGTGGGACATTTACGAGACTGAAAGGACCGTTTACTCCCTCCCAATGGATGGAACTCGAACACCAGGCTTTGATCTACAAACACATTGTCGCAAATGTCCCTATCCCTTCCAACCTACTTGCGCCTATCAGGAGAGCCCTCTACTCATATGGATCATGTGCCTCCAATTTACGTATGTCTCCTTAACTGATCTGATTATGATCTCACCGATCTTTTTTATGATAATCTTGCTTTATTGCTATGCTTAATTGTATTCTTTTTGTTATGTTGATTTCATACATGTTTTCCTGTTACATTAGTAAGTAGTCCCTTTTCAGTTTATTTTGTGACATCCACTTCCAACAAATTATTGCATCATTTTTATTCAGGTTATGGTTGATTTGGGATTTCAAAATCTAAATCGGGATTTTAGAATCCGATTTTTAAAAACGCAATATATCTACCCCTACAAATACCTAGATCCTATAAATACCATTTTTACTACACCACACTCTCTCTAATGACTCATGAATGAACACAAAGTCTTGTGTGCAACATGTGCACCGTGCATCTCAAGTGCATTTATTAACGGTATTAGTTTTTTTCACTGAACAATATTAGTTGTTTTAATAATGCAAATATGTTTTTTTATTCTCACTTTTGCAAACTTACAATTAAACACATTAATTACTAATTTACTACACATACATTCAATCATCACAATTATAATCAACAATAATGATAATATAATTATACAACAATCACACATTCTTACATATTTATTGAAGATAAACCATATCCTATTTAAATCTCAAATCAAACACATACAATTACTATTTATCAAGATTTTGAAATCCAGATTTCAGAAACCACTAAATCCTAAATCAAACATACTATGTGTTGAGGCTTCAAATCATTAGCTTTTTTTTGTACATGCAGTGGGGTGGGGTCCTTTCCATATAGGTTACTCCGCAAACAACGATCCTGAGCCAGGACGATGTAGGAGGACAGATGGAAAGAAATGGCGGTGCTCAAGAGACGCCGTTCCCGAGCAGAAATACTGTGAAAGGCACATTAATAGGGGCCGCCATCGTTCAAGAAAGCATGTGGAAGGCCAAACTGGCCATGCAGTCTCTGGATCCACTTCCTCAAAGATTACTTCTAACTCACCAGCATCACTGATTTCCAGCAGCAGTGCATCCTTACAGCCTAATACTGCCAATGCTTCTACCAACCATCTCGTTAGCAGGTAATTTTGTTGTCTGAATATTCACCATCAAAATCTTTTGAACAAGATTAAAGTAATTTTTATTGGGTTTTGTGTCTTTTATTCTTGATGTGGACCCACTTATGGTTATGAATAATGCTTGGGTACACCAGTTGCACCGTGCTGCTGGTGCATAACTAATATTGTTTAGTAAAAACAACTAATACTGACCAACTAAAACGTTTTAATAAAACCACTGATACCTTTTAGGGGTAAAACAACATATAAGTTTTTACCTTTTGGTTATATGCAAATTTCTTTCAACCTCTATAACCATATCTATTAATGTTGGCTTCATAAATCTTTGAGCGGTGGAATTTATGCACGTATAGATATGACTCTTTCTTGAGCTGCTGTTTGTCTAAAAAGCGATGAGATTGTTTTCCAGATCTCAAGGCTTTCAAAGCCTCTCTTCGATTCCTTCAACAATAGGTCTCAAGACTAAAGATGCTTCATTCTCGACGCAAAAGCAATTCAACGAATCATGTTACTCAGAGTTTGGCATCGTTTCCTCAGTTTCCCTTCTCAATCCTACTGAAAGAATATCCTATATCAACCCTACTAACTCAGATTCTTGCCTGCAATTCAATCCCAAAGAAGCCAACAACCAACAACCTGTTCATCATTTCATCGATGATTGGCCAAAGGACCAATCTGAAGAACTGAAGTCAGATTGGACCCAGCTTTCAATGTCCATTCCCATGGCCCCCGATTTTTCGTCTTCCTCCACCTCTCCTGCACAAGAGAAATCCACTATCTCAACCCTGAGGCTCGCCCACTAGCTCGACCCTACCCATATGAGCCTGGGCAGGGCGACCCATTATCCAATAGAAAAGCAACCATGGTCTCCCGTTATCTGGGGGAGTTTGATGGGTGGTCCGCTGGGAGAGGTCCTGACTAGCTCGACTAACCGGCCCACAAGTGGGCTGTCTTTGAAAGTGTTGAAAAGTAGCCATCAACCTGGTTTGTCTCCAACCGGTGTTCTTCAGAAATCGAACTTTGTTTCACTTTCTAACAGCAGTTCTGGAAGCAGTCCACTTAGTGCTGCAGCTATTCCAACTCTGTAAGAATGATTATGGAAAAAAAAGGATAACACAGAGCAGAGAGCACGAACAGAAAACAATACTACCATGAACGCGTACAGAAGGACAGAACGAATAGGAAAAACTCATCAAAATCGAGTTAAAGTTGAACCTATGCCCGCAAAATGAAATACGCTCTGATTAGTGCTCACTGTTTGACGTAGTGTTTCCAAAGGTAAAACGATTTCGCCTTTATATGTGCAACACCACAACGTATAAAGTACCAACTAACTGAAAACAATGTGAGGAGAGGACTACACTCTATATGTAGAAATGCAAATGGATATGCTATGAATTCTAGTTATGCATGAATTTTCATGAATTTCAGCAAAATTTCTTGTGTTGAACTCAAATGTATGTAGTCCCAGTTATAGGAGCATATCCACCAGGTGAGGAAATGCCTAACTTCAATTTCAGGCAATTATGGCATTGAAGGTCATTATGTGGTGAGCTGACCACTCAAGTTTGTAACTGAACAATCATACTTCATCTTTGTAACATCCATGAACCTGAACATCTGGACGTTTAGGTTCATTTGAATTCATAAACATGTGCTGAAATAGCACTTGGTCAAATCTAATTCCGAATTGGGTTTGCACGTTTGGGCTCTCATTAGTTTATGTTCATTCGAGTTCATAAAAATGTGCTTAAATAGCACTTGGGCCAACTCAATCTTGAATTGGGCTTACATGTTTGGGCTCAGACATAAACATGCGTTGAAATAGCACTTGAAATAACCCAATTTCAAATTAGGCTTGCACATTTGGGCTCTGACCACTTATAGTGAGCATGACTGCAAAAAGATTTATGGGCTCCATGCTTTTGGTTCATGCAGAATTTTCTCATCCAAAGTTCATGCAAAATTTTTATTTTTTAATGCATTGGTGGTCTAGTGCATACTTTTGGTTCTTTTTGGGCAGCACATCTAGCGTTTTCTTACTTTTAAGATTTTAAAATATATATGTAAATACAGAGGTGGTCTTATGTAAAATACAGTAATTTTATAGTGTAATTGGTTTTTAAATATCAATATATATTAAAATAATTATTCCATTCGTCCCACAAATATTTGTACACTTTTCTTTTTAATATGCCCCAAAGGAATTTTCACACCAAAAATAAAAAGTCTTTCGTAAACTACATCCTTCACAATATTCATAATTTTACACCAAATGTCATTACTTTGGGCTCAAACATACACACAATCTCAATTCATTTACTTATTTTATACATAAAAGTTTGACAAAAATTCGTATGAGACGGTCTCATGCATGAGACGGAGTACAACCTAACACAATTAACATCCACCCTTCTTAAAGTATTAAAGCGTTAATGCCCAAATTACATTCAGTCTCACCGTGAGACAGTCTCATGCAAGTGTCCCTCCAAAAGTTTATATAAGTAACCCTCGAATCCCTACTATTTACTTTACTTTCTTATTTTTTATGCTCAAACTAGTGTGCAAATTTATACAGAGATGGAGGGAGTAATATTTTTGAATGAAATAATTAATACTGACAAATTAATATATTTTAATAAAATAACTAGGGTTATGATGGAGATGAGATCGCGATGAATATCTTTATTAATTAGAATCACGATTTAATTAGAAAATTAGTAATGAATGTAATTTAATAACATTTATTGTATTTTCTTAATTAGTGTTAGAGTTTTATTATTTAAGCAAGTCATTTGTAACATTTTCATTCAGTTGAATTGATTATGAAATTAAAATATTGAGAGTGTTTTCTTTTATTTCCTTTTTGTCGGTATTCCAATGGGAATCAACGGAGATTGCGAATATTGTTTTGTGTAGTTCACGTTTTTCCTTGCATCAGATACACTGAAAATTAATGTAGACAATTGAACGTAAAATTGATTTATATAAGTTTAAACATAAATATATATACGTAAAATTAAGTATATATGTGTTAGCTGTTGGTTCTTTGTTTATGGTCCTGGACTTCTTGTGGCATGAATCTCTCTAGTATATTATTATTTGAGACACACTTATGTGAAACGGCCTCATGGTGAGATAAAATATAATTTGGACGTTGTCACTTTAATATTTTAAAATAAAGTGTGTTGATTTGTGCTATTTTATACTTTATCTTATATATAAGATCGTCTTATACAAATTTTCATCTTTTTATTTAGCAACTAACTCGATTGTGTTTTTTATTCTTGGCCGCTTTCTTTCCTCTGATCGAGCATAGAAAATAATTAATATATTTTGAACATATGTTTCGTAGTGGTTGTAAATCTCATATATACTAAAGGCAAATCACCTCCAATTCATATGGTATCTTTGTTTTAATTTTTAAATTTCTGAATTTTTGTGAGAAGTTATTTATAGTATTATTATTAGTTTTTAAATTTTTTAATTTCAATCATTCATTATTGAATTTTACACAAGATTGAAAATATTTTTTATATTATTAATTTTAAATTAAATATTTTAAGTATTTAATTTGTTCGATTAATTCAATTATAAACCTAATTAATTTTTTCTAATATTATATGTGCATATTTTCATTCATTTCTTATTTTAAATTACTCTCTCCCATTCTTCTTAATGTCATTTTAGTCTTTTAAAATATTTATATAATAAATATATTTATAACAATAAAGACTATTGACTGAAAAAATTATTCACACAACACATTTGTAGAAAAAAAAAATGTAATAACCATCAAAAGTAATCATTAGGGGTATATATAAGATAATGATGAGTGAAAATGTCAAACGATATGTATTATGTAAATAATATATAAGACTAAAATGAGTATGACATCTAATTTTAATGGGAGAAATAATTTAAAATAAGAAACGAATAAAAAAATATATAAATAATATTAAAATTATACCTATCATTAAATATTTAAAATATTTCAGTTAAAATTAATAAAAAAATTATTTTAAATCCCGCTTAATACGCAGGTTTCGTGCTAGTGTTACATATTAGAGAAATTACAGAACTTCTCCTCCGCCTTGTTCTGCCTTCGATCTTTTTTATTTTTCATCAAAATTTTCTATCTACTAAAGGCGAATAACCCCCAATTCATATGGAGGCTTTATTTCAAATCTTTGAATTTATGTGAGAAGGTATTTATAATATTATTATTAAATTTTTAAAATTTTAATTTCAGTCATTCATTATTTAATTTTAATATTTGTCTTTCATTTATCTCTTATCTATTAATTATGAACCACCCTATATTTATGTGGTTGCTATATTTAAAATACTTCATCTTCAAAATATATACATTAATTTATATTAAATATATACTACATACTACATAATATATAAAATACACCCCTCTTATTTTTTTTTTAAATATCACTAGCATGTAAACCGACGTAGTACGTCTACATGAGATTGAAAATAGTTTTTATATAATTAATTTTAAATTAAATGTATTAAATATTTAATTAGTTTGATTAATTCAATTATAAATTAACTTTTTTTTTCTAATATTATATGTGTATATTTTCATTCATTTCTTATTCTAATTACTTACTCTCATTCTTCTTAATGTCTTTTTAGACTTTTAGAATATTTATGTAATAAATGTTATTCTAATATTTTCTCCCCTCATTATATTATATATACCCATAATAATTAATTTTCATGATCATTTAATTTTTCTTATGTCAACATTAACCTTAATTTTTTATAATTAAATATTTTATAACAATAAATACTATTGACTGGAAAAATCATTCAAACATTATATTTGTAGATTTTTTTTTTTTAATAACCATGAAAGTAATCATTAGGGGTATATATAAAATAATGATGGCTGAAAATATTAAAACGACACGTATTATGTAAATAATATATAAGACTGAAATGAGTATAACATATAATTTTAATAGGAGACCGTAATTTAGATTAAAAAATGAACGAAAATATGCATAAATATAAAAATATAAAAATTATACCTGTAATTAAATTAATTAAATATTTAAAATATTTCAACTAAAATTAATAAAAATATTATTTTAAATTTCACGTAATGCGTGGGTTACGTGCCAGTAGCTTATATTACGAGAAAATATGAAATAGATTCTTTTGGCTATTTATTTGGAAGTAAGAAGCTTTGAGTTGAAGACTGTGTTGACTTATTCAACTAATATAGTTTAAGATTGATCCAATCCAAGAGTTCCCCTAAGGTTGAAAGGATGAAAATCCTTTTGAACAGTGAAGGGAGTGCGCGCAAGAAGATAAAATCCTCGAGAAAGAAATAGAAGAATTAATTTCACATCTCTTTTTAAGTTCGGACTTTTAGATAAGACAAAATTCTTTCATTGGTATTAGAGCCTTCAAGCTCACGTCCACTTCATGCTTCTAATGATGGAGTAAGAGAATTAAGTCCACGAGTGAGGGAAAAAGTTAGGGAAATTAAATTAACGAACTAGTTTCACATCTCTCTACAAGCTTAGACTTTTAGATGAAATATATATAAATATTGGTAATTTACGAAGCGGATTATAATTTTTTTTTTGGTTGCTTCTATTGAGCTTATGGACCCATTTTTCAATTTTATCTGGGTTAACACCCCAAACCGATTATTGGCATCTTTATTTTTGTTAAGAGTGTTGTAGCATGGATAAACCCGACCTCCCACTTGGGCACGAAGGATCATAAACAATCCAACAAAGATTGCATGAAGCAACTTCGGCAAGGGGACCAAGGGATCAGCCCACTTAATTCCCACAAGACCAAACCTTCAAGTCGCAAAGGTCGGCAACTCGGGTAGTCGGCTGTTCGGGAAGTTGCGATGCGATTTCCACTTTATATTCTCAAGTCGGGAGCGACCTGCACAAGCCATAACTATACAGTTCATGTGGTCAATGACAGCCCCCGACATGCCACTAATCCACCCTCCACATCCGCTCCACGATTGGCGCACGCTGAAGATGGACGATTTCTGGCCTGTCAAGGCGAGATTAATGGTTCCCGATATTGTAGCCCTTTCATAGGCATTATTCCTTATGTAAATTCCCACCCAAAGGGTGGGAGTCATAGTATAAATAGGCCACCACGGCCACCTCTGTAGAAAAAGCGAACAATTTAGACTTCTAGGCATATACATACATACATCCTCTCCCTGGCTTGGACGCCCCCGGACGTAGTCTGATTCCAAAGACGAACCTGGTCACCAACTTCTTTGTCTCTTTCCCTGATTCGATTGCCTTTAGCATACGCATTTCATAATAATTATTGTTTAACTGAGTAGATAAAAACCAGTTACAACAATTGGCGCCGTCTATGGGAACACATTTCTTGAGAAATTTCAACAATTCTCAAGGAGACATCACCTTCCAAACTCTAAGAAAAACAAAATGGCAACCAACCAGGGGAAAGCTGTAATCGGGAATGCAACCAACGTTCGTGATGGCGTCGAGGTTTCACTAAGTTCTCAGCCCACTCATCGGGCAGCCCCGACTGGTGGAATCTGGTCCAAACACCGGAGGATGCCATGGCCGTCCTCAACAAGAAACGTCTCAATTTCGGCGTTGAGGAGGAACAACCCCCAGCCAAGAAAATAGCCCATGAGACCGGAACCTCCAAAGGTAAACGGGTTATGACGGAAAAAGGGACGGTCCACGGGCTAACTGGCGTACAACGCGGCTAAACAGGCCATCGTTCGGAACCACCAGGCCCTAGACAGACCAGTGGGTTTGAATAGTGTATTCACCCGCCTCGGAAGCCAAGCGGAACGGAAGGCCCTCATGAGGGGCGAGGACGAGGCTCACTCTCAACCACGCCATGATGAACAGGTGGAAAGAGATCTTGCTATGACCTTGGACATGCACCACGGAGGATCGACGAGACATTCGGCATACCACCATGGTCACGGGCAGGGGGCCAGTAACCCGCACGACGCTCAGGTCGCGACATTGGCTAGGACCGTCCAACAGCTGTTGGAAAAGGTGGGTAACCAGGATGGACCGTCTGGGTCTAACACTGACCTTGTCATCCCCGATTAAGCCCTTAGAACTATGATCACTCGCACCTGTCGTGAGGAAAATCAACATAGTCGCTCTAGATCGCTACAACGGAGTCTGAGACCCCGAGTCCATATGGCGGCACAATCGCGATATATGGCCTCAATGGGGGCATCGAGATCTGACGGTGTAGACTTTTCTCCCCGACGCCGAAACGTCGAGGCCCACATGTGGTACACTTCACGCCATCTCTCCATTGATACTTTCAAGCAACCTGCCTCGATTATTCTTGGGCCACTATATACTGGCGATGGCGCCCCGACTGCGACAAGGCGGAGGCTCATGAACATGCGTCGGGGGAGGCGAGTCGATCGATCCTATGTTGAGAGGATCGATAGACTTATCATTGAAGGCGACCCGTTGGGGACGAGGCCAAGCCGGGCCGGGGCGAATCGGCCTCGGAAGAGGAACCAAGCTATGGCGGGCATGACCGCCGACTACGACCAAATACGCTAATTTCGTGAAAAGGGCCAACACCTCATCCATACCATGGAATTGCTTAGGACCTCTGCTCTCGAGACAAAGGAAGTCATGAGCCCAAGAAAGGTTCCAAGAAAACCGGGGTTCATTACAAGACACCCGGCAGCTTCAAACCATTTGAGGAGTCCATTCCGGTGAAGCTGATGGAGGCTCTGGGTATGACACTTGGTAACGTTTATACCCATATCCAGGGATGAGACATGTTGCGAGCACCCCGCCCCATGAAAGATAAAAGCCGGTAAAACCCGAACAAGTATTGCCACTATCATGACCAGAGGGGACACTACACCAGCGAGTGTCGAGATCTGTTGAAGCAGTTGTGGAAGCTTTATGAAGATGGCCTGCTGAATGAGTTTGTCAAGAATCCTCGAGCAGACAATCATGGGGGGCAAGGTCGACAGCATGACCGCCAACCCGGGCCGGGAGATCGGGTGCAAAGAGAGCCCGTGATAGGTGTCGCACAGGGCGAGCTGCCTGTGCCACCCATACCAGAGGGCACAGGAGGTCGCGTCATCCACACCATCTCGCCCCTTGCCACGATAGGGGGCCTGTCTTCGGCCTCCTCATCAAAGCGTCGCCTAAAGGCGGAAGTCAGGGCAATGGAGAATGCTCAAAGAATGGTTCTGCCCATCTTGGCTGTGACCAAAGAAACCCACAAAATTGAGTTCGGGGAAATAGACAAAGCTGGAGTCGTGTACCCGAACATAGACCCATTGGTCATAAAGGCCAATATCATGGGGACGACTGTATGCCGGATGCTAGTCGACGGGGGGGCCTTCTGCAACATTCTGTTTAAAAAGACCCTAGACCAACTCGGGGATTACGAAGCATACATCACCCCATGCGATCATACAGTGAAGGGCTTCGGAAACGCGACAGTCAAACCTCTGGGCATGGTCCACTTGTCTGTGGAGCTCGTATCCACCTTGGATGAGAAGGTCAGAAACACTAGGCTCCTAGATTTCCTTGTAATCGACCTCCCGAGCACCTATAACGGCTTCCTCGGGAGGCCATTTGAGTACGAATTCGAGGCTGTGTCCTCCACCTATTATTTTTGTGTAATGTTCCCCACCAAGGGTGGGCTGGTTGGCACCGTTAAAGGTGACCAAGTGGATGCAAGAGGTTGTTTGCTTTATTCTTCGCCTTATTCAAATTCAGTACGCACGTTTAGTCGTCACATAATGACACTGGATCACAAAACGCCTGATAACATGCTGGTTACTGAAAAGAAAAGTAAGAAGAGGAAGCGTGATGAGTTTGATCCAAGAATGGGTCCCGAGCCCGAAGATTTTATACTCGAGGCCGAGATAGATGATCCACGACTCGGGGGACCCAGAGCGGTACCCGGGGAGGAACTCGAAAGGGTCAAGGTGGACCCAGCCCAGCCAGACCTGGAGATCATCATTGGATCCAAGATCCCCGACAACCTTAAAATTGAAGTTGTCGATTTCCTCAAGAATAACCTAGACGTTTTTGCTTGGTCACACAAGGATATGATCAGGATCGATCCTGAGATCGCATGTCACCGGTTACACATTGACCCAGCCCAAAAACCAGTAGCTCAGAAAAGGAGGAAGTTTGGTCCCGAAAATATGTGGCCCTCGCTGAAGAGGTGAAGAAGTTGCTTGATAACGACCTGATCATGCAGGCCGACCAACCACAGTGGGTCGCAAATGCGGTCCTTGTAAAGAAATCAAACGGGACTTGGCGACTTTGCATCGATTTCACAGATCTTAACGAGGCATGCCCCAAGGATTTCTTCCCGATACCGCATATCGACCACTTAATCGACAATACGGTGGGCCATGAGATGATGTCTTTCATGGACGCATTTGCCGGGTACCATCAGATAGCTATGCACGAGCCCGATATGCAGCACACTTCATTTTTAATAGAGAAGAACATGTACTGTTAGAAGAGAATGCCTTTTGGTTTGAAGAACGCCGGGGCAACGTATCAAAGGCTGATCAATTATATGTTTGTTGAGCAAATAGGCAAGTCGGTGGAGGTGTACGTTGACGACATTGTCGTGAAGAGTCTAAAAAAGGAAGATCATTTGGCTCATCTGGTGCAAGCTTTCGAGATACTCAGGAAGTTCAATATGAAACTCAACCGAAAAGTGCAACTTCGGAGTGGAATCAGGGAAGTTCCTAGGGCACCTGATCAGCAAGCGGGGGATTGAAGCAAACCCAGCCAAGGTGCAGGCTATCTTGGATATGGGGCCCCCAAAACCAAAAAGGACGTTCAAAAAGCGACGGGGGTGCCTCTGCGAAATGCATTCATCTCCGAATGGGGATAAATGCAAGCCCATGTTCGACACCATTAGAAAGAAGGCGAGGTTCGAATGGACATCTGAGAGTCAGGATGCTCTTGACAGGATCAAAGCATATCTGGCCGACGTCATCATTTTAGCCAAACTGGTCCCTGACGAGAAACTGTTTCTATACTTGGCGACCTTTTAAACCGCCTGAAAGCACGGTGCTTGTATGCAGGCGAGGGGCCAAACCCATCCGCCCATTTACTTTGTCATCAGACGCTAAATGAAACCGAGCAAATGATACCCTCTTCTAGAGAAATTAGCCTATGCTCTCTAGTTTATGAGTGTGAGGAACCGAGACCTTACTTCTTCGATCACCAAGTGGAGGTCCTCACTTCCTCACCCCTTCGCAGCGTGCTCCATCGACTAGATACATCGGGCCGATGCCTCAAGTGGGCAATCGAGGTTGGACAGTATGGGATAACATACACGCCGCGACCTGTAATAAAAGCTCAGGCCTTGGCCGACTTCATCGTTGAATTAACCCCTCTCTTGGGGCGGCGGTTCGACCGACCCACCATGGGAGTTATCGTGACGCGGCTCGGCAATCGCCAACAAATCGGGGCGGTGAATTGTTAATCATCCGGATGGGATTTCTTTCGTAATGCCATCACTTTCGATTTCCGTGCCACCAACAACGAGGCAGAATATGAAGCACTGATCAACGGTCTAGAAATGTCCACCGAATGGGCATCAAAGCGACTTCAAGTACACACCGACTCGGCTTTGTAGACGCCCGATATCGGGGAGTATGAGGCCTGAGACGAAATGGATGTCGGCCTACCAAGAGGTCGTCAAAGCACTTTGCACACTGAAATTTGAACAAATCTACATCAAGCTAGTACGAGGATGCAAACTCGAGTCGATGCATTGGCACGACTAGCGATTTTGGGGACCAAAGCAGAGATGAGGGATGTCACCATCACAAAACTCTCCCACCCCTCCACTGCTAACACAACAGTCGCTGCCTTAGACACCCCGAGTTTAAGCTGGATGACCCCCATAATCGACTACTTGATGACTGGGGCATTACCAACCGACAAAATTCAGGCAAAGTAATTGCAACTAAGGGCAGCAAGGTACACATTGGTTGGTAACGAACTATATAAGCGAGGCTTCAGCATACCACTGCTCCGATGTGTTACCCCGGCAGCGGCAAAAGCTATCCCGGCAAGATATTCACGACGGGGTATCAGTGAAACCACCCTGGGGGGCAGTCGCTCGCTCATAAGACGATGAGACAGGGGTATTATTGGCCAACTTTAAAGGCCGATGCCATGGTTTCGCATGGAAATGCCACAAATGTCAAATACACGCACCATCAATCAAGGTCGCACCCGAGGAACTCACCAGCATCCTCAGTCCTTGGCCTTTTGCGAAGTGGGGGATAGATATCATCGGGCTGTTGGGATTATACTGAAAAGTATGCTTTTACTTTGTATAATCGAAACGGGATTTCCAGACTTATTTACTGAAATAAATTGTTTATCACTGATGCTTTAAATATGATTGAATGTTATATATATTTACTGCATAACTATTCAATAATTAAATGCGTGTTACATCAGTAGTTAATTTAGTGATACCCGATCACGAAGATTAAATTAATACCCTTTGTAACTATAAGTATGCCATTCACGACCTAGATGGAAATGAACAACCATCGCGAAAGGTTGAGGTGTAAGGCTCGATTGGTTTGTCTTGACCAAGAGATTACACTAGTGCATGACCGATGAGGTTGAATAGGACCTACAGGAGGATAAATTCTTCAGAACTGAACAAGGAAGAATTAGACCTCAGTGGTTTGTTGTTTCTTAACCTTCGTCTCTTAAATAGGATCACGTGGGATTGGTAACTATTGCTTTGACTTATCATGGGTAGCGAATCAGAGAGAGATTCAATACTTTTTATCTTGGGCAATATTATTGGTCACATGTGATTGCTAAGATTTAATACGAAGAATCGTGTGCAAGTACGCTTTTTTTGATTTGCCCCCTTGGGAGGTTCATAAGTTTTATCATACCAAATATTGCAAGTGGAATTAGTTTCCAGATGGATAATAATGTTGAACCGCTTCTCCGACCAAGGACAAAAGATATTAATTAACGGAAAGCTATTTCAAATGGCTTGAATTAATTAATGGGCTAGATAATCTTAAACACGGAAATAATGACCGGAGCCATATTGACCGTAATATGGGTTAAGATGGATGGTGCAATATTAATTATGTAGTGGGATTAATTAATATTTATGGGCTTGAATTATATTGTGGCTCAATATTAGATATTCAAGATCCATTAGAAGGTCCAATCTTAATTCTCCTAAAGGCCCCCTGTAGTAGCCAACATATAGTCCAATAACCTGAAAAGGTGATTAAAATAAAATAAATATTGTTGCTTAATATTTTCTCTAATTTTCGAAAATTATGGATAAAAGAGGGAGAAAGATTTTCTTTGAATTTTGTTATGGAATGAAGATATGTATTCTTGGAATACAAGATTATCTCATTAAATTCAAGAAATCTCCCACTTGGTTATACATAGTGAAATTTTCGAAATTTTGGAAATATAATTAAGCAAAAAGATTTTCTTGATTTTCTTGAAAAGATATTATGGAAGATATGTATTTCTTGAAATACAAGAATATCTCATAAATTCAAGAAGATCCAAATCTTGGAATCTTGCACTTAATATTTTCGAAAATTCCATAAAGAAAGAGGAGGTGGATTTTTGTGGAATATTTTAATTATGGGAAAAAGAATATATGGGATATATTCAAGATTTCTTGGTGACCAAGAAAAGTCTTTTCCCACATTGAAAATTCACTAAATTTTCGTGCTCCTCCTCTCCTATAAATAGGGGATGATTAGTTCATTCCCAAGTACAATTCCATGTGCTGGAAATATTAGCAAATCCACATAAGTGGTGCAACAAAGTTTATTTTTTCCTTTTGTTAATTGTTCGCGAGTATCCTTCCAATCGGATTGTCGAGCAAAATTTCTGAGAATACTTGGGAAGTCCTTTTGGTTAGTCCGTCCGACCAAAGCCCAACGCCATCCCGAGAATGCGTTCGCTCACGTAAACCCGTAGATTCCGCGTCGCGTGGGTTTTTACGTGGCTTTTTATATGCATGATATGTTGTTGTAATTATTATTTGAATTAATATAGGATTAATTCATGCTAGTAATAATTAATGAATTAAATTTGTATTTAAATATTCACCCCGAATAGATCTGTGCGAATCATTCCCCAACAACTGGTATCAGAGCCACTGTTTCGGGCTCTGAATTTTTAAATTGTAATTTAATTCACGGACATTAAATTTGAAATTGGATAGTAGAACTGTTAGATCTGCTTTTGGTATCCAATTGTCATGGATTTTAATGTTTTATTTTGCATGCATATAAATTGTGGTTTTTTAATTCATTCGCTCGATTTGTTTTTGCCTAGCGAGAAAATCCACGAAAGTAGACTAGAATTTGTTTGATTTGGATCAATGTAATAGACTAGTCTAGATCTAGGTTTATTTATTTTTGTAAATAAATTGTAACCGGATCGGAACGAAGAGACGGAGAATTAAATGACGAAATTCGTAACCAGTGCGTAGCGGCGCGCGCCGCTACCGGCACGCAGGGCGTACGCAGGCCGGGCAGGCCGAAAGGCAGGGTGAAGGGTCACAAAACAGCGGTGGCCGCCTGTGCCGAAATGACGACGCTGCCAAGACGCTGGCGATAGGGCGCTGCTGGAGACGCGAAGCCGCCGAGGTCGCGGGAGTCTTGAGAGGCGAAATACATGATGATGCGCTGCTGACGCGCTGCCGCCGCCGAGGACCGGCCGACTCGCCGAGGCGCAAGCCGAGGCGCAAGGGCGTATTCGCCAAAGCGGTGTCCGAGAAATCTAGGCTGAAACAGCGGGATCGGATCTGGCGTGCATCCCTGCCCTCCGCGAGTGATTGGCGTGGCGGTTCGAGACGAAGTATTTTTTCGAGACGAACGAGTGGGAGAAATTCGAGACGTGTTTCTTCAAGATCAAGCCAAGAAAAATCAAACCATGACAATTGGATAATTTGTGCCCAATATGTTTATTTTTCTGTTTATGCTTGATTTATTTGTGCTATCTTATGCTTTATTTAATTTGTTTAAATGTGTTTGCATGAGGGTTGCCAAATTGAAAAATCTCAACTTCAAAATTACTAAGTATGTTTTAAATAATTAATTGACAATTTTATTCCGGATAATAAAATTGAATTAATTTTGACCTCCATGATTTATTTATTTGTGAATTCTTTTGGAGAAATTCCCCAACCTTAAGGTCAAAAGATAGGTTTCACATGAATGAATTCCAAACGGATGATTGTGGGTTATTACTAGTGGCGGCGATGACCCTCCCAACGAGGCTCAATCAAAAAGCAAAATAGTAATCTTGTATTTAATCATGGTTATTACTTAGGTATAAAATTGATATGCATATACTTTTCCTCAAGTCCCTGTCGAATTTTATATTGGTCAAGTGGAGCCAACTATTAATCTGGATATTAAGGGTTTATAACTGTTCTTGTTTGTAACCCGCTTGAATGTGTTTAAATAATGACCCACCCAACGTGGCTTATTTAAACTGTTTTGAGATGTTGGCTGATGCATGTTCATATTTTTTTTGAGATTTTAAATATGATGGCATGTGATCAAACCTTGTGATATATTTGTGCTTATGCATATAGTTGTTTATTTCGATTCAAAGATGTCGTTACCTTTTAATCCAATCATTATTATACTTAAAAGTCAATACAATATGTATGGAAACTACATTGATTGGAAAATTATAATTGTCTAATCGCAAAAAAGCACAAGTGGATTTTGACACACAAAAAATCGATGAGCCAACCGACGAGTCAAAACATCGCGGGACTCGTCGGATCACCTTCTTGAGAGATGTCGTCATTTGAAAATGGTGGAGGAAAAACCCGTAAGGGATTACGTCCTCACAATAGATGGCCCATCCCAACAAACTTGAGATTTTGAGTCTGAGATTATGATCTGGAGACTCGGATGAATTTGGTACTTCATTCTCTCTTGAAAAAGGTTTTTTGAGCATTTTGGCCTCGCTAGCTAATTTGTTGCAAACTTTTGGACTCGGCGAAAATGATGATAAGGCACCAAACTCAAGCTTTGATTTCAAGTGGTCCGTCTTCATCTTCTAGGCCAAGGGTAGACAAGATAAAGAAGAGGACCAAAGGCCATAAGCAATAAAACTCAATCTGTTGCCAAGCGCAATGGTAAGATGAGGAATGCTTGTTGTGTCAAGGAAAATCCAAAGAGGAAGTGCTTAAGCCTGCGGTGAGAGAGAGACAATGGAGGTTTTGCTGTTCCAACCCCAAAAGGGAAGGAAAGAAATGTAATTCTCACACACTAGTTGTTGAAACTTGTTTAGCGGCGATACTTCTCATTCGTTAGGGGTGGTTGATCTGAGATCCACTAATCATGTTGGCTTCACGGGTTCTAAATGATCCGAACGTGGTGGGGAGTGAGATCCTCATCACACCGGGCAACGTTATTTAAAGTAGAAGACATTGCAATGCTACGTAAGTGGCGGATATTGCAATGCTTCACGGTAATAACGATTATTGCAATACTACGCAAATAGCAGACATTGCAATGCTACATGAGTTGCAGTTGAAGCAGTGGAAGAAGTGCACCTATCTTTTGAAGATAAAGTTTTTTTTGAGATTATCTTTGTGTTCCCAGTTTTAGAAAGAATTCACTTTCAGTTTCTAAAATTCGATTAAAGGACACTAAGTTTCTTCTAATAAGAATGACATCATTTTTGAAATGATGAGTGTATCTGATTCACGGGACATTGATGGAAAATATCTATACAATTAATCGTGCACACCACTCACGAAATGTATCCTATAACACATCAATCAAGCTTTTTAGAAAAAGAAAACGCTCATCGACGCGTGAACGACACTTCTTTGGCATCTAAGATTAGGTCATATAAATCCAAAGAGGATCCAAAGGTTGGTTCACTGGAGCGTCTCCAAGTTGAATCGATTCCAACCTGCGAATCATGTTTGGAGGGTAATATGACCAAGATGGCATTTGGAGCCAAGGGGAATGGGGCTAAAGAAGTGTTAGAGATCGTTCACATAGATGTGCATAGTTCAATGTCAACCACAGCAAGAGGAGGTTATGAGTAATTTTATTGATGATTACTCAAGGTACATTTTCCTTATGAAGCATGAATCTGAGACCTTTGAGAAATTCTAAAGAATTTAAGGCTCAAACAGAGAATCATAGGGAAAAACGTATCAAGTCTCTACGATCTGATCGTGGAGGCGAATACCTCAGCAATGAGTTTTTGAACTACTTATCTGATGAAGGGATTGTATCCCTCCATTGCATCTTTAACCCTCAACAAAAACGGGGATTGCAGAGCAAAGCAACAGAATTCTTTTGGAAATGGTTAGATCAATGATGAGTTATACGGATCTTCCCGAGTCGTTCTGGGGTCATACCTTGGAAAACAGCGACTTACATTCTGAACTTGGTGCTATCCAAATCAGTTCCCAGAACCCCAAAGAATTGTGGACCGGGCGCAAGTCTAGTAAGAGACACATGAGAACTTTGGGGTGTCCGGCCTACGTGTTGGACAAGGAAACCGGTAAATTGGATCCTCGATCGAAATTAAAGGTCGTTTTGTAGGATACCCCGGGAACAAAAAGGGTGAATGTTCTATAGTTCAAAGATCAAAAGGTGGACATCCGCACCCACTTTAGATTTTGGAAGAAGACTATATGAACCAAAGAAAACCCAAAGAGTGAGATTACCTTAAATGAGCTTAGAGGGCAAACCTCGGTCTTGACGATCGCACTAGATGATATACCAAGCGTCGTTTTCATAACCGGAGCCTCGTCAGAATGGGGAGGGTTGTTAGACAGCCCGAGAGATTCATGGGAATAGGAGAGTCCTCGGACTTGATTCCCGGACAAGACGAATCAGACCCATGGACATATGACGAGGCACTCCAAGATATGGATGCAGATTCTTGGCAAACAACAATGAAAGACGATATGTGTTCTATGTTTCATAATAGAGTGTGGGAGCTAGTCGAACCACTTAATGGGGTCAAACCCATTGGATGAAAGTGGGTATATAAGAGGAAAAGAGGACCGGACGGGAAGGTTGAAACCTTTTAAAGCAAGACTAACGGCGAAAGGTTATACTCAGAAAGAAAGGGATCGATTATGAGGAAACTTTTTTGCCCATAGCCATGCTTAAGTCCATCCGTATTCTCTTATCGATTGTTGAGCACTTCGACCTTGAAATCTGGCAAATAGATGTCAAGACAGCTTTCCTTAACGGAAGTCTTGATAAAGAGATCTATGTGCAACAACACCAAGGTTTCATTGAAACAGGCCAAGAACACTTAGTTTGTAAGCTCAAGAGGTCCATTTATGGACTCAAACAGGCATCCAGAGCTTGGAACCAAACTTTTGATCATATAATAAAGTCTTATGGGTTTGATCTAAACGAGTTTGAAAGTTGTGTATAAAAAGCGTGTCGGAACTGCATTGGTATTCTTAGTACTATACGTAGATGACATTGTGATCATCGGGAACGATGTGAAGGTGTGGTCAGACGTAAGGGCATGACGTTTCAAAACCGGTTTGATATGAAAGACTTAGGAAAGCCGGACACATCCTTGGGATCAAGATTACTCGAGATCGCAAGAAAAGGATGATCGGGTTATCGCAAGTATTCATACATTGACACTGGTTTTAAAACGATTCAGCATGCAAGATTCCAAGAAAGGATTCATACCTTTCAGACTTGGAATCCATCTATCCAAGAAAATGTCCCCTAAGACGCAAAAGGAGATAGATGACATGAAAGGCATTCCTTGTGCTTGGTGAGGAAACCTTATGTATGCATTCTTCGCGTATGCGAGACATGATATCCGCTGCGTGTAGGCATGGTAGCAAGATATCAAAGTAACCCGAGGAAAGCGCATTGACGACGATTAAAAAACATTCCGAGGTGTCCGAAAAGAACTTCGGGATAGAATGTTGATTTATCGATCGATACTCCAATCCCCATCACCTACATGGACTCGGTTTCCAATCGATTTAGATTCGAAATTATCTGCCTCGATTAGTGTGTTTCCATTTGGGAAGTGTAGCCATCGAATGGGCGAGTGTGAAGCGAAATGCATCAACGACTCAACCATGGGACTCGGGTAAGTAGGCGCTTGAAGCGTGAAAAAAACCGATTGGGCTCTAGATCTTCTTAGTGGACTTGGATGGTGTTCGAATTTGTCTAGCAATATCTGCTAGGGGCGATTGCAAATTCAAGAGAACCAAGAGTCCACGAGTCAAACAAACACATTAAAGGAAAGACATCTTATCTGAGAAATCGTTAAGAGAGGAGATATAGATGTGGCAAAGATAACGCGTCCGAGGACGACTACTGAGATCCATTCACAAAGCGTCTGCCTCTGAATACATTCGAGAGACATGTGAGTGGAATGGGTGTCAAGACCGCCAATCTGCTTTGAGTATAAGTGGGAGAAATTATTAGGTTCGTGTAGGTGACATTAGATGTCACGGACTACTCGAGACATGTTGTAGTATACTTAAAAGCAGACTTTGAGTATAAGTGGGAGATTGTTGGGATTATACTGAAAAGTATGCTTTTACTTTGTATAATCGAAACGGGATTTCGAGATTTATTTACTGAAATAAATTGTTTATCACTGATGCTTTAAATATGATTGAATGTTATATATATTTACTGAATAACTATTCAATAATTAAATGCGTGTTACTGTTGTAGTTAATTTAGTGACACCCGATCACGAAGATTAAATTAACGGTCCCTTGTAACTATAAATCGCCATTCACGACCTAGATGGAAATGAACAACCATCGCGAAAGGTTGAGGTGTAAGGCTCGATTGGTTTGTCTTGACCAAAAGATTACACTAGTGCATGACCGATCTTTGAATAGGACCTACATGAGGATAAATTCTTCAGCTGAACAAGGAAGAATTAGACCTCTGTGGTTCGTTGTTTCTTAACCTTCGCGTCTCTTAAATAGGATCACGTGGGATTGGTAACTATTGCTTTGACTTATCATGGGTAGCGAATCGAGAGATTCAATACTTTTTATCTTGGGCAATATTATTGGTCACATGTGATTGCTAAGATTTATCTGAAGAATCGTGTGCAAGTAATCGCTTGCTTGATTTGCCTTGGGAGGTTCATAAGTTTTATCATACCAAATCTTGCAAGTGGAATTAGTTTCCGGTATGGATAATAATGTTGAACCGTTCCTCGACCAAGGACAAAAGATATTAATTAACGGAAAGCTATTTCAAAGGGCTTGAATTAATTAATGGGCTAGATAATCTTAAACACGGGAAATAATGACCGAGCCATATTGACTGTAATATGGGTTAAGATGGATGGTGCAATATTAATTATGTAGTGGGATTAATTAATATTTATGGGCTTGAATTATATTGTGGCTCAATATTAGATATTCAAGATCCATTAGAAGGTCCAATCTTAATTCTCCTAAAGGCCCCCTGAGTAGCCCAACATATAGTCCAATAACTGAAAAGGTGATTAAAATAAAATAAATATTGTTGCTTAATATTTTCTCTAATTTTCGAAAATTATGGATAAAAGAGGGAGAAATATTTTCTTTGAATTTTGTTATGGAATGAAGATATGTATTCTTGGAATACAAGATTATCTCATTAAATTCAAGAAATCTCCCACTTGGTTATACATAGTGAAATTTTCGAAATTTTGGAAATATAGTGGGCAAGAAAGATTTTCTTGATTTTCTTGAAAAAATATTATGGAAGATATGTATTTCTTGAAATACAAGAATATCTCATAAATTCAAGAAGATCCAAATCTTGGAATCTTGCACTTAATATTTTCGAAAATTCCATAAAGAAAGAGGAGGTGGATTTTTGTGGAATATTTTAATTATGGGAAAAAGAATATATGTGATATATTCAAGATTTCTTGGTGACCAAAAAAAGTCTTTTCCCACATTGAAAATTCACTAAATTTTCGTGCTCCTCCTCTCCTATAAATAGGGGATGATTAGTTCATTCCCAAGTACAATTCCATGTGCTGGAAATATTAGCAAATCCAAATAAGTGGTGCAACAAAGTTTATTTTTTCCTTTTGTTAATTGTTCGCGAGTATCCTTCCACCGGATTGTCGAGCAAGGGCTAAGGGAATACTTGGGAAGTCCTTTTGGTTAGTCCGTCCGACCAAAGCCACTGCCATCCCGAGAGGTACGTTCACGTAAACCCGTAGATTCCGCATGCGTAGGTTTTACGTGGCTTTTTATATGCATGATATGTTGTTGTAATTATTATTTGAATTAATTTAGGATTAATTCATGCTAGTAATAATTAATGAATTAAATTTGTATTTAAATATTCACCCCGAATAGATCTGTGCGAATCATTCCCCAACATGGGCCATTACCAACAGCAGTCAAGTACGCCCTAGTCGCAGTATATTACTTCACAAAATGGGCCGAGGCTGAGGCTTTGGCGACCATAGATCAGGATCACGTCATCAAATTCATATGGCGAAACATCATCTGCAGATTCGGCCCACCGCAAGCAATTATATCCGATAATGGGAAGCAGTTCGATGGTCATAAGATCGATAGTTTCTTCAGAAAATGGAAAATCACCAAGCTTTTCTCTACCCCTTATCACCCTCAGTCAAACGGTCAAATCGAAGCTGTGAACAAGATCATCAAGCACACTCTGAAAACCAAGATTGAGGGAGGAAAAGGGAAGTGGGCCAGTGAATTACCGGATGTACTGTGGTCATACAGAATGACCTGCCAAAATTCGACCGGAGAGACCCCTTATTCGATGGCATTTGGCTCGGAAGCAGTCATACCCGCAGAGGTCAAATTCCAAACTCTCAGAATCTCGCAGATCGCGACCGACTGCAACGATGAGGCCTTGGCCAGAAATCTAGACTTGCTCGAAGAGAAGCGATTAGAGGCAGGTATCCGAAATGCGAGATACAAACAACAGTCCGAAAAATACTATAACTCTAAAGTGCGACTTCAAAAATTCAAAGAAGGCGACCTGGTCCTGAAGAAAACTCTCGGAGTAACCAAAGGAACTTTCAGACCAAACTGGGAAGGACCATACAAGGTCGCTCGAGTATTATCCAACGGGGCATACGAGCTCGAGAACCTAGATGGCACTCAGTCTCAGTACCCGTGGAACGCATCTCATCTGAAGAGATACTATCAGTAGGGTCGAGGCCAGTGTACTTGTAAACTTTCAGGCGAGTCAATAATAATGAGTTAAATTTCCTTTTTCACAATTCCTGTGTTTAAACCCAGGGAGGTCGCTGTTGGGGAATAAATTGCACAGATCTATTCGGGATGAATATTTAGATACAAATTTAATTCTCATAATTATTACTAGCATGAATTAATCCTATATTAATTCAAATAATAATTCAACAACAAATCATGCATATAATTAAATCACGTAAATCCTACGCATGCGGAATTCTACGAGAGTTTACGTGAACGTACCTCTTGGGACGTCAATGAATTTGTTTATTAGACACACCAAAAGAACTTCCCAAGTATTCCCTTAATCCTTGCTCGACTATCCGGTGGTAGGACGCTTGCGAACAATTAACAAAAGAAAAATAAATTATGTTGCACCACCTTTGTGGATTTACTAATTTTTTCAGCACATGGAATTGTACTCGGGAATGAAAGAATCACCCCCTATTTATAGAGTAGAGGTGGTCGAATTTTTTAGGGCAAAAACAATGTGGGAAAATCTTTTCTTGATCTCCAAGAAATCTTGAATATATCTACTATATTCTTTTCCCATAATTATAATATTCCACAAAATCCCACCTACTCTTTGTTATGGAATATTTTCGAAAAATAGGGGCAAAAATCCAAGATTTGGATCTTCTTGAATTTATGAGATATTCTTGTATTTCAAGAAATACATATCTTTCATAATATCTTTTCAAGAAAATCAAGAAAATCTTTCTTTCCCCTTTTTTCTCAAAAATTCGAAATATACTTATATGGATGACTAAGTGGGAGATTTCTTGAATTTAATGAGATAATCTTGTATTCCAAGAATACATATCTTCATTCCATAACAAAATTCAAAGAAAATCTTTCTCCCCTTTTAATCCATAAATTTCAAAAAAAATGAAAAAATAAGGCAACAACATTTATTTTATTTTAAACACCTTTTTCAGTTATTGGACTTTATGTTGGGCTACTTAGGGGGCCTTTAGGAGAATTAAGATTGGACCTTCCAATGGATCTTAAATTATCAATATTGAGCCACAATATTATTCAAGCCCATAAATATTAATTAATCCCACTACATAATTAATATTGCACTATCCATCTTAACCCATATTACAGTCAATATGACTCCCGGTTATTATTTCCCGTGTTTAAGATTATCTAGCCCATTAATTAATTCAAGCCACTGAAATAGCTTTCCGTTAATTAATATCTTTTGTCCTTGGTCAAGGAACGGTTCAACATTATTATCCATACCGAAAACTAGTTCCACTTGCAAGATTTGATATGATAAAGCTTATGAACCTCCCAAGGGGGCAAATCGAACAAGCGTACTTGCACACGATTCTCCGTATTAAATCTTAGCAATCACATGTGACCAATAATATTGCCCAAGATAAAAAGTATTGAATCTCGTTGATTCTCTACCCATGATAAGTCAAAACAATAGTTACCAACCACACGTGATCCTATTTAAGGAATGAAGATTAAGAAATAACAAACCACTGAGGTCTAATTCTTTCTTGTTCAGTTCTGAAGAATTTGTCCTCTTGTAGGTCCTATTCAGTGCATCAGTCATGCACTAGTGTAATCTCTTGGTCAAGACAAGCCAATCCGAGCCTTACACTTCAACCTTTCACGATGGATTGTTCATTTCCATCTAGGTCGTGAATGGCGTACTTTTAGTTACAAGGGACTATTAATTTAATCTTCTGTGATCTGGTATCACTAAATTAACTACAATGTAACACGTATAATTTATTGAACAATTATGAAGTAAATATATGTAAACATTCGATGATATTTAAAGCATCAATGATAAACAATTTATTTCAGTAAATAAGTCCGAAATTCAGTTTTGATTATACAAAGTAAAGCATACTTTCCAGTATAATCCCAGCAGTCGCATAGATGAAACATCGACCTCCCCTGGGAATGACTTTTGACATATTTGCGGCGAGATCGCCACCCCTAGCGGTGTGATCCTCCCCTAACTTTATAAGACGACTAAGCGAGGCTCAATCTAAAATCTCAATGCCAATAAGACGAATGAACATACTCACAAATTATAGTCGCATAAGGAAATCAAGTCAGCACAATAAAGGAAAGAAAAATGCAGATTTCATTAATGACAACAAGCCCGAATGTCGGTACATTATAAGAGCCCGAAGGCTAGATTACATAAAGCGGAAATCAAGATACATCATGATAACTGATGAAATATATTTTACTACAACCCAATATCCACGATCGCGCATTTACTTCCCTTTTTTAAGGCATCTTGATCAAAAGTACTTGTTGGAGATGGGGTTCAACAACTTCTCAATCTCATTTTTCTTATCGGGATTCTTGATGTCATCATTCTTAAGAACGATCAAGAATCCCATCAGTAGCACCACTAACTATGTTCAAAGGCTGCCCACCTAATTGTTGCTGAATAACGCTGGTGAGGGTGTGGGCAACCCGCCTCTGGGATCTTGGGCTGGTAAACACCTCCCTAGAGGATGCGGTTGTGGCTCGCTTTCTTGGGAGAGCCGACCGACATCTCAAATAACCTTATTTCATGCCCCAGCTTCATCCGTCTGAGTCTCGAGGACCACCTCGGAGTCTCCCGGCTGTGTCTCATCTGGATCGGGAGTGGGGTGCACGATCCGACTCTGATTAGGGAAGAAGGACAAATCAATGCCCAGATCTTCCAGATCTTTATCTCCAAAGACAATGTCGGGCCGGGGAAGTAGCCAACTTTCTTCGGTCACAATGTCGAGAGGTCGGCCAGAGGTTTTTCCGCCGAATAGCTTTCGGATAGCGCCCAAGAACCCCACGACATAGCGGTTAGCATTCGCTCTTCGACCGCTTAAAAGTGTTCGTCTTTGGTAGCAACTTCTCCCGGAAGCCTCTACATCCTTGCGGATCGACTCGCCTTCATCGTGTCCACGACCTCGTTCTCCTCCCCCGATCTCTCGGCTTCCTTCACCCCTCGAACTCCAAGGCCCTCTTGGCCAAGTCGTATTGCAACCTCCAATTCTTCGCACCTCATAGGCAGCTATCAGGTGATTTTGCTTGCTCGGAGGTCATCGCCTGGCCTTCTCTAGTTTGGAGAGCTAGAGCTCGGATTAGTATGAGCCTTTTCCATGTAGAGGCGGCCTTCAAGGAGGACACAACACGAATACATGTTGCCTGTGACTTGTTGGTGACGGAATAGGAGTGATCATCCTTCGTCCCATCGCTGCATGCGCGTTCGCCATCGTCCGCTCCAAGTAGTCGGGCGGCCTCCCATGTGCCCTCCAGTGGAATCGGGGATCTCGAAGCTCGGCGCCTCGGTGAGAACTTGCCGGGCCGTCGACTCTGATCCGCAACAAGGAGGAACAAATATATTAAGTTTGGTCCCAGGTTTTGAGGTAAATTCATTAAGAGTTGCAAAGCGGCCTACCTCTGCATTCTCTCCTCATCCCAACCAATCCAGAATCGTCCTCCATGGCGACCTCCCTCCCTCCCGTAGAAGTCGGCAAAGGTGTCGGGTCGAGCCACCCTTCCAAAGACCGACTTGACGTGGATCGGTATCGGCAGTTCAAAATTCTCTTGAGGTCACTCACCAGCCACGGTGTATGGTTCGACAACTTTCTTCTTGCCTTTGTCGGGCAAAGCAGGGAGGAATCAATCGAATGTCCCCCCTGAGGCGCGGCGAGTCAGCGACGCCTTTATGGATCCGAAAAATCGACGAGGTCGCAAGGCCATCTCGTGAGGCAAAGGGGTCGACAAATGTAGAGATCGGATCTCCTGATCTAACATAAAAATGAACCTTTAGCTAAATCGCAAAAAATACACTTGAAAAGATCTTGTCGAGACTTACAGGAATCCTCAAGTGGCGAGGGTAAGTATATAGTCCGGCTTGCAAGCGGGGTCGAGCTCGAGTTCAACAAATTAACGCCTCGCCCGGCTAGGGGGTGTGTCTCAACCTCATTGAACGCCGAAAAGTCCCAATATAGCTCGAGAAGGTCGGGCGCAAACACCGCAAGACGAGAAAAGAATTAGATCAAGATAATCGAGCACAAAAATATTAAGGTACCATTCTCAACACGGATCGCGATAATTAGTAGGAACTCTAATGGATAAGGTCTTTGGAAGGGCCACCGACTCCCCATGCTCCTCCTATAAACCACCATTTCGTGCCACCCGTCAACCTTATTCGAATCCCACTCACGAGCTCTTTTGCCTCTCTGAAGCCAAGACAATGTGGATAGCCTCCGAAAGCAGCAACGGGTGACATCACGTGAGATATCTCTCCAGGATTAGGCAATCTTTTCAACCCGGCCTACCCCAAAACGACCATGGTGGAGATGATGTAACTCATTGGGGGTGATCTGCGTGAGGCTCACATTCCAGGCCGCCAACAGATGGGAAATGGCCGGGTGCAATGGAAATCGAATACCGACCGACATGGAAGACTCATTCACAAAGAATCATTCCGGAGGAGGTCGATCGGGCGGTTTCGTCCGGGTCGACCCATAAAAATGCACATCCCGGGCACCTTGTACATACGAATTTAAGTCCCCGCATCTTGATCGAGAGAACATATCAAGATCTTTTATCGGATGTCGCTGAATTGAGAGTCGACCGACTTAGATGCCCGTCGTCGCTTTGTAACGGAGCTCGGTTAAAATACAGATCATAATTGAAGACTCGTTCATAAGCCCCATAATCCGGAACCGAGGTAGAAGAACCCGCCGTTGATGACCGTTCCCGTGGGACGGGATGAAGGAGATCAACATCCAACGGGGGAAGATGGGTAATTTCGGCCAATTCTTCCAGAAATTGGTCATCCACCAGTTCATCATTGGCATCGTCTTCCCGGAGGTCGCCCATAACCTTAGCCAATGAACTTTCACCCACATGCCCGGTGGCGGAGCCGGAAAATTGGCGGCGACGCAGGGCAATAGGGATGTCATCCTCAGAAGAGGAGGAATCCACCATGGGCTGAGAGGCAAAAAGGGATTTGGAAACGCTAGAATCCATAAATTCGAAGAAGGGCACCAAAGTGTTTACCTGTGATTAATTTCGCTTCAGGGACACGAGAATGCATTTCCGGTGGAAGGGAGAAAGAACCAGGAAGAGTATCTTGAGGAAATTCTTTCGCAAGACAGTCGCAGAAAATAAAGTTTTCAAAACCTAATTCCCCGCCTATTTATCGAAGAAGAGGAGGGGCCAAAATGAAATTAGCCAAAACTTCGGCCCCCTAGCAACAAAAAGACGCGAGGGGCTTGCGTGAAATCCACTACGGCATCTCATTGGATGAAATGGCGGCACTTTACGTCATCATCCTGGCACGATATCATTTCGAATCCCTGAGATCGAGGGAAGTCTGATGCGGCAATTCGTATTATCGAGGTGACTTTTCACCTGCCCGAGGATAGTAAGCCGCTCATAGGAGACTTTCCAGGTCGGATGGTCGCGAGTTGATTTAGTCCATGTGTCAAGACAAGGTCCCTTCTCGGAACAAGAGACCTCAACTTGAGGGGCAATTGTTGTAGCATGGATAAACCCGACCTCCCACCTGGGCACGAAGGATCATAAACAATCCAACAAAGACTGCATGAAGCAACCTCGGCAAGGGGACCAAGGGATCAGCCCACGTAATTCCCACAAGACCAAACCTTCAAGTCGCAAAGGTCGGCAACTCGGTTAGTCGGCAGTTCGGGAAGTCGAGATGCGATTTCCGCTTTATATTCTCAAGTCGGGAGCGACCTGCACCAGCCATAACTATACAGTTCACGTGGTCAATGACAGCCCCCGACACGCCACTAATCCGCCCTCCACATCCGCTCCACGATTGGCGCACGCTGAAGATGGACGATTTCTGGCCTGTCAAGGCGAGATTAATGGTTCCCGATATTGTAGCCCTTTCATAGGCATTATTCCTTATGTAAATTCCCACCCAAAGGGTGAGAGTCATAGTATAAATAGGCCACCACGGCCACCTCTGTAGAAAAAGTTAACAACTTAGACTTCTAGGCATATACATACATACATCCTCTCCCTGGCTTGGACGCCCCCGGACGTAGTCTGATTCCAAAGACGAACCGGGTCACCAACTTCTTTGTCTCTTTCCCTGATTCGATTGCCTTTAGCATACGCATTTCATAATAATTATTGTTTAACTGAGTAGATAAAAACCAGTTACAACAAAGAGTCAAGTAGAAAACAAGAAAGATAAAGACTATGATTTTCCACCATGATAGATCCCCTCCCTAACATGTTTAGTGGCATAAAAAATCTTGTTGGCTTTGGTTTCATATATTTGAAATAGTACTACTAAAAGTATACAACTTTTTAAAGGAATTACTTTTGTGCACGTTAAATAACATGCTCCTCTCCAATATCTTTGTGTTCTTGATCAAATTGAATTAAATAACGCATAATTAAACATGATCGGATGAAACCTATAGACTTATCTATATTTTACGTCTTCTAAAGTACAATGAATATCTCTCCCGCAAGTAGGCTTGGCAGCGGGATGAGGTCCCCGCGAAGCAAATACTCGTTGTTCGCGGAGATCCGTCCCGAACGAGCAGGGAATCCCCACAAAAATTCCCCACATAGCGGAGAGGGGAATAGTATATCCCATCCCGCAGGAATCCGTACCGTTTTTCACGGGACCCCAAATTTTTTAATTATTTAAATAATATATAATTATATATATTAATAAATAGAATATATAATAACTTTTATTAGACTCTAAGTCCCTAAACTTTGAATATTTACTATTTATTGTGCTAGTTTACTAATATATATTATATTAAAATTATTTATGCGTTTCAAGGAGGAGTTTGATATAGATGCATGTGAAACAATGCTTTAAAGTTACTAAAGTATACAAGGAGAGAACAAATAAAACATTGTTTTTTTTTGTATGCTTAAAATTTTTATTTTTTCGTATTTATATTGTGTAAATGAGATTAAAAAAAAAAGTGGGGAACGACCCGATTACCCGTGGGGACGGGAATCCCAGACGAAACGGGGAAATGAGCAATTTCAAATGAGGGATGATTATTCCCCGAATGCTTCGCAGTGATGGGGCATAGAATTCTCAAATTTTGCGGGGATGGGAAGACATGAGATCAAGCTCTACCCCACCCCCTTTGCCAAGCCTATCCGCAAGTGTACGAGATCAATGTAGCAAGTACATGAGATCAAGTACGTCCAAAAACTTAAGAAAATAGTGACATGACTAAAATACCGAATTTTTGTAAGTTATATAATCAAAATTAATATTTATAAGTTAGTAGGACCAAAATCAAAATGAATACTCACTCCGTTCCGGAACACTTTGCATCAATTTTTAAGCACAAAGATTAAGAAAAATGTATAATGAGTAGAGTGTTGGAGGATAATTTTGTAAATTTTATGTATAAAGTAAATAAAGTAGTTTGATTGAGTGTATGAGTAGGTCTCAAAGCAATGACATTTTGTGTAAATATATGAATATCGTGAGGATACAGTGTAGAAATGAGTTTTCTTTTATGGGTGTGCAAAGTGTTATGGGACGTACCAATAAAAAAAGTGTGTAAAGTCTTCTAGGACGGAGTGAATATAAATTATTGGACAAAAGAAGATAATTTTACAAATTCCATGATGTAATATAGAGGTTTGGTCTTTACTTAAGCATAACTGGCAAATTGAGCTCAGCCCGATGGGTCGGTCCAACCAACCCGAAGGTAAGTATGGGTTGAGCTGTAAAATTATAGCCCCAAAAAAATTTGGGTATATCTGGCCCGACCAATGTGGCTTGTGGGCCTAATGGACTCGGGTCAATTTGACCCGTAGGCTAATGGGCGACCCGATTGACCCGACATCCTAATTTTTTTTAATAAATAATTTATTATTTTTACTAAGAACTAGACTTTGTATTTTATAAAATTGTGTTCTTGTTGAATGGTTTGATCTAATTGAATATTAATTTGAAATTTATATTTTCAACTATAGATTATTAATATGGAGCATTTGAAAATCTATTTTTAAATTAAGTGTTTCGATTCAACACAATTCTTGGACGTGAGAAAATTTTTTTGGACATTGGACCGGCTCGGCCCGTTGGCCCTCTAGCCATGTAAGGCTGGGTTGGGTTACATTTTTTCAAGCTCAATGAGAATTTGGGCCGGCCCGATCCAACCCAAGAACATCAATTGACCCGCTGGGCTGGACTGGGCCGGGGCAACCCAAATTGCCAGCTCTAGTTATAGGTTAGAAGGAGAAGCAAATAAAAAACAGAAGGGAAACATGTAAAATAGAGCGAATGTCATTTTGTTCATACAATAACACACATTTCTTTCTACAATTAGACATTTGTGTGTATATAGTAAACACAATTTTCAATACATTACATGTGTTACTATAAAGATAAATATATGTATTATAAAAATAAATATGTGTTATTTGTTCTTAACTTCTTATAGTAATACATACATTTACTTACAATAATACATATTTACAATCCTATATATCTTAAAGAGTTATTCTAACATGTGTCGATCTCTCATCATTTTGCCACACTATCAGTTTTTCAGCTTTAAATAGATGTAAATAGATAATCTATACATATATAATAACAAAATGTTGGGCCAAAAAAATATTATAATTTTTTAATAAAATTTTAAACATCTTAACAAATTTGAGATAGATCAAATGGTATAACAAATGTGTTTTTATCTTCTTTGTATGCAAGAGGTATAATATTCAATTCCACATATCTACCACACATAAATACTAATTATTTTTTTGAATATTTCTAAATTATTTTTATTATTTTTAAATTTTTGAACTAAATGTATTTATACATATATAATAACAAAATATTATACCAAAAAAGAAAAGAAGTCAACAACAAAAATTAATACAAATTTATCATAAAATTTTAAAAGTGACAAATAATTAATAATATAAAATATTATATTTTGTAGTTGATATGAATATATTTAAAAAAAAAATCAGTTACTCCTTCCAATTTTTGTTAGATTGTTCACTTGATTTCTACACGAGTTTTAATGAGAAAATTCTTTATTAATATTTAAAGTAATAAAATAGCTTTTTGATAAGAGTATTTTGTCAATTTTAATGAATAAGATAAAAAATAAGTTACTTTTGTATGTAATTATTAGTGACGTGTGATGTAATTTAGTGATGTTTGTAAGGGATAGTATCAACTGTATAATTATTTTATTGTTATTTTGAGTATGTGATAAAAGATGAATTTTTTGGATTTTAAGCAATCTAAAAAAGTCGAGGAATAATATATATATGAAAATATATAATTTATATACTTATTTGCATAGATTTCATAACCGGTTCAACCGTGAACCGACCGATAAACCGGTCAAAATACCCCCATAAAAACCATTTTCCGGTCAAAACCGGTTTTCCTTTTTTTAATATTAAATAATTTATATTTTTCTTTTAACTGGAAAAAATACAGAAAAGACTCAAAAAGAGAAAACCTAGTTTAAATCGTGAACCCTTTTTGAAACAGAACTTCGACTCTGTCCCCCTCATCGTCGCCGCTGCAGCTGTCACCGCCAGCGCGCCGCCGCCCTTGAATCCGAAGCCGTCGCTGCCTCTGTCCTCACCGCGCTGCTTTTGCTCGAACAAGTGTTAATTGAGAAATAGAGGAGAGAAGAGCTGAAGAGAAGGGAAAGAAGCAGAAATTGAGAAATAGAGGAGAGAAAAGCTGAAGAGGGAGAAAAGGGCTGAGAGGAAATTAAAGGAAGAGAGAGAAGGAGAGACGTTTCTGGAATTTGGTGGAGAGGAAAGAAGAAACATAATCATAAATAAATAATTTATTTATTTAATAAAATGATATATATGTAATTTACAAAATAATCTACATCTCCACTTAAATTTGTATCCGGGAGCCACTAAACATATCCAATAATCCTCCATTCACACCTCATCTACTAAATTCACCCCATTAAAAATTTAAAATTAATTTGTATTACTAAACCCATCCCAAATCAATACCATTATACCCTTCTCCCAAAAAAAATAAAATCACTTCTTCACTTTTCTAACAGCAGCGTGCGTGCGGGAAAAAAAAAAAAAAAAAAAGTCTTCCACTTTAATTCTCATGGAACAAAATCAAACAAAAGTTTTTTGCATAAAACTTTGGTAGTTTTAGGATTTAATCGCGCCACTGTTCAGCCAAAATCACGACTGAACGTAGGCGAGATTACTCGGCGTAAACTGCCGTGCAAAAATAAAAAAATTGGTAGTGTTCGGTCCAACGGGCCGAACGATAATGAATCCATGCATGATTAGTCGGACGAACACCAGTGAGTGTACATAATCCTACAGCCTAACACACATGAATTTGTTACCTTTGAATGATCGATTTTCAGCCATTGTTCATGAGTTCACCTTCGATTTTTTTCCATGAAAATTAAAGTGGAGGACTTTTTTTTTCTTTTTTTTTCCGCACGCACGCTACTGTTAGAAAAGGGAAGAAGTCATGATTTTATTTTTTTGGGAAGAAGATATAATGGTATTGATTTGGGGTGAGTTTAGTAATACAAATTAATTTTAAATTTTTAATGGGGTGAGTTTAGTAGATGGGGTGTGAATGGAGGATTATGGGGAGTCTTTAGTGGCTCCCTTTGTATCCCATCATGTAATAAGAGTTAACCAAATTAAAAATAGTACTTAACACAAGGGTTTTCCTATCCCTTGTTAACCCTCGTAAAAAAAGTCAGGAAAGTAAACGAAATCTAAATAGAGATATTTTATTTTACTGATAATTTTATTTATTTGATGTTATATAGGATATATTTAAAAAAAAGTAAAAAAAAAGGTAGGAATTATTTTACCGGTTGAATCGCCGGTCCGACCGATCCAACCGGTTAAACCGCCAACTGGTGGTCAGTCCGGTTCGATCACCGATTCGGTTATGAAAACACTGCTTATTTGTAAGATAATATTACATGATATTGAATTTAAACTGATTAAACCAATTACCATAAGTTAGTTGCATGAACTATTGACATTAGACTTAAATTGTTAGTTGATTAATTTTTAATTAAATTATTAGTTGACGTTATTAGTTGAATTGTAAAGTGACACTAGGTTGGTTGTGATAAAGCTCGATTTGTTTACTTATTTGTATGATTCTTTTACAGAATATAATATTTAAATTGATTAGTCCAATCATGGACGGATCCAAAAAACTTTCATGACGGGGGCACAATTGCATGAGAAGTAGATTTTAAAAATAATTAATATATAAAGTAGATTTTCCTCTGAACTCGGGTTGTTAGTACTCTATCACTATATTAAAAAAATAACAGATCTACAAATTTTTTTAGATGAAATATTTGCATGAAAAATTAATTATAACGCTGTTAAAAATTTATTATATACATATAATATAAGTATTTCTCCTAGAGACACACTTGCATGAAACCGTCTCATGGTGAGACGAAGCATTAGTTGGGCAATGCCGCTTTAATATTTTGGGAAGGATCCCAAATGGAAAGACAATAGAATAACTCCAAATTTTAGCAGACTGTTGCATACGGAGATTATTAAACAATATGCTGGCTTCCATTCCTTCCATTCTGATAACCTGTAACCTGTATGCTTAGGGTAATTATCTTCTCATTTATTATTTGAAATCTTAATGTTTAGATTAAAATTTTGGTCATTATTAGCATGTGGTTGAACGATTGCAAGATATCGTCCGAATGTATTTGTTAGTTGCATGTTTCTGTGTTATATAGTTGAACATTTCAGTATTAGTTAGTTGCATGTTTCTGTTAGTGGCTGCTGTGAGGGTGTTTGACGAAATGCCTGAAAGAAATTTGTCCGATTGGCTGAATTGTCTCAAAGACGACGTCACAGTCGATGGCTGGAGACTCAATTTTGGTGAATTGTGGAGAAGAATGGAACGTGATAGCCATTATTGTTATAAGTTGCACGTTTTTTATAGGAAGCTGTACTTTTCAGTTATAGTAAGTTGCATATTTTTGTTATAGGTAGTTGCTCGTTTCAATTATAAGTAGTTGCACGTTTTTGTTATATGTAGTTGCACGCTTTTATAATAAGTAGTTGCACACTTCTATTATAAGTATGCTTCTATTATAAGTAGTTGCACGCTTCTGTCATAAGTAGTTGCACGCTTCTGTTATAAGTAGTTGCTTTATAAAACTCGCTTTGTCATGCTATATAATATTTGTACTTTCATTTGAGAAGATAGTTTTTATGTTGGTTTTGATTGTAATTGTTTCGTTATAGAGCAACTTAATTCACAAGATCAATAAGAAATACTGTATATAAATTGTCAAAACAATGATCAATTCCAGAATTTAAAAAAAATAAAAAATTAAAGTCGTTTGAAACATAGTATAATTAAAAAGTGCAACTATCAATATTTGAAACATGCAACACCTTATAATTGAAACATGCAACTCCTTATAACTGAAACATGCAATTATTTTAACTAAAACATGCAACTCACTACACATGAAAAGTGCAACTTACTATCACCAAACTTGAATCTTCAATCAAACAATTTGGGTTATTAAAAATAGAAAATAAAATAAAATGTGTTATTAAGAATAGGGAAAAAATAAAACAATTTGGGAAAAAAAGGATAAAAAAGCGTGAGTGTGAGACTCAAAATTTGAACCTCATACCTTTAGATTGGAAGCAACACATATGACCAAAGTATTTATTATATCTATCTTTTGGTTTTTTGTGTAAACTATATAGCCATATTCAAGCGAAAGACAACTTAAAACAAATAAGGAATGATAAAAATTTGTATAGATTTGGTTAATGTTATGAATCTTGTTTTTAATTTATGACATTTGATCCTTGTAACTATAAATCTCGTGAATTAAAATATAAAACACGGAATATGTTTACAACTTGATTTCTTCTAATTTGAGTGTTGAATATCTGCGGGTTCGAACTCTAATTTGTTCCTCTGATTCTTCTCTTATTTGACTTTGACCTTGACTCGGACGAATTTTGTAACGATCCTCGCCTTAATCTTGTCTGGAGTTGAAAGTGGGGGATTTGAAACGTTGATTCAAGAACTTGACGTTTTGTTTTGAATCGAAGCGATTGTTGGACGAACTTCTTCGAGTTTGATGAAGAACGCCTTTGAATGCTTGAATGTTTGATGAAGAACTTCAAATCTTCAAGAGTTGGACGGAGAACACCTTTGAAGAGAAACGCCGAATTGGAGGGGCTTCGAGCCTTGATCTCAGATTCGGAGTTGTTTCTGGACGGTCTCGTGAAAGACGCCTTGGAGTTGATGAAGAACACCTTAGAATCTTCAAAATTAGTCTTTGAAGAAACGTCTGATCGGAGGGACTTGAGTCTTAATCTCTGATCGAATGTCGTTTCTAGCTTGATTTGCACGAAGAACGCCTTTGAAGTTGCTTTGAATCTTCAAGAACGATTGCAGGGAGCTCTGAACTCTTCTTGTCTGGATCGTCTGGAATGAGTTGAATGTTGGTTGTGTTGATGTGTTCGTCTGGAATGAAGAATGTGAAGAGTTTGGACCCCTATTTATAGGTGAGGGATGACAAACTTTCATTAATTGAGGTGCCACGTGGCGGCCTCTGAATGGTCGAAGGAATTTGATGGCGTAATTAATGCAAATCATTTAATTTGATTGATTTGTCATTAATTCTCTTCTATTTATGACCAAATATCAGTCCGATTCACCACATACGAGTATTTAAATGCTCGTAAAATTTGACTGGCTTGTACCGTGTATATATTAAATATCAGTTATTTAATTATTTAATTTGGAGAATTAATTTAGTAAATTCCCAATAAATAAATAAATAATTTTATTTTATATTAATATGAATTTTTTTACACGTGTCACCATTTAATTGGGTGTAAATTTAATGTGCTTACAAATGCCCCCTCGTGCTTTGTTCACGGTCATTTATGGACTTAGAGTGAATGAAGCATGAAAATTTATTCACAGTCATTTTGCGACTTATAGTGAATGGAGTATGAAATTATTCACGGTCATTTCGCAACTTGGAGTGAATGAACCATTCAACTTCTTCATTTGCATTTGAATTTGAAGAATTTTGACTTGAATTTGTTTGATAGTTTTCGCTCGTATCAAGGAGCATTCCAGGCAGTTTACTCTCTTGTAAAGGAGGTTTGATTTTAAAAGACTTTAGTCAGTCTCTTCTTCTAGCACTATTGTTTCTTGTTCGGCCAGCTGAATGACTTTATCTTTGAAGATAAAACAATATTCAATTGAGTGACCGATGATACTTGCAGTACTTTGGGTTATTAGTGGATCCAGATTCTTCTGGTCGTTTCATCTTCGGCAACTCAATGAGTTTTGCATCGAGCAATTCGTCAAATATCCTAGAGATGTCGGAGTCTAAGAATTGATATCGTCTTTGTCACATATCTTTCAGAGTTAACCCATTTTGCCCCCTGTCTCGAGATTCTCGAACTGGTGGTTCTTCTTCTACTGTTGTTGTCATGCTTAACTCCATGTCATGAGCTCTTGTTGCTAACTCTTCAAAGGTCTTAGGTCGTATGCCTTGAAGGATGTAGCGGAGACCCTATTGCATGCCCTGGATGCACATTTCGATTGCAGAAACTTCAGATAGCCGGTCTTTGCAGTTCAAGCTCAAATTCCTCCATCGATTAATGTAATCAATCACTGGCTCCTCTTTCCATTGGCGGGTTTTGGTCAGTTCTCCGAATGCTATAGAAGCGATTCAAGAATTCTTGCTCCATTTGATCCCAGTTGTCAATAGAGTTAGCTTCCAAGTCAATATACCAGTCAAAGGCATTTCCCTTCAAGGATTGTACGAATTGTTTTGCTAAGTGATCGCCATAAGTCCCGGCATTGTTGCATGTTTCAACAAAGTGAGCCACGTGCTGCTTTGGATTTCCCTTTCCAACAAATTGTTGAAACTTTGGAGGTTGATATCCAGATGACATCTTCAAGTCGTCGATCCTTTTAGTGTATGGCTTGGTGTAGGAGAAGGATGACTTGGAACCTTCGTCGTATCTTCCTTTTGCAGTTCCCAAGATGCACTCTTCATTTCCCCTATTTATATTGACACGCCTTCAATGGACTATGCAGATTTTTTTTATTCAACCGTTAGAAGTAATTACATAGAATCTTCAATAATTTTCTAGATATCCTAAAACTTTATAAAATTATTTCGAGAATACTCTATTTTTGCTATGTTATAGAGTTCGACATGATTTTAGGCATCAATAACAAATTTCATATATATTATGGTAGACAAATAAAATTATTAAATTTAGTCATAATCATTAAAATTATATATTAGACTTTTAATTTAGATAATCATTAAAATTTTATATAATTCTTTTGATAATCATTACATATTAGTGTATACTAGTATATCACCCGTGCATTGCACAAACCAGTGAAAAATGAACATGATATGAAATATATTCATTTTTGTGTTAAATAAATTATAAAAAATTATTTTACTTATAATAATAATAAGATTTTTTTTTCCATTATTTTAATATATTTGTTGATTTTTTTTTTCATTTCGATGCAACACACGATTCACGAACATATTTTGCTTTTGCAATCAGACATGTGAAATGGGTGGCGCTCCAAATGCTTAAAAAATTTATATTAATTGTTAAATAATGCAACTTTAAAGGTATTTTTTCCTTACAATTTTGAATTATTTCCTTCTAAATCACTTTGATTGTCACCTATTATCGCCTTCCCAATTCCCATTGCATGCATGTAAAAAAATTAAAATTATCCCCTTTAGTTACTCTGAAGATGATAACATATAACTACTCATGATTGAAATAGACCTCCTTAAGAAAGTCCAATATTTTTAATAATTATCTATAATTCTTATTAATGGTCACACTGTAAGATATCATTGGTCAAATTTGTCTTTCTAAAACGTTAAAGAGAGTCTATTATCTGATGAAGTCAGTGTCATTCCCAAAATCAACATTCTTTGTCCTAAGTTAGTCTCGATTAGTATTTTCTTTTTAAAATGTGGGTACCGAGCTTCATCACAACCAACCTAATATCATTTTACAATACAAGGTCTAATGTTAATTGTACATGAAACTAATTCATAGTAATTGGACTCAATGATGAACCTACATGTCCTATGTTGGGATCACGTGCCCCCATAGTTTTTTTAAAGTATATGTTATATATATTATAATTATTAGGAGTAAGATAAAAACTCATATGAGACGGTCTCATGCATGAGACGGGGTACAACCTAGCACATTTAAAAGAATTCAAAAGTTAAAAGTAAACATTCATTCTCTAAAATTTTGAGTAATACTTGTCCCCATATGCACCGTTGTTGGGATAATTTTAGTTTTGATGAATTATGTCAAAACATTATCAACTTGTGTTATTGAAGCTAATTTACAGATAACAAGTTGAGGGGGAACGAGAGAACAAGTTGAGGGGAACTCACGGAATCAGAAGTAGATGATCGAGATCGACGAGGTCATGGACGAGACCGACGATCGAGATCGAGATCGATGAGTTAGATGAGTTTATCCGGAGTTAATCATGAAATGCGGCAAAATAAGAAGAGAAGAGAAGAAAAGCAAGCAGCCGGGTCAGGATGTTCGAAAAGAAACCCAAGACCAAGATCGAAGAGAAGGTTGGCGAGATCGTAAGAGGAAAGATGAGACCGATAAAGATCGACGATCGAGACTCGTGATATGATAACCCTCGATGTATCGACTCATGTTAAAACTCCGTTATCCCTCGATATGTTGACCAAAGATGTGTTGATCAAATGATCAAAGTTCGCAGAAATGATCGATTGCAAGAAGAAATCGATAGCTCGAAATAAGTGACCCGAGGGTCAAATTATAAAAGCGACTTTTCGAGGGTCGATGTCTGATATCAAATACAAGAACTCAACTCGCAAAGATATCCTAATCGAGATTTTCCTAACCAAAGAGAAGTAAACAAATGTACTGAAAAGAAATCCTGAGACTAAACAAGAATCGAAAACCCTTAGAAGCTCCAAGAATCAAGAAAAGAAGTCTTAGAAGGAACACGAAGACTCGGAAAAATCCAAAATCGAGAGAAACATTCCGAAGACTCGATTCAGCGACGTGGACCCAACACGAAGACTTCGGAACTGAAACTGAAGACTCATAAAAATGGATTTGAATGTGATTCTATAGCATTTAGATTCGGTGGCGTGGACCATGAGAGGAAGACAACCATGGACTGACTGAAAAAGGTGCAACTTCTGATTGAAAATTGTTTGTTTGAAAACCAATGAAATCTCTCCAATCATGTAATGCATATAAAAACAAAAAATCTGAGGGCTTTCATTATTCTAAAGGTTAAGTGTGGAGTCCATGTGTTTTGTTTTGCTTATAACCAAATGCATATGACAAGATAAGAACGTAATAAAGAACACAACAAAGTATAGTGGTTCATGAGACACAAGTTCCTACATCCACTCTCCCCCTCCTTTGTTGAGATTCCTTCAATCGACTTATCACCTCCACGGATCGCTTACAAGCTTTCGTGCTAACTCACCGACCTTACTCACTTCTTCTACATTTGAAGTTTTCCGTGCCGAAAACTCTCTCAATCTACTTTTTACAACTCCAACAATCACACAAACTACCTAACAATAGGGTTTGTGGGATTGTTGGTGTTCCAAAGAGGTTGAGATTTTCCCCGCACATTTGTTTAAATTTCAACGCTAAGGTAGGGAAAATCTCTAAGCTAGATATATCGCGGTTGCTTAGATTGGTTTTAGAACACTCTGAATATATTTGTATGTCTACAGACTTTTCTATAGGTGGGAATGTGTGAGTATGTGGATGGCTAGCATCTTTTGCCACACTCTCCACACTTTCCACACTCTCCACCCTTTTGCTTTATGTTCTTATCTTGATCATATAAAGGGGATTTGAATGTTACCGCTGGAGAGAATCACATTCAAATCCATACTATTATGTAAGTTCCGCAAAAATCAGTCGGGTGTTTTTATCTCATTTCCACGCCATTAAATCTAACACCTATAATCTCGTGACTTTCCCGAAGTCTTCGTGTTTTTCCGAACCCAATTCTCCTTTTCGTTTTTTCCGAAGTCTTCGTTATTTTGAGTCTTTATGTTCCTTCCGAGTCTTCAGATTCTTCGTCTGAGCTCAGTTTCTCTCGAGTCTCGTGTTTCTATTCAAAAACTTCTTCAATGGACTTTGTTTGATCAGCAAAACACCTCTTACCGAAGTTCAACTCTTCTCGACTTCCATCCCCCACCCTCGTGTCACTTTTTACTCACCGACCCTCGTGTCACTTTTATATGTCACTTGACTCAAAGCTTATCCGATTTTTCCGATCCGACGGTTTTCACCCATCGATCAACACATCTTCAGTCAACATATCGATAACATCACGCCGTCGACATCAGTTAGCATATCAGTTATCATATCCGATCTCGATCACGCCTTTCTTGATCTCCCCCATCCGCTTCCTCTTCTCTTCTCAACCTTCTCTTCCGATCTTCCGGCCGGGTTTTTCCGATCCGATCACCAGCTTTTTTCTTCTTCCGATTTTGCATACCATCGCTTAACTCCGGACCATTCGATCTCGATCAGTCTCGCTCAATTCATTCTCCCGATCTCGATCATCTACTGATTCCGCGAGTTCCCTCAACTTGTTCTCTCGCTCCCCCTCAACTTGTTATCAGTAAATTAGCTTCAATAACACAAGTTGATAATGTTTTGGCATAATTCATCAAAACTAAAATATCCCAACAATTTCCCCCTTTTTGATAATGAAGCCAAAACATTAAAATATATGCATTTTTAAAGAAACGAGTTTTTGTTTAAAAAGATCAGTTCAGGTGATCACATGAAAAGTGATCTTTTGAACTCCTGCTCTGATACCAATTGTTTGGTATCAGTACAGAAACGGGTTTTAAAATAGATTAGTTCAGATTGTCACTTTGATATCAGTGAACTTTTGAACTCCCGCTCTGATACCAATTGTTTGTCCCGGTGAAAAACCCATGAAATGCGGAAAAATCATGTAATGCATATAAAACAGGGGTGACGGAATGGTGATTCCAGATTTTTGCTTTTTAAGTCCATGTGTTGTGTTTTGCTTATAATCGAATGCATATGACAAGATAAGAACATAAAGCAATAACGAACACAACAAAGTATAGTGGTTCGGAGACTCAAGCTCCTACATCCACTCTCCCTGTTCCTTGGGAAATTCCTTCAATCGGGACTTATCACCCTTCACGGGATCGCCTACAAGCTTTCAAGCTAACTCACTGTAGCTTACTCACTTCTTCTACATTTGAGTTTTCTGGCTGACTACTCTGCAGCTTACTCACTCTTTACAACTCCAACAATCACACAAACTACCTAACAATAGGGTTTGGGTTTGGTTGGTGTCTCCAACTAGGTTGAGATTTTCCCGTACATTTGTTTAGCCTCAATGCTAAGGTTGGAAAAATCTCTTTAAGCTTAGGATATTTCGTGGGTTGCTTAGATTTGTTTTAGAACACTCGTGGATGTATTTGTATATCTACAGACTTGTGTTCTATGGTGGGAATACTTGAGTATGTGGCTCTTCGCTCTGTAGCATCTTTTGCCACATTCTCCACACTTTCCACACTCTCCACCCTTTAGAATGATGAAAGACCTTGTATTTATAGTGTGGATTTGAATGTTACCGTTGGAGAGAATCACATTCAAATCCATACTATTCTGTAAGTTCTGCAGCTTTTTCAGGCTGATTGTCTTCCTCTCATTGGTCCACGTCAGCTGAATCTAACGGCTATATTCTCAGGTTTCTTCTGAGTCTTCAGGTTTCTTCCGAGTCTTCAGGTTTCTCTGAGTCTTCAGATTCTTCTGAGTCTTCAGGTTCCTTCCGAGTCTTCAGATTCTTCGTCTGAGTCTCAGGTTTCTCCTAGTCTCAGATTTCTCTATTCAACAGACTTCTCTTCAGCGGACCTTGTTTGATCAGGCATACTGACACTCAGGCTTACTGAGTTCAGCTCTTCTGACTTCAGACATCCTGACCCTCAGGTCACTTTTACTCACTGACCCTCAGGTCACTTTTACTCAATGACCCTCAGGTCACTTGACTCAGGCAATCTGATTTCTTCTTGTCTGATCTGATCAGCTCGACAGATCAGATCAACACATCTTCAGGTCAACATATCAGGATAACATCAGGTTAGCATATCAGGTTATCATATCTGATCTCGATCACGTCTGATCTTGATCAGTCTCATCTGCTCCTCTTCTGATCTGCAACCTTCTCTTCTGATCTTCTGGTCAGTTTCTTTCTGACCAGCTTGCTTAACTTTTCTTCTCTTCTGATTTTGCACAGCTCATCAGTTAACTCCGGAACTCATCTAACTCATATGATCTCGATCAGTCTCGTCTGTAGCCTTGTCTGATCTCGATCATCTACTTCTGATTCCGTGAGTTCCCCCTCAGCTTGTTCTCTCGTTCCCCCCAACTTGTTATCTGTAAATTAGCTTCAATAACACAAGTTGATAATGTTTTGACATAATTCATCAAAACTAAAATATCCCAACAACCGTGCAATTGATATACAACTGATTAATAATGAAGTAGCTAATACTTTCATAACTCCCTTTTAACACATAATTCGGGTACCCTAATCAAGATTTATTATCATTTTAAGTATCAAATGAATCTAAAAAAATCCCCAAAAACATAGTAAATTTTTTTACCAAAAAACATACTACATTCGTCTCAATTTTAACTGAATTCTTTCCATTTAAGACGTCCCAATTTTAACTACACGTTTCCTTAAATGGAAATACCCACTTTATCACATAAAATACTAATAAATAACTCTTTATACCCCAACTACCATCACTTTATCATATAAAATATTAATAAACAACTCTTTCTACCCCAATACTTTATCACTTTATCATTTTTTCTTAAACTCCGAGCACACAGTAACCCACTGGTGAAGATTGGGACGGATGGAGTATCAGTTTTTGCCGTATAAAAACAATAATTTCTTTTTCATTTTGTGCATTCCTATTAAGCTGAGTATTGTCCGAATATGAATACTAAAGCATTCGAAATAATTTCATATGAGAATACTAAAATTTTAAGAACAATTTTATATTATGAAAACTTTGTGCTCATTCGAATGCTTTGTCCGAATGAAAATGAAGGATCATGACGAGCTCTTGCACTATGATCGACTGAGGGGAAGAACACGAATATTCAATTACTCAAAATTTAAAGAAATTAAAGAAAGAGATAACTGAAACTACACATCACATTGCAGCAAACTGAGATTGGGAGATGAAAACCCTAACAATGAAACTGAAATTGGGAGATGGGGAGATGAAATCCCTAACAAAGAAACTGAAATTGGGTGAAATTGGGAGATGAAATCCGTAACAATGAAACTGAAATTGGGTGAAATTAGGAGATGGGGAGATGAAATCCCTAACAAGCTGAAATTGGATGATGAAATCCCTAACAATGGTGTTTCTACAGAAGTTCCAAGTATAATTGACTGAGAGGTTGATGGTGCATCTCCAGAAGTTCCAAGTATAATCGACTGAGAGGTTGATGGTGCTTCTACAGAAGTTCCAAGTGCTTCTACAGAAGTTCCAAGTATAATCGACTGAGAGGTTGTTAGTGCTTTGACTGATTGTGTTAAAATATAAAGATAAGAAATTCACCAATCTAAATAAAAGTAAAAATAAGAAATTCATCAATCTAAATAAAAGTGTTTTGTCCGATTGTTGGATTGATCGACTTGTATAAAGATAAAATCTAAATCTAAAGATTGTGAATACGGTTGTTTTAAAATCTAAAAATAAGAAATTTGAAAATTTAAATATAAGTGAGTGTTTTGTCCAATTATTTTAAAATTTAAATCTAAAATTTTTGATTTAAAATCTAAGCAAAAAATAGTGATTTAAAATTCAATAATCTAAAAAATTTCAAAAGATCGGTTGTTTTAAAATCTAAAGATAAGAGATTTGAAAATTTAAATATAAATGAGTGTTTTGTCCGATTATTTTAAAATTTAAATCTAAAAATTTTGATTTAAAATCTAAATAAAAAATAGTGATTTAAAATCTAAAGATAAAAAATTCAATAATATAAAAAATTTCAAAAGACTTATACTTCCTCCGTCCCGAATTCGAAATCACATTGTTCTAAAAGGTCCGTCACGAATTCGAAGTCACCTTTTCTTAAAATTGAAATAAAGCAACTCCACTACTTTAAACTTTACCCTAAACATCTAAAAAATTACACACATGTCATTACTTTTTCCACACAAAAATCAACTTTATTTCTTTTTATTTACACCACATGCTATTACTTTATCATTTAACCTTCAGCAAAAAATAATTAATACTAATAAACAACTCTTTTATTAAACTCCGTGCAAACAATAAATGTGACTTTGATTTCGACACAGAGGGAGTAATACTTACCACTTTCAGGGATGAAATTATAAAAGTTTCACATTTATTGTTACTTTGTAATTATTTTATTAAAATAATAAAATAAAGATATTTAACTCATATCAACTTATAAACTTTAATTGTGAGGTGTTAATTATATGTTAGTTTTTTGGATACGAAAATAAAAAAACAATATTTTCTAACTTTAATTAGTCAAAGCAATTTTAATTAGTTTCTTGTTTTTAGGCACCAACCAATTTATTGTTTATCTTTTATTTTGAGTCAAATCAAAATTATGAAGTTGTGAATTATCTTTTAATTTTATGGGCAGCAATCAATTCATTTTTTATTTTGAGTAAAATTAACTTTTGTTGTGGGGTTACAAGTAAAGTTTTTCTGTTAACTATTTTTTGATTGACTATTTTTGGGTGTAAAAATTAATATGAGATAAATGAAAAGAAAATAAAAATAATAATTTTAAATGGGAGTAGTAGTTTTATTTTAAATAATAAAAAAGATTAAAAGTTTTTAACCAAACAATGATATTTTTGTAAAATATTATGAAGCTAGAGATTAATAAGGAGTTCTTTTTAAAGTATTCAAATTGTATATGTATTTCTTTAATAAAATTAAGATATAACAGAAAAAGAAGATAAGGATTTATAAAATCTCCTACTAAAACGAGTGTGCATTATTTCCAAACAAAATAAAAATAAAAATTTAAAAAATCGTCTTACAAACGGAAAGGAAACTAACAAAAAAATCTGAAGTGATGGAGGATTTGCTCAGATTCTATGGGTGTATAATAGAGTCTATCATGCCTTTGAGCATTCAGAAAGAGGAATTATTTTTCTTATCACCGCAAATCCCCAAATCAAATCAAAAACCAAAAAACATAATCAATATAAGCAGAATCGAACATTAAAATCGTTTAAACAGAATTTTGGTGCGGCTCAGACACGCATAAAACAGGAGTCAGCACAAATAAAAGGAGGTCCTTATCTCAGCATCGAGAAATGATTTATATCTTCATTGCCTCATATCAAAACAACACAAAAACAGCAAAAAAATTAAGAAACTGCGAGAAAAAAAAATTCACACCAGAAAGATTTTGAGCGTAGATCTATATTGAAAATAAAAGAGCTGCGTGGATTAAATAGTGGGGGATTTATGATTAGGGTTAGCGCCTTTGGGCCAAGCTACTGATGGACTTTCCAAATTAATTGTAGCCCATTGGGCTTTTTAAGCCCAACTTCAGTTATAAGCTTCTGTTACTGCCATGGGCCCAACTTAAGCTAAAGGCTTTTAAATTATTTACTACTGTGGCCCAACTTAGGGTGAATTTCTTTTTCTTTTCTTTTTTCCTTTGAAAGGAACTTGATGTGAATATTGTGAAGATTAAGTTTGATTAGAAATTTCTTTTTATAAATATGCAATATGTTATGAGACAGAGGGAGAGAGAGTGTTAATTATAAATCTTAAAATTAATATTCAATTAAATTCATTAAAATTAGTAAAAGAAATTCTTGGATAATACCACATGAGAATGTCCAAAGTTTTAAAAAAATCTGAGACTAGATGAGTTTTAATTAAGGGCCGATGTATCACCATTACTTAAAGAGACATGATTGAACATTTTATTGTTTTATAATGAAACTTCAACGAACAGCAACTTTTATTGTTTCATCACAAAAAAGTAGAGAGGTAATTGGACAGAAACATATTGTGTGTAATCAAATTATCAACATTCCTTTCTTAAAATACAATCCAACTTCTGTTGGGAGCTATTTATTGTATGTATCCTAATTCTGAGCCTGACATATCAACTTACATAACCTTAAGTTTCTCATATGAAATCATAATAATTTAGAAAATACAAACTCATTATTTAATTAATCTCCTTTTAGGACAATGCCCTATTCACCAACCCAAAAGACATGACATTTCAAACCAAAAATGAACACCCCTACACACAAACATATATATATATATATATATATATATCCTATAATTAACTTCATATATTTATTAATTCCCATATATATTCTCCAAGATTGAGCATGAATCACAGGAAGACCCATTCACAAGGTTCCATACCATTTTTATGGGAAGAAAAACCCGGAATTTCGAAGTTCAATCACCAAAAGTCCAATCCAGACATAGGAATAACTCATCATCAAGAATATCTCCTGTCCCATGATCACATGATCAACATTGCACCACCTCCTCCTACGAGGAAAAGCTATTCGGGTAGGAGCTTCGGGTGGCAAGACGACCCGTTTATCGCAGCTTTGAAGTCTTGCACCAAGAGTACTACTCACAGAGGGTACGAGGTATTCATGAGGCAGAAGAAACACGTGCCTTATAAGGAAAAGAAGAGCAGTGTTTGGTCGTCATGCATGCAATCGTGTGATGTTGAGACTGATTATGTAATCAAGTTTTCTAAACTTCCTCCTATTCCTAAGGAGAGGTACACCGCCAAATCATTTGTTAGGAACTAATTAATTAATTGCTGCATCTAATTGAGAGTATATATGCATGGTTTAATTTTGATTAGGAGTTACTAAATGCAATTTCTTTGGAGCAATCGAATTGAATTGCAGGAAATTTTATTTTCCACTATATAGTATATTCCGTGTTGTTACCATATATGCTTTCATGTCATGTGGCAAAGTCATTATAAGAAAGTATTTTCTCATTCCTCTTGCTTATTATTTTCATCTAGAGTAGCACATCTATGCACTAGTTGCACTTTTGCAACTGATACACAAATAATATTGTTCAATATTGTTATATGTAAATAACTAATATTGTTCATTGAAAACAATTGATATTATTCTATTAAAACAAGTAATATTGTTTAGTGAAAACAACAGATATTGTTCAACGAATACAACTAATACTTGCACGAGCCAACTAGTGTATACAAGAATATGATATATTTTCATTTCATCTAAAAGTCCAAACTTGTTAGAGATGTGAAACTAATTCACTTTTATTAATTCTCTAATACTCCCCTTCACTCGTTGTGGGTTGGACATCATATAAAGAAAGCTCATCGAATAGACAATCTTATATGAGTGGAAGTTGTATTTCAACACATAAATATTTGAACATGCATAAAATGTTGGCTTGAGTCTAAGATTCTTATACAATGAAAGAATTTCATCTCATTTATAAATTCATACTTTTAGATGAAGTGTAATTCTTGTATAGAATTTTAAATAAATAAAATTGGTTTCACACGTCTCTGTAAGTTTTAAAATTTTAGATAAGATACAATTCTTTAATGGTATCAGAGCCATAAGTTCATGTTCAAATTCTATGTTCAAATTCAATTAAAAGCAACATCACTTATATTAAATTGTTCACTTGATAAGTCTCCTTTCGTAAGTGAGTTGAGAACCCATCTCATTAGTGACGGGGATTTTTAGAAAATTAAATAAATAAATTGATTAAATTTTAACACCTGTTACAAATTCAGTCTTTTAGATACCGTTCAATAAGGTATGAATGAAAAAAACTTTAATTGGCTTGGGATTTCACATCATATTCTCAACATTATCGTTCAAAATCATCTATTAAGAGGAAAGGCTGGGAGACTCTTGGCTATTGCTATGTGGCAATGTGTTGTTTGACTAATTTAGAAAAGTAAAAATGCTAATTTTTTTTAGAGAATCGTGCTTTTACTTGATAAAGTTGCGAATTAATTAAAGGCTAGGTGGTGGAGTTGGTTTTGTGTTAAAATTATTTTTCTTTAAATGATTTGATTGCCAATCCTAGACTTGTTTCAGGCTGTTGAGTTGTGAACTTTGTAATTCTTTATAAGTTTTCGGGTAATAATACTTTCCTTTTCCAATAAGGTTATAGATAGATAGAAAATGAATGTGTGTATATATTATTGGTAGATACATAGACATGATTTTGAACATACTGTTAAAATAGTAGTCTTCTTTTTGCAGAATATTACATGTCCTTGTTGCTTGTTATTATTTCGTTTCTTTATATCTTCTATATTATCAAAATGGAATATATATATGTTTGCGATGTACTTGGTATGCTGTTCAATCTCTACATGTTTCACCAAAATCTAACAGTGTACATAGTATTCGATTTCATGTCAAAATGTGACACGTACCTTGAGATAACACAACACATGCATGCATATGTGATGTGCCTTTTTTGTGATCCAAAATCTAATCTAGTTATGATTCTCCATGTCTTTTGTACTACTAAAGTCTAGGTCCTGCCTTTTCCATGTCTTAAAACCGAAGAAAGGAAGAACGTTAATAAATTTTAGAGGCATACAACTTTCATATATCGGACAATTTTTACAATGAGATGAGACATAATTTAGGCATGACGCTTTAATAATTTAGAAGTGATGAATGTTAATTTGTGTTAGATTTTATTCCATACGAGTTTTTTGGGCAACACTCTTGTAAATTAGGTTTATATATGAAATCTATCACTATTATGTAAAAAAACTATCACTCTTATACACAAAATTTTTTACTGTTTAAAAATATAAAATATTTTTTAAACATTGATTATTTTTGTGCATAACAGTTATAATTTTTATATATAATAGTGAAAGTTTTTATAGATATCAGTGATACTTTGTGAACCCGAGTTCATGGTAAACTTGGGTTCACACATCTTTTTGTCGAGTTTTTTATTGTCTAAATTTTAATATTATAGGTAAGATCTAAGATATAAATCGTACTTGATTTGTGAAAATCTTAATTGAATTAATCATATCAACCAACCAACCTCACGTTCTTAGAAATTGATAGATGCAGCTCGACTCACGCAAAATTTTGCTAAATTAAAATTTTAATATAATTGAAGCAAGCATGCCCAAAAAAAAATTAATTGTAGCAGACTTATTATGTGTAATATAATACGCTCCATTAGGGCGAGACTAAAATATGTCAAGGAAGTAAGTTTTGATGTTGATGGATTTATCTTTCTCGTATGAATTAACTCAACATACGCGACAATTTAACGTATAAAATGACAATCTTTAATTAAAAAAATTTAGTAATCAATTTTCTATAAAGAAAATATATTACTTAATTTATCTTTGATCGGTATTATTTAATTTTTCTACAATAAGAAAATATTGTATTTTTCTTTGAAAAAATGTTAAGCCGCACCCGATCACCCGGGGACATAGGGATGTCAATTTGCTCCGCCCCCGCGGTGATCCGCCCAGGCCCCGGCCCGATCGGGGCAGTTATTTTGACTATTTTTCGGTTTCGGTCTGGTTCGGGGAAAATCAATAAAATTTAAATCGGGGACGGGGCGAGGACGGTATTTATATACCCCGCCCCGCGCCGAACCCGCTCCGATACATATTATATAAATATTTTTTATATTTATGTATGAATATATCATTATATATATTTATATATTAATTTGATTATTTATATTTTATTCTTTTAAGTTATTGTATACAAAATAATTTTATAACATAATTGGCTCTCCATGATTTTTAAGGAGATAAAATAATTATGATAATATATATATATATATATATATATATATATATATATATATATATATATAATAGTCAATTTTCGGGTTGAGTTCGGGAATACCCGAAAACGTTAGGGGCGGGGATGGGGACTAAGAGAAATTCCCTATCTAGGTTCGGGTCGATTTTGGGGACAAAAATTCACCGTCGGGGTGGGACCAGGGAGCATAAACTGGGCCCGCCCCATTACCATTCCTACGGGGACATAGATTTTGAGCTTAAATCTTATGCACTGGCGATACTGATCATACATTATACAATACCAGTTGTTTATCTATAACTAGTTTAATGCCGGCGTCGTACGCGGATTCTTTAATTAAAAAAATAAAAAATATAATTAATAATTAAAAATATGAATGCATGTATAAATGCATTAAATATAAATTAATAATTTTTTAGGGGTATATTACTCCCTTCATCCCAATATTTTGTTCACTTGTAAAGTGACATACATATTAAGAAAATGGAACAATAAATAAGATTTTGAGGGGTAATGTATAAAGTAAATAGATGATTTGATTTGAATTGTGTGTATGTGTGGGCAAAAAAATATAAATAATTTTTTTTTTAAATTTGTGAATATTGTGAGAATGAAGTTTATAAAGATTTTTATTTTTAAGGGTATGAACATAATGTTGGAGAGTAACACTCCTGTGAACCAGGTTCATATTATGAACTCTAATTCAATATGACCCACTTTAGGATGAATTGACCCAAATTTTTGCCCATTCCGAGTTCATTCCACTGTCATGCTAACACGCCAAAGCCACCGTCTCACGAACCCATCGCCGCCGCTGATTCTCCTCACCGCATCAACCAACAACCCAACTCCATAATCCGCCTTTATCTTGGGAGAACACATTGTCGTTGTTGGCCACGACAATGCCGTGGCGGCGGCACGCCGCTAGATCCACGTGGCTGCCCCTAGTTCCGGAGGAGACGATCAGCTTCAACGATGGCAGGTGGCGAGCACTTCCTCCGTGACAGAGCTGTTATGTTACAAAAATCTCACTGTTATTCAGAAAAACTCTCACTGTTATTCTATAAAACTCTCACTGTTACGCTATAAAACTGCCACCTATAAAACTCACACTATCATGTTATTAAACTATCACTGTTATTATATAAAACTCTCAATGTTACGCTATAAAACTATCACTCTATAAAACTATCACTATCATGTTATTAAACTATCACTGCTATTCTATAAAACTCTCACTGTTATTCAGAAAAACTCTCACTATTATTCTATAAAACTCTCACTGTTACGCTATAAAACTATCACTCTATAAAACTCTCACTATCATGTTATTAAACTATCACTGTTATTCTATAAAACTCTCACTGTTATTTAGAAAAACTCTCACTGTTATTCAAAAATCAATTAATTTTCACCATCTTTTCCTGCTTGACATCCATATTCGTGTACCAACACAAGAATAGAGACAACTACATCATCTCCGGCGACGACTGCATCGCCGTGAAAAATAGGTGGGACGAATACGACATCTGCTACAACATGTTAACAAAGCAGCTAATAATCCGCCGCCTCACCTGCATTTCCCCCTTCAGCGCCGACATAGCCCTAAGCAGCGAAATGTTTGGCGGAATCCAGGACGTCGTAGTAGAGGACATAACCACCATCAACACCGAATCCGGCGTGCGAATCAAGACGACTGTCGGCAAGGGTGGCTATGTGAAGGAAAGACGCTGCGAAAGAAAAAATAATGAATGGATTTGGTTTATATCTGACCCGTTATGTAATATATGGGTCAAGTTTGACTCGAGTTCATAGCATGAACCAAGTCTACACAAATTTTTGTCAATGTTGGAAAGTATAGCGAAAAACAAAGTGTGAACAAAATTATGGGATTGAGTCGAAGGAAGTAGTATAATTGCTTAAATAATTATTAGAATAAAATTATTATGTCAAATATTATTTATCCCTTTTAATATGAAGTTGAAACTTTGCAAACCCAACTAAAATAAATTGATTAACGTAAATTTTAAAAAGAGAAAAAAGAAACAACATTTAAAAGAGAATTATTAATAGTAATATTAATTAATATGTATTAATTGTAAAAAAAATTAAAATTGAATGAATTATAATGTAAAATAATTATATAAACTATTAATTTGTTACCACTGAACTACCTTTCACACCATATTTATCTCAATTTTTGATTTTATAAAGGGGCAATTTTCATCAAATATTGTATATTAAGCACAAATCTTTCTCCCGCGCCTATTATGCAATTGATTTACGAAGCTCAAACTTAAATTTGAGTATTTTTTGCCTTTCTTTAGACTTCTAAATTTTTAAATATAAAAATATTATTTAGATATTATTTTTCTTACAAAAATATTTTTAACTTAAAAAAATTATTTTATTCGCCAGTCTTGACATCCTTTTTTTTTTGCACTTCGAGAATGACCTTTTAAAGTTTTACAATTAGAAGCATTTGCCTATTTTCTAGCAACAATTGAATAATATGGTTGTTGGAGCTCCTACATAAATGTCCATGTAGGATGTTACGATTGATGAATATAATATTTTATTCATTTTTTTAATTTGATTTTTTTAAAAGAAAATAATATCTAAAACTTATTTTTATAATTTAGGAATATAACCCCCAAAACTCATCCTGACAAAAACTATGCTCTTATTATTTTTCCCAAAAAATTTAAAAGAAGAACGCTAAATCGCTCATCAAATCGCAGCTCCAAATTTTTTAATATTTAAAAATATATTTTTGATATAGCTTTTCATACAAAAATATTTTTCAAATAAACAAAAAAATTATTCACCAGTCTTAATATCCTATGTGGATATTTGTGTAAACTCTGAGGTCACCTCACTTAATTATTGCTAAAAAATTAACAGATACTTCTAATAACATAAAAATGTGGTGTCTCGAATTGCAAAGAAAAAAATTATGTTGTAATTGATAAAAATCTTAAAGGTGGTGATATATTTTGCAATTAACCCAAAAAAATACTATAAAGTGAAAAATATTAATTCTTCTTTGTAAATAATTTTCTTTAACAAATCAATATTGTTATGCATAAAATTAAATATAATTTTAAAATAAAATAATACAACAAGATGTCAATATAAAATTTTATATTAATAAAAAATAATTATTTTAACATATAAAATGTTTGATGACAACAATGATCGTGCGTTAGCACGAGTACAATACTAGTAAACTATTAATTTGTTACACATAAACCGCTGAACTACCTTTCACACCACATTTATCTCAATTTTTTATTTTATAAAGGGGCAATTTTCATCAAATATTGTATATTAAGCACAAATATTTCTCCCGCACCTATTATGCAATTGATTTACGAAGCTCAAACTTAAATTTGAGTATTTTTTGCCTTTTTTCAGACTTAAAAAATTGAGAATTGAAGAAAGAGTTTGTAGTTGTAGAGTGAGTGAGGAAATAAAAGATTGTGAATAATAATTTAATATACAAAAATTAATAGAAATGTCTTTTAAAAAATCATGTGTGGTACACATATATAAAATCGGGAGAAATTTGGCCTAAAAATTAATTCAGTGATTAAAATGTAGTAAAATAATAGTTTTTATAGTGAAAAATGTTTGCTTGTCAAACTCTAAAATTAAGGTAGATAATTATGTGCATGGTGCATATATATCTTGACTCGAGCAATATATCGATCAATTATATACCCTGTATTTCTTCATAGGATGTAACTCAAGATATTACGCGTACGTCATGCCAATAAATATATAAACGCATATATAATTATTTACTACTATATATTATTCGTATATACCTTTATTCACTAAAGTTTATTGATGGAGAAACCAATCGGATGATCATATATGATGGGAATATCCGTCGCACAAGAAATTAATGCTTATTCTTAGCCTACTTAATATTCCTAATACTTTAGTTAATCAAAGTCATTATACATGCAAATGACGTCCAAGTCTCTTTATTAATGGCACTACGTCTCCATGGGATTATTTTATTTATTCTTATAAATATAATTGTAAGTCTTGCATCATGATATTATGGAAAATTTGCTCAAATGTCTCATACAACACAAGAAGCTTTCGAGCACCATACATTCATCTAATATATTTTAAATGAGATTTTAATTCTCTGTTAACTAAAGTTTATTGATGGAGAAACCAATCGGATGATCATATATGATTATCCGTTTATATTATTCTTAGCCTACTTAATATTCCTAATACTTTATAATTTTATACATGCAAATGACGTTTATTAATTGTCATGATTATTTTATTTATTCTTAAAATAAATTATCTTGCATCATTTTATGGAAGATCGATATCATTAGAAGCACCATACATTCACAATATATTTTAAAAGTGTACAACTAGTTATACTGAAAAGTACAATTTATTTATATTGAACTGTGCAACTATTTTTTTGTATTTATAATTGCATGATTCGAAGTAAATAAATTATACTTTTCAATATCATAATACTTGTCCATAATTGAAACATTAAATTGAAACATTAAAGCTACAATCTTATCTATACATGCATCCAAAATATATAAATCAAGTTAGTGAACGAAAATTAAATACATAATTAGTGGGTTTTGATACTTTGATATCTGTCTGGACTTGCTTGTTCACAAAAAGTTATCATATTCGCCGTCTCTGATTGATTCTTTGTCTAACATTATGGATTTTCCAAATTTCTGGTTTCTTTTTATTGGGCACTGGACTAAGATATTATTTGCAACAAAATTACTAGAAGTGGTTTATGTCACTGTGGGGCCTTATACATTATGTTGCCTTTATACCTAAACTCATTAATAAATGGGGAAGATATGAAGACCTTTTCTTTACGGAGATGTTTTAATTCCTTTTTCTTAATTATGAATATATGTGTATATATATATTGTGTAACGCCTATTTGCATCGACTGATTGTTTTGTAATTGAGCATGTACTCATCAATTCAACGTATTTTTTTGCTTTTTTTTTTAGAGGTATTAATTTGAGAATTTATTCAAATTAATTACGGGATTTTCTTGGTAATTTTGGCAAATTTTGAAGAGGATTTTGGTAGTTTACCCAAAAAAAAAGATAATTTTTTTCAGATAAACTAAACAAAGCATATATGCATGTTCTTTAAATTATCAAATAACCTTGTTTGGAGTTGGAGTAGCTATACATATTGTTAGCACATAGCAGTATATATTATGGTCTAATAATATATTAATGATTACTCTTGAAAGACATTATCACTGTGATTAATTTCTATCATTCCTAATTTGTTTAAGGATACATAATCAGAATAGTATATATATATATATTCCATTTTCCTGTTACACTTAAAATTATACACTCAGTCAAATGTGAATAGTTAAAGTGGATTAGAACTCCACTACTTAAGATCTCGAGGTCTTGAGTTTGAGACATGAAAAGAAAAAAAATATTCTTATTTGTAGTTGGGTGGTGATCCTCCTTTTATGATAGTTGCGATTTCAGGTGGTCCCATCTTGTTGTGGTTACGGTTTCAATTAATAAAAAAAGGAAAAAATGTATCATGTACAGTGATAAAAGAAACTATCATAATTACCTCTAAAAAAATTATATACTTAAAACATCTACTAAGGAGATTTGAAAATTTGTCAAATTCTTGTCTCGTAGTGGTTTATGCTGCAAAAAACAAAATTTTCTAACATTGAATCAATAAAGTTGCAGACAGGGCAATTATTATAATTCTAAATTATACTAACGACAATGACATTAGACCTACTAGCAATATTATATTACATATATGTGCATCACACTTTAAGTATTAAACTGAATTCATAAAATTTTGATCCTGGCCATCCCAAAAATGCTACTGTATAATAAAATAATAATTATGTACGATCTTTAATGTCCACAAACTTTACCTACAACATATTCCCTTCGCCCCATTTTATTTATTAATTTAGAATATTTCGCACGAATTAAAAAAATAATAATAAATATATGTGATCTTTAAATCGGATACTAAATTATAAAAAAATAATAAATGTATGTGATGTTTTTATTCTTTAACCTTTATGAGGTCAACTTTATCAATAACTATTTACGCTTGGAGTGTATAATAATGATTTTAGTTAATTAATTAGTTGAAGATGTGTTATATACAAAAGGAACGTCCCAAAATGGGAATCCATATAATTTAAAAATCAATGTGAATGCTTATTATAGGCATGATAGTATTAGGATAAATGAACTTAACTCATCTTAATCTATATTTTTGCTTCTTGTATGTTGCTATCTCTTTGATCCTGTATTATAAGTATCGAACTTATAAGTTTTTATAATTAAATTCAAATTTGTAGGTTAATTTATACAACCCATCTCAAATTATGAATATAACCCCATTAACGAACATGCTTTATATATAGGTGTAGGGGAGTCGTAATAGGGAGTCAAATATTGAATTATTTACAAACATGCTTTATTTATAGTTGTAGCCAGTCATAGGATAGCTAGTCATATATAGGAGTCGGATGTTGAATTGCTTTTACAGTGTCAAATTCGATTAATACAAAATTTTCTTATGTAGCCAAATTCATCATAAATTACTGTATAAATTACTCATAATTCGTGTGAGTTTGATTCTTCAGGTTAAGGAAACATGAATGGTTCGTACTGTATTATCACCAAATTAATATATCATCAATAATTTATTAAATCGCAGTGACAATTTTGTTAATTATAATATTTAAGAGTAGTTACCCCGTGTGTTCAAATGGAGCGTTCAATTAAAAGTTTACGTACATGATAATATTTTAATTGGCTTGATAATATTTTAAATTATTACCAATCACTCTACTAACACTTTGAACTCTTAAAAGTGTGATTGGCTTATATACTTGCTTTTCCTGTCTCGCTCATTTGGCATCACCAACTTGACTTGTAATGATTGAAGATATGAAAACAAAATATGCTGACTATGAGTGCATGGTTTTTTTTCCCCTAGGGAGCGCAAATGCATGATGATAACATAATTCAAAAGAAAGACTCTTACTCATAAAAATATAATAATTATATTGAAAAACAACCCTAAAAAAGACTCTTTAATTACAAAATAATTAATTTACTAAGGTTTTGTCAGAAAACAACTTTCTTTCCAAAACCAATTTCGAAACCCATTCCTACCTCTACTACCTTCATTATATATCCACAGCCACGCGCGAATCATATATATATATATGAATCATAGAGTTGTAAAATTCATGCATATTCGGGTTGTGCTTCACGCTCTAATGTTTGTACTTTAATTAATCAATATTTCGGCATTAATTCCACTTATTAAAATTAATGAAGCATTGAGTTGGGATAAAGCTGTTGCAGTTGCCGTACAATCAGTACTTGTCGTATATCCCAAAGTCTTTGCCTTAGCATCATCGATTCGGCCCGGAGCCGGTCGTTTTCATTGCGAACCAATTCGGTTTGGTGAACCACGAACCGGAGCCGGTTCAATTGCTCCCGGTTCCCGACCTTGAACTGGTTCGCTTGGCTCCTCAGATTCTCCAAGTGTCTCTGTTTGCGCATGCGCGACCGGCGAGCCGACTCCCGGTTCGATAACATGCGCCTGCGCTTTCGCTCGTCTAGGACCGAACCAGACCGGTTGGTTTTTAAGTTATTCCGGTTCGGGTGTTCCGGACCCGGTTTTAGTGCGTTTTGGTCCGGTTCGTGTGAGCCGTTACTGCGGGATGGGTTTTGGGTATCTGAACCGGAGTTGGAAGTGACCGGTTCGGGGGAGAAGAAAGAGGAGGGGTCCGGGTAATCCCAAGTGGGAAAACCGGGTTCGAAGGGGGGGAAGAATGAATCTGCCGGAAAAGCGGTTAACATTGCCGGAAAAGCGGTTTATTGGTGGGAGGGTGGAGAGGAGGGGAAAAGGGAAGAAACGATGGAGTTGAGGGCGGTATTTATGGGCGAAACGGTGGGTAGTTCGGGGTGGTCCACACGTGGGTATTTTGGTCATTTCTGGCCGGCACTATGATGGGTGGTGGGCCAGGGCTGGCTTTTCAAAAGGGAGTCGTAGGATGCCATCAGCAAGTGGGGCCCGGTAAAGCTTAGTCATGAAGAAATAAGACAGGTGGGATTCTGTGGACACGTGGCGGGATGTGGTTGACCCATCGTCTGATGATGCAATGAAAATCGTTCAGCTTTGGCGCAGCCAGTCACTGATATTAGAGGTGGTCAGGTGGCCACGATGCAATTTTGCTATATGTATGTAACCTTTTTCTAAAGATATAAAAACAAAATAAGCATTTTCATCAACTAATACCTTTTAGTTGTATGATATAATACTGTTCAGATTTAAAAAATGTTACAATCTGAACAATATTACTTCATACAACTAAAATGTTATAATTCCAATAATACTGTTTAGAGTTTTTCTTTTTCAAACTAAGAAAATGAAATTGTGTACTAATATTCGAATTTTGTGGAATTTTGTCTCTTACTTTGGAGTATTAATTTGATTACATTAAAAAAATTGCGGCATATTGGATTAGCACTTGAAACAGCAGTATGTATTCCAGTGACGCTCAAATTTAACTGAAGATAAGATCATCTAATCATATTGTGGAAATTGCAGATAGCAAAAATGCCTATATATTTCTTTTTCTTTTCTCAGTAAAGAAATTTTATTAAGAGGGAGCTATGGGCATAGGAAGCACCCATATAAAAGAGATGTTACAGTGATCAGTCTCAAAGAAAGAAAATGAACGCAAAAAAAGAAAAGTATATAGACTAATATAACTAAGTTTCTACCGCATATCTTGGCTTCACATCCAGTCCCTAGCATGAGAAGTACCCATATAAATGCCTAAATAATTTTGTCCACTGTGTATTGTATTACGCTCGATCGACTCTACAAGACTACGTACATTACACTAAATAATACTATTACTACTTCTTTAGAAAAACGAAGTTGGCCCTCTTTATTTTTGTATTTTAATAAAAGTAATATCAAAGTTAACTTTTTAGTGAAATTCTGTATTGTACGTCTAATCAAATTATCTAATATTATATATATGGGCTCTCATTGTTTAAATAAATGTCCCACTGCAAAAAATGGAGAATTCCATACGGAATGTTCCAATATGCCAATAAAATTATCAATGAAAATAATTTCGTCTTTAAATAGTAAGGATTGTCTACAAAATTTTCTAATCATACAAGTATTTTACATTCATACGTAAATTTGCCTACGGAAATATAATTCCTATGTAAATTTATTTGTAAGTCAATTTTAAACTATAAATATAATTATCTACGGAAATGTAAGTTGCCTAGAAAATTATATTTTGTAGTTAATTTATTTGCCTACAGAAATTACAAATGTGTAGACAGTTTCTTCGTAGGTAATTTGTATTTATACAAAAAATTAAAAAATTTATTGGCACGTCATAGACAATCCTCAATATTTAAGAAAAATTAGGCCCAACCCAATCTATTTTTTGGGCTGCACGGGCCGGGCCGTCGGGCTAGACCCATTTTGTCATCTCTAGTTATGTGACATTTTAAATTGAGGGATTCCAGTGAGACTCGTGTTTTAAACACTGGTTTGACACAATTTAATGCACCTGCCAATTAAATAAAATACAAATTATTAATTAATAAAAAAGAAAAAAATACTGAAACAAATCTAAGAAAAGGGATGTACCCGATTTCAGAGAATTGGAGGTATTTAATACAGTTCCCTTCTTTAATTTTCTTTCATAAATTTTTTTTATTTAATTAATAATATGTATTTCATTAATTTTTCGATATATTAAATTATGCCAACTCAGCGCCTTATACACAAGCCTCGTCGGAATCCCCAATAGCGGCACGTGATTAGCACGCTGGTAAAACAACGTCTTTTTGGTTGATTTCTGGCAACGTATGACGAAATTTGAGCAATTCTAATAGTTATGAAACTAAATCATTAATAAAAGAAATAGTTATGGGACAAAAATTAAGCAATTCTAATAGTTACAGGAACTAAATTGTTTAAACAATATCATATCGGGACTAAATAAAAAAAGTGCAAAGTTGTGGGATCATTTAGAATTAATCCCATGTAATATAATTTAGCATATATATGATATAAACAAATTCTCCGATCCTATGAAATTTGTTCATCAAATGAAATTGGATCATCATATATATATATATATATATATATATATACTAGTACTTTAAAAAAAAATTAAATCGATCATATACTAATACTAATATTCATTCACTAATATTATTACTATTATAAATTAATATCATAATATTTACACACACATAAATGATATGTTATTAATTTGTACGTGTAATGATATAAATCGATAAGTATTGTAGTAGACAAAAAAATGTATGCAATATTGCATACTAGTGTTATGTGCAATTGTAGTTTAATTGGTTTTTTTTTAAATTTTCGCGGGTCAGGACCGGGTCGGGTTAAGGCAAACAGATTGGCGGGTCTTATGGGCCTTCTTCCTCGCGTCGCTGCTATAGACCAGATTTCTTCTTCTTCCTTATGGCGCTTCCAAATTCTTCTTCCATCGCCGCAACAGACCAGATTTCTTCTTCTTCCTTCCATCGCTCGTGCCCTAATTTCTTGTCCAATTTAATTTTTCTTCGATTCATTCTGATCATTGGATGAAACCAGGTTATTCAATTTGGATTTCGATGTGGATTCTACGAGAATAAGAGAGAATATGTGTGTGGTATTTGGATTACCCCTCAACACAAAGTGTGTGATGAAATTCAGATCCTTCTGCACTCTTTTTCACGTTGTTCTGTAAATCTGTAATTCTAGACTGAATATTTTTTTCGCATCTGTACTGGTTTTTGTTCATGTAGTAACACTCTTTTGCTCATATGGTAACACTATTTTTGTTCATGTAGTAACACATCAAATAAATCTGTAATTTTGGACTGGAGATTTCTTTTCACGCTTGTACTGATTTTATTTATGTGGTAACACTCTTTTGCTCATATGGTAACACTCTTTTTGTTCATATAGTAACACATCAAATTGTTCTTTAAATCTGTAATTTTGGACTGGGGATTTCTTTTCACGCTTGTACTGGTTTTATTTATGTGGTAACACGTTTTTCTTTATATGGTAACACTTTTTATTCATGTTGTAACACATGTTTTTTTAGTAATATGTAACACTTTTCATATATCGTCATAATACTATGTGAATACTCATGTGTTATCATATGAACAATAATATGTTACCATGTGACTCATGTTACGTTATGAATATTTATGTGTTACGATATGTTTAATTACGTGTTACGTAAAATATGAAGTTTTTTAATATAACAATGTAGTAACACTTATACATAGATGTAGTAACACACAAAAATTTGACCAAAAAAATAAATAAAAAAGTTATGTGTTCAGTAGGAATCAAACCTGCGACCAAATACATTAACAACAAACCTGAACCACCAAGCTACAACACATATTTGATAAACATATTCTTCTATAAATACATATTCGACTGCGCCAACCTAAAGCCCACTGTCCGCCCCACCCGCCGCCCAGATCCGCGAATTTTGAAGTATTTTTACTTTATTTATATTGTATTGCACATAACATTAGTGTGTAATATTTCACACAAGACTTTCTCATTGTAGTATTAAAATTTATAAATATAATGATATCAATTTTATATAGTGAACAAATTTCACGGTAACCTGGCTTTATGAAACATGTGATTTTGAGAAGTATAACTTACAAAATCATATTTTTTTAAAACGTAATACTGTATATTCTAGAATTTATTAATTTATATACTAAAAGGTATTGTTTTGAATTTTTTTTTCTTTTTGAAGAAAATCTGATTTAGAGGAGACTTATTACTCCTCGATTTTAGGATTAATTAGTCATGATATAATTTGCGATTCCACACCGTTGGACAAGTTTAGGCTGAACTCTTTTCGCAGTAGAAACCCTACATTGAGAATCTAGCAAGACCTCCAAAAACTGATTAACTTGTTCATAATACGATTTAAAACTTTATACAATTATTATGAGTTTGAATCACAAATGATCCAATAATTTGACCTAAAATAAATTTAGTCCCATAAATTTTTCTGTCGTCGATTTAGTCCCAATAATTTTGAAAATGTTCAATTTTAGTCTCAAATCGGCCAGAACAACGTCGTTATGCCGTTTCAATTTAGGGCTTTCGGGCGAATGTTGTGACTAGACTGCCACGTGTACTGTTATGTGTATTTTTAAGTGTAATTTGACTAATTCTTGTCGTGATTTCTATTTTAATTTTGAGTCTTAAATTTTAATTATATGCCTGAAATTCCATCCGTTTGAAAAAGAAAATACACGTGGTAGCCCAGTCACAACATCTGCAGGAAAACCCCAAATTAAAACTGCAAAACGATGTTGTTCCGGCCGATTTGAGACTAAAATTGGACATTTTTAAAGTTATTGACACTAAATCGACGACAAAAAAAATTATGAGACTAAATCTATTTGAGGCTAAAGTTATGAGACGATTTGTGATTCAAACTCCAATTATTATTATTACGAGATTATAATAATAAAGCATATTATCATTATATATATATATTAATTCGACAAGATGGGATACAATCCCTTTCTAAAAATAAATGTGAAACCGACTTTATAGCCGCCCATCTTATTTGAACCACCCCTTGACGCTTGTTCTAGGCTTTCCCTTCAATTAGGGCAACAAAATAAACAACATTCTTTATTAGTGTCTTTTCTTAGCTATATATAATTCATTTTGACCTGATAACTTAATTTACTTCCTATCTCTCTCTATCTCTCACTCATTTGATGTAAGAATCTGTAGCTTGAACAATCATAGGACGGCCCATCTAGAGACCTTAATTAAGCACAAAACAACCTCTCAACTTTATAGTTGTCTAATTCACAATGGTTAGCACGAGGCCGACAAGCCATACAAATCAAAACATATATATATATATATATATATATATATATCATCTTTAATTTTTTTTCCTTTTCCTTTAATTCCTTGAGGGAAATTATAGTTTTTTTTTTTAAGTACAGTAAGTCACTTCAATTTTGAGATTGAAAATAGTCTTATTTTTTCGATATTTTGGTCTGGCTATAGGAGGTAAAATGTTTAGTTGATCAATCAAACTCTGCTATGTGACTATATCAGAGTTTGCGTAACTGTATATGTTCCACCTCCTATAATTTGTTACCGGACCACATTGTCGAAAAAACTTAAAGTTACAAGATTATTTTCAATTAGTGAAAATTAATAGGAGTGAAATCGAAATAGGGTAACATACGAGACTAAAACAATTATTTTCAAATTTTTTATTCATTTATAAAAGATAAATAATTGATATTAAAGAGAATGTGCCTCCCAGGTGACGAGATTATATTAGTCCTAATTTTCGTCGTTAGCGGGTGAGTAACACGTACTTAGTTGGGATTAGATTCGATAAACAGACCATCAACGACATGATGATATGTTCAACCTATATAGTTGAACGTTGGAATATTCTTTAACCTAATCTTACCTTTTTCTTTTTGTAATTAATCATAGTTTATTGAGCGGACGTAAACTCGTAAGTGTAAAAGAAAGCATATTACCATATAAATGGCTACTGTGTTTGTGGCTATCATATGATTTTGAAGGATATATGCTATTATTATCTTTGGTTCTGTTGTCTGACCTGGTTTACTTTTCTAATAAAATAGTATATATTTTAATTTTCTGTTTAATACAAGTGTTAATTAAGATCTGCTCCCATTACCGATTAATGTGCTGTTAGTAAGCATATAGTGAACAAGTAAGGAAGGCATATAGTCATTCAAATAAAGTTAATCTTACCAACAATAATAATAGTGACGTACGATGAACATGATACACATAATACCTTCTCAATAAAAAATTACTGAAACTGATCAGAGGCACACACTACTACACATTTGAGCTTGCACAGCTGCACTTGGACAACCCTTTTTTCAAACAACTCTCCAAGTAACAACTTGGAGAGCAGTTTTATAAAAAAAAAAAAAAAAACAAAGACAGCGGTTTGAAACCGCTGTCCAAAATAAACTTTTGGACAAATGGGTTTTCAAACCGTTCTAATATCATTTTAATGATTTACTTAACCGCTGTCTAAGTAAACACTTGGACAACGGTTAATAACCGCAGTTTTTTTTTTTATATATATATGAACCGAGACCTAGCTCAGACTTCATTTCTTTCTCTCCAATTTCCTCTCCCCCCAAAATTGCCGCAAAAACCGAAGACCAAATCGCCGCCAAATCGCTTGTTTCTTCAACAAATACTTGGCCGTCATGGTTGACACCTTAGCCACCGTCTGTCAAACTCCCTCTCCCCCCCCAAATCGTCAGCGCCCTCCTCCCTCCTCTCCCCGCCCGCCCTGTCATCTCCTCCCGCCCTCCCTCTCGCCTTGTCGCCATCCCCTCCCCTCCCCCTTGCCTCCTCCCCTCCCCCCACCCTACGCCTCCAATACACTTAGTTGGTACAAAGGATTGTGCAATCTTTTAATTTTACTTTTTTTTAAGCTTTAGCTTTATTCATATTGCATATTCCGTATTGAACATTATAAATATGATTATACAAATTGAATTGAACATTATATGAGTAAGTCAATATAACGTGTGTTAAAAAAAAAAATCAAATGAATAGGTCTTCCATGAAATATTTTATATGCAATATCTAATGATTATAAGAAAAGTGGGGCACAAAATAAATATAAATATAAAATGGGGCCTCAACTCAAGTCGTATTTCCATTGAATTTTTCAAGCTTTTAGCTTTATTCATATTATATATGTTGCTCTTTTTGTTTTTTGAACTGAACTAATCTTGTTGTTTATAATACTTAGTTAATTTTGTTTATATTATATATATTGCTCTTGTTTTTTAGCTGAAATGTTATATTTTGCTCCATAACACTTAGTTGCTCTTGTTGTTTATATTCTTGGGTCTACTTGAGGATGTCATTCAAGCCTAATACACATGTGTTCATAGTATAAGAGTATGCTATCAACCAAATTTTAATTTATAAGTAGATGATGCAAGTGTAACTTATAAGTAGATGTATCATGTATAACGTGATAGATAGCTCTTATCATGTATGAAACATCCGGTTGAATATTGTTTGTTTTTTGTTTATTAAATGTTGTTTCTTCCGCTTTTCACGGGATCATGTCTCGCTTTTGCCATATCCCTAGATGATGGAGATTCTCGATGGAGATCATGGCGCATATGATCATGGTGCATATGATGACTTGAGAGAGTGTGACACCGATGCTCCCACCGCCACTAGCAGACTCAGGGGAGAAGGGCACTTTCGGGGTATAGTTACAATGTCATCTATTAAGAGAGCTCAGAATGTGAGGAAAAACACTTCGTAATTTTATTACAATTGAACAGTTTGAAATCGATAAATATATTGATTGATCGTTGAACCTAATTAAATACTATGTTATTGCGCTTATCGCTCAATGAGTTTGGACAGCAATAGGAAAAGAGAGTGAGTCGTTGTCCTTCTACATTGAGTCATTGTCGGGAGCGTGATCCCTATCGTCTTTACCACCAAGGATCCAGGCGTAGCTTCAAACCCAACTTCTTTGAAGGAAAGATTATGGGACGAGCTTACGGTATGTTAATTATATATTTATTGAAAGTTGTAGTATGACCCTTAAATTTACTAAATTGTTATGTTATATCGATAGACTACCTTCGTAGGTCTTGACCTCACAAAGAAGAAGCAAATATTGTCGCAAGCTGGACTAATGGCCAAGAATTTCCGGACTTGGTTGAGAAGTAACACACGAGATCCGGAAACTGGTCTTTACTCGGCTAGTCCGCCTCCTGCGTATCAGAATAACCCTATGGTGGCTCCATCTTTGGGAGGTTTGTGAGCAGAGCTATGAAGGATGATTTCGTGTAAAATTGATCAATGTCATTTCCTCAATTTCTAATGCCCTAAGTTTTTCAGTGTTTATCATATTTCTATTATACTGTAGGATCGAAGCAATAAAAATCGCGTTCAAGCCAAGTCGATAGAGGTGCGATATCGTGGATCCAACAAAGGTTATGCACGAATAAGAGAAAATATGGTGAGATCAAAATCCTAACTTTTAATTTTTTTTTAATATATTCACTTTTAATATATCTAATAAAGGGACACGTTCATCACTATCGTAGAAAGAGGAAAGAAGAAAAGCTGGAGAGAGTGAGCTTATTGTTACCCGTTTCGACTTATTTCAGACTACCAGAAAGGGTCGAGACGGGAATATTCATGATCCCAATGCACAACGCATCATCGAAGAGGTGGTAATCTATCCATTAATTTATCTTTCAATTACAAACGATTATTTATAAATAAATAATTAAATAATAATCTTTTGTTTTTGTGATTCAGGAGCGTCTATCTCAGACCATGACGCCTGACGACATTCGCATGATCGGCCCTCATGATCTGTTTGGACGGGCTATCTCGCCAGGAGCATCCCGGCCGCTTACGGAGTGTCGGATATGGTGTGACAAAGACATCTTTAGCAATGGCACCTGGTCTTCAAGCCATGAATTGTTGGGATTATACTGAAAAGTATGCTTTTTTACTTTGTATAATCGAAACTGAATTTTCAGACTTATTTACTGAAATAAATTGTTTATCACTGATGCTTTAAAAATGATTGAATGTTATATATATTTACTGCATGATTGTTCAATAATTAAATCGTGTTACATCAGTAGTTAATTTAGTGATACCGGATCACGAAGATTAAATTAATCGATCCTTTGTAAGCTAAAAAGTACGCCATTCACGACCTAGATGGAAATGAACAACCATCGCGAAAGGTTGAGGTGTAAGGCTCGATTGGTTTGTCTTGACCAAGAGATTACACTAATGCATGACGTGATCTTATTGAATAGGACCTCTGAGGAGGATAAATTCTTGAGAAACCTAACAAGGAATAATTAAACCTCGGTGGTTCGTTGTTTCTTAACCTTATCCCTTAAATAGGATCACGTGGGATCGGTAACTATTGCTTTGACTTATCATGGGTAGCGAATCGGTGAGATTCAATACTTTTTATCTTGGGCAATATTATTGGTCACATGTGATTGCTAAGATTTAATCTGAAGAATCGTGTGCAAGTATCGCTTGCTTGATTTGCCCCTGGGAGGTTCATAAGTTTTATCATACCAAATCTTGCAAGTGGAATTAGTTTTCGGTATGGATAATAATGTTGAATCGTTTCTCTAACCAAGGACAAAAGATATTAATTAACGGAAAGCTATTTCAAAGGGCTTGAATTAATTAATGGGCTAGATAATCTTAAACACGGGAAATAATGACCGGGAGCCATATTGACTGTAATATGGGTTAAGATGGATGGTGCAATATTAATTATGTAGTGGGATTAATTAATATTTATGGGCTTGAATTATATTGGGGCTCAATATTAGATATTCAAGATCCATTAGAAGGTCCAATCTTAATTCTCCTAAAGGCCCCCTGAGTAGCCCAACATATATTCCAATAACTGAAAATGTGATTAAAATAAAATAAATATTGTTGCTTATATTTCCTCTATAATTTTCGAAAATTATGGATAAAAGAGGGAGAAAGTTTTTCTTTGAATTTTGTTATGGAATGAAGATATGTATTCTTGGAATACAAGATTATCTCATTAAATTCAAGAAATCTCCCACTTGGTTATCTATATAGTACATTTCGAAATTTTTGAAAATAGAGGGCAAGAAAGATTTTCTTGATTTTCTTGAAAAGATATTATGGAAGATATGTATTTCTTGAAATACAAGAATATCTCATAAATTCAAGAAGATCCAAATCTTGGATTCTTGCTTCATCAAATTTTCGAAAATAATGCCATAAAATAGAGGAGGTAGAATTTTGTGGAATATTTTAATTATGGGAAAAAAAATATATGGGATATATTCAAGATTTCTTGGTGACCAAGAAAAGTCTTTTCCCACATTGAAATATCACATAAATTTCGTCCACCCTCCCTCCTATAAATAGGGGATGATTAATTCATTCCCAAGTACAATTCCATGTGCTGGAAATATTAGCAAATCCACGAAAGTGGTGCAACAAAGTTTATTTTTTCCTTTTGTTAATTGTTCGCAAATATCCTTCCACCGGATTGTCGAGCAAGGGCTAAGGGAATACTTGGGAAGTCCTTTTGGTTAGTCCGTCCGACCAAAGCCACTGCCATCCCGAGAGGTACGTTCACGTAAACCCGTAGATTCCGCATTCGTAGGTTTTACGTGGCTTTTTATATGCATGATATGTTGTTGCAATTATTATTTGAATTAATATAGGATTAATTCATGCTAGTAATAATTAATGAATTAAATTTGTATTTAAATATTCACCCCGAATAGATCTGTGCAACTCATTCCCCAACATGAATATGGTGGGTATACTAACAGAACAGGTTGCCAAGTTGGCTAAAGATGCGGAACGTTTGAGGTCTGAGAAAAGATCGAGCCACGGAATGTCGTCGAGTGGAGCAAGCTGTGAACATAGTGTCGCTAATGCTATGTTTTCAGCTAACCCTAGGGACGACTTTATTGAGGCACTTCAAAACGTCTCACAGGTATCAGATATGCATGTCTCACATTTGTTTTAATTAAAAAACTAGTGTATTAAAATTTTCTAACTAAATATCTTATTCGAACAGCCAACGATCTTTTGCTACCTGTATCTGGAGGATCCCGATCGGTTGGTGGCCACAGGCTCGTTGCACAGCTCCCATGGATTGATTCATGGTCATCCCATCACTCCTGGTTTCGTGAGGGTCACACTCGATGTACCCGTAATCGGAGAGGAGGATTCAGCGGTGCCAAAACCAATTGATGAAGCCGTCCGCAATCGGGCAATGGGGCGGGCACTTCATCGAATGGCGAGCAACTTGGTCTCTCTAGCACCATGAGGGTAAAATATTTGTTATTAAAGTTCATTATCTTATTTGTGGTTCTAAATAATATTGTAAATTAATTGTAGAATCTGTCGACCCCACATGAGGCTAAATCGAGGGACTCCACTGCTCTAAGACTTGGTTATCCCATGACTGGAGACTTAGATCACGATGATCATTTACAGTCTAGGGTGCACCGGATGGTATCGCCTAATGCTTTTCGATATCGTCCACGGTTCCCATGCTTGCTCACTTTCATCGAAATACTTTCCAAGAATTAAATCGATGAGAACATGTCTTGCCAATCTTGAATGACGAGTGGTTGAGTGCAACCACCATAGCCCTTTACCTCAGGTATGTGTTTACTAATTCTTAATATTCACTTTCTGTATAGTTTAATTTTCTTTTTAAATATTAATTAGCGTATATATGTTGGTTAAAGATATGTGGGTGAGCTATATCTCTCCAGAGATAACCGAGCAAGTGGAATGTACTCATTCGTCTCCCCCGGTGTCTTGCATAATGGGTGATAGGGTCTGCAGACCATGGATGGGTTCGTTAATCACATCTGAATCTAACTGGGAGCGATCATCTCTTTTTTTGGCCAACAAATGTGGGGTGAGTGATAAGCATTTCGTTAAAATTTGTATTCATGTTTATAATATTTGCACATATATATGCTAAATTTGCGCTTAATTTTAATACTCTCAATATAATATAGGAACCATTGGGTCTTTGGTTAAATCATACACATGAATACATTAAGTGTGTATTTTATGGACCCAACTCGTGATGGAGTTTATTCTAATCGCCCTGATCTCGTTTCATATATGGAAGCGTAAGTTCATTTTTAATATTCTATACAATGATTTGTTTTACTTTTAAAATTATGCATATTTAATCTATTTTTATTTTTTAATTATAATAATAATAGTGTAATGATGATGTATCGAGTCGCCTTCGTAGTCGAGGCTCAAGATCCAGGTTAAATAAAGTGAACTGGATTAAAATTAAGGTAAATTTAATTTAGTAAATTATCAAACTAATTAATAGAAAGAAATCATAATTGTAATACGTTATTATATTGTTAATCAACAGGTTCCGAGGTAACGAGATAATGACCATTGTGGACATTTTGTTTGTTGCTTTATAGAAGATATAATTCACGCTTCTATAATGAACATTTCTCTCAATGTAAGTCAATTATTGATTTATTTAAATTATTATTGATTGAATAAAAATTCATACTATATTGAATGATTCGTTGTTTGCAGTTTGTCTATGAACGTGAGCTCAAGTCTTACTCTAAGAAAAGATCGAGAAATGGAAAAAAAAAAAAGATTGGATTCGGGTACCTTTACAATCGTTTCTTATATTCATCTGATCAATATTGAGAGAATGTTGTTTGAAATATTGGTAGCATGTAATTAAATTATATATTTGTGATGATATATATTTCATGTTTTTGGTGTATTGGACGATGTTTATGATTGTATGTTTATATATTTGATGTTTTGGTATATATATGTGGTTTATGGTTTTTATTATAGGATTTTTGGTTTATGTTGTATGGTATTGGACGATATATAAGTTTTATTATATGGTATTGGACGATATATAAGTTTTATTATATGGTATTGGGCGATATATAAAATTTTGGTTTATAGTTTTATTATAAGATTTTTAAAATATAAATTAATAATTAAAAAAAAAAAAAGATATTGGACAAATGGTTTTCAAAACATTTGTCTATGTAAAAAAAAAAAATAAAAAAAATATATATCGACTTTGATAAATGGTTGATAACCACATTGTCAATCTAAAACTTCAAAAGCGGTTAAAAACCGTTTGTCAAAATCTTTTTCTTGGACAACGATTTTTTATCAGCTGTCCAAGCTTGGATAGCTGATGCTTGGAGAGCGGTTATAACCGCTCTCCAAGGTCATTTTTCACAGTTGTCCAAGCTCAAATGTGTATTAGTGACAATTTATATTATTAAAGAGTATTATTTATATTAATATGTTATAAAATGGTATTAATAGTGATTATTTGAAAGATATAATTTACATTACAAAAGGATATTAATCGTGATAATTAAAAAGTCAAATCTATAAATATGAAATCAGTTTCACGATAAACAAATTCTAAAGAGACCTGCACTTTGTTTTTTAAATATGCAAATAATTTTGCATGGTATATATATATATATATATAATTATAAACAAACACTTATTTATGTCTTATGCATGTTATCACAATGAAACAAAGAGTTAAAATTATGAAAAAATAAGATGACGAAAATATGTAAAATTAAAGATATGTCTTCCCAAAAAAATTAATGGAGTAGAAGATTTCCCAGGCCACAGTTCTGGTCAGCAAACTGACGCCTCTATTTTTCAAGCGAATTTTTGGATTTGGATTTGGATTTATAGCTTGAGAAATTCTCATTTTCTAGGCAAACATATATTTATGTATTTCATTTGATATTTTTTATTATTTCATGTGTCATTCATTATATTATGAAGTACGGAGTAAAAATAGGTTATCTAATTCCTTTTAAAATTATATCGGATAACAACACCAAATTCAACCTATACAGAAGCTAATTTGTAAAATTACCTAACGATTTTTTCATACCCCACCAATTAATAAATAATAAAATAATATCACATTATTTTCTATTTAACATAAAGTTCTCACGTTCACTTTTTTTCCCATCAACTGACGAATAATTACTCAGAGACAACTTACCGCAGAGACGGAATATTTATTCACGGAAATGATTGATCATATAAATCAAGACGTCAATTATTATAGCTCTTTTAAAAATAATAATCATATTACAAGAAATAATAGAATCCAATACCTTAGTTATGATTATTTCTTAACCTTAAAATGCAAATTACTAAATAAGGCTAAATTTTGTATGTATTATGTGCACTATATATTCCTATCAAAAAAATATGTGCACTATATATTCCATAGTGTATTTTTAAAATTAGCGACTTGTTTAATTGAAATATGCAATTATATTTTATGAATATAGGTTGCACGTTTTAGTTAACAAGTCGCAAATTTCAGTGCAACAAATTGCAAATTTCTAAAATACAATATAAATTAACACATGATGCACAAGCAGGGATGAATTAAAAAAAAAATTCATGATGGGGGGACAAGCTTAGAGCGTGAAGATAATTCCATTTAAAAATAAAATAAAAAACAAAACTGCAAGGTTTTGAACACACGACCTACATCTACAATAAGAGTAGGTCTCCGATGAAACTTGTTCATAGTATGAAACTTATACCACTAAACTTTACAAATCAATATCATAACACTTATCAACTGAGATTATAACATTAAATGATATAAATATTAATTTTAAAAAGTAATGATATCAATTAATTATAACTTATAAGTGTATTGATATTAATTTCATAATATATACAAGTTTCATAGGAGAATTTGTGTTATATCAAATCTAATCAAACAAACGAACAACCAATCAACTATCCGATATCCTTAATATAAAATACACATTTTATATTATATCAATTATTTATATATATAATATATAAATATAGTTAAAAAAAAGTGGTTTGTGTGCATCCGTCTTTGTGCACAGAAAACTCACTCACTAAATAAATATATTGATTCATCAAACTAGAAACACGCAACTTAATGACCAAAATTTGTGTGAACTTGATTTCATGGTGAACTCTATTTTGTCAATTTCATATCACTTTTAATGTTATATATAAAACATATTTATGCACAAAAATTCACTATTATAAATAAAAATTATCACAGTTAATTTTTATGCATAACAATAATAAAATTTATGTATAAACCTGGTTTACTAGAGTATTACTCTAACTCAATTCTCAAAAAGAAGAAAAGGAAAATTTATCAAAATTGTAACTTCAAAACAAGACTTTTACAAGTTTGGGACATCATTATCGCATCGAATTCTTTTTCCAAAAAGAAAAAAAGAAAAAAAAGGAGAATTAATGTTGAATAGCAAAGTTTATACCAACATGGGCGGCAGAAGCAAATTCGGTTTATCCGGACCACATTTCTCACATGGGAAACTTATGAAACGTGATCAGGATCGTCTCTTGTCTCCATATTTTGGTGACTCAGTCAATATATGCCTTTTCTTTCACTAACAAAATATTATCCACCTTTTTTTTTTTTTTTTTTCTCGAGCTAACTTTTGGAAAGTTTCATCTTAAAATAAAATTAATAAATCAATTTAAGAACGTGACACTTGCTATATCAATTTAAATAATGTATAAATAATTTTAATATATACTCGTAATTTTGATTTACAACAAAAGAAATTAGACGTACTGTAATTGACTTGTTCCACCTAATTTAATTTGCCTATCTAGCTTCATATATATATATATGCCACCGTGCCGGCACTATATCATAATAATACACGACTTAATTAATTTAAATGAATGAAATAATGTATGTACATAGAGCTTTAAACAAGATATATATGCATGAGGGTTTGGGTAGGTTTGGTAACATGGTGGGCCATGTATCGTGATATATTGATGGGTGTTTCTTCTCCTAATAGGTTTCCCAAATTTTAAGGTTTAAATCACACGAACTTAAATCCAGATAAATTAATAAAGTTATGATAATTAGTTTTAAGCAAAGTATAAGGTGAACAAATTTCACACAAAAATCTGTAAAATTAGTTTTGGGGTATGACTTATATTACTAAAGTGTGTCAGTTATTACATCTTTTTATTACTTAAAGAGTATTACTCATATAACAGTGAATAGTGTGATTTATATTACAATATGAGTATTACTAATGATAACTGGAGGGTATGATATATATTATAAAATGTATCAGTCGTGGTAATTGAAGAGTCATGTCTATAAATATGAAACTAGTACAGTGGATGTATTCTTTTTTTGTGAGGAAGAGACGAGAAACTCCCCCCACCCGTGCCGTTGGCCCCTCAATCGGGCGGGTTGTAAATCGAAGGATGTGTCCAAGTGGCAGACACTTGTGGGAGAGAGCCAACAAGATTCAATTCCCATGACAAACCCCCATAATATTTCAATGGAGAATTTGTCCCACACGGGGTTCGAACCTGCGTTGCCGGGGGACTTCTCCTCCCATCACCACAAGCTTTACCAATTGGCTATGCCCTTAGGGGTCAGTGGATGTATTCTTAATTTTATGGTTTGTGTGTGCTTGATTACTCCCTCTGTCCTATTTTAATTGTCCATTTACTTTTTCGCTCGTATTTTAATGAGCGAGTTGTTTATAAATATTTGAAATGATAAAGAGATTTTTAAGGTGGTGTATGATTGTCTTACCCCTTATTTATTATACACCTTCTTAAAAGTCACTTTATCATTTTAAATACTAATAAACAACTCACTTGCTAAAACATGAGTCAAAAAGTAAATGGAGAACATAAAATACGATGGAGGAGTATCACGTTTCCAAAATCGAGAAACAAGTTAATTATTTTGGTCTTGCAAGAAGTTCAATAAAAATTAAAATACGTGAATCATACATGCATCAACCTTAACAAATGGATCCATTAATTGTACTTCAATTGAGATTTCATTTAAAGAACATTCTTTTTTTTTCTTCACTTTCTATGTCCATATTTAATAAATAAACAACATTCGTTATTACAATAATTAAGAACGAGAATTAATTTATTGGTATAAATGTTGTTTATAATTAATTAATTAATAATTGTTATTACCTAGTTAAGATTTGGAGCTAGCGTTCACTTCACATGAACGGCATCCTTGATTTCCTCCGCCGTACAGCTGACGTCAGCCGCCGGATAAATGATGTCACCTATGATCAACGGCAAGCTAGCGTCATCATCCACGTCATCTTTGGTGGCAATATTGATGCAAGAGCACCTTTCCAACGAGGCGAAGAATGCCGCCGTGACGCCGCTCAAGAGCCGCGTCGCCACCCCATCGAACTTCTTGTGCACCGCCGTGCAACTGGCGGTTGGTGGTGGCTTGACGGCGGAGTTGACCGGTTCGATCGGACGGTCTCTGCAATAGCAAAAGTTCATGTTGCAATTAATTGAAGAAGTTTTAGCATTAATTTTTGCCATGTAAAAAATTAATACTTGAAATTTCTCCTAGAAAAAAACGTTGGATTTTGGTTTTACTTATTTGTAAGCTTCTTATAATATTCTTGTTCTAGAATTCTCATTATTGTTGGCATGCAGTTGGTTATTATAATTAATTAATACTAATACCTGTGGCTTAATTTTTAATCATTTTGTCTTACGAAATAAGCATGATGATGTCCATATGCATGCTTGATTCTTCTTGATCACGATTTATGTTATAATTAGGCGACTGCTCTTAGCCCTAATTTCATGATAAATTGATAATATACTTAATGTAATAGTACTAATATATAGAAGTCAAATTAAAATTATAATTAGATCTCCAAACGCATCCCTTATGTCCCTATCGATCATAAATGGATATATATATTGACCACAATTGGAAAGAAGGGAAAATTATTGATTACCCCTATGAGGATGGGGTTATTATTATTTTTTAAAATTTCTAATTGATGTATTTAATTATGCATCATTACTTACGACGTAGTTATATAGGTCCTACGTCAATAAATAATTGATGTTTATGTATCATTACTTACAATATGATTTAACACATGTGATGTGTAGTAATAATTCAAAAAAAAAAACATGTAGAATATGATCCTTACGCTATGAGACCGACAGCTACCTGTACAAAATTAAAAGAGAAATACACATATATATATATATATAAATTCAATCAAGATCGTCTATTATATTTTGGAGTATGTATTTAATACATGACACATGTTATTAATGAAAATTTATAGTATTATTAATTATACGTACGTATATGTTTTTAACCATATTCAATTTTTCTCTGAATCTTTTTCTAAAGATTTAATGCATCAGATGCTTTATTAGAATACAACTTGGCGTATTGGTAAGAGAGATATGAAATCATACTGAGAATAAATAAATTGCTGAAGAGTAATTAATATCACTTAAAATATAATATACTTCTAGCATTAGCATAATTAAGTTGGACGTTAGAGGAGCGATCCCTTACCTTAAAACTAATCAAGGAATAAGGGTCATTTTTCCAAAATAAAATAAAAATTAAGGATGTTTATAACAAGTTCAGAACTGTATAAATCATGGATCTTTTTTATCATTCTACTTCTTGATTATGTTTGACAATTAGAAATTTATAGTTCGCTTACCTTTTCAATTGTTATCTCAATAATTCGGGAACGGATCCTCTCCCTTTGGCTTTTCCTCCATTTCCTCCTATCTCAACCGTTAATTATAGTCCATGGTTAAAAATGTGCCACATCATTATTTTATTTATTAAATTCGGGAAAAATTAAAATATCAAATATATTTCACCCATTAACAATCTCTCTGAAGCTCTTCCGCCAACATATCAAGGTGAAGATGAACAGAGCCTTCTTAATACTGAGTTCTACCTCAGTCCATCGAAGCAACAACTGTTATTGTTTAAAATGCACATTAAAAGCAAACAGGGGCTCAAGCAATTCAGATTCAAGCTTATTGAAATCTGAAATAATTTTCAGATTCAAGCAGTTCATTTTGTAAAAAAATATTTTTTTCCCTTTCCTCTTTCTTAATATCTCAAGCAAAATCCACGCCATTAAAGCTTTCTAGGAATCTCAATCAAACTTCACTATTATATAATTTGATTTTTCCGCTTCACTATTGTAAAATTATACTTATCGGATTGAGCGTCGGATGGAAATTTTAATGGGGTCGAGCGCATATGGAATTTCCGGTGGAGTAGAGCGGCCGATGGAAATTCCGATGCGGTGGAAGTTTATGAGATAGACTAGATTTAAGTTTTAAGAGAGAAAACTGCCAGATTTGAGGAAATGGAAGACGTGGCAGAGGAAATTGTTGGCTGAAATGGAGAAATTAATTTGGTGTTAAAAAATGAAAATTAAATTTTGATTACGTGGCGCATTCTGATACCTAGATTATAATCAATGGCCCAAATACAAGGAAATTTAGGAACTGGAGGAAAAGCCAAAGGGAGAGGATCAAGTAATGTAACGAATTCGTTTTTTTTTATACAATATATATCAGATAAAAAAAATTGATAAATAAAATACAACATAAAAAATAAGTAATGAAGTTAATTTGAATATAAAAAAACCTAACTCTCAATTCTCAAATATTAATTTCATTATTTATTTTAATTGAAATTTTGAAGGGTTACTTTCATTATTTTTCAAAAATTAAATAAAAGAAGAAAAGTGTACCGGCCCAAATTAAATCGAGGAGGACTAGGACCCTAACAATTAAGAAAGAAGAGAGAACAAATCAAAGACCCAATAAAGTTTGTAAGTTTACTTTAACACTGTTTAATTAATAAACACATACGATTACAATAGAAATTTTATAGATTTTGATAGAAAAAATAAAATCAAGCCCACTCAATTGTCTCTCAACTATAATGAAAATTACCGTGAAAACAACGGTCGAATAAAAAACAAGCCCACATTTGTCTTTAATTCTACTAAACCTTCCTTCACATACCCATCTATTAAGCCTAACGTGGTTTAGAATTTTCAATTTGTGATATTATAGATAATTAATCAAATATTATTTAATTTGTTAAAAATTAGAGTGGTCTCATGTAACTGAAAATGGGAAATACAAGACTTATTTCGTAGTGATTTTTAAGTCGTCAACTTATATACAAAATAGAAACGTGCAACTATTCCAAATGTAAGATGTAACTACGTTCCCATATTAACAGTTGCACTTTTCTGTGTAATTAAGTCGCACTTTTTCAAAGATAACAAGTTGACACTTCTAAATCATTGCTGTCTTGTTGACATTAAAGATCTAATCTAGCCTAAAATTTATATACACAATATATCATTCGATGCAAAAAATATATATATATATATATATATAACATACAAGTAAAAACATTAATTTTATAATTACAATAAAAGTAAAGAGTACAATTTAACTTTTTTAAGCAATATAACTCTCGCGCGATCCAGATGACACCAAAGTCCTGAGAGCAGTGTGCAAATTTCTCTCAAAAACAAATCTGGAAGTTTCTAGTGCATTAAATAAATTGTGTAATTTCACATGCCAAGTTCGACGAGCCATGTTATGTGTCATCGACAGAATTAAAAATATTTCAATTTACAACAACATGAAAAAATTAAGTATTTTTACTATAATTGTATAGACCGTAATTAAATTAATATTTATGCTAGATGATATGCATTTATTTAGAATTAACCTAAAATAAAATAAAAAAGAAAAAACATTTTCTGCACTCTAGAGAAAGTACTCAATTAACATAGCTATGTTCGAGCCACCACATCAGGGTAATATTGCTTCATTTATTTGGATTTGTACGACTTGGTCAATTTGGAAAACTAGGAATGAAAAACTGATGCAACACGGAAGACGTGATAAAAATTATGCAAGGTTAAACTTTACGTGAGATTAATCTCATTTTTATAATAATTAAAAGCTCCTTTACAATATTCTTAAGACTCCTATTTATAATAGAAAACTAGGGTTTTAGGCTTGTAAGCCCTAAAAGTCTGACCACTAATAATTACTTAAAATAAAAATAAAACCCTAAACTATAAAATATAGATAATTAAAATGTAATATTATCTCTATCATTCTCTCTCTCTTCAAAATGATTCGTCCTCTAATCTGCAATAATATTATCTCCAGCAGTATAATAGAGACAACAACACATTCATCTCCAGGAAACGCAAAAGCAAAATTAATTAACTCCTCAAGAAACCTAACTTCAAACACATCTGCAGTACGCACGTGACCTAAAGTCTTGAGACGATAGACAAATGGAGGTTCCCGAAAAGTGGCAAAATAACTATCATTAGCTATGAAAAACTGATAGTCACTAATATCAGGCCAAATATCAAAATTTTCAGTGTCCTGAAAAAAATACGCATGCGAGACAGGAATTGGGCTCGTTTTAAGGGATGATATGGGTGTTTTTTTCTTGTCGGTCGTGTAGATTCCCGAGAAATTACAGGCCGGAGGAGGTTGAGATCATGGGGCTGTTTGAAGGGTTCTTGTGGCTGAAGGAACTTAATGTCCAAAATATGAAAGTGGAAATGGATTCGTTGGTCACTGTTGTTGATGTTCGTCGAAATGGAATGGATAATACATCATTTGGAAGCTTGGTTATGGAATGCAGAGATTTGATTAATGGTATTGATGGTTGCTTTCTTTTCATGTCTTGCATACCGCTAATGAAGTGGCGCACGTAACTAGGGGTGGACGGTACGACATATCGAAAATTTTCTCGTCATACCGTTACCGTACCAAAATTTTTGATACCGAAAAATGTCATACAGTTATCGTACCGAAAATTTGGTATACTGAAATTTCGGCATACCGAAATTTTGATATGTCAATATTACATACCTGTTAGTGTTAGTGTCCTAAGGACAATCCTTTGTAAGGACATAATACTCAGATAATATTCAGTATTGGTTTAATATTATTATTTGTTTAATATTAAATGTATGTCGTTACACTAATTAGAATATTATGCTTGATTGTTTGCATCTATTGTTATCTATGTTCCCTTGAGTCACTGCTATCATTGAGTATGTGAGAACTCAGATTACTTAAGCATAATTCTCAAATAGCCCCGATCGAGGATCATCAAGAATGGGATATTGATGATGCAATGGAGATTGGTGTGCGATCTGCATCATACTCTTAGAGAGTGTAGTAAGATCTCAATTACTACGAGATACTAGGTATCTCATGATGGATGCACAAATACCTTAGAGGGTATTGATATACTCATCCGAGCAACCGTTTGATGTAGTTCCACTATATGTGTCTACGGGTGTCTCGGTTAGTGGGAGTGATGCAGTACTCCTTTGACTTGAGGTCAATACGCACGACATGTGTGGAATGATGAACTTTGACCATGACCGACGCTTGCACCCATCTATGGGTAGATATGGCTTGGATTGGGTTCATCATGAAGTGCATGTGCGTGGTAGTTGAGCCAAGAAATGGATTCATTCCTCAAAGTGGATTTAGAGAGAATACTCACATTCTCATCATAATTGGATCAAAGTCATTGGCCAATGCATGTCAACTTGGACTTTATGGCCACGTGTGACATAAGTGATCAATTAGTGATTGGAGATAAAGTGATTGAGTTATTTGAATAGACACTTCATCATGTTCAACACTAATCGAGTAATCGTGAATGAAGGGAGGAAATCGTAATAGCCCATGTTACAGTTACAGGTAGTTGCACGTTTCTCGCAACGTACCTCATATATTGAGAATGTCTGATTTATTGTCTAGGGTTCAATTAAGACCGTTAGTTTTACTAATCCCTCGATATATGAGGGCCTATGGGTCACACAACAAGTAATTCCCGTGTACGGATTATGGTTGGTTGATTAAGTATTAAATTAAATTTAATATTTAATTTATGGAGAATTAATAATATATTAATTTAGAATTAATTATTATTACTATTTAATTAAATTAGATTTAATTAAATAGGAATCCCAAAATAATATTATGGAATATTATTGTAGGAAAATATCCGTAGGGAAAAACATATCTTTAAGATTTATTTTGCAAGATTATGGATTATCTTCCTAATAAAGATTGCTTAAGATTTAAGTCAATCTCTCCCTATATATATGACATCTTGGGATTCAATAATTAATGTTGTTTTAAGAAAACCTAGTTTCTCCATAAAATCTAGATTAGGAATTTTCCTAGCAAATTCCGTCTCAGATTCAACACTGGCAGATCTGTGCAAGTCTGTCCAGGGGATTATGTGGATACCATAGTTGAGAAATCTGCTATCGAATCACTGTAAGGTTTCTCGTTATGCTTATTGTAATCGTTTATGCAATTATATGTTCGTTGTTGGTGAAATGTTTATTTCCGCTGCGCATATATTACGTGTTTATGTGCCTCTAAATTCCAACAATACCGATACCGTACCGATATTTCAGTATATAGTGGTATACCAAAATATTTTCGGTATACCGGAAATATTTTCGGTATACCAGAAATTTTTCGATATACCAAATTTTTTTCCGGTATACCAAATTTTTTTATATTTTCATACCATTATCGAACCGAAAATTTCGATAAAATCGATATTTTTCGATACGGTAAGTGCGGTATACCGGTATTTTTGGTATTTCCTCCACCCCTATACATAACTGCCAAAACTAGAGATGGTGGCGGCAACTGCGTCAACAAATCCGGCGTGTGTTCGTCCCATTGGCAGTAGCAATCGAATATTCTATCGATTGCAACAGTCAATAGAGACTAGAATAAATCAAATTCCTATTCCGTATCATAGTCTAGTGTCATCATTGATACTCCACAGAATCATTATGACTCTGATTACCAACTGATGCAGTACGGAAGACGTGATACGATTATGCAGGATTAGACCTTATGTGAGATTAATCTTATTTATAGTCGTCATTTGTAACATTTTCAGAAAGTTGATTATGAATTAAAAATATTGTTGAGAGTGTTTTATCTTATTTTCTTCATTGCCGTTATTCCATGCCAAAGCCATGGAAGAACTGAGTCAGTGCAATACTCCTTCCGATATCATCTGGCCATCAACCGTATATTGATGCCAAAGCCATGGAAGTACTGAGAGAGAAGATTTCCACTCTTGCCCAATTTGTTGAGTCGTTGCATGTTCAACAAGCATTAATGATTGATCATCATGCACAATTCCGAGATCGAGCCCAACCCATCCGGACGATTCTGGTGTGGATGACACGGTTATCGCGAAAGAATCGTTCACTCAACTGTCGACCTCGCGCTCCAGTTACCAACCAGTTCAATTTCTCTGTGCCACTTTTCTGTGTTCCAAGATTATTCCACCTTCTGGATCTTTAACACATGGACCCAGGGTAATGGTGGTTCTTTGGATTTTTTTTGCCCATTACACGTGTCATTAATCTACCCTATGGAACACAAAGTGGAACACAATATATGGAACATATGATATTGTGCGGTTACCATCATCATCACCAATATACTACCTCTTGCCTACTCCATTGAACGATTTTATTGTCTCAAATTTCATGAATGATTCATTTAGACCTTTAAGTGAGAATGGGATTGAGGAACCTTTGGTTTACGAGAATAATTTTGGGCCTTGTGCATGTGATGAATCATGTTTATATGATGGGCTTGAAGATTATTTTGAGTGTGTTGATGGACTTTTTAAAGATGATGATCTATTCAATGAGACTTTTGAGCCTAAAGCGAATAGTGAATTTTATGTCGGCTCCCCTATTTTTATGATGATAAGTCTGTAATTGAATTTGTCCCTCCCCCTTTAGAGACACCTAATTATGATGAAGAGGAATAGCAGCCCGTAAGTGATTCTGTATTTTCCGTTTATGACATCGGGCCTGAAGACGAGCCGTACCAAATTTATGATACTGAAGACGATTACGATGCAAATTTTTCGGGTCTTGAAATAGCGTCCAATGAGTTCGACCACGGTGATGAAGGTTCTGAATCACAAAGTAGCTTTTATTTTTTTTATAATTAATGATAGTTATTTTGTTGACACTTCTCAAACATATTACTATCGCCTCAAAGTTTTAAGCAACACTCGAACATCCGATATATTTGGGATCACCTACTTGGTGGCTTTCTTTTATCCCTCCGGAGATGAGATCGACGCATATTCGAGGACGAATCGTTTCAAAGAGGGGGAGAATGATGGAGATGAGATCGCTATGAAGACCTTGATTTATTATAATTGTGATTTAATTAGGAAATTAATAATTATTGTAATTAATTTAATTTAATAGCATTTATTATATTTATGTAATTAGTGTTAGGTTATTTTTTTATAGTCATCATTTGTAACATTTTCAGGAAATTGATTATGATTTAAAAATATTGTTGAGAGAGTTTTCTCTTGTTTTCCTCATTGTCGGTATTCCATGAGAATCAATGAGGATTGTGAAGATGGTTTGTTATTGTTCACGCTTCTCCCTGCATCAAAAACTCTTTGATAATGTTGAACTGGACGTAAGAAAATTTACGGAAGAAATTAAAGCAAGAACGTGGTCTTGAAGAGTCGCGAAAATTCCGAAAGCAAAAAACACTCAATTCTTGAACTGGAGAAATAAATTTACGACCGATCGAGATTAACTAGTTATTGTAATAGCATTGAAATCCAGATTTTCTATATCTCTCTTCTATTCTTTGTAGGGGGAGAGTACCATTATACTCCAATTTTACTTTTAATGAAATGTTTTCTTTGCCCGTTAAAAAAAAAACACTAGCATCTGGAAAGACTTGGAAATTCGCTGTGATCACTAATGACCGACGTATATTGATAAAGTCTCAATTTAAAAGAGGGTTCTACATATTCGAATTTTTTATGGAAATTGGGACATGTTTTTCAGCATGATCTAATGATGATGGGGCACATAACCATATTATAATTCATGAATGTACATGTTAGACCCCACAAGAGTTCAAAACATTCCTATCTGATTAATCAATCTTTTATAAATCAAATCTGTATTACGAATTAATTTGTAATTAGGGAGAAGTAATTAACGAAAAATATAAAGAACATAAATTTGTTGATTTAGTTCTCAGCAACGAGCCAGTAATTTTGTGTAGTGAAGCCCAATTATTATTATTATTATTTTTTTGGAAAGAAAAGTGAAGCCCAATAATATTTACTATAAGAATTAAAATATTATCAATATTTTTTTTTTCATTCTATTACTATAAGAATGAAGTAATATCAAAGCTTTTCGTGTAGTTACATCACTATGATTGTGGAAAGGGAAGCAATCGAGCGGACTCCATAACCCGATATATGCACCAGGTATATGGCATCAAAATATACATGATGAATGTATAAATTGGTGCCCACTAACGAGCATACCATCATTTTTAAATGATATATCAAGTCATGAAGAGAATAGAAATGCTATGATAAAATTCTATCAATTACTTTATTTTATTGACAAAGTATAGTGTGAACAAGTTTTACGGTGAAACTGGTTAAGGGGTGTGACTTATATTACTAAAGAGTGTGACTTTTTACTGTAAAGTGTGTGACTTTTTACTGTAAAGTGTATTACTCATAAAAGTGAAGGGTGTGACTTATATTATAGCAAAGAGTGTCGTAGTGATAACTAAAGTGTGTGACTTATATTACTAAAGGGTGTGACTTATATTACTAAAGTGTATGTCTGTAAAAAAAAAAATCAGTTTCACGGTAAACAAGTTTCACAGCATACCAACTCTATTTTATTTGGATGCGAAATGTAATATAATATAATGTATTAATTTTATCTATTTCGACATTGATTTATAATATTCTCATTTCTAAAATTTAATTATATTAATTTATTTTTACTATTCTTAGTTGAGCCATCTAAATTAAAATTGAGGATCCATCATCAAATCACGTTGAAGTCAGAATGATTGAATTAAATATATATTGTGATTATTCAGGAAAATATTAAAGGTGTTCTCACATTAATAGGATCGAATGTCATTGAATGTGGAACTTTTGACAAAGGAAAGGGCTTTGTTTTTCCCATCTCTTTAAGATTGATTAAATATATAGTGGACTGTATCATTACATGGCTCACCAAGTCAAATAATCTAAAATAAGAAATTCTAGATTATCAGGACTTTGTTAATTTTCCGAATGGAAACATGCAATAATTTCAGATTATCTGGATTTATGGGATGGAAACAAATCACTCAAGGAAAGAAAATGGAAGGAAAACGTCGGAATAATCTCGATGCTTGACCCATGGAAAATACATTTTGTGGATGTTACGTCAGCCCATGAATTGTGCTTCGTATATATGTTGTACCATTGTAACACCATTATATTTTTTAATTGATATCCTTACACTTATAAATTATAATCATAACATAATGTTATATATACTAATTTATAAAAGTATTGGTATCAATTTATATTTAAGTGTAACGATACATCTGAGTTTCAGTGAACAAATTTTACGGAAGAGTTTGTGTTTATTAGTGACATCGTCATATTTTATGAGATTAATTAAGGTTATATTATGAGATTGTCAAGTGTGGATAGCTCAAGTGGTTAGAGCTCACTACCTGAGATCCCGAGGTCTTGGGTTCGAGATACAGAAATATAATATTTATTCCCTCTTGTGGGGTTACGGTACGATTTCGGTCTAGAGCAATTAAAAAACAGAGATATAATATTTATTCCCTCTTGTTGGGTTGCGGTACGATTTCGATCTAGAGCGATTAAAAAATTAATTGTCTATGATCAAAATCTATATTGCTTCATTCTCATTTAAAAATGTATTTGAGTAAATATTTTTGTTGAATGTTAATTGAATTCATCTGGAGTTTCGTTCTACAAAATGCGAAGGTGAAACTGTTTTGTATAAAACCAACTAGATGTTTCAACAATACTAATTAGATAATTAGGAAACAAAAGTATAATTATTTTCTTCATAAGAGCATAGACTTATATTTGTCCGACGGCAAAATCCGATGATATCACCAAAGTTGGTTGGTTTCTCTAATCAGAAGAAACGTTTTATGTTTTGATAAAAATTCATATGAGACGGTCTTATCATCAAATTATATTCATTTTTTTTAAACTGTTTAACCGTTAATGTCCAATTTATACACCGTCTCATCGTGCTACCTTCATATTTAATTGTGCCTCTTTATTTCTTTTGTTTGGAATTAGAATTTACACTTTAGAAGCCGAAAGGAATACATAGATGATATGTGCTTTTGACTTCAAACAAATCGAATTGCTTTTTGACCACACAAAATCCTTCACTTTAAATATACATATATATTTTTATAATATTATATTAATTTTCTCATAAATATATAATTAAATATATTAATAGATTTTTTATCAACTCAGATATATTATTTGGATAATTTAAATATACTAATAATAATAATACACGTGCATAATATTAATAATACGTATATATAATAACAATATTTAAAAATAAAATTACGTGTATCATAATTCTCAGAAAACCCTACTCATTAAACTAATTATTCTTTTGTCCATCCGTCTCACGTGGGTGGCGATAGAATGTTTGCCATCAATTTTATAAATCGATTAGATATTTGTGTATTTAACGTGATTAGAATACTTCTTATACTTTGTTAATGAAATTTGATCTTTAGTTAAATAAAAAAAAAAAAAAGCCAAACGTGTAAGATATAATTAATTTGGTTCATTTTTCTAACATTACACAACTTTATACAAAAAATTGTGTAAAATGATTAGTCAAATTTGCAACAATTATTATTAATTAACAAATCAATTAATCGAATGTGACCTTAATTTGCACATGATATATTTGCTACGAACTTTTTGTTTTCAAATATTTTTTTATTAATTAAATATCTCGATAGATCTGTTTGTTATGAGTTGTAAATTCAAAATTTGGATGTAGCCGTAGCCGTAGGCATAAATTGGTGCATGCTTCAGTTTAATTTAAATAATTAATGCAAGAATTGTATAAATTATATTGGTCATAATAGAATCTAGATTTGATCTTTGAATGATGATTCATTCATTCATATCTGAGACCACTTTTTTCCGTTAACACTAGAATCTGTTTATGAGAAAGGTCAACTACTGATAATTAATTATGATATGAATACTTCAAAAAGAATAAGGATATTATTAATACATAATTTAAATATATTAACAATTGTACGGTTCAGTATAAATAAGTTATATTTTTTCGTATAAAAAGTTGCACGATTCTAAAATGCACTATGAATACATGGTGCACCTAGATGCATACAAAACTTATCCTACAAAGTTATTTCACTAATTTTGAATGAAATAGAAAACTAGTATTATTCTTCTAGCTTAAAAAATAAATCACTTTTATCATGTTATATATAAATTTAAGGATTATAGATGTTCAAATGAACTCACTAATTTTAAAATTGATTGAGATAAAATAGAAACTTATTGATCAGTTCGGATTTTATTTCTTGTCATATTTAGTAATTTATTTTGATTCTATATATCTTAAGCGTATTCAGATATTAAAGATAATTAATTAATACGACAAAAGTTGAAATAAAGTAAAATGAAAAAAGAAAAAAAAATAATATGTATTACCAGAATTGATTGAAGACCAGTTGATTTTTTTTAGCAAAAGTAACTATAGGAATTGTCTAACAACTATACCATATTGCCACTATGACTAATTTTCTTTTTTTTTTCCTATTTAAATCACAATGATTGTCTGAAGTTATAATGGGGGCCATTGAAAAAAATTATACTTTCGAATAATTAATTAAAATTAGTGATAGAGAAATTTGATTAATGGTAAAAATGATAATATTTGTAAAAAATTTTTATAAAAAAGTTAATAAAAAAAAAGATTAATAGTATTTAAAAAGACTAATAAACTATCAAAGCATCCGTTTGCAGCTTTTAGCTTATACTAGTAGTTTTTAAAAGCTTATTTAATCTAATTAAAAAATAATAAAACACTTCAAATTACTTCTACACACATTTAAATGATTATAGTAATTTTATTTTTTTTCAAAAACACTTCCAATGAGTTGTAGAGTAGGTCTGTATTGAGTTCTTGATTACTCATATTGTGAAATGATAGTAATTTTCCAGACACAGGCAATTGTTTGCATGGGCGGATCTACATATGTCAAGTGCATACCCTCTTTTTTTCTTCAAATAATTCTTGCTTTCATTATTTACACATTTTTACTTTTATTATTTTATCATTCATCAAACTATTTCCCTATGCAATTTTTCACCAATTCATTTATTCGTGTACATATTTAATGACATATCCATAATAACAAGTATAAATAAGGAAGTTTAATATAAGTGATTGTAATGAAATTTTAATAGATTATGAACCACTCAAGGTTTTTGCAATATAAAGTTTTCTCATATCTATATTACATAGCATGGTGTAGAAACTGAAGTATATTGTCAAGCTAAACTATGAAAACATTGACAAAATGAGCAACGATGACATTTTGAACCACTTTCAGAATATGAGAACTCGTCGAGAATAATTTTAATATATATATTTATTTATATATATAGATACTTGTTTTAATTTAAAAAAATTGGTTGCGTCTCTTAATAATACTCCATATTTTCAAATTATAGATTGTCTATATATTATTTATGTTACTATTTTCTTAGGAATTTATTTTTGCATTTTGAATTGTATGATTTTGTTTTTTTTATTTAATATATTTTATAATTGTGCATACTCTGTTTATAATTTTTGGATCGGGCACTGAGTGTTTGTAGAAAAAAGAAAAATAAAGCACCAGTAGTTTTTTGGAAGTAGTAATATTAATTGGTGTTGATTTAATCAAAGTTGATAAGTGATAATAAAGCGAATAAATGGTTGAAGGATAAGTGCGTGACTCAAAAACATTTGACCATTGAACATTCCTTTCAATATTTAAAACAAACAAAAACTGAAAAGTCAACAACACGTCCCCATAAATTCTTCAATTTACACGCCTCTCTGCGCCCACCTTTTTTCATAGCCAGCATGATATCTTAGGCACAACATTCTATTAAGTATGGGTTCTGTGTATGATAGATTTCACACATAAAGAAATAGAGGATTTGAATCATATGCTGCGTATTATGTGGTAGATTCATATATTGTGTTATTTTAACTAAAAGTACATTATATATTATATGAGTTTAGTTTATAGCACATGATCTAAATTCCAGGATAGAACATTACTTTGATTTTTTGGGCATAATTTTAATTTCGTTACCTCTGCCCCATATAATTATTTTCATTTTAAAAATGTGCAAATTAAAAATCATAAATAAGTAGAATTCCTATGTAAGTTAGTAAACTTTTATGTATAAAATAAATTAATTAACTGTATAGGGTGTAGTGTGGGTATAGTGTGGGAAGAGTTATGGAAGGATTTTTTTTAATGTACAAATAGTTTTGGAATGTGTAAAATAGGTAAGTGTGCAAGCAAATGAGGGAACTAAGTGAGTATAACATAAAAAATGAGATATGTTCCATGCATTAACTACCTTATACAAATTTGACAAATTAAGTCTTATATGTTTCAGGTGCACCGTGAAATTCAAATGCATTTTTAAAATATGCAAGTTTTTTTACTAAAACATGTGTGTTTTAAAATATAATTGAATTGCACGATGCATAATAAACATACCTTATAGGTTTTTATTTAATTCTACTAATTATCTTCCTCTAATATAATTAAACAAAGTCGAACCAATTTTGTAACTAATTATTCTTTCAATCCAAAATGTTTGTCTTTCTAGAACATAATTTTAACCCAAAATATTTTATCATTTTACAATGATTTATGAACATTAAATATTTTATTTTAATTTTACAGGTCCTCTACTCATTGTTTGTGACATATTTTACATTAAATGGATGTATAGATTACAATGAAGGTAAAAATATTAGTTTATACATATATTTATTGTTATTTAATGATTTTTTAATTCGTGTAAAATATTTTAATCGATAAAATTTTTGGGTTGGCCCACAAACAAATTTAGCAATGAATTTCACTTTTTGTAGGCAATTTGAAGAAAGAAAAATGCTCACGTGATTTGTAAATTTTGTAGGCAGGTCGTAAACAATCCTCAACATATTTAAGAATCAAATTATTTTTGTTAAAAATTTTGTAGTCAATTTTTTCTTTTTTTATAGGAAATTTCTCTTTATTTCCTCTATGATCGTTTTAAATATTATAAATATCCCCTTAAAAAATCACTTTATTTCTTCATTCTCACAAAACCCATACAATACAAGTCCAAGAGTCCACCGCAAAAGCATTCTCCTCATCTCGCCAAGAAAATTTTTTGAAATGTAAATGAAAATATTGCTTAATTTGATTTTTTGACTAAGCGCCAATGGGATTTAGGATAAAAAATAAGGGCGGCTAAAACAAATAGTGTTAAAAGTAAAAGTTGATTTTTTTTTTTTTTGAATTTCAGGTAATATAAAGAGTTAAATATTTTTGTTTTATAAATATGTAGCTTGACGATGAAGTGTCAATTCAATTCTGTAAAAAAATATATAAACACCAAAAGACCAAACCTAAACCCAATGGAAAAAATAAAATCTTGAAGCATGTATATTGGTTATTGCATTGACAAGAAAAACTTCTCATATTAAACTAGTACAAGGGAGCAACAGCATATTATAAACCCAACTAAAATTATAATGGTAGAGAGCGAAATTTATGTAGCATCGTCTTTTATATATCAAAGAAATATATATATATATACACACGTGTATCAACAAAAACTGTTGAAATCTGTAGGAAAATGAAAAATATATACTGAATAGTTAAATAAGATCTGAAGACCAATGTAATTTTTTTTTTTGAAAGGCAATTAATTACAATAGTTTCCTAATATAATCAATTATAATAATTTCTTCTACCACCGGGCACATGACAACATCATTTTATCTCATTTGTATCTTAGGAATCGCAATCACCACAAGAGGGAGACCAATTTAAACATGACAACTTCAAACTCAGAGAACTTATGATTGAATGAATTGATTTCTTTCAGTATTGGCACAACCCTATTAAAGGGGATTACAAACTATACAAAAAGGAAAGTCAAAACTAATTTACATAATCAAAGGAAATCACGTTTTGGAGATTTCAGAAGATATTTCCTTAATACGCCCCCGCAAAATGGACGTTCCATCGATAACGGAGATTTTGGAACGGAGTTGTTGAAATCGAGCTCGACACAGGGGTTTAGTGAGTAAATCCGCAAGTTGATCTAGGGTGTTAACATACGAGACATTAAGAACACCCTTCATGGTTAAATCACAAACAAAATGAAGTAAGTCCACTGTGTACTTGTGTTGTGATAAAAAAAAGTCCCTCTTTGCAAGGTGCAACTTCTACTCCTAGAAAATACGACAGAGGACCAAGGTCCTTTATGGCAAAGCATGAAGCAAGATGTGCAGTGAGAGCAGTGACTATGAGATCCTCAACATAGGTAAGAACTAAAAGATGACATGAGCCGTTATGCGGAGTAAACAAGGATGAATCAGCCTTTGAGCGGTTCAACCCAAATGAGAGTAGAGCAGAGCATAGTGACTCATACCAAGCACGGGGGGCTTGGCGAAGACCGTAGAGAGACCGTCGAAGTAGGCAGACATGAGACGGTAAAGATGGGTCAACAAATCCAGGAGGTTGTTTCATGTACACAGGTACATCCATATGTCTATGAAGAAAAGTGTTTCTCACATCTAGTTGGCTAAGGGACCAGTTCGAGGTGAACGCAAGTGTAAGAACCGCTCGAATAATGGCTGGCTTAATGACCGGGCTAAATGTTTCCTTGAAATCAATGCCCGGGCGTTGATGAAAACTCTTTGCAATAAGACGCGCTTTGTATTTGTCAGTGGATCCATCTGGTAGGCGTTTAATTCAGAACACCCACTTACAGCCGAATACATTGACACGGTGAGTTGGAGGAGGAACAAGCTCCCAAGTACCGTGCCGTTGAAATGCTGTGAACTCATCTTCCATGGCTGCACGCCAATGTGGATCGTCTAACGCTTGTTTGACCGTAAAAGGTTCAATTTCAAGGGGCAACAGATGCTTGGTTGCAGCCATGAATCTCTTTGGTTTATGTATATTGTTCAAGCTTCGAGTGCGCATTTGATGAACATGAGTGTTGGTTGGAGCTTGATTAGTTGCGGGAACATATGGTGTGGGTTGTTCATTAATTGCTTGTGGGTAGCTCAACGACTTGTGTTGCAGTAGTAGGACCCAATGGTTGTTCAACCGAAACTGGGGCTGGCAATATTTGTTGAGTCGACTCAACAGGCAACTCATGAGAGTTGAAAGGCAACAATATTTGAGTAGGGAGTTGAGGATGGGTGGGATACGTCGCCATAGAAAATCCTGAGAATTTATCTTCAATGAACTGCACATGACGGGAGATATAAAGACGACCAGATTTCGGATCGAAACACCAATATGCACTCTGAGAGGATGAGTATCCAAAAAATATACACGAAACAGAGGGTGGGGTGAGCTTTCCCGGAAGATATGGTCGTAACCAAGGAAAGCATAGACAGCCGAAAGTGCGAAGTTTCATGTAGTTCGGTTTTGACCAAAAAAGAGCGTGAAATGGACTTCGACGATTGAGCAACAGAGTAGGCATTCGATTAATAAGATACACGGCTGTTTGAAGAGCAAGTGCCCAAAATTCAGAAGGCAATGAGGCCTAATGGAGTAGGGCTTGACCAACCTCCAAGATGTGACGCATTCGACGTTCAGACATACCGTTTTGTTGCGGGGTATGTGGTGCTGTGGTAAGCCATGTTATTCCAAGTTGAGTAAGAGTGCCACGTAAAGCTTGAAACTCCCCACCATTGTCACTATAGAAGTTTCGAATTTTATGTCGGAATTGATTCTCAACCATAGGACGAAACTATGAGAATTTAGTGACGACTTGTGATTTAGCATGCATAGGGAAAATCCAGCAACACCGAGTAAATAAATCAACAAGTAGCAAGAAATACTTTGAACCATCTAAAGCAATGGCAGGTTTGGCCCCCAAACATCATCAAATAAATAATGCAATGGATGTGTAGCAGTAAAAGATGATGCATTAAATGGTAAACGTTTCGACTTGCTCAGAAGGCAAGAAACACAGTCATTTCCCACATGTTGGGACTTATTCAAAACAGGAAGTTCAAATTTATGAATAATAAAATCAGTTGTACTCCGAGATGGATGTCCAAGTCGTGCATGCCAGCAGGGTGAGGAAGCCTGGACACCTAAGGCAGCCGTCTTCGGTGGAGATGGAGAGTTGACAGGAGAAGAAATATGATAGACACCATCCCTGCATGGGCCTTTAGCAAGGAGCGCCCCACGTATTGCGATCCTCAACAATAAAACAGTTCGGAAAAAATTCCATCGATACATTGTTAGCAGCAGTAAAGTTACTAACATATAGTAGATTATGACGAGCATTGTGTACACACAAGACATCCGATAAAACAAATTTTTGTGAAGGAAAATGTAAAACGTAGTACCAGAGTGAGAAATAGGAAGTGTGGATCCATCAGCAATATGTACTTCATCGGTGCCGTCATATTCTGAGTTGATCTAGAGATTGCTCAAATTACTCGTGAAATGATGGGATGCACCCGAATCAACCATCCACTGGTTGTTTGGTGGTTGTCCAGTAGGGGAAGCAGCGAAATTTGCCTGCAGCGGAAGGCGACGACACTGAAGGTAAAATGACCCTTAAAACCACAAATTTGGCAGATAATTGGTGGACGCCCAGATGGGAAGTTGGAACCAGAGGCAGGACGACTGTTGGAGGGTTGCCAATTGTTATCAGAACGATTGGATTGATCGCGCCCTTGCTGGTTGCAAGTAGAGTCACCACGATTGTTGTTATTTCGAGAGAAATTATTGTTGCACTTGTTTGAATTCCCATTTGGACGTGATTGTGCAGAATTTGCTGTGGCAACCAATTGTTGAGTCACAACCTCCTGAAATTTAAGCACAAGTTCGTGTTCAACTAGAAGATCATGAAGTTCCTCGAACCGAAGAGACGTCTCCCTTGTAGAATAGGCCCGACGATGGTCGCATATTCAGGGCCTAAACCATTGATGATAAAGAGTGTGAGATCATCATTACTCATCGGTTCATCGATAAGTTCCAACTCGTCAGCTTTCGATTTAAAATATTGTAAGTACTCCGTGAGTGATCGAGTATCGATTGTGATGCAATAGAGATCACTTTTTAGTTGATTGACCCGAGATCGGGATTGTCCGGCGCAAAGCCTATTGAGTTTATTCCAAGCATCAACAACGTTTTCAGGCGTGGAGACAAGTTGCAGAATTTTAGGATTTAGGGATCCGAAAATTGCAGCGAGGAGAAGTTGATCTTGTTGACTCCACAATGCGACCGCTTCAGCGTTAGATCCATCGGTGGATAGTTGAGGACATGGTTTGGTACCATCAATAAATCCCAGCAGGTTGTGGCCTTTTAGGAGCGCGATGAGATGCGCACGCCACGAGGGATAATTGTTGTGTGATAGTTTGATGGGTAGATGGTGATAGGAACAACCGCTGGGTTCGGTGAAGAAATAGCACCTTTTGAAGTCGAAGATCCTGTAGAAACAATCGACATGGTGAAAGAGATGAAAGCGGCGTCGGTAAAAAGAAGAAAAAAATTTAGGGCTCACAGGTGTGATCAGCCTGCTCGTGATACCATATAGAACTTATGATTGAATGAATTGATTTCTTACAGTATTGGTACAACCCTTATTAAAAGGGATTACAAACTATACAAAAAGGAAAGTCAAAACTAATTTACATAATCAAAGGAAATCACGTTTTGGAGATTTCAAAGATATTTCCTTAATAGGAACCGCAATTGCACCGTAACCGGAACCCCAACCCAACAATAGGGGGACCACTACCCCCACAAGAGAAGGAGCACCACAAGAGGGAATAAATATTTACTCTCCGTGTCTCGAACCCGGGACCTCAAGGTCTCAGGTGGTGGAGCTCTAACCACTTGAGCTATACACGCTTGAAATGCATAAATATCGCAACTAATTTCCCAAAGTTATTTAAAAAAATCCGCACGACCGATTCAGTTTAAAAAAAAATAGAAAACTGGTCAAGAAAACGATGGATAAGACTTTAAGCCGTGCTTAGGATAGAAATAATAAAATAGAAAAATTAATATACTTAAGAAGAACATAGAAAAGTTGGACGGGCTAGAGCCCGTCCCAGCCAACACGTAGGTCCGTCCTTGGCTAGCGCTATGTATCCAACCATCCAACTAAATATTTTTATCTGATCCCAGTAATATGCAATACTCATTAATTAACAATTGTAAAAGCAAATTAAAGATATTTTTTCAAAAAACAAGGAAGAAAAACATATCCGATGAAGCAATTTCAAATCGAAAGAAGAAACTGCAATATTTAACTTTTGGGCTAAGTGAGGGGAAGTTTGCAAGGGTAAATATAACGGGAGTCTAGGGATCATTATTTGAGTTGCTTTAATAGGGCGTTAATTAAGAATTGGATTTAGAGATTTCAAAATGAATCAAATGGGCTTTGAGTGAGGATAATTAGATCTAGATATGGTTGGTTATCAATCTTTTTTTTTTGTTGGAAGAGGGGGGGTATGGGTGGGGTTCGAGTCGGTTGAGGGAATGGAGGAGGGAAAAGTTGTTGGGATGGTTGCAAGATATTTGTGATATTTTCGAGGGAGATGATGGGGAAGGGATGAAGTCAGAAATGAAAAGGATAGTGAGAAATGGGAAGAATACGAAATTTTGGTTTGATGCATGGGCGGGGGATTCACCTCTATGTGAGAGTTTTAATAGGTTGTTTAGAGTGAGCAATAAAAAAGAAGTGAAGATGAGTGAGATGGGGTCGTGGGGTAGTGAGGAGTGGACATGGAATCTTAGTTGGAATCGTCGTTTGAGAGCAAGAGAGATATCAAGTCTTAATAATCCGCTACTTTGTCTCAAATATGTACATAATAGAGCCTTTGAAAGAAGATATTTGGAGCTGGCTTTCACCAAGAAGGTAGACATGTGCATGTTTGAGTCGGAAGAGGAAGTCGTCGACAACATTAATAAAGCAACCTTTAAATCTCTTTGGAGCAGCATTGCACCTAAAAGTGTTCAGACTATTATTTGGAGGATGCTGAAGCAACGTTTACCAACTAAATAGAACCTAATTAAGAGATCTATCATCCCAGTAAACAACGATCTTCTCTGCACTCTTCGGGGAAAAAGTTTGCAGCTTCTTAACAATTATTTGGAGCGACATTTACATTTGGACAGGATATAACATGGTTATGGACATGGACCCGTTTGCCAACTTCTTTCAACACGGCGTCATCTTCGATTCTCATTCTAAGGTAATATTATTTCAACTATATGGATTGGCACGGTATGGTCTACTTGAAAAGCTAGAAATGAAAAATTATTTGAGCAAGTGGAACCAGACGCTAAGAAATTATCAGAGGAAATCAAAGCAAGATTTTGGTCATGAATAGTGGTGAAAAATCCAAAAGTAAGTGATATTCAGTATTTAAATTTGTGCAATAATCTCTACAGTGAAATTAATGCATTATTGTAATTTAAAAAACTATTTATTATCTAATATCTTTTGAGACGTCGTATTATTTGTTTTTATTTTTTTAAAGGTGGGAAATACCCTTATACCCATTTTTTAATAAAGTTTTCTATGGCCAAACTACAATAGCATGCATCAATAATGATTACTCCTTTGTAAAACACATCATATGAACCCAAATCAAATTTTCAATGATAGCAAGGGCATCGCACTTGAAACGATGGGTCCCATTCAATGTTTTAGTATATTAAACATAATATATAAGTTTTTCGAAACCTAATAATTGAAAATTATAACTCTGTGTCCATATAAATTATTCTTTTTCTGTATGGATTAGTTTGGAATTGGAATTTCGGTTTGAGAATAAGTTCTTCTCCCACTCAAAAGTAGAAATTTTCTAAAATCAACTACTGTCGACATTGTGCTCTGCAACTGCAACTGTGCATCTAATTAAAGTGATTGTCAACCTAATTTGTGGGATTCAAAGTGGTAGGCCACTACAATTAAAATCAAATTTCGTAAAGATGAGCAAATTTCTAATTTCGGGGCCACTTTTTTAAAAGATGAAAATGAGATTTTTTTTTCCCTCTAATTATTTCCTTTTTCACTTGTCAGCGCTGTTTTTTCTTTTCGACCCCATTTCACCTTTTTTTTTTGTTGCACAAAGAAAAATAAAAAGCAGCAACTACTTTAATTAAATTTAAATAACTAAAGACAAAAACTCGTATAGACCTGGTTCATGCTATGAACTCAGTTATTTAAGTATCACTGTTACATAAAAAAACTCTCACTGTTATGTATAAAAACTATCACTGTTATGAACAAAAACAATCACTGTTTAGAAAATACTTTATATTTTTAAACAGTGAAAGTTCTTGTACATAACAGTGATAATTTTGACACATAACATTAATAGAGTTCATGTGTGAACCTGGTTTACATAAGTGTTACTCATAACTAAAATAAATAATAACATTAGTCACGCATATTAAATATCTCTTTACAACAAGTATGGTAATAATAGAGCTCAACCCTGATATTGGGCCTTCTCCTGATATGTGGTCACCTTTAATTTGACACTTCCATAAATTCTTGATTATTTTTTTTTAACTAATTCCCCCTTTTGTATTCAATTATAAAGTCGTCGTTTTTCTCTTCTCATTTCACACGTCACACATACAATTCCGACTTTATCAAAATCTCTATATAAATAGCCGCTCTTTCCAAACTTTCTCACAATCCGCCTCAAAACCCAGCAACCAAACACGCCTCTACAACAAAAGAAGAAATGGCTAAAGCCACTCCGTTTTTCATTATAGCCCTCCTCTTCATCTCCTTATGCTCCGCCATTCGTCCCGGCCCGACCGTTCACGACAGCGTGGAAGCCAAAAATGAGGTGTGTTATTAGCAAATTTGATTTTTATTAACTATTTCGTTACATATACTATAGTTTTTTCATTAAATTAATTAAGACCATGTTTGGATTTTGTGTAAATAGGTTAACGAAGAAGTTAAAGTGGAAGAAAGCTGCAACGGAGTTAGTGAAGATGAGTGCTTGATGAGAAGGACTCTAGTTGCTCATCTTGATTATATTTACACCCAAAATCATAAGCCATGAAAAATTATACATAATCAGAATATATATAATATAATATATTTTTAGTTTCTGATTAATATTAAGTATATTTTCATGGACTTGATGCTAAAAAATTCCTAGTGTTTAATCTCAGAGTTTCTGAGTTTGTTATCACTAGTTACTTGTAGATGATAAATTCCCTATTTGGGGTTATATCATTTGCGAGTATATAGAAATCATAGGTTCAGGGTAAAGTTGTAATTTCGCTTGATTCTTGTGTTATGTTGGTGTTTATCTTTTGTTTCCTCCTAGATCTTTCTTGGAAAGCTAAAAAGGTTCAGAGAAATTAAATTCAATAAGACCAATATGTTGACTGTTAGTTCATAATTTCTTCGAGTGGTCCATTAATTACACCGCGTTACTTTTTAACGTTGAAATAATTTACTACAAATTTAAAGTTATTTGGCATGCAGATGCAATTTATAGTTATAAACATTAATTTTTCGATATGCATATCTTCTTTAATTAGTTATTTGATCCATCAACTATTAGAAAATATGTATAGGACCAGATGAAATTAAAGTATTAAAAAGATGGTCCATGATAAATATATAAAAACAAAGATATAAAAAGTTAAGTGCATGTCTTGTGATGAAATCACAAGCTTATCGTGTGTTATCAAAATGTGTCAAAGTTAGGCTTTTCCACGTAAAAGGAATATAAGCAATTATCTAAAGAAAAATATATGCATGTCTTGAAAATTTAATTGTGAAAAGCATAGACTACTAACTAATTATGTATTTATTGTTACATTATTAAAATCAAAATTCGTAAAATATAATTTTGGTCATTTAACTTTATAAAATTTAATTTTTTAGTCCTGTCACCTGCTGTTGCTGGTAACTAGCCGGTGATAAAATGAAAAAAAAAATTGATTCTTCTTAAATTACATGACCAAGATAAAAAAATTATTAATTTTTAGGACCAAGATCAACATGAGTCTAAGTTACAGAACAAAAATATCGATATTTCCCTAATGATATTAGTTAATGAAATAAAACCAATATTAATTATCAATTAAATCAGAAATTCACAAGCACCATTTCGTGCTATATCTAATATATTAATTTAGCTAGGAATTAGAATTTAGGAGCCAATTTTTTATTTTTTTTAATTATACTCCAAATCAGATATTGATTTTGATGAAGGTAGTTGAGAGTTGAGGTTTCATTATTATTTGCAGAGAAAAATAGTTGAAGTTAATGGCTTTAATTTGGTTTGAGGGAGCATTCAACACCTATCGCCATTTCTGTATTTTCAGCCACATTAAACTCCTATTTTTTAGTATTTATTTTACAAAAAAAAAATATAAGGGCTAAATTAATTGCACAAGATATGGGCACATTTTCTCTCCACCCAATTGAAACCAGTGAGACAATGAAGACTGTAGGTATATATATAGCTGGATAATATTCATCCATAATTAATTATTTAATTTATTTATAATTTGAAAGCTCATCTGAATGAGATTGCACTGTCCGATAAATCAATTATTTTTTTAATAATACATTGAATTTGTAAAGTATATACATATATAATTATTGTTATCTAATTTAGATTAATTTTATGGTTTATAGAGCAAACTTGTAGTCTTTATTAATTATATTTTTCCACATGAATGATTGAAGCTTTAAGAAAAAGTAGCCCCATTAAGAAGATGAAGGAATTTTGTTTGAAGTCGTGACAATGCATGTCAACATCGTCAATCCAGTTACAGCCACTTTTAACATGCCAACAAATTGTTTGGAAAATGTCACCAACATAAATAGGTAAGGTTACATGTGATTTTTTAAATATTTACTAATATCACAATTGATATTTTATTTTATAAATATATTTTACGTTAATAGAATGATGTTATAATTAGTGTAAATTATGTGAATACAAGCTATTCCGTCTAATCTAAAAGTCCGATAGAGAGGCGTAAAATTAATTAGTTTGTTTAATTTTCTTAAGAACCCCCCTACTCCTAGGCTGAATTCTCCTACTCTATCACTGGAATGAGACCCATCAAGTTGACAATTTAGTGTGACCAACTTTTCCAAATATATATATATATATATATATATATATATATATTTACATTTTTGAGTTGTGTTTCTTAACAATCCCTATTAAGGGTGGAGTTTTTCAAGACGTGTGCGTAAACCTGAAGACTATGATATTATAAAATAATTTCATCTTATTTAAAAGTTTAAACTTGCAAAGAGATGTTAAATTAATTCATTTATTTAATTTTTCAAACATATAACAAGATTGCATTTTATATATGTTGCGAATTTTATTTTAACGAAGATTAATAGAGTGTATATATATTAATATTATAGACAATTAAATTATTGAGGCTGGTCTAAGATTCCCAGGAGACAAAGTGTGAAAAATGGTCTACCTACCAGATTCTCGTCACTAATTTTAATTATAATTTACAATCAAGTTAATTGATATTTTAATGGTGTTGAAATGGGTCAAACACGTATCATATTTTCTTCTCTCCTGTTCTGTTTGTTTTTCCGTGCTATTTTTTTTTTCACGATTAGGGGTGGAAAATTTATCGAAAATATCGATATACCGATTTATCGTACCACAAATATATCAAAATTTTTGGTACGGTATGGTACCGTATCGAAAATTTCGGTACGGTAATGGTATAAATTTTCAAAAGTCTTGGTATATCGGTATACCGAATATATACCGGTATACCAGTATACCGATACATTGGATACATACCGTATCATATTTAGAAAAATATATAATATATTTTATTTTTTTAATTTAATTAATACATTGGATATATACCGTACATTAAAAATTTATCCTTTTATTTTGAATTGTCTTTGTGGGTTTACTGGTTCAAGCTGAAAATTGGAATTCGTAGAATTTTTTTTAGTGTTCCCATGGTTAAAAAAACTAGTCTTTAAGGGAGATATATGTTGTTAAGAGATTATTATTCATAAAATATAGGTGTTTTAAATAAATAATCAAGGTATGAACGGTATACCGTTAATTCGGTATGTATCGAAAATTTTGGTACGGTACGGTATACCGAAATTTCGGTATGGTATACGGTATGTGATTTTAGCATATCGAAATTACGGTATACTGTATACCGTAATTTTCGGTATGATACAGTATGAATTTTCACATACCGTAAATTACGATACGGTATACGGTATGACCGATATGGTATGGTACGGTACTGTACGGTATGCCACCCCTGTGCACGATGGGCTGTATCTGAATTTCCATTAGATAAAAAATGATTATCTTAGAATTATGAGGAGGGAATTTGAAGCTTAATTACTCATTAAAAGAATTGTTGACATCATTATTTAACTTATGCATAAAATTGAAAAAGTAAAAAAAAAAAATTATCAATTAGAAGAAATATGTTTTTCTTCTAGATGTTTGACGAAATATGATATGGCAGCCACACCTACCATGGTGGGATGGTCTAGTCCATCTTACATGGCCCAATTGACCAATGCGTATTACGTTCGTTATTGAATAATATTCATGATATGTTCAATGAATAATTACTAAAAACAATTGTACGAGTAACACGCCGTTTAATTCGTCTAAGTATATTATAATTTGATAAAGTTTTATGTGCAATTGGTGCACGGAGTTAAGATTTAAGATTCGCGCACTCGTCCCAATCCTACCCATGTATCTACAGAACATGTCTAATATATTTAATGAATTAAGTATTTTTTTTAAATAAGTCATTTTGTTATACGAAACTTGATTGTCTTGAGTTACAAAGAGATTTACTCTTATAATTTATAAATGATGTTCTTATGTACATTCGTGATATCTTAAAATATATGGTGCATTCACTAATACACATTTGGACTTGGACAAAAATGACCTTGGAGAGCGGTTATAACCGTTCTCCAAAATAATAAATATCAAGCGTGGACAAATGATAAAAAACCGTTGTCCAAGAATCAAGATTTGACGGTTTTCAACCAAACTTTGCAAAGAATATTGGACAATGATTATCAACCACCTATCTAAGTTAATTTTTTTAGAAATTTCTTTTATTATATTACATAGGCGAATTGGTTATTAACCATGTCCAATAATATCTTTTTTTTTTAATTAATAATTTATATTTTAAAAATCCTATAATAAAACTATAAACAAAAACTTATATATACGTCCAATACCATATATCATAAACCAAAAATCCTATAATAAAACCATAAACCACATATATATATATATATATATATATATACCAAAACATCAAATAAATTAATAAACATACACATCATGAAATAAATAAACATACAATCATAAACATACGTCCAATACACCAAAAATATGAAATATATATCATCACAAATATATAATTTAATTACATGCTACCAATATTTCAAACAACGTTCACTCAATATCGTATGAATATAAGAATCGATTGTAAAGGTACCCCGTCCAATCGTTTTTCCATTTTTCCAGTCTTTTCTTAGAGTAAGACTTGAGCTCACGTTCTTAGACAAACTGCAAACAACGAATCAATCAATATAGTATGAATTTTTATTCAATCAATAATAATTTAAATAAATCGATAAAAATATTACTCCTATAATATTTTGTCGAACATGCGGATGTCGTCGGGCTTCATGGTCTGAGATAGATGCTACTGAATCACAAAAACAAAAGATTATTATTTAATTATTTATTTATAAATAATAGTTTGTAATTGAAAGATAAATTAATGGATAGATTACCACTTCTTCGATGATGCGTTGTGCACTGGGATCGTGAATATTCCCGTCTCGACCCTTTCTGGTAGTCTGAAATAAGTCAAAACGGGTAACAATAGGCTCACTCTCTCCAGCTTTTCTTCTTTCTTCTTTCTACGATAATGATGAATGTGTCCCTTTATTAGATATATTAAAAGTGAATATATAAAAAAAAATTAAAAGTTAGGATTTTGATCTCACCATATTTTCTCTTATTCGTGCATAACCTTTGTTCGATCCACGATATCGCGCCTCCATCGACTTGGCTTGATCGCGATTTTTATTACTTCGATTCTACAATATAATAGAAATATGATAAACACTGAAAAACTTAGGGTATTAGAAATTGAGGAAATGACATTGATCAATTTTACCTGGAAATCATCCTCCATAGCTCTGCTCACAAACTCCTCCCGAAGATGGAGCCACCATAGGGCTATTCGTCTGCGGAGGCGACTAGCCGAGTAAAAGACCGATTTTCCGATCTCGTGTGTTACTTCTCAACCAAGTCCGAAAAATTCTTGGCCATTACTCCGACTTGCGACAATATTTTATTCTTTTTTTGTGGTCAAGACCTCACGAATGTAGTCTATCTGCGTATAACATAACAATTTAGTAAATTTAAGTGTCATACTACAACTTTCAATAAATATATAATTAACATACCGTAAGTTCGGTCCCCATAATCTTTTCCTTCAAAAAGTCGAGTTTGGTTTGATACTTTGCCCTTGGTTGGCGACGACGATAGGGATCACGCTCGATCGGCTGCTCCAATGTAGAAGGACAATGACTAACTCTCATTTCCTATTGCTGTCCAAACTCATTGAACGATAATCGCAATAACATAGTATTTAATTAGGTTCAACGATCAATCAATATATTTATCGATTTCAAACTGTTCAATTATAATAAAATTACACGATGTGTTTTCCCTTGCTACGAGCTCTCTTAATAGATGACATGGTGACTATACCCCAGAGTCTTGCTTCTCCCCGGAGTCTGCTTAGTGGTGGTGGGAGCATCGATGTCACACTCTCTCAAGTCATCGGGATGTTGTCGATCATATGCATCATGATCATATCGCCCGTGATCTCCATCGAATATCCATCATCATCTCCATCATCTCCGGGATATGGCAAGCGAGACATGATCCTCAGAAAAGCGGAAAAACATACACCAATACATAAAACATGATATATATAGTTTCAAACTGAAAAAAAAAAAGATGTTTACATAGTTTCACCACTGTGACACTTAACCTACAAGTATTGAGAATCATCTTCTAATCCCAACATTCCTGATAAAGAAAGCTTCTGATATCATAGAATTTACAATTTTTAATTTGAAATCTTGAATAATAACCTAAAGGGAACCCATCTCTCATCCAACATAAGTAGAACGAACAATGAATGTTACCACATTTGGATGAATATTATGATATATCATCTCCTTCAGCAGCATGCCAACTTGTTCCAACTGCCTCAAATTACTTAACGCACAAATTAAACATGTGTAGACGATAACGTCGGGCGAAATGCCTTTTTCACGCATCTCCCCAACATATTCAAAATAATTAATTTAACTCCATGTTTTCTGATCCCCTCGATCATAACCCCATAAAAAAATATGTTTAACTTACATAAACTCTTCACTAACGATCTTCGAAAACAACTCTTTTGCCTCCACAATCCTATTCTCCTTAATCAAACCCCTCAACGGTAGAGAAGGTGATTGAGTTTGGACCCCAACTGCTCTTCAACGACATAACAACTAAGGGAACCCCACGATTATAAAGACAATGAATTTTAACAACATTGTTCATGGTGTATCTAGATATCCTTAAAATTTTCAAAAGTCGTGTAATACACTTTGAGATTGACAAAACAGGTAAACAACTGGTTAATTCCATTTATGGATGGATATGGGTTCATGCTTTGCATTTTCAAATACAAACTAACAACAAAATCTCTATTCACAATAGTTTCAAGTAATAACGACTATTGGAAGAAAATAGATACCTCTGTTGGTCGGTCAAAGGCGTAGAGAAGATATGGACGATGGAGTAAATCTTTGTTCTCTTTCTTGTTAGTTTTGTCTTTGAAAATACACTAGGACTAAAGCGATGGCGCGGGTAGAGGAGGACGCCTTGACGGATGGTTCGATTTGGGGGGAGAGGGAGGAGGAGGCTAGGCGTCGATATATATCAGCTGGTTCAATTCGCGATTTGGGTGTGTATATAAATTATCCGAACACTTGGACAACGGTTTGGAATCGCTGTCCAAATTATACCCTTGGACAGCGGTTCAAAACCGCTGTCTAAACACTTGCACAGCGGTTCTCAACCGTTTTCTAAGTGTTAAACTTGGACAACGATTTTTGAACATTTGTCTATTCTTTTTTTTAATTAAAACCGCTCTCCAAGGTTTTATAGCTTGGAGAGCCGCTTTGAAAAAAAAGATGTCCAATCTTGATTGTCTGCAAGCTCAAATGTGTAGTAGTGATTGTGATAATCTCTTATCTATCCTCTATCTCTATAAAATTTTTATTTCAAATTATAAGAATATTATTTAGAGTTATTTTTAATATTTTAATATTTAAATTTAAATTATTCATTTTTTCAAAATAATCATGATCTCTCAAATTATTTATGTGTTTAACCTACATCTCAATCGCAAAAACTTGTATGTAATATTGCATACTAGTAGTGTTGTGTACAATTACAATTTTTTTGGGCCTTTTTAATTTTTCCGCGGGGCGGGATACGGGCCGGGTTATGTTGGGATTATACTGGAAAATATGCTTTTACTTTCTATAATCAAAACTGAATTTTGGACTTATTTACTGAAATAAATTATTTATCACTGATGCTTTAAATATCATCGAATGTTACATATATTTACTGCATAACTGTTCAATAAATAGTATGTGTTACATTGTAGTTAATTTAGTGATACCAGATCACAGAAGATTAAATTAACGGTCCCTTGTAACCAAAAGTACACCATTCACGACCTAGATGGAAATGAACAATCCATCGTGAAAGGTTGAAGTGTAAAGCCTCGGATTGGCTTGTCTTGACCAAGAGATTACACTAGTGCATGGTGATGCATTGAATAGGACCTCTGGGAGGACAAATTCTTGAACTCCCGAACAAGGAAGAATTAGACCTCGGTGGTTCGTTATTTCTTAATCTTAAATCCTTAAGTAGGATCGGCGTGGTTTGGTAACTATTGTTTTTGACTTATCACGGGTAGAGAATCAACGAGATTCAATACTTTATATCTTGGGCAATATTATTGGTCACATGCGATTGCTAAGATTTATCTACGGAGAATCGTGTGCAAGCACGCTTGTTCGATTTGCCCCTTGGGAGGTTCATAAGATTTATCATACCAAATCTTGCAAGTGGAACTAGTTTCGGTATGGATAATAATGTTGAACCGTTCCTTAACCAAGGACAAAAAAGATATTAATTAATGGAAAACTATTTCAAAGGACTTGAATTAATTAATGGGCTAGATAATCTTAAACACGGGAAATAATAACAAGAGCCGTATTGATTTGTAATATGGGTTAAGATGGATAGTGCAATATTAATTATGTAGTGAGATTAATTAATATTTATGGGCTTGAATAATATTGTGGCTCAATATTGAGAATTCAAGATTCATTGGAAGGTCAATCTTAATTCTCCTAAAGGCCCCCTAAGTAGCCCAACATAAAGTCCAATAACTGAAAAAAGTGTTTAAAAATAAAATAAATTTTGTTGCCTATTTTTCCTTGTTTTTTCGAAAATTATGGATAAAAGGGGAGAAAGATTTTCTTTGAATTTTGTTATGGAATGAAGATATGTATTCTTGGAATACAAGATTATCTCATTAAATTCAAGAAATCTCCCACTTGGTTATTCATATAGTAAATTTCAAAAATTTTGAAATATAAAGGGCAAGAAAGATTTTCTTGATTTTCTTGAAAATATATTATGATAGATATGTATTTCTTGGAATACAAGTATATCTCATAAATTCAAGAAGATCCAAATCTTGAAATCTTGATCCTTAAATTTCGAAAATTCCATAACAAGATGAGGTGGGATTTTTTGTGGAATATTTTAATTATGAAGAAAAGAATATATGAGATATATTCAAGATTTCTTGGAGATCAAGAAAAGATTTTCCCACATTGTTTTTTCCCAAAAATTTTAGACCACCACCCTATCTATAAATAGGGATGATTCTTTCATTCCCAAGTACAATTCCATGTCTTTGGAAAATTTAGTAAATCCACAAAATTGGTGCAACAATTTTTATTTTTCCTTTTGTTAATTGTTCGCGAGCATCCTTCCACCGGATTGTCGAGCAAGGACTAGGGAATACTTGGGAAGGCCTTTTGGTGTGTTTTCATCGACGAGTCCATTGCTATTCCAAGATGTACGTTCACGTAAACTCGTAGTAATTCCGCATGCGCAGGATTTACGTGAACTGTTTTATATGCATGATTTGTTGTTGGATTATTATTTGAATTAATATAGGATTAATTCATGCTAGTAATAATTGTTAGAATTAAATTTGTATTTAAATATTCATCCCGAATAGATCCGTGCAAATAATTCCCCAACAGGTTAGGGCATTGGCGGTTCCACAGGCTTCTTCTTCCTCGCTAGGAAACAACATCCGCCAGATCTCTTCTTCGCCAGATTTCTTCTTCGTCTTTCTCGCATCGCAACAAACGCGACCAAATCCCAGTTGGTTTTTACGAGTCTGTGTCTCTAGGTTTTTCCTTTTATTCTCTTGTTCTTCATTTTCTTTTTCCTCTTCCACATTCTTCTCGCTTTCTTCAATTTTTTCATCCTCGCAAATTTACAGGTCCTTTTGCACTCTTTTCACGTTGTTCTTCAAATCTGTAATTTTGGACTGAGGTTTCTTTTTTGAGTTGCTACGGATTTTTGTTCATGTAGTAACACTTTTTTGTTCATAGGGTAACACTCTTTTGTTCATGTAGTAACACATCAAGTTGTTCTTTAAATCTGTAATTTTAGACTTGGGATTTCTTTCCCCGGTTGTACTGGTTTTGTTCATGTGGTAACACGTTTTTCTTCATAGGATAACATTTTTTGTTCATGTAGTAACACATCAAGTTGTTCTTTAAATCTGTAATTTTAGACTTGAGATTTCTTTTCGCGCTTGTACTGGTTTTGTTCATGTGGTAATACATTTTTCTTCATAGGGTAACACTTTTTTATTCATGTAGTAACACTTATTTTTTAGTAATATGTAACCTTTTTGTATAAATGTTGTAATATTATGTGAATACTTTCATGTGTTATCATATGAACAACAATGTGTTACTTTATGAACATTTATGTATTACATTATGTTTTAATACTTTTTACGTAAGATGTGAAGTTATTTCAATATAACAATGTAGTAACACTACACATAGATATAGTAACACACAAAAACTTGACAAAAAAAATAATTAAAAATTATGTGCTCTAAAAGAATTGAACTTACAACCAAATACCTTAACAACAAAAACCCGAACCACTGTGCTACAACACGTATTTTATAAACATATTTTTCTATAAATATATATCTGTCCTCCTAAGACACAAAGCCCACAACCCTTCCTTCATGTGTCCCCCCCAACCCAACACGCGAGTTTTTCAATTTTTTGTCTTATTTGTGTGGTATTGCATATAACACTAGAGTGTAATATTCCATAAGAGTCATACTCCATCTCAATCATCAATTGTTTAATTTTTAAATTGACCCATTCAATTTATTATTTTTTATGATAAAAAATATAATATATTATTACATGATTAACCTTCTTTTAGATTAAATATTTCAAATATTTATTTAATTTGATTCTTTCAAATTTACTTATAATCGTATTTTTTTTGTTAAACTACAAATAATATATATTCTTAATGACAAAAAATTGTATAAGATGTGCTACAAATCAGAACAAATCAACATCTTCATTTTCAAAGTATTAAAATATTATTGTTCATATTATACTCCGTCTCATCGTGAAATCGTCTTCCACAAATTCATTGTTAGTATTCTATTTTTTAATTATGTAGCTTGTTGACTTTTAAATTTTTTCAATATTATTTATTTTTTACCCGCGTAATACTCTAGATTATAACTTAATAATTTAATAAAAATGAATAAAATACTAGTTGTAAAATCTCAAGTTTAGGAATGAAGAGTGTGAATATTTGCATAGAAGTTTTTGCCATTTTGCCTTGTAAACTACCTTTAATATGATATTTGTGATTACTCTTATGTATTTTGAAGGTTTTGGAGTATGGAACAGGGAATTAAATTTATAATATGTATTTAAAATTATATTATTTAATAGGAAAAATGTATTTTTGGGTCCTATAAGTTTGTTACATTTTTGTTTTGGTTCTATTGATGTTTACATTTTGATTTTCGTCTTGTAAGTTACACACTTTCAATTTTTTGGTCATTTTGACTTTAAATTTTAATTTTCATCATGTAAATTACATACTTTTACTATTTTTTTTTTAAATTTTGATTCATGTACATTATAAAACGAAAATCAAAATATAAAAGTCAATAGGACCAAAATTTCACTAGTGTGTAAATTACATGACGAAAATTAAAATTTAAAAGTCACCAGAACCAAAATAAAAAAGTAACAAAGATTTAGGATGAAAAAAAAAATCATTTTCCCTACTCTAATCTTGATTCTCAAGAACTAAAAAATCCACTATACCACGTCTCATCTATTTGAGAGGTATGAGTATAATTCATTACCCATTTCAATTCATATATTCTTTTCATTTTGCTAAGTACAGACATAGAATAGTCAGAACTTTGAGGGGCGGATCCTCTGTGGTAACTACACGGTGCACTTGCGGTATAGGTTCCAAAATCCATAACCTGGATGGCTTAGCAAATCCATTAATTTAAAATAAATTTAGTTGTGCCTTTTCCAATTTCTTCAGACTGTAGTCAATGACTCATGAAAGCCTCTAAAAAGGAGCCCAAAAAGCAAACCTTTATGAGGCCCAAAAGTACATCGGCCCACTAACAAAATAAGGAAAAAAAAAGATTCTAAAAAAGCCCAAAAGCAAACCTTTATAACAAAATCAGTGAAAAAAAAGATCAACAAACTCATAGAGCCAGAGTTGAAGAAGATCAAAACCTATAAACATCAAAATTCTTGTGATTGCAGGGTTTCAGTGTTCTTTCTAACTAAATTGAATTAAACAAACCAAATGTTGGGTAGAAGATGTTGGAAATATTAGAAAAATCCAATAATCAAAATAAGACAAGAAAAAAAGATAAAAACGAAGATCGAAGGAAAACCACTTGAGGCGTCTTGAAATGCACTGTCGTAAGGATTCTACACTTAGCAATCCCCCAGGATTCAACAAGTCTTCTAGGATAAACCTAGGATCATGAGCAACAAAATAATAAACCCAGCAAAAAGAATAGAAGAAAAAAAGGATTTACGCAGTGTTTTTTCTTGTCATCTATTCTCAATAAACACTCGATATATATATAATAAATCTCAAAGTAAAAGCGGTTTTTACCACCTTAAGAATAGAACAGACTCATAGTGATTTTAATTAAAAGATAAGCCGCGGTTATTTACATTTGAGAAGAAATAGGAAACAAACTTGGTGGATAAGTTTTGATAATTAATATATTTTTGAAATACTTTAAATAATAAATTTACAACAATCTCCACCTATTTCAAAAATATTTATAAAATAATTTATAAAGTCTCGAGAAAAAGATTTATAAAATGCCAAAATAAAATAAAAATAGTTGGGTATCACAGGACTATGTAATGCATCGAATCTGGTGTCTTTTTGGACTATGAACCCAGGACCTAGAAGGGATAAGGTATAAATTACTAAGCATTGGTGAAGCATATAAACTATGAACCAATAACTTATTGTTGTAACTTAAATTGCTTATCCATCACATTACATGTGTTTATTTTGTTCTTCAGCCATTTTTCTTGGAGAATAGGTCATCTTGGCGTGCTTGGTTATTCATGAGTGCTCTAGAGACTTAGCCACTTGTCTCATAGGAGAGCGGCCCCACTCCACACTCATATAGGTGAGTTCATCAAAGTATATTCTGCCGAATAATATCTGGCACCCAAAGTATATTTCATTTAAAACTTTTAAATTATCCTCTCAATTTGCAAAAAAGCACCACACTTATTTTAGAAATCATTTGCTTTAAAGCACTACATATTTAGGAAGGGATATAATTTAAGGTGCTAGCAGAACTAACAAGTGGCTTGTTATTACCTATATGAACCTTATTCATGGGATCTCCAATCACAAAGGTTGGGTTCCTACCACTGTTAATTTTCAATTGGCTTGTCCCATTCCTCTTCAATTAAGACTAGTCAAATCATTTCATCTTCTACCAGCTGGTTAACCACTTCATTTAGTATACGAATATGTCTATTTTACCATTGAAAGTTTTATTCTTAGCAATGGTTATTGCTTCTGAGCAATCACAAAGCATCGACAACCGAGTGTCTGTTTCTCATCTAATTGAAATACAAGCTAAGCAATTTCTTAGCTTCATGGCCTCATTGCCAGACAATTTCAGAGTATAAAACTCTGACATCATAGTATGTTTAACAATTATAGTTTGTGCATCAAATTCTCAATAATTTGTGCAAACTCAAATTGAGCCACAAGATCACCTTGATATATACAACTATCTTCTTCAAGAGAAGTAAAGTCACTAGATAATAAACTTGATCATATCACTCATGCCACTTATATAAATCTCATAATCTAAATCTCTTTTTTTAAAATTCTTTAGACGTCCATTTAATGAATAAAAGTTTTTTTTTAAAGAAGACAATTTAATTAAACCTTGAATGGACGAAATTATAGACATTTGTCAAACAATGTCAAAAAGAATAAAAGTTTTATTTTGAATAAAACTATTTTGAAAATCCATTCACAACCAATAGGTTTATAACCAGATGATAAATCATTTAAAAAACATGTCTCAAAATTGTTTAAATACTGGATTTTCAATAGAAATAATCTTGCAAAAAATTGAATCATTTGAAATAATATGATTTGAAAAATTTCGCGAATCCTTCTAAAACAAGGTAAATATAAAAATCATTTGCAAAAATTCTTTTCACTCAATTAAATGATCAACTCTATTGTGGTGCATGAGAAATTAGCTCATCATTCAAAAGAATACAAGTACAAATAATACTATTTGTATCAACAACCGTATTAACACCCAACACATCACTTCTCAACATTATAAATCCATAAGCATACTGAGCTCAGGAAAATCAATAAACATGGAATCAAATATTTTAGAGTTGGACATCCTCACACCTCCAAATATTTTTTCAAGTTAGGTGGATAACACACATTTTGATAGCACATACTATGGCAAATAATATGAAGACAAAATAATTTCACATTTATACAAATACCAAAAACTAAACATGCAATAATCCCTCCAACACACATTACCTAATTTGATAAATGAAGTACGAAACAAAAAAACAAAGTAAAGAGTCCGAACACACAAAATTAATAGTCTGCCACAACAAAATTCCAATTTCCATCCATGTATAAAAGCTCTGCAAGTATAAGACCCTTAATGTCCAAACACACACGAAGTACAATACACTAACCATAAAAGTTGCAGCATCCCAAACCACTATTTTCATGCTACCGAATTTTAGTTTCAAGAATTTCCTCTTTCAATAATTAAACATGTATGAACCATGTAATATGCATAAACATTCCTAAACAAAGTTGGACATTGCATCTCAAAACTGCAAGCGTAAATAATATGCAACATAAAACTTTAATCCTCTTAAGACACAAGTCTTCTGCAGCGATCGTTACAAAATATAAAAGCTGATTTTAAAGCTCAATCCTTTTACACTTGAATCACAATTAATTTGTTTAAGCGTATCAAGTTGGTTTAAACAAGAGCGAAGACATAAGTGTAGGGAAAACTCTAATTCTATTACCGCAATTAGAATAAAATTCGATGATGCTTTCTAAAGAACACGTAAAAGAATTTAAATGTAAAAGAATTTAAATTCTCAATAGAAAAACTCTTTTAGAAATCAATCAAAATAACGAGAATGAAACACCATATTTTGCGAGAGATTTTTATTTCCATTTTCTTTTACAAAATTTCTACTCTTAAAAGAAATCCCGCCACAAGAATTAATAAGACGAATCAAATCAAAATAATAATATTCAATAACATACTATCGGAAGTAATTAATATTTAAATGCATAAAAAAAATCTAAGAAATTTCATTCAGGGTTCCCTCAACCACAAGAATCATTCACGCATACCTCCAAGGAATTAGGGTTTATGACCATATCAATTTTTCTCCAACTCCTGGCAAAACCTTTAACCACTTTATGCGTGCCTCTAATGGCGTAAGAAGTAACGTCTCTCCGGCTACCAGGTCTCGTTTTCCCATGGATCGTCAAAACCCCTCTATCTCCTATAATATTGAAGTTATAAACTTGCAATAAAGCGTTTCCGTTTTCCCTAAATGGTGGTTTGGAAAACCTAGATTTGGGGAGAAAGAAATTCTAGGGCTAGATGATTTTTACGTTAATTAAACCTTCAGTACTGAAAGACTGGTCTTTTTGGATTGCGCGAGGTGGTGGATGATGGTTATATCGGTGAAATATGAATGATATTTGGTGACTGTAAATCCTTAAGATTGTTGGAAATATTAGAAAAATCCAATAATCAAAATAAAACAAGGAAAAGATAAAAACGAAGATCAAAGGAAAATCACTTGAGGCGTGCTTGAAATCATGTTGTCATGGGATTCTGTTTAAGAATCCCCTGGATTCAATGAAATTACAGGATAAACCAGGATCGTGAAAGAACAAAATAATAAACCCAAAGAAAAAAAGAATAGAAGAAAAAAAGGATTTACGCAGTGTTTTTTCGTAAATCTATTCTCAATAAACACTCGATATATATATAATAAATCTGCAAAGAAAACGGTTTTTCTTGGCCACCAGAATAAAAATTTCCATAAAGTGATTTTAATTAAAAAGATAAAGCGCGGTTATTTACATTGAGAAGAAATAAGAAACAAACTTGGTGGATAAGTTTTGATAATTAATATATTTTTGAAATACTTTAAATAATAAATTTACAACAGAAGATTTCGACAGGTGCCTCTGGTCGCTGGGGCCGTCGTGTAAGTTTCTTACTTCCTCTAACCTTAATTTTTTTGTTTAAATTTTTCCGTACCAGTCCTTTGCCATTAATTAATCGCTATGAACTCGTGATCTGCTTGAAAAAAGTTATTTTATACATTTCAATTGCATCTTTTTGTCTATACTTTAGTTTTTGGTTGAGCTGAAATTTCCGTTTTGAGTAGTCAATTCGTTAATTTCATGATTGAGATATGATTTGGGATTTTTTTTTTCAGTAGATGTTTAGTGCAACAAATTTGAGCGCATAGGTGGACACCACAAATAGGAAAATGCGATCTAGGGTTTATCAAAGCTAGAAACAGAGTGCGATGTAGGCCGAATGTTAGTGTTTAAATTAGGGTTAATGTCATTTTGTATCCCTGAATTTAGACAGAATTAACTCTTTGAGGGGTGCTATATTTAATTTTTTAAAAGTTTTATACTGAAATGTAATTAAAAAAATCAAAAAGTAGTTTAAACATCACATTTAGTACCCCGGAATATTTGATTCGACCGGAGTAAGTGTGTACTTTGATGATCAAACTTGATATTGAGTGAAAGTTGGGGACCAATAGTGGAAAAAGATAAACTTTAGGGACCAAATATGATATTATCCATTCAGATTACTATAATAGCAGTTTCTTGTTATGTAGTGACCGCGATTAACAAAACCGTTGTAGTTCACATGTTAAATCCTATCTGTGACTATCTCAGAACAATTTGCGAGAGCTCATTATGCTATGTTTGTATAAAATATCAACTATCTGAAGTTATGGTCTTTTTGTTCACCTATGAGGCATCCACAGTGTTTTAAACTGTAAAACTCTCATGATGTCAATGCATGTATTGTCTTTATGTTTCCAACATCTTCCAATTTCCGAGTGTTTTCATAGTGTGTGTGGGTCTATCTTTTTGTATACGCGTAATTTGTATTCTTGAGCATGTAGATTAGTGTTATTATGTCATACGGTCTTGCTCATTACATCGGAGGAACCATTATATTTGGCGTAGTGTGCGCTGCTAGTATTTAACTTATGTCAGAACACAATGAGAATAGAATTTTGATACAAAGAAAACACGAAAGTTGCTATACTCTTTCTTTCTGTTTTACATGTAATTATCTATATGGAGGCTTGTTTATAGATCTTTAGATCAGTTGTTGTAAGATATGGAAATATGTGAAGGTAGAGTAACACTTGGGTGCACTGTGCAAATGTTGCACAACTAATACCATCTAAATTGCGTTTGAGTTGCATGGTGGAACTGGTGCATATAAGTATTCGCCGTGAAGAAAGATGCTTGTTTTCAATTGTGGAAATGTATTGCTAGTTGTGAAGCATCGACTCTCACTTGAGCTCAATTTTCGCATTGGATGTCTGGAGAATTAGAATCTTTCGAGATTTACTGGAGTTACTTTCTGTTAAATGCCTATTTTCATTTCCTTTTGCAGAATAGGAGTAGTGTCTGGAAAAGCCATATTCGGGCAGCCTCTGGACGAGTACTGGAAGAAGAAGCTTGAACAAGAAGCAGCAGCAAAAGAGAACGATTCTAGCTCAAATTAGATGATTTTAAACTTCTCCAATGACAAGAAACGCTAGGTAAAAAAGACTAATTATTTGCAGTAAGAAATCAGAAATGCCGCTCCAACATTTCAGGTGCCCATTATGCTGCATGGAACAGCACAGTCTCTGCATTTTATAATCTTCTAGCTCTCAGCTGGTCGAAATTGTAATCCAACCTTCAGAAAAAAAGAGAGTTTGTCATCTAAAAGAATGCCTTAGTTATTCCGGTTTTTGTTTTATGGAGTACTACTTATTTTTTCAGTATTAAGGTTGTGACATTCTTAAATAAGTGTAGTTACTGGTAGTAAAAGTTTTCAAGTTAATTTAACCAGTTAAACTCATGCCTCCTAGTTTACATATATTGTTCTTTGCAACTAATTTACCTGTGAATTTTAGTCTCCAGAGTTGAAGAACTCCCAGTTTTCGGTTGAGAATCTTGAGTCATGATACTGTGTATGCATAGAGATGTTTAACGTTACAAGTCATTGGAATCTAATTTAGTAACTTTTCATCCAAGTTGTCCGATTTGGATTCTAAAGGGAAGAAAATCAAGAAAGGCAAAATCAACATTTGATCACTTCTTTACAATCAATTGAAACACACTACATGTGTTGATCACTTCTGTACAATCAATTGAATCCATAAATCTCAATTCTGAGCATTGCAGTTGCAAAAGAATCATTTGAGAAAAACTAGTAATTTGGCGCCAAAATCCAAGGGCTATTCAATATGTTCAAACACAAGGTAAGACACACACTACTAACTGCACAAGATTTACCACTCGCATACCTCATCGTTTCGACCCCTCTATCAACAACTCGTTGATGAATAATGTCGACACTTCTCCTGATGCACTCCGACAGCTTCTCGAGCAAAAACTCCAGAAAAGATCGAACCGATTCAAAAGTCACCACCCCCGTCATATCAAGAACAAATCTCCTATTCCTCGCCACGCCCAAACAAGATCGCGTTTTTCTCACCAACCCACCACTCTCCTGATCCTTTTCCCTCCATTTCTTCCCTCCACTGAAACCATCCTCATAACCATCCTTCGAATTCGGATACTTCTTCGAATTCGTGGTCCAACAGTCGTAAGACGTTTGTACACAAGTCTCCACCGCCCCATTGCAGAGTGAAACTAGCATGTCCCTCACTCGAGCTTCACGCTTGGGATTCGTTAACCCATTGAAGAATTCATCATACGTGTTGATGTTCGTCGTCTTGTCAAGATAAACAGTCACGGCCGTGCTCACGAACAGTCGAACGACGTCCCCAATTAGCTCTTTACACTTATCATCATCACAAACAATTCCAACCCATTTAGAAACAGAGTCCCCTGTTTTCAGATTATCCCGTCCCCATTCCGAATATAAAGTCATCACCATGTTCTTGGCAAAACTTCCCACAACAGCAGAAGCGAAACCCGACCCGGCTTCCGAAAACAGCTTATCCAAAACCCGGCCCGTCAAACTACCGGAAGCACCATTTCCATTCCCACTCCCACGCAAGATTCCGATAGCCAGAGCATGAGAAATCCGAGATAATGACTCGGAGAATTCATCCGATTTAGCAATTTTGGAAAGCTGTTTCAAGCTCTGAGGAATCTGATCAGAATCAGACCCCAGAAACTGCTTCATATCTTTGGAAAGAATCCCGATCGCGTCAGCAGAATCGGAAACAGCTTCAGCTACAGAAAATAAAGCAGAAAAAAGCTTCAAAAATCTCTGCCTTTTCTTAACAATAGAAGGCAAGTTGTAAACGCTGTACGCACCATAACACGTGAACCCGAATGCTCCTAAAACAATACACAACTTTCTATTCCTCTTTCCATAATCTAAATCCATCAATTAAGTCAATATTGAAGGAGCTATGTGCACGTAAAATTCAAGAAACAGGGGAAGTAAGTTGAGTTGAAACGCTGCAGTTTGATTTGATAAGAACAATTGAAATTTGGAAAGGGCAGGTGTTGAAAAACAAACTGTGGATAGGCTGGAATGGAATTTTGGATATGGATGAGGATTATAGAGAAGTTGTATTAGTTATTATATAAATATCTGGTAGTTTATAGTTGTGAATTGTGATAGGAGGATAGAGATGAAAAACTTTAGAATATGATGGATCATTTTAAGGACGGTGGCCCACACATAACCTGTTGTTAACTTCTTGAATTGAAGGGTGGAATTAATGGGGATGGCAATTAGAGGGTTTAAATTTGGTCCAGCGTTCAACCCACTTTTCGGTGCTGGTTTCGATCTGTTACATAATTAATGTGTTATTCTTGAATCTTATAATGAATATTGACCTTTAGAGCACCCCAATGATAGCCTCTACACTTATGCAGCCTTTGCACTAGTGTGGTGTAAAATTTACTCTACATTCAATTTTATCTCCAATAGTCAGTGATGCAAAAGTCGGTCTAGGCGACCGTCTAAGCGCTAGGCGGTCGTCGGCCGACCCAATTTTGATTAGGCGTCGTCTAGACTGCCGAGTCGGGGGCTAGACCGCCAAGTCGGGAGCAAGGTGGGCCACTAAGTCGTTTTCCGTCTGGCCAGGTCCCCAACACAGGTATTATTTGTTAATGAGAATTTTTTATTAACATAATAAGTTGATGATAAGACAAAGATTGATAACTTTCACTACACTAAAATTTCAAAGTACATATTTGTTTAGCTTTTTTATGTTAAATTAATTTTCTTATACTATGTAGTGGATAATGGATATAAGAAAAGATGTTTGAAATGTTATCTTGATTTAGACATTTGTATAATGAATTTATTCTTAATTTTGAAATGTATTTTTGTTATAAGATATCGATATATAAATAGTAAATAAATTTAATTTAGATGAAAAAAAAACAAAAAGAAACCGAATCGACTAGTCCCCAACTAGGCGCTAGACGGTCCAAATCCGTCCACTATCGATTTTTTTGACTTCAAGACGCTTGCTTCCTCGCTAACGCTACATTCTACACTATATATATTATGTTTAATTTTTTATTAAATTAAATTATTAAAAGATAAACTTAGTTAATACATTATACAATTCTAAAAAGCGTGTTCAATTCTTTGGGCACATATTTTAAGAAAAGATAGATAAAATAAATAAAGTAAATGTTATTATGGATATTGTGGGGTCCATTTATGAATAAAATGAATTTTGTGGCTAAGTACAATGACAATATTATAATTAGGTGATGGTTGAAGAGTGAAGATAAAGTGAGTGTGTCCATAAAAAGAATGAACACACTTTTGATGGACGAACGAATAAGAAAAAGTGAAGACCCTTTTGGTGGGCCGAAGGAGTACATTTTATACTCTTATTATCAAATATAATGATTTTATTACATATTTACAAAATATTATTTTGTGTGAAACATTCGGATTTTAATGTATTTTTTGTGATTTAATTATGAATTATGTATTTAGTTTTAGCATTTTATGTATTTTAATGTATTTGTGTGATTTAATTATGAACTATGTAATTTATTTTGTGATTTATGTATTTTAGTTTATTGTATTTAGTGTGTTTTAATTATTTATCTAGAACTTTATTATTTAGTTAAAATAATTTTTATATTGTATAAATATAATAAATAATATTTTTACAAATAATAATAATGAGAAGAAAAAAATAATAAAATATAAACTATATTAAAAATAAATGAAAACAAAAGAAGTGGGGGTGAATCTTGCACCACATTAGTGTAGTATGAAATTGTAAAGTATTGTTGTTGTGAAGACCATCTTGCACTACATATGTAAAAGGTTATTAACTTGTAGTGCTTTCATTTATGAATCTTTAACACGTGTCGAGACGATCTCATATCTTGTATTTAATATTTGTTTACTTATGTTATATTAGTATGACCCATGAATCTGTGGGGCCTCATCCAATCACATTTTAAATAGCAATATAATTTAAATATTTAAGTGGAACACAATTTAATGTATGAAATCATTTTAGCATAAAAGTGTTTAAAAATATTAAATATTCATGAGAGTGGGTTTCATGTGGGGGTGAGCACTATCCGATAAAACACTGAAAAATCGAAATCAAATCAAAATGGAATAAAATTTTGATTTAGTTAATTTTGTATTAAGCTTCCGTTTTAGGTTTTCAATTTTCAATTTTTGATTTTTTGTTTTGATTTTTAGGTAAAATTGCGAAAAAATTGAAAAATTGAACTGAAATAATACACACACACACTCTCTCTCTCTATATATATATTAAATCTTATTTCTAGTTCATTTTTTAGTTTTCTAACAGAAATAATACGTTATATGTGGATTGTTAATATACGTAGCAGTGTAGTACCATTGGACCTTGTGTTATGTTATTTAATTTTTAAATTTCTACCGTAAAAAATGGACACATACCTTTAAAAATGGTTAAATTTCATAATGTCAAATAATTTAGGTTTTTTACCAAAATCAAACCAAAAATTCGATTAGATTTAAGATCGGCTATCTTCCGTAAAATGGTTCGATTTTGGTTTATTATGATAAATATTTTGGTTATGTTAATTGGCAAGAATGCTCACCCCTAGTCTTTTTTTTTTTTTTGATCGGACAAAGTTAGTTATTAGTAGTTAATACACCAGGACCCAATCTTTCACTTAAATCGTCAATCCACCTTATAACTCCATAACTCCAATTAGTTCCCAGGAGAATCGAACACAGATCTCCTTCAAATGAGGAGCCCGGTGGCGGGGTGGGCTAAGCCACCGGTTATGCTCACCCCTAGTCTTATATCTTTTTTTGCGTTATGACTTCCATAATGTATTTTAGAACCATACAACTCGTTGCTAAAACATACAACTTGTTTATACTAAAATGTACAACTTATTTCCCATATTAATAATTGCACGGTTCAGTATAAACGAGTTACATAATTTTAAAATACACTATTGAATACACGTTGTTTCTTATGTATACAAAACTTAGTCAATATTCATTTAAATTATTATATTATGTATATTTTATTTTGAAAGTTAAATATAATGAGACGGTGCGTGTTGAACCCAACATGTCGGCGGGGTGTGTCCCTTGTCCAGCATTTCCTGGACGACGGGTATTGAAATAGGTCAAATATATTCCAGACTCACCCTATTGTCATCTTTTAATATATATATTTTTTTTAGGATCTTGTTTCGTGAAAATTTTATTAAAAATATTTGTCTTTAATTTACTTGTATATCATTCATTATTTTTTATTTCTGTAGTTTCTTGAATTTCGAACAATTGGTCTAAACTTTAATGTTTATTTATTATTTTAATTTCGTTTTTTTTTTAAAAATTTATAATTGGGCGATACTATAAAAAAGTTGTATATCATGAAGACATAGTATTCTTCCTTTTTCTGTTAATGCACTTGTTGTTCCAACTCAATTTAGGATAAGAGTATTGAGGTTGATTTGGGCAACCTAACATACTAAGTTATCCAGTTGTTAAAAAATAAATAAAAAATTATCCATATAATTTAATTGAACATGTGCGTAAATTTTACTTGTCAAAAATTTGTGTCAATTACGTGAGCATTGTAATTAATTTTATAAAAACAGTCACGATGTGGGCGAGTGTAAATTTTAATACCATAAAAAAAAAATTCTATTTTATATAAAAATTCAAACTCGTATAAATACTTGAAACTAATCCATTTACATTAATTTCCGATAAGGACATTGCTTTTCTTTATTTCAGATTATTTTATTTTTCTTTTAAATTTCATAAAATGTTACTTTTGATTAAAATAAAAAATTAAGTTGCAAAGAGATTTGATGGCGACACTAGTTACGTTATAGCATATCATCAAATCCTCATCACAAATAATAATCTGATAATTTTCAGGTAAATTATTTTATATATAAGCTTCGTAATTATTTTCCTAAAACACTTCACAAATTATTATATTGAATTTGTTATAATTTTTTTCCTCATAGTGAAAGTTACAGAGTAGATTTTTTTTGTTTTGTTTTGCATATATATAGAAGAAAGTGCGTGCATATATATATATCTTAGTTTTAAAATATTGAACAAAAAACATCAAAAAAAAAAAAAATTGAAAAAAAAGTGTAATGCTGTAATTTATTTAATTTTTATAATTTTCTCAATCCGTATCTTTTATTTTTTGAAACGTTCTCAGTCCAAAACTCTATCTAGCTACAGTGGGACTTTATTTTAAGACGAGTAATCTCATTAAATTAATTTTAACACGTGTTATTACATTATCCAAAAATAGTCCCAGTGTGGATAGGCCAGTGGTTAGAACCACCATTTTTGAGGCCTCGGCGCCCTGGGTTCAAGACACAGAAGAGGAATATTATTCTCTCTTGTGGTGGTCCTCTCTTGTGGGGTGGTGGTCCTGTTGTTGGGTTCTTGGTGCGGTTCTGCGGTTTGGTTAGTCTCCTCTTGTGGTGATTGCGTTTCGGTCTGTGAGATTTAAATGATCTTTACATGTGCCCGATGATAGAATGAATTATTGTAATTGATTATGTTAGGAAACTATTGTAATTGATTGCGTTTAAAAAAAAAAAACATTATGCCAAAAATATATAGTATTATCTTAATTTTTGTAATATAATATATATTTTATTTATTAACTCATATGGACGATCTTATAAATGAGACAAGATACAATTTAATGCAAAACAACACTCACCCTTTTCAAAGTATTAAAACATCAATGTCAAAACTATGACCGTTTTACCCGTGAGGCACGGCCTCATCTACAACGTTCATTTTTTTCAAGCAAAAA